>OU015742.1:149637643-149651816 GCA_907169655.1 Acomys percivali
CTCTCTCTCTCTCTCTCTCTCTCTCTCTCTCTCTCTCTCTCTCTCTCTGTTGCTGTTTTCAGAATGAAATAAAGGCAGATTGGAAAAAAGGAAGAACCAGCCTGGGTTGTGGGAACAGCTGATGAAATGCCTGCCATTGTAGGAAAAACCCAGAAACCTGGCAGAAGCCAGCTCTAATGGAATGCTCGGTATTATCTTGTGGTTATGGTTGGATCCGCAAAGCTGCAGGAGGTATTGAGTAGCAGGCATGGGTCAACCTGGAAAAAGACAGTAGAACCTCACCCTGTGTCCCCAGAACTTGAAGAGGGAATTGAACAGAGAGGAGCCGAGAGGCCAGGAACTTGTGTTCACTTCCCAAAGCCACCCTAGCAGCATGAGGCACTACACCCTGGGTTCCACCATCCTACAGAGGCGTCATGGGGCAGCTAGGCTGCCACTTTCCTTGGGTGAAAAACAGACAGTACTTTTAAGGAAACTGACAGTGGAAACTGCACCTGCCAGACAAAGCCTCCAAGTTCAGCATCTACAGCAGTGGTTCTCAGCCTTCATAATGCTGTGACCCATTAATACAGTTCCTCATGTTGTGGTGAACCCCAACCACAAAATCATTTCCTTGCTACTTTATAACTGTAATTTTGCTATTGTTATTGATAGGTATTCTTCCACTGATGAAATGAGACAATTCAAGCCAAATCAGAGTATATAAATGCAGATTTATTGGGGACAGTTCTCAATGACCTCATAGGATGGGGTCAGTGAAATCACCAGGCAGAAGGAGCTAGACAAGCAGGGTTGGGGGGAAAAAGAGAGAAAGTGTGTGAGGAGAAAGAGGGGAGAGAGAAAGAAAGAGGGAGGAGAGAGAGAGAGGAACCAAAATGTCTGGATTATATAGTGAAGAGCTCTGGGGGAGAGGAAGCCCCACCCTGGGCTGCGGAGCTCAGGTAGAGGGCAGGGAATGCCAGCCACACCTTGTAACAGGTGGGGATTGGGGGATGCTGGAAGAACTGGGCGACCATGTAAGTTTTGATCAAATAGGCACCTCAGCCACTTGCTCCAGGCCTGAATCCCCCACAGCTATGAATCATAATATAAATATCTAATATGTAGGATATCTGATATGTGATCCCCAAAGGGGTTGCAACCCACAGGAGGAGAACCGCTGCTCTAGAGCTTTAGAACCCTAATCCAACATCCCAGCAGAGGTCTCGGTCCTTCGGCTGCAAACCCATGTTTAACATGAGTGGAATGCGGCTAGAAAACGGCCCATGCTCAAGAGTGACGCAAGTCTCACAGAATCCCTGTTGCTGGCAGCTTTGAGGTAATTCACACAAGTAAGTCATGGGGTGGGGAGCTGGGAAGACAGCTCATAAGTGCCTGCTGCCCAATATTGGGATCTAAGTTCAGATCCATAGCGAGCACGCACACACACACACACACACACACACACACACACACACACACACACACAGAGGCCCAGCAGCATGCCTATGATTTCAGCACTGGGGAGCTGAGAAGAGAAGCTTGCTAGCCAGCATCTAGCAGAATCAGTGAGCTTCGGGTTCAGCGAGAGACCCGGTCTCGAAAAACAAGGTGGGAAGGAGCTGGAGAGGAGAGAGGTTTCCACGAATAAGAACATGCACTACTCTTCCAGAAGACCCAAGTTCAGTTCCCAGTCCCTGCTTCGGTATCTTACAACCACCTGTAACTCCTGCTCCAGGGGACACCATGCCTCTGGCCTCTATGGGTACCTGTTCTCAAATGCATATACTTTCGTGGTATATGCACACAAACACATAGAATGAAAAATAAAATATTTTCCCAGGAGTGGTAGTGTGTACCTTTAATCCCAGCACTCAGGAGGCAGAGGCAGGCAGATTTCTGGGGGATCCTATCTCAAAAAAAGGGGGCAGGTAGCCACGAGGGCGGGGGCGGGGGGCAGAGAGGCAGAGGCAGGAGCAATTAAGGAAGACTGCTGCCTTCTACATGCAGGTTACCAACCCATGTGAACATGAACACACACATATACATGAAAATTTTAAAAAAAGAACAGAAAAGAAAGATGAAAAAAGGAGGGAAGGGAAAGAGGAAGGTCTTTAGGGAGTCTCTCTGGGATCTGGGGCCCCTCTAAAGGGCCTCTGAGCAAAGGCTTAGAGACTTGGAGACTTGGAGGAACTCACCACTAGAGGGTCTCACTGAGCTCTCTACCCAGGGAGGGTCACAGGTAGTTATGTAGTTTCGGTCTCCAGAATTCAGCCAGCCACACAGGAACACGTGAGCAAGAACACAGTAGTATGTGACAGAGTCTTGAGTTTCTTCTTCAAACAAGCTTCAGAGCGGCAGGTGAGCCTTCCCAGTCTTTCTCCACTCCAGATGGAGTCCCACACCCTTCCTAGTTGAGCCTGTCCCTGGTACAGACTGTCACCCTCAGGTAACGGTAGGGAATGTGGAGGGTGTTGTTCACTGTGCCCTGGGGATATGTTGAGTGATTTCCCTAGGTATTTGATTTTACAGAAAAGTGGGTGATCAGGTCCAGGTCCCTGTGAGGGGACAGTCTGATGAGATTGGAAGCAGCAGGTCAATAAAAAGGAAAGACTGCCAGTCATGTCACCAACTCTCACTAGCTACCTACCTACCTACACACACACACACACACACACACACACACACACACACACACACACACCAGGACCAGGAGGAAAGCAACATCCGTATCCAAGAGTGTTCAAGAGCCTCCATGCAGTTAATTCTATGAAGTGAGAAAGGAGAATCAAGAAAGAGCAGGGAGCCCCTGAGTGGAGGATACCCAGATGCCAGAAAAGATGGGAACCCTTGCCAGGAAACAAGGGCCACTTAAGGAGGTCAAGAAGGGGGCCTTAGACCTTTAAACTGGTACCAGTGGCTTCTGGGAAACAGACATGAAGAACATGAAGGAAAGTCATAGAAACCAATTCATGAGGCAACTGTAATGATAATAGCAGTGGGAACATGGGTGCACCTGAGCCCACTGATAAGGACTATAAGGACACAGACTGGACAAGACCAGGTGCCTCATAGGTAAGAGGAAAGGGAGGAATCTGGTCCTGGCTTCAGGTTCTGAACTGAATGGACAGAGGTGCTATTTGTTGAAAAAGAAATAGAAAAGGTGAAGCAGAGGCCAGGAGTGTCTTCAATGAGCCCGAGATAGAGCCACCAGAAAAGGCTGTCAAACAGCTCAGTGGGAACTGGATGGAGCAGGCTTTAACTGCACTGGTGACTTTGTCTGTTGGTCTCCTTACTTTGTTAGCCACTGAGAGACAGGGACACTATCTTAACTTCCTGTTGAGGCTCACTGCATCACTCAAGAGTGGGGCTGCTTACCAGCTGCTGGCTGAACAGATATACCCCTGAGCAGAGTGAAAGATGGATAAGATCAGGAACAATAGGAGAAGAATCACAGTGAAAGGGAATGGCTGGCCGTGGCAGACAGATAGCCAGGAGTCTGAAAACAACACAGAGCATAGGAGCAGGGAAGCACGCTGTGGCTTGGGAAACAAGGCCCCTTCTGATCTCCTCCTCAGAAACCATTTAAGAACTTAGAGCACCAAGAAAGAATGGAACAAAGAGACTCCGTGGTAGGTGAAGTGTTAAAATGACATAGTTGTGTAACACAAATATATTTCACTTCCATATTTACTGAAAATGTGTCCCCGTCGGAAGGAAGCTAGATCACTGGCAATAATTGAAATAGATCGTTTGAATAAAGTAGTTGTCCTGCCCAGGCCAGCTGCCTGTGTGCTACCTGTGTGCCGGAGTCAGGTTGCCCACCCCAGAAGCTTCATTTGCCTATCAAATGCCAGCTCCCTGAAGGACTCAACAGGGAGGTTGCAACTCTGCAGGGTTTTGTTTGGATTCTACCCGAAGCTGGGCTTTCTAAGAGCCAATAATGTATTCATTCCACTTATCTTCACAAACTTTGGAAGTGGTGGAGAATATCAGCAGAAAGTTTCAGACCAGCAATTCCTGGTTTGGAAGGAAGCTGGGGAGTGGGAGTTTGTGGGAGGAGGCAGCAGGAAGCTCTGGTGTTTACTTTGTCTCTATGGCTACACCAGGCAGCCTTTCTCACCTTTATCCAAGGGAGAATGAAGGCTAAGCGGGGTATTGTAAATCCCACTGAGTGAGAAGAAGACCACCACCACAATTTTTGAGCCAAATTTGAAGCAAGCTTTATTAAACAAGTGGCCAGGATGACGGACACTGGCCAGGTCCATATCCGGGATTCCCAGAGAATGGCTCAGAGCCATATTAGTCAGAGGCTCAGAAAGGCAAAGCCCACAAGGCTACCTATTTCCTGCCTTCATCCAATCAGGGGCAAGCATACATTCTTACACACTTCCTGTCTATGCACCTCCTACCTACGTGTGCGCAAACACATCCTGTGCAACTAGGGCAACCAATCTTGTTTACTGAAGTGAAAACTGACTTATCTTACATGAACAGCCCCCAGCAATCCAGGAAGTTATCTGTCCTTGGGCAAGTGGGGCTTACAGGATAGAGGCATTTTTCATTTTATAGCTCTCTTAAGCCCAGTAATTAAACTTAAAACATAACTTTGGCCCTCACCGGTACCCCTTCATGACAGCTGGTTTCCATTGTCTTCTTGACTAGATTAAGAAACACTTAGAGGGGCCATAGAAATGGCTCCGTGATTAAGAACACCTGTTCTCAAAGAGGACCCAAGTTCAGTTCCCGGCACTCACTTTGTGTGGCCACAATTGCTTATAAATCAAGCTACAATGGGATCTGATGCCTCTGGTCTTCTCTGGCACCTGAACCCATGCAGGTACACCTGCATAAACATAATTAAATAGAATAAAATATCTAGAATGTTGGGGAGACACACCTCTGAGTTTAACTAAGGGAGGAAGGCTCACCCTGGATGTGGGAAGGGTAGCACCACATGCATGGGCTGAAGTCCTGGACTGAATAAAAGCAGAAAACCGAGGAGGCAAGTACCAGCATTCCACTTTCTCTACTTCTTGACCTGGTAGGATGCCAGCAAGCAGTCTGCCACCGGGCAGTGAAAGCTGGCTGTACCCAACATGATGGACTATAGGCCCTGAACCTTGATCTTATAAAGTTGCTTCTTGCCAGGCCATGACAATAAGAAAAATATACTGGTCACAAGGTGTGTCCCCAAAGATTCTGGCATCAGGTATAAACTCTTTATCCTGGAAAAGCCCCATGGACTCCACCCCTTACTATGTGATCTGCATCTTGCCTTTTCTTCTCTGTCCAGTGGTAAATTAATACTAAATCATACTTTTGATGTGTGCATGGGAAGGGCGGGGTGTCCAGCAGGTAGGTTGGGAGATGATACTAGCTTTTTGTTGCTGTGTAATGAATTAACACAAATTCAAAAGTTTAAAATGTGTATCATCTCATAATTTTATGTGTATATGTGTATAGTCTATATGTGTATTCATCTTTGCATGTATGCATGTGTGGGAGAATATGCATGCATTTGTGTGCAAGTGGAGGCCAGAGGCACGTCAAGTGTCTTCCTCTTTCACTGTCCACTTTATTTTTTGAGACAGTCTCTCGCCGAACTGGGAACTTGCCGCTTAGGCTAAAAGAACTAACCAGAAAATTCAGGAGACCTATCTGTCTCTACTACCATCCCAAGCACTGGGCAGCCACCACACCTGGCTTTTATGTGGGCGCTGGGGATCTGAACTCAGGTCCTTGTGCTTGCACAGCAGGCATGTTAGCCACAGAGCCATCTCCCAAGACTTAGGAGGATGGTCCCACAAGATAGCAATCAAGATGTTGACAAGGACTAAGTTTTCTTCTAAGTTGGGCTCTCATCTAGAGATTTGTCCACTCAGAGGAACTGGGAATATGCGAGTCCTGTGGCCACAGGATGTATGGAGTCTTCCTTATTCAAAGCTAATAACACAGTGAGACTCTAGCAAGAGGGCTGGCAAACTCCCAAGCAATCCATTGCCTTTGACATATCCCCACTGACTACAATCAAGACTTGGCTCATACTTAGGAGAAGGATATATACACGGGCGTGGTGAAGATAGAGATGAAAGGGGGGAACACTTTGAAATTTCCCCACCCACAGCTACAACACTAAATTCTGAAGAGATCTTCCCACCAAACGAGGGTTTAACTGGAAGAAGATGGCCACGGTCGTCTTCTAATGTAACCTTCAGTTGCAAAATTTTTTGAAGATCACTTGTTTTTACTTTGTCTCTTACTGAGCTATAAAAGCTGCTGGGGAAAAGATGGGTTTTGTAGCAAATCTGATGCCCTCCATAGAGTTCTCTCAATACAAACTTGGTTACAGACTGGTTTTTGGATGTAGAATGACAAATAAAAACATCTAAATCCCAGTGGGTTTTTTTTTCCCCTACTTATTATTGACAAAATATCATCTTTCTCTCGTGAGGCTCATAAAGCCCCATGCATCTCAACTCTTGAATATATGTATACGTTCAGAATATATGTTCACAAATCACAGCTTCTAATAAACCTTTCTACTTAGGAGATGATGTATTAATTGAAGTTTGTTTGCCAAGAATAAACTTCTGCAGGACCCAGGTTTCTCAAACATTATCTAGCCTATAGGATGAGTTTGTATTACAAATATCTACCAGCAGCCTGTGGCACTATTCAGAGGGACCTTTACAAAGTGGGCCTAGCAGAAGAAGTTGGGCAGTTGAGGTGTACCCTTGAAGAGAATTTTGGCGATTCTCTCTGTCTACACCTGCCTCTCTCTTTTCTTCTCTCTTCTTCCTCCTCCTCCTCTTCCTCCTTCTCATGCCCCCCACCTCCCATTGTCATGAGGTAAGCAGCCCTCTCTAACCCATTTGTTACTGCATGGTCTGGTGCTTTGTATTGTTAATTATTTTGCTCCCTGAGGTCCATTTGCTGTCTTTTATGAGCAGACTATCACCTACCCCAAGTAGTGCTCTGTAAGCTTGCCTCCAAAATTATCCCTGTTTGGCTAAATAAAAAGCCTGCACCTGGGTAAGGCAGACTAGAGGTAGGCAGAGCTAAGGTTCCATGGGCTTAGAGAACAAAAGGATCATGGGAAGGTGAGAGACAGGTGTAAGAGGGGGGAAGAAGGAAGTGGAGACCGCCATGAGTTAGCATAAAGAAAAACTACATGGCTGGAAGGAATTTACTCTGAGGACCGGCATGGCTGGAGAGAAGCAACCCAGATGGAAATCATGTGCAAGTATTCATATTAGTTTGGATGTGAAGTAGCCCAGATAGGAATGATTAGCGCAAATGGCATGGGATGTGGGACTGGGAGATAACATGGGAGTTTAGGGGTTAATATCTGCCCAGCCCCAAGTGTAATAAGGCTTATTAAAAATCCATCCGGTGTCTGTGTCTTTTATTGATATAGTAGCAGGGTAAAAAAAAAAAAAATAGCCACTGCAATAAATATAGGCTATTAATAGTGACCATTTACAGCCATTTTATTTGTGACAACACCCATCCTTCTGCTTCCATGATAGACTAGATACGACATGAAACCTGGAAAATGTGAACCAAAACAAACCTTTCCTATTTCAGGTTGTCTATGTCAGGTATTTTGTCTCAATGGCAGAATGCTGACTAACACAAAGGGAAATTATCCCACAGATTGGGTTAAAGTGTGCGTCAACCAAGGAGGGGGAGGGAGAAGGAGAGATGTTTCTTCTAGCTGGTTAGCATCCATCCTTTCTCCCAGGATTCCCATCTCTTTAGACCATCCTTTTCTCCTCTCCATGGGGAGACGCAAGTGAGAGCCCTTTAACTATGAGCCTTTGCAATGAATGCTGAGACGTCCTGAGTAAACAGAGACTCTTGGGATATCCTTCTCAAGTGCAAAATAAACAGAAGGTGAGCACAGTCATGAATTTTTATAGTCCTGGCTACTCAGGAGGCTGAAGCAAGAGGACCAGTTGAGGCCAGGAGTTCAAGACCAGCCTAGAGAACATATTGAGACCCTCCTATCAAAAACCAAAAACAACGGAAAATAATAAATAGGAAACAAGCTTACTGGCAAGGCCTTCCATCTTAGATGTTTAATGTGTTAAATATTCTACACAAATGTTAATCAACTGCTCCCTTCCCGCTGTGTGACAATTAAACATCTATTATATGGTAACCATATAATGCCAAGTGGTTCAATCTCATTGCTTCCTTAGAGAGCAATAGACTGATATAGTTTATTGGAGTATGAGGTATGAACAGTGGCATATGCAATTGTATAACAAGTCTTACAAATTAAAGAGACTTATAAGCCATTACACTCCTGGGAAATCAGGCAAACAGAAAAGCCATGCACACATGCAACAAAAATATTCTTCACGAGTAATTAACTCACCTTAAACCAAAAAGACTTTCAATTCACTTCCTCATTTCATGGTTCTAGCAGACTGAGAAGATAAAATAGTTCTTCACATTTTTAAGGTAAACAAAACAAAACAAAAACAAAAACCCTTCCACCTGAGCTTTAATATAATCTTGAAGAGATATAAAATATACAACTAAGGGCCGGGTAGATGGCTAGGTGAGCAAATGCTTGCTGTGCAAGTACGAGGCCCTGAGTTTGGCTCCCCAGCACCAGGCTTTGTGCACCTGTGGGGCAGCTGTGCAAGAATCACCTGCACTTACAGCCACCAGCCTAGCCTAAAACTGTCACTGTGAGAGGCCCCGCTCAAGAGAATGAGCAGACAGCAATAGAGGCGGGGTATCTGCCATCCTCCTCTGGCCTCCACATGGGAAAGCACACATGTGTACACACATGCACACATGAACACACATAAAGGCAAATAAATGTTAAATTTCAATTACATATGATATTTAGCTGAAAATTACACACACACCCACACACAGAGACCAACTATCCACCCCTAATCTTTGTAACTGATCAATGTTACTTAGCCAGTGCTCTACTGACTGAGCCATCACTCCAGCCCCTAAGTTTGTCTTTTGACACCCAGAACTGTATGAGGACTCCCTGCTGCCCAGTTATCTGTTGATAGCAGCCACAGGAAACATATATACAAGTGCTGCAGGGAAGGGTGGAGTGTGAAGGGGGGACCACATGGAGAATGGTGGCCAGAGAGGAAAGCCAGAGTCTCTCTGAAGAATAGCCTGGGAGGCCACCGCTGACAGAAACTGAGCCTGGTTCCTGAAGGGTGGAAAGTGGTTGGTCCTCCTTTTGACGAAAATCGTTTCCACACAAAGATGAGGCATGCATAGGATGAGTCAAAGAAGGAATAAAGATGAACTAGACAGGATATTACTTGGACAGAGAAAAGTGGGGGCAGGAACTGGAGAGAAACCCCACATCATGTGTCTGTTTCTGTTTTGTTTATTGTCTAGGATGATCTGAAAGATCCAGCTAAACTCAGGCACAGAGAGCTTCCACAGTTCACCCCGGGTCACATGGCAGTTAAGTGACTAAGCAAAAATTCAATCAAGCTTTCTTAACTACTAATACAAAATTCTTTATGCTATACCTATGAAAGCGTCTTTAAAACGCAGGCTAGGAAAACAGTAAGCTGGGATCAGGTCACAAGCCACTGTAAACGAGCAAAGTCTTGGGCAGCACACTACCCACTCTTCCTGGGAAAGTCCCTGTTGGAACATAAGAGATGATGCCAACCAATGACTTGACCAGGGGACACAAGTTCAAAGAGTGAACTTTGCTCTCCTCCCCCCTTGGCTTTCACCTAGGCATTGGCCCCTATCTTTTCTAAACCTTTACTGAGATACGTAGCCTGCCACTCTGTGCCCAACTTGGACACTTTCCTTGGGGCCACACAGGGCAGTCAGGCTCTATTGTCCCCCAGAGCTGGTGTTGAAGGATCAGCCAAGGGCTCCAGCACAACTGATCTCCTTGACCTGGACTTGGAGAATAATGAGGTCTAACATGGCTCACCTGATGACAATATAGTCATTGTTCCTTCTCATGTGCGTGGCCAATAGGTGCTAGCTTGGGACCACTGGGGCAGGGACTGAACTTCTCAATGTTCTTGATGCTAACCAAGCATCAAGAGAAAAAGCAAGCCCTGAGGCCAATTCAAGTGAGCCATGCAGTCCCTGGAAGATTCCCTGCTGCTCCATTCACCCCGGGCCTGTAGGATTCAACTGGACTGCTGTGGAGAGATGGCCTTTGAACGCAAGTCATAGATCAGCCAGACACCTGCTTCTGTGAGTGCTCCCTTCACTTGGGAGCCTAGATCTGGCCAGTGAGCCTAGAAAGTGTGGGTTCTTGAATGACTGTGCAAAAAGGACAAGAACAACTGACGCACAGGCCTGCTACTCCTTCCCCCTTTAATTCCTCCTGTGTGCCCCTCAGTGTATGGAAGTCTGGAGTCATTCCAATGAGGGCAGTAACTACAGGCAAAGGAACCAGCTACAGCTGCATCCAGACATGGTTGTCCCAGCCCAAGGAAACTCCAACGAGGATGTGGCAAGCTTTTGTGCTCAGGTCATTTGTGGAGCTAGGCTCTGTGGAGCCTGGTTTTTAGTATGTGGCCTGTCTTTAACACCGCTCTGGGCACTCAACTGAATGCTTTGTACCTATTATTCCTGAATATCCCTGCCTAGCTTAACCTCCCAGCTCCCAACCTCCTTTATGACAGGCCCTCTTATAGCCAATTTAAATGAAGCAGACATTAAAAGAAAAAGACTCTCTCCTCATGTTACGTACAAACACAAGAGTGATCAGTGAAGAGAACATTGTTGCCAATGAGAAAGAGGTATTTTGGTTATAAATGTTGACTGGCGGGACAGAAGAGACCTAGCTCTAGCATTAAACAATGAAGCTAGACTAAGGAGTGCTGCTGTTGCTACGGAGGCAAGCACAAGTCCCCCGGGGTTGGGACATCATCCTCACAGTGCTGGAGATGGAGGGTGACTGCAGGCTCAGATTGCACAGTCGGTCTTTATGAAGTGTGGTGAGGTCTGTTTTCCCAGGCTTGTTGGGTTAAATAAGTCTGTCCTCCTCTCTCACCTTCACCTGTGTTACCTTGGGTTATTTGAGGTTCTCAATTCCTTCTTGTTATTTACATCACATCCCCCAAGAGCCTCAGGCCCTCCAAGATCAGTGTCTGCTGACCCCAGGGACTCCCCTCCCTCTCCCTCTCTTCCTTCTGCCTCTGCTTCTGATAGCCTAGCCTTCTCTCTTGAACCCCATAGCCCCTCTTAACTCCTTGGACCACCTTATTGACCTGCCTACCAGGGGTTCACCTTCAACCCACTTTCTGGACTCATTGTCTAGTTATTTGGATGTAAGTGATGGAGAGATGGCTCAGTGGGTAGGAGCATTTGCCACTGTTACAGAGAACCTGGGTTCAATTCCTAGAATCCACATGGTGGCTCACAACCATCTGTAACTGCAGATCAAAGGAATCTGGTGTCCAAGTCTGTCCTACATGCCTTTGGTACGCAGACATAGATGCAAGCAAACCAGACTCAAATTAAAAAGTAATTACTGAACCAAGTGTGGTGGTGCACGCTTTTAATCCCAGCACTCAGGAGGCAGAGGCAGGTGTATCACTGTGAGTTCAAGGCCAGCCTGGTCTACAAAGCGAGTCCAGGACAGCCAAGGCTATACAGGAAAACCCTGTCTCGAAAAACCAAAAAAAAAAAAAAAAAATTAATTACTGTTCTTGCAGAGGACACACATTTAGTTCTGTTTATCTACAAAAAAAAAAAAAAAGATCAGATTGCCTTTTCTGTCCTCTATGAGCAAACACACACATGTGTAGCCATACACAGGCACATATACACATAAAGTAATAAACCTTTAAGAAATAACGGCATCCTTCCAGCACTCAGGAATGCAGGGGCAGATGGATCCCATGTGAGTTCGAGGCTAGCCTGTCTACAAAGTGAGTCCAGGACAGCCAAGGCTACACAGAGAAACTCTGTCTTGAAAAACCTAAAAGAGGGGCTGGAGAGATGGCTCAGAGGTTAAAAGGCACTAACTGCTCCTCCAGAGATCCTGCCTTCAATTCCCAACAACCATATGGTGGCTCACAACCATCTATAATGTGATCTGATGCCCTCTTCTGGCCTGCAGGTGTACCTGCAGGCAGAGCACTGTATATACAGATTGTCCTATAAGTACATCTATGGGATTTTTTTTTAATTGATTGGTGATTGATGTGTGGGAGGGCCCAGGCCACTGTGATTGTGACACAACTGAGCAGGTGGTCCTGGGGTATATAGAAAGCAGGCTGAGCAAACCTTGAGGAGCAGTAAGCTTCATTTTCCCAAGATCTCTTCTTCAAATCCTGCCTCCAGGTTCCTGCTTGAATTTCCAGCCTGACTTCCTTCAGCGGAGATCCCCAGCACCCATACGGTGCCCCAGGGGATCTGACACCCTCTCCTGACCCCCAAGGACATCAAGCTCATATATGATACACATACAGACATGCAAGTAAAATACATGCACATAAAATAAAAACAAGAGCCACATGGTGGGGAAAATATCAGTGAACACTAAGCCCCAGGGGTCTGGCTGCCCACTGAGCCCTTTGCATCGTCAGGTTCTTCACAACAGGGCAGTCTCTTTTGGACCCAAACTGGGCTATAGGTCAGGTTCTGGCCACCAATTTTTTCCAAGTTATTAAAAGTACGCTGCAAGTTTAAAGTGAGAGCAGCCAGCTACTTTCAGGATAAGAGAAGCTGGGTCCCAACCTGAGGACGCCAGGCACATGGAGGAACCTGCCTGTCAAAAAATGGCCCAGAATGATCCAAGACCCTCCCCCAGAGCCCCACAACTCAAGCGTTTGCACAGAGCCCGCGGAAAGCATCTAATGACTGAGAAGTTAACATTTCTGGCTCCGTTAAAATGGCATTTTTAAGTCTTGTTTCTGAGATAATTAAGAACATGTGCAGGGGACTGGCACTCCTCCTGCCTCCCCCCCCCCCCCCCCCTGCACAGGCCAATACCTCTGCAGTGGTGCTTCCTGGTTGTGGTCTCCCAGGAAGGAGATAGTGAGCTTCTCATGGCATCTCCAGCCTTACAAGAAACCAAGGCCAAGAAAAGCGACGGGGTCTCCCCAAGGTAGCATCATGGGCTGCAAGTCAGGCTTCCTGTATCTCAAGGCAGCATTGGGCTTATTTTCATAATTAGCAATTTAGCCGGGCGGGGCAGGGCAAGCCTTTAATCCCAATACTCAGGAGGCAGAGGCGGGCGGATCGCTGTGAGTTCGAGGCCAGCCTGGTCTTCAAAGCGAGTCTAGGACAGCCAAGGCTACACAGAGAAACCCTGTCTCGGGGGAAAAAAATTAGCAATTGACGGTATAAAGGGGATCAGAGCACAGCAAACCCTTCTTCTTAGACCCAAGTCTTTCTGTGTGTGTAGGATGATTTAGTCCATACCACAGTGGGGAAGAGAAATGCAATTCTATATCCTCTTTAAATCCTGTGCAGTGTTCCACTACTGAGCTCAGGCTTAAAACCTACCTACCCAGCCTTCTTTATGCTACCTCTCACCCCAAGGTTGGGCCAAGTTCTTGAGTGACACATGAGCCATGGAAGCTTTCTTAATGCTGCCCTACTCTCCTTCCACATGGATTTTCATCAGTTTTTGATGGGGCTGGACGCCCTTCTGCTCTGAAGATCCAACTCCCTAAGCTCTCACAGAGGCTGTGCTAGTTCCCCAGGGAATGCCAGAGCATGGCCTTTGTGCCTGCAGTTTGCTCATCCACCTGCCAACCTTCTGCTCTTTCCCAGCCTTTGAGATGCCCCAGCACCTCAGCGTCCCCTCTGCTCCCTCACACCTGGAGTCCCCACTACCATCTTTCCAAGAAGGTTGGCATGTTAAGAAAGAAGTGAGGAGGCACTGACTTCAAGCAGTTTCTGGGTTTTGGTCCTGCAAAAATCCCTCAGGCAAAAAAGAGTAGGGGGGGAGAGTTAACCTAATTAGAATTCAGTGGAGGGATAAAATATTCAGCAAACAAAACTCAAGTGAAGATCTCCAAACACTGCTCGGCCTCCCCAGCACAGGCTCTTGCTGCCTCTAGCTCCCTGATGCTATTGTAGTAAATTTTTAAAGAAGGATGGGAAAGATCTTTAGCAAGACACCTAGTCTAACTTCTAATATCTACCCTGTGTGTATGGGCATACATACATACATACATACATACATACATACATACATACATACATA
>OU015742.1:149666076-149688704 GCA_907169655.1 Acomys percivali
TATTATTATTATTATTATTATTATTATTATTATTATTATTATTATTAATCTTTTGGTTTTTTGAGATGGGTTTTTTCTTATAGTCCTGGCTGTCTTGGACTTTGTAGACCTTCCTGGCCTCAAACTCACAGAGATCTGCCTGCTTCTGCCTCTTAAGTGCTGGAATTAAAGGAGTGCGCTACCATGCCCAACTACTTTAGGTCTTATTTTGCTAATAATTAGTTTATTCAGTTTTACAGTTCAAAATAATTGAGCAAGTAGTGCTTTGAGTTTCCTGTAAGCATCTAATCCCAGCCCCACCCAGATGAAGTTTCCCTTATCATTAACATTTTGCATTGGATGGTACATTTGTTTTCTGCAGTTTCCATTAAGCTTTCTGCAGTTTACTGGCAAAACCCATTTCTCATTGTGGTGTGGCTCGGCCCCAGCACACATCTTTAATCAAAGAGCTTTCTGCTTGAGTGTTGTAAACAGAATTAAATAAAGTTAACCCTAGGTCAAGAGGCAGAGCAAGCAACCAGTTGACAAAGAGTGAACATAGGAAAAAAATTGAGAGTAAGAGGAAGTCAGGAGGATGATAGAGAGACATACAGGAAGTAGAAGTGAAGTAGAAGTGAGGGACATTCCGTTGGAAGGTTTTCTTCAGACCATTTGGAGAAGGAGCATTCCTCTTACTTTTTGGGACATTGGCTGAGGAGGAAGGTCAGCTGGGTGCTTTCTCTGCCTCTCTGAGCTAGCAGGCTTTCACCCCAGCATCTGGCTCCTGAGTCTTCATTGGTAAAATCGAATGAGTGAGATTTTGTTAGAAACAACAGAGTATTGTCAGAATGGTGGCCAATGTCAGTACCTACAGAGGTCTTTAGTCCTAAAAACAATATGTGTAAGCATCCAAGCCAATTTTATTTTCAAGTTTTGTTTTTATGCATATGTGCATATATCTGAGTATATGTCAAATGTGTATGGGTATCCACGAAGGCTAAAAGAGGTCATCAAAGCCCCCTGGTGCTGGAATTCTATGCAATTGTGAGCCTGTGTGGGTGCTAGGAACTGAATTAGGGTCCTCAGCAAGAGCAGCACATGCTTTAATGGGATCAAATATCCCATTAAAAGGCCAAGAATGTTTAGCAATTACATCCCCCCCACTTCCTTAATACAATGCCATATTTATTTTACTAATATTGAGACCTGAGTAAGTCCTCAGATCCAAAATCCACCATTAAAAGACAGAGAAATTTGAAAATTAAAAAACAGTAAGCAGCAGTTTCAGACTGAAGGCCAAGCAACTCTTTGCTCAGATGGACCATGCTTTCTGGCAGAGTCAGTAGTATCAGAAGTAGAAAATGAACCTCACAAAGTCTCAGGAAAGCCCCAGTGGAGAGGCAGAGTACAGATTTTGTTTTGTTTTGTTTTGTTAAGGGGTTTCTCTATATAGCCCTGGCTGTCCTAGAACTCACTCTGTAGAGGAGGCTGGCCTTGAACTCAGAGATCCTCCTGCCTCTGATTCCTGAGTGTTGGAATTAAAGGTATGTGCCACCGCACAGTGCAGATTCTTAAGGTTCTACAAGTAGAGGGAAGTATACACCACTTGAAAAATAACTCCAAGCACACTACAGAGGGAATTTCTTATGAGCTATCAAGTGACCATAAGCTTGCATTAACTGAGAAGAAATATACTATAACATTAAAGTAGTACATCAGCATGGGTCAAACAAACAAACAAACCTGCAGAAGCTAGTGTCTCAGACTGTCAGGAAGCCTACCTTCTATGCCAATGCTTTCTCTGAAGCTCATGCCTACAACCTTCTGAGAGAAGTCTCTGTGACCATCTGCTTTGATTTGGCCATAGTTCGAGTGTGGCCTACAATGATTTACATGACAGAAATTTGAACCTCCATGAGGCAATGATGAAGTCAAACCTAGTGGGAGGTGGTGTTAGGTCACTGCATCAATGCCCATGGAAGGGAACCCAGCAATTCCTACAGGGTCCTGCTTAGTAACCACAAAAGCAACTTGTCATGAGCAATTCTTCCCATGGATCCCTTTGTCTGCCCATGCAACTTCTGTTACATGTACTCTCACCACTGTGATGTCCTCCACCAGGCTCTGAGGTACTGCGTACTCTTGAACTTTCAGCCCCCAAAGACATGAACTAATCAAGCATCTTTTCTTTGTGAAGTGTCCAGCCTCGGGTATTTTGTTTTAGCTGTAGAAAATAGATTAAGATGCCAGAGAAGAAAAGTGAGCCCAGACCCCTTAGGGACCAAAGTGTGGCAATGTCATCAGAGAGGTCATCTGACTTTCAGAAACAGCAACTCAGTTTGGGAAGAGTCTGGAATGTGGAGTAAAGGATGGAGATGATGAGAACTAGTTGTGACTGACTTTAGCCAACTGCACCAATGCACTATTCCCACAAGTCCTCCTCTTGTGTGCTATTCCAGAGACCATGACTAACCAGAATCCTGCCTGCTGGAATACAGAATCTAGACCTTAATAAAATGTTCCCAATGTGAGAAGCTGAGCAGGGTGTTGATGCTAGGAATATCCCACTATGGTGGGACAACTGTGGGGTGCATCTGTTCCCTACACTACTATGAGGGTAGGCTGACAATACCCCACACACCTCTAAGAACCATGTCTTATCCAGAAGGCTACAGTTCCCACTCCATCATCTCTCTCATCAGTGCACAGAGTGTGGACTACCAAAGGCAGTGTGAATTACACTCCAGGATCCCCTTGCCTCCCCCTCCCCCAGTGAGCTCCAATATACCTAAGACTGCATTCCTTGATTTGCCTTCCACCCTTCCTTATTCTACTTCACTGCTCATCTACAGGTTTTCCATGACAAAACACGCCTTAGATAGAATGTGTGCGCCTGAGTACCTGTCTCAGGGATGTGCTTCTGTGGAAACCAACCAGACTTCTGCACATACGAATAGGACCTGAACTTTGAGAATCTATGTGCATGGGGATGTTTATTACCAATCTGACAAGGCTTGCCTGATTAAATAATGCTAGGTTTTGGTATCTCCTGGTATACTCTGAATCTTTTAATGGTCTTTAAAAATAAATTTAAAAAAAAATACAGAGAAAACAAAACAAACTAACCCTTAAAAGTGGGACTGGTCCCTACTGAGTTGTAGGCTTCTCAGGGGAGTCTCACCTTGGTGAGGTGATGCTAAGGAGAGAACCAGAGAAGGGAACAGAGAAGACTCACACTCCCTCCATCCCCACCCTCTCTGTCACCTTACTGACTCTTTTCTTCCAAGCTTCACTTTAAATGTACATCTTGTTTTCAAAAGTTCATTGTGGGATGGTAAGATGGCTCATCAGGAAAAGATGCTTGCCACCAAGCCTGATGACCTCAGTTAAACCCCTGGATCCCACATGGTGGGAGAAGAGTGGTGAATCCTGAAAGTCATCCTGTGAACTCATGTGCACCATGATACATGTGTGCATGCAGTTATGCACACACACACACACTAAATGAATAAATAAATAAATGCAATATTTAGACGTAATAGAATGATATTTATTTATTTATTCATTCATTCTTTGACAATTTCATGCATGAACATAATGTATCTTGGTTATATCTACCCCCAACTCCCTGCTTCCTTCCACCTTCCCCTAGCACCCCCGTCATACCTTTCTCTACCTCACATTCTCTCCTTTTAAAAACATTTTTTAAGTTCCTAGTAATATGTCAGAAGCAATGTTTTAAAGATAATAACTTACCAACTCTTCAAAATAGATTGATACTGACTGGAAACAAAAGAAAGAAGCCTAATGGAAAGTCTGTTAGTCAGATAACAGTCCAAAAGTGAGATGGCAGAGCCTACATTTTGTGGTAGCAACAAGAATAGAAAGGATAGCTGGAATATGTACTTCACATGAACTTGACCCAAATGCCCTAAGACCTTACCATCCTGTGGCTCAGTTACTAAATACTGAGACATCACTAACATCTCAGTTCCCCTAGATCATCCCCTACAGGGGCTGAGTTGAGGCATATTTGTCCCTTCTCACATCATTGTCCCCATTCATTCTCAGTCTACGCAAAGGGAGCCTTGTAGGTGCTCAGGGACCAATGTGCTCATGCCCTTGTGATGTCTCTTTGCTGATGTCTGCTTCCCACACACCACCAAAAGCTGGTGCCTCAGCATTGATAACCCAATGTTACCAGAGCTGTAGTCACAGAAGCAGAGGGGAACATGGTTTCTGGGATGAGGAAAACTGAGCAGACATTTGTCAAAGGATCTGAAGTTTCGGTTAGACAGGATGAACTAACTTTGGAGATTTGTATACTGCATGAGGATTTTAGTTATTATTAATCTATTGTATACTTGAAAATTGCTAAGACAGTACATGTCAAACGCTGTCATCACTAAGAGGTGATCAAGTATATAAGAGATATGCTAATTTTCTTGAGTTAATTAGATACACAATGATCATATCATATAATATACTGTCAATATACAAAATTCTCTATATATACTATAAACACACAATTTTCATTTTTTGATTATACCCTAATCAATGTAGGGGAATAAAAGAACATTGCTAAAGTGCTTCTTTTACTTATTTATTATGTTTTGTGCATGTGCATGTATGTGTGTGTTCATGTTCATGAGTGTGGAAAGAGTTATAGTAGCTAATAATGTTGAGTCACATACCAATATCTCATTCACTGAGTATTCTACATAGACTGATGATGCCCAATCAACTAGATTGGAAATTGGATAAGTGGAACATACTTTTTCTACAAATATATTCAATGTTGTATATGTTTCTCTATATGTATACAGATCATAATGGAAAATATTCCTGGCTTAATGACTGGCCAACAGAGAGACCTGAACAAGCATGGAAAATCAAGTTTAAAGAGTGGCAACCCTTTTCCTTTCCCTGTATGACAGGAGCAGAAATGACTATGGGAGCAATAGTGCCTATTAATCAATACAATGAGATGATCATTTGCTGTAATCTGAGTCCCATAGACCTGGGCCTGGCAACCCATGTGCTTTGACTGAATTACGCTGGAGATGTAAAATGGCAAAGTCAGAGGGTTAGAGTAAGAACATGGTCCTTTGGGTCTATTCAACTTGATTACACTTTGTTGGTGTTCACAACCTAACAAGGGTGACAAAATAGCACTACATTAAAAGCAGGTGAACCGGAAAGATAAAGAGGGGGCGGTGCTGCAGAATCTGTTCGCAGTACGTCTCCCAGCCCTTAGGTATATGGGAAAAGCCCTCTACATCTGGTCTTCATGTGGGCCTAGGTTTTCAAAGAAGGAAACTGATGGAAATATACTACTTTGTCCAGTGGCTCTTAAAGTGACATGGTAACAGCACACGCTATTGCTGCCTTACAAAAGGCATGCAGTTTATTCCCACAAACCCAAGTAAGGGAAAGCAGGTCACTGATGACTCCAAAACTAGTTTCTGGTAAGTTCCTTGAAATGTATAGCTTTGTGTAATGGGAAGTGAAAAGGAAATAAATTTGCCTTAAAAAAAAAAATAACAAGTGGTGGAGAGGAGATGATTTGGGATTATTGTTTAGTTAATGAAGTGTATATCCTGCAAGCATAAGAACCTAATCTGATCCCTGAGAACACGTATTTCACACACACACACACACACACACACACACACACACACACACACAGGGAGAGAGAGAGAAAGAGAGAGGCAAAGAGGCAGAGAGGCAGAGAGACAGAGACAGATACAGAGACAGACACCAAACAAACAGACCCACTTGGGCCTGGAGAATGACTCAGTGTTAAAAGCACTTGCTGCCCTTGCAGAAGACCCAAGTTGGATTCTCAACGCCCAGGCAACAGCTAAAAATTGCCTGTAATTCCAGTTCCTGGACGTTTGGCACCTTCTTCTGACTTCATTGACTCCTATATGTACATGGTATAAATATATACACTCAGGCACAAGCATGCAGCATGTCATTAAAAAAAGTTTTAAGTCTTTAAAAGAGGAAGGTTGGGCATGATGGTGCTCAGTTATAAAGCCAGCACTGCGAAAGAGGAGATGTGCAGATCCCTGGGGATTGGTGGCCAGGCAGTGGAGTCTATTTGCCCAAAACTCAGGGTGGATAGCATTTGAGGAAAAACAGCCAACAGACAGACAGACAGACACACACACACACACACACACACACACACACATTCACACACACACTTTGAACAGGTAAAAGGCAGAGGAGCTCAACCCTGCTAACACTTCAACTCCAGATTAACTGGTTGTTTTTCAGATGCACTGTAGGAACTGCTAGATAAAGAAGAGGCAAGAACTGAACTCTGGCCACCATGGGATGAAGAGTTCAAAAGACAAACCCTGCTGATTCGCACCAAGAGTGCCATGGTGGCACAAAGAACACAGTCCATGAGGGAACAGCGACAGAAAGCTGTGCACCAGAGTGACTAACAGCAAATCAATTCCTTCCACCAGGACAGTCAAAAAGCCAGCACTGAGCAGCCTTCAAAGTCCAGGTGGCAGAGGTAGGGTGGGAGGGTACTCCCAGCAGCGGTGTGACACTGGCAGTTAAAGGCAGGGGCGGTGCTCCCTTGGCTTGGCAGCCTCGAGAACTGAGCCATTATTACTAATGATGTAGGCAGAGAAACAAAGACAAGAATTCTTTGCTTTTGAACATGAATTCCCACAGGAAAGCTTCTTTACGCTGTGTAGGTAGAAACAGACAGAGTTGCAGGCAAGCGGTCACATCTAATGCTTTTATCTCCTTGCTGCCTAGCAACATGCACAGGTAGAGTGTGGAGAGGGAAATCCTCTCAAACACCAAAGAAGAAGGCATCAGGTGTGTGGTGTCACCTCACACGAGAGCTACCGAAACAGCCTCGGATGAGCTGCCCCTGTAGAGAGCAGCCCGCTGGCCCTGGAAGGCACAGAAGAGAGCTCATTCACATCTGGGTATAGAATCTGATTAACGGGTTGCTTCTTTGAACTCTGGGCTTGATTTTGAGTGGGGTTCACAGTCTGCCACCAGGGAAAGGCAATACGTAGTAACTAAAGCCAAAGGAACACTGCAGCTAAAACTAAGCAAACAGGACTGGAGAGATGGCTCGGCGGCAGCTAAGCGTACTTAGTGCTCTTGCAGAAGGCCTGGGATTGACTCCTAGCCCCAAATGGTGGCTCACAACTCCAGTTCCAGGGGATCTGAATCCCTCTTCTATATCCACAGGCATATCTACAGGCAACATATAATAAAGCAAAATAAAGATCTCTAAATACCTTGAAATAAAATATCATAAAATAAAGAAATCATGTGTGTGTGTGTGTGTGTGTGTGTGTGTGTGTGTATTAGTAAATGAACCTAACAGAATAATTGTGTGCTTCTCATTGCGCAAGACAGGACAGAACACGTTTCTCCTGGTACCATGTCAGCAACAGGAAGCCCAACATCCTTCCATAGCTTTTTTTTTTTTTCCTCTCCCATGAAGAACATTCAAAACAATCCAAAATTTGGCTCTTGGGGATCCTAAAGAAAGGATATAAGTCAAGGAAAGGGATAACAGGACAGGAAATAATGCCCTCAGCTGGGTACACAGGATTCCACTAACTACAGAGAAGGATTTTGTTCTTTGAACATCTAAAAATATTTTACATGTATTTAGAGATATTGTGGAGAATTTCTTATTTCCAGGTTTCCTACAGTAAACCCTGCAGAATATTAGAGAATGAACATTATCGAGAACGGTTTGATAGACATTTGTATGCTTCCAAATACGAATGTCTTCTTTCAAAAGCAAGCATGCTTTTGTGTTTCTGGAACAAAACCCATTTAGATATTAGATTACTCCTTTTAAGACTCTCAGTTTTAAGTTTTTAATTATGTTCTGGTCAAAATATACACCCACACTGGAAATAAGTAAAAACAAAAGCAAATACATAAAAACCACTTGGGGGTTTTCAACAAAAAAAAAGTTATTTTCTATTTGATAATTTCATATGTGTGTGTGTATGTGTATATATTATATATATATTATATATATATATATATATATATATATATATATATATATATAATTGGAGTCATCTTTAACCCCATTTCCTCTTTCACCCTCCCTCCATCTCCCATGGAATGATGAACCCTTCTTCCTCCCTAATCCTCCTCCTACTTGGTCCTGATACAAGTCTGTCAAACTCACAAGGTACCCACGAAGGTACAGACCTCATAAGCCGGCATCTGGCTCCAGGAAAAGCCCTCTACCCTGTCCCCTTTCTTCTCCTCTGAGCCAATTGGAGATAGCCACCCCAACACTCTCTGAGGGAGGAATACCCCCTTTCTCCTTCTTCACTCTAGAGCCCTTAAAATGGCCATGGGCCAGTTGGCCATCACTGTTCTGCCCAATCCAGAGGCAGTATACAGCGCCCCCTCCCCCAAATAATAAAATCTCCTTTTGAGAATTTGATGTCTGGGTGTGTTCCAAGGCCTCTTCAATGGCTGCAGTCTTTTGTGAAGATGTTTTTTCCCCCCTGAGGGAACTATGAGTATGTGGACCTCATCACCCTAGTTTGAATTCTGGAACTACTGAGGATGTAGGCTCTCACAGGGCCTAGATCTCTCTGTTCTAGCCTTATCCTCTGACACCTAGAAGTCAGAGGAGAGAATGTCCTGTTGTTGCCTCTCTTCCTTCCCTGTGGGGCTGGGCCATGATATAAAAATGTCTGTTTCTGCATCCCCAAGTTATTCACATGCAAATTCAAGAGTTACAGGGACAACAAATCACCCCAGAAGAGGTGGGGTCTGTGCTCATTTACCTCGGGTTCTTTGCTTTGTTTTGAGGTGAGTCTTAACATGCTCCAAGCTGTCCTTGATGTAATGGAGGATGGCCTTGAAATCCTGGTGTGTTCTGCATTGACTCAGAGGCTTCTTCATTTTTTTTTTTTTTTAATTTTTCTTTAACACACTAAGCTTAAATTGTTTGTGTCAGCATGGGTTGGGGGTTGTTTGTTGAAACATTGAAAACTTATTCATGGCTACACCACTGAAAAAAATGGCACTTCTTCAGCCAAGAACCCTACCCTGCCAATAGTCCCTCAGCAACAACCACAAATTCTTGACTCAGAAAACAAAATATGAGTAGAGTAAGAGAGGTGTCAGAAATAAATAAAAATATTAACTACTAAAATTCAGCATTCAGTTGTTGCCTGTACGTCAAACAGGCTCACATCAACTGAGTTTGTCTTTTGAACTGTTCGTCCCATAGTGGCCAAAGTTCCATCCTTACCTGTTTCTTATCTAGATTTTTAGAGTATATCTGAAAAACAAGCAGCGAATTAGGCAGGAATACCCTCAGCAAGGCTTGGTTCTCCCACCTTATATTCATATACATAATCCTCCTAACTCCATATGAAAAATGCTTTACCACAAGGAGGCCAAAATGATTTTTCCATGGACTCCTCCAAGCAAGTGACAGGCAGCCTGGTTCTAAAACCCACAATTGTAAAAGTAATTTTTGTTTGCCTGATGTAATTGTCATCTTGGAGGCTTCCTACCAATGTCTGCTAACCTAGTCCTGGAAGCTTCAAGCCTCCATACAATCTTATCTAGGCCTAGAACATTTTCAGCCTCTGAAACTTACTGCTGAGTAAGCTCTTTCTGAACTCTACTCGGCTGGTTCAACTCAGCTGTTCTTGGCTCAAAACTCCTTTCCAAGCTGACTGATTCAAACTGGCTTCTCTTGGCTTCTGAGTGAATTGCCTTGCTTGGCCTCATACTAACTTAGGCACTCTGTTCTAATCTATTGGCTCCTCCTCATTTTCTGGATCATTCTGTCTTCACCTGTGTCTAGCTTGTTCTCTTTCTCTGTAATCTGTCTCTGTACAACTGTCCTAGTAAAACTGCCTCCTCTCCCTCTCCCTTGGTGCTGCTCTCCTAAATCCTCTTTTTCTTGTCTCTTCTGGGGAGAATTGGGCATCTCCTATCTCCGGCTCATTCTGTCAAATCTTTCTCTGATTTGTCACTGTCTGCCTCTCAACTAAGCATCACTTTCCACTCCTCCTACAAACTAACTTTACTTCATTGCTTGTGATTATAGGTTTATACTAAGGGAGTGTCTGTATTCCAGCCAGAAGTATGTGGCATGTCTGCATTCCAGCTGGACTGCACAGACCTAGGTCTTTGGATGTGATCCTTTGCCATAGCAGCCATGCTCCTGGATTAAAATTCCTTTACACACAGTCTTACCCACTATAGCAGACAATGTTCTGCAAAACCCACAGGAATGAGCAAAACCCTGAAGAAAATCCATCCATATTAACATTTCATATTGGAAATATAGACTGCAGAGGGATGACAGACTTTGCCATCAAGAAGGCTGCTTCTTGCTGCATGAAACAAGGAGAAAGGCAAAAGTCATAACAGAAATGGCCATGGCTCTGCCTTGGCTGAGGACTCACCCAGAATCTATGTCGGTGTGGAGGGACTAGATCTGTGCACTTTTGTAGATGGCCAGGCTGCTGGAATCCTGGTTTTTACAAGCTGATGTAGTGTTACAGCATCTGCAGATAGTGAGTCAAAACTATTGTTATTGTGCATATAGAATCAAGATTGAGTTTTCGGTGACTCCATCCCTAATTTTTTGCTTTAATTATAGCAAGTTGTTAAGTCTCTGCAAATGGAGACTACTGCAGCTGAGGGCTGGGGATATGGTGTAAGGCTTTAGCCTGGGTTATGGCTTGGACACCAGATGGTTTTAAGGTCTTCCTGAAGTTACTTAACCTTTAAACTCCACTTTTCTGGAGTTATTACAAAAAAAGATTATAAAATATTTAGTATAACCGGTGGAGTATAACTTCTTTCTGTCATTTAGATACGTAAGATATTTATATAGTGTTGGTTAAATTTTTCAATTAACAATCCAAAACAGAAGAGTATATGTATTCCAAAGTCAGAAAGCAAAGGAAATAAGTCATCAGAGAAGACCATAAAACATCAGATTCTCTGTAACAGTGGCCTGGGGCTGTAGACAAGCCCTCATAAAAAGAAAACAAACAAAACCAAACTACAAGTCCCTGATTAAAGTGATAGGAAATGAAAGTCACTCCCTTCTTAAAGGTAGGAGGCACTAAGCACATAGTTAGCGGGTATCAGAACTATAGCACTCAGCCCAGAGCAGTGGCCCATGCTGATCAGCCCAGCAACTGGGAGATAGAAACCGGAGGAGCAGGAGTTCAAGGCCATCCTCCCTTACACCAAGGCCAGCCTGGATCACACAAGGCTTACCCCAAAACAAAGAACCCCTGAGGTAAATGAGCACAGACCCCACCTCTGTCTGGGGTGATTTGTTAGTAGGAACCTGCTACTTTTGAATTTGCATGTGAATAACTTGGGGCTGCAGAAACAAACATGCTTATATCATGGCCCAGACCCATGCAGAAGGAAGAGAGGCAACAACAGGACACTCTCTCCTCTGACTTCTAGGTGTCAGAGGATGAGGTTAGAACAGAGGGATCTAGGTCCTGCGAGAGCTGACATCCTCAGTAGTTCCAGAACTCAGAGACTGGGGTTAAGAGGACCACATATTCATATTACCCTCAGGAAAAAAAAAATCTTCACACAGGACTGTAGTCATGTTCTAGTTAGCCACTCTCCATAGCGCTATTTCCAAGGCAATAGGAAACAGCAATGAAAGCACATTAAAAACAAATCCGGGATGGAGATGGCTCAGCAGCTAAAGTGCTTGCCATAGAAGCAAGAGGACCAGAGTTTGAATCCAAGAATCCAAGTCGACATAAATGCTAGGTGAACGTGATGGCCCACATGTAATTGCAGCCTCCTAAAAGTGAGATAGGAACTCCCAGGAGCAAGCTGGGTAGCAACTGTCCTAGTCTCTTGGGTGCCAAATTTCCTGTCCCTGTTCGGGCGCCAAATGTTCCTGTCTATGGGACGTAGCAAACCAGGGTTCACCTGAAAGAGGGGGTGCGAATTGCAAGAGACAGAGACCAAGACGGGTATGAGGCTAAGACGGATTCCAATCAAGGCCCACTTTGTTAAAAGTAAGTATGGTTTATATAGCAGGGATGTCACATGCTCTATTACAATCTCACTTCCCTTACCCCTCAGGCAAGATTACGATCCTCTGTGTAGTTCCCTGTAAGAACTTGCCTATTTCTCTGTGTAGTTCCCTGTAAGAACTTGCCTATTTCTCTGTGTAGTTCCCCATAAGAACTTCCTTATTTCTTTTCAAAGGTAAACAGTCCAAAGATAGCCTGAACACAAGACTTCCTTCAACAAAGGTCAGCAACTGGAAGGTCACAGCATGCAGCCTGAGCACAGGATTTCTAACATGGCTCCCCACATGCACTAGCTTGGCTCAAAGAGCCTCCCTCAAAAAGTAAGGTGGACCAGTGGTCAAAAGAGATGGATACTTCAGCCTTGGGAGCATGCACATATACATACCTGCATGTATTGCCCATATATATATGCCCATATACATGTGCACACACATCATAGATATCTAGATAGATAGACAGACAGCTACTAAAAAGGAAACACATCACACTAGAGATAAAAGCACTCCCAGGGCATGTACATATGGGGACACACATCAGATCTGACTATTAGAACATGCTGTTATGTTTAAAGAAATATAAAGGATATATTTATAGACATCTGTAACAACCAAGAGACTATTACAAAGTGATTATCAAATGAGAAAGGGAACCTAATACACTCCAAGAATTATAAAATATGATAACCAGCAAGGAATGGTGACACACTCTTGCAATTTGAGGAGAGTCTTTCCCCCTTGGGAGACTGAGGCAGTAGGGTTTTGTTGGACCCTCCTGTCAAGGTCGAAGTCTGGCATTACCAAATAGCCCGTGAGGTCAGTGCTAAAATGGCAGACTCCTTTCCTCAGCTGGGTTCTCTCCTCTCCACCTGATCTGGGAAAACCCCTGATCCTCTAAGGAGTATCACACAGCCCTCAGGGAGATTACGGGCCCAACCCTTTCCCTATAAGAAATCTGTTTAGTGTGAACCTAGGAATTCCTGGAAATATCCTCCCTATGCTAACAAAATGTCTTGGTACCCTATCTTTCAGCCAATGACTTTTTCCCATACCTCTAACCATACCTAGAGTTCTTCCCCCGACCCACCACCACCACCACTCTAGATCCCAACCCCTCCACCCCACCCCCGCTGCCCATAGAATTCTTAAGTACTGCAGTCCCCTTCTTATGATAGAACTGTGCTGCTGCATGTAAATGAAGTACCTCTGACACTCTTAGCCCCAGCAAATCAAACACAGAAACCCCTCCCACTGCCCAAGGTTTATAAGTCCTTTTTCACATAGAATAAAAGGGGTCACCGCCATCTATTTTACCAAAGATCATCTGGGACTCATCATTTATTCTGGGGAAGGAGGGGTTCCCCTCTCCCAGAGGAATTTGAAGTTGGACCCCTGGGCTTGGCTGCTGGCTAGGCAGCCAAGTTATCTCTGAAGCCTGCTCCACCTCTGTGAGCTGCTGACTGCCATGGAGTAGCTGCTTTAATGCTGCAGTATCACCACCTTGCTTTGCCCCCAGCGTGTCAGCACGCATTGCTGCCCCGATCTTTCTTGCGCCTTACCCATCTGCCTAGATGAACGACTGTTCTCGAAGTAGCCCTTCTGTCCGCCCAAACCAAACTGGGCTTCTGCCTTTGCCTCTCAGTTTCAGAGCTCCAAGTCTCCTTTATGGGCTGTCCTCAAAGCAGCCACTGACTTGCTGGAGTCAGGCTACACCCTAGTTGCTTCCTGACTCAGGTTTCAGAGCCTAGAGCTCCTTCCTGACAGCTGGCCTGGTGCAGCTAAAAGAGCAGTAACACTTACTGGGAAGAAATCTTTTCTCCTGCACTTCCGGCTGAACTGAAGATCTTCTGGCACTGACCTGTGTTCCATGTTTGTCCCTTCTCCTGGCCCAGAGACTGGAGTTCCTGGGAGAGGTGAAACCTTTCACCCCACGTTTCACCCTTTTCTGTCCAGAAGCCTATGGCACTTGGGCCTTCCTAAGGGAGTAGCTCATACCTCTGGCTGGGTGGCATCTGGGCCTCCTAGGAGATAATAGAACCTCAGGGTTGCAAGGCCAGCTAATAGCAGATCAAGAACATTCATTGATTACAATTTTTTTCTTTCTTTCTTTCTTTCTTTCTTTCTTTCTTTCTTTCTTTCTTTCTTTCGTTTTTGTTTGTTTTGTTGTTGTTGTTGCTGTTTTTGTTTTTCAAGACAGAGTTTCTCTGTGTAGCCTTGGCTGTCCTGGGCTCACTTTGTAGACCAGGCTGGCCTCGAACTCACAGCAATCTGCCTGCCTCTGCCTCCCCAGTGTTGGGATTAAAGGAGTGCACCACTGCACCTGGCACAATTTCTTTCTTAAAGTTATTTTGAATATAGTCTAAAGAAACAAACAAAGACAAACATATGACACCTAGTAATTCAGAAAGGTCAAGGGCACCCAGACAGAGCTTCTGCAGAAGAGGAGAATGGGACAGAGAGCACAGGAGAATGTCTTAGAGCTCTCAGAGCCAGCCTGTTCTAGGAACTGGAAGCCAAAGTAGAATAAACAACTGTCACCCAAACAAGGAGTCTACTTCTGAATAAAATCATAAATGAATCCACACACTTGCTTTCTGTAACTGTCAGACAGACATTAACAAGGGAACCTAGGCTTTCATTATGGCAAAATAAGTACAAAGATAGAAATGTGGCCAGGAGAGCAAAGGCCTTTGGTGTACGATGGAATTGGGACAAGAGCAGCAAAAATACATTCTAGTTTCTCAGTTCTTTTTCCAGAAAAAGACTGCTGTCTCTTACTTTTCCTGGGAGATGTGAACAAACAGCTGTTCTCCTCAGATAGGGACAGACAAAAGAAGAGATTCCACCCAGGCTAACCTGACAAACCACTGAGTCTAATCAGGCTATTCACAGGAGCATGGCAGCTCATGGGCAGCTCATCATCTAGGTAGAGTCTTCCCTGAGAAATTACCAGCAGCTTCTGTGTCCTCAGGGAGGGGTGGAATAGCATCACGTGCACTCTTCCCCCACTGTCCAAAGGGAATGGTAGTGGGCCCAGTCTTGTAAAGGTCTCATGTGGGCAATCACAGACACTCTGATTTCCAGGCCATAGCCTCTATGTCATGCCTGGAAGCTAGAGTTCCCTGGGAGCTAATTAAATTAAATCTCTGTACCAAAGGGCACACCTCAGGTCTGATCTCAGTTTTACATGTTGCTTCCTACTAAATACAAGAAACAGACTGATTACAGAGCTGAAACAAGGCAGGTTTAAAAAAAAAAGAGAGAGAATGAGGCCGGAGAGATGATTTGATGGGCAAGAGCACTTGCTGCAGCTGCACAAACACGAGGACCTGAGTTCAGATCCCAGCACCCACGTGAACAGCCAGGCCTGGCCACGTGCACACTTATGACTTCAGTGCTATAAGGTGTGTGTATGTGTGTGTGTGTGTGTGCATGACAGGAGTTGACCTCAGGTCTATTTTTCCTCAATGACTTTGTGATGGTTTGAATAGGAATGGTGCTCATACATTCATGTGTTTGAATACTTGGCCATAGGGAATGGCACTGTTAGGAAGTGAGGCCCTGTCCGAGTAGGTGTGCCCTTCTTGGGGGAAGTATGTCACTATGAGGACAGGCTTTGAGGTCTTCTCTTGCTCAAATTATACCTAGTGTGACACACAATCTCCTTCTGCTGCTTACAGATCAAGATGCAGAACTCTTAGTGCCCGAGCTGTTGGTGTTCTGTTCACGAAGTTGTCTCCTGTATCAACTCATTCAAGGCTAGTCCCACTTTCTCTTCTATTAGATTTAGTGTATCCAGTTTTATGTTGATGTCTTTGATCCACCTGGACTTGAGTTTTGTGAAGGGTGATAAATATGGATCTATTTGCATTCTTCTTCACACAGACATCCAGTTAGACCAGAACCATGTGTTGAAGATGCTTTCTTTTTTCCATTGTATAGTTTTGACTTCTTTGTCAAAAAGCAAGTGTCCATAGGAGTGTGGATTTGCTTCTGGGTCTTCAATCTGATTACACTAATCAACCTGCCAGTTTTATGTCAATACCATGAAGTTTTTATTACTACTTCTCTGCTCTTCAGCTTGAAATCAGGGGTGATGATACCTCCAGAGATTCTTTTATTGTACAAGATTGTTTTAGCTATTCTAGATTTTTTTTTCCATATGAAGTTGAGAGTTGCTCTTTCAAGATTTGTAAATAATTATGTGAGAACTTTTATGGGAATTACATTGAATTTGTAGATTGCTTTTGATAGGACAGCCATTTTTACTAGGTTGATCCTACCAATCCATGATCATGGGAGACCTTTCCATCTTCTGATAATCTTCTTCAGTTTATTTCTTCAGCGCCTTGACGTTCTTGTCACACAGGGCTTTCACTTGCTTGGTTAGATTTACACCAAGATATTTTCTATTATTTGTGGTTATTGTGAAGGGTGTTGTTTCCCTAATTTCTTTCTCAGCCCATTTATTCTCAGGACCTAAGATCAACAATCAAGAAATGGGACCTCATGAAAGCAAAAAGCTTGTGTAAGGCAAAGGACACTGTCAATAGGACAAAATGGTAAATAGGAAAAGATCTTCACCAACCCTACATGACAGAGGACTAATATCCAAAATATATAAAGAACTCAAGAAATTAAACACCAAGAAAGCAAATAACCTCATTTTGAAAATGGGGTACAGAGCTAAACAAAATTCTCAACAGAGGCATTTCTAATGGCCGAGAAGCACTTAAACAAATGTTCAACATCCTTAGTCATCAGGTATGGGACTCTGCTGGATAAGGTTGAAGTCCAACTTCTCTGAATAGCCATTTTGCACTCCATCTGTGAAGGTGGACTCCCTTTTCTCAGTGGGGTTCCCACTCCACCTGATCTGGTAACCCCAAGTTTTGTAAGTAGTGCCACATAGCCCTCAAGGAAGATTACAGGCCTGACCCTTTCCTGATAAGGCACATGTTCAAGCACAGGGAATTCCTGGTATTACCCGACCCTGTGCTAAGGAGATCCTAGCCTCCAGCAAATGACCTCTAATAGTACCTAGAAGTCATCCCCTCACACATAGGATAATTAACTACTGTTTTCTCCTTCTTGTGATAGGGTCCCTATATTACTGCATGTAAATGAGGTGCTGTTCCACTGTATGTAGATTAGGTATCCTGGCATCCTTAATCCTAGCAAATCAGACACATTCACCCTCAAAACCCCTCCCCACTCTCCACAGGCTGGCTGGCGTGTTCAGGGGTGCTCTCTTGCTTACCATTCGTCTACCATGACTGTGTGAGACTCCATTTATTCTAGCGGATCCACCACTGGCCTAGTGGTCAGGCAGCAATGGCTGAACTGCCTTTGCAGCCAGTGGGGCCTGCTCTATCACCACTGCCCAGCCTGTGTGTCTCACTGGAGCTGCCTGCTAGCTGGTTTTGAACATCCGCCTGCTTCCTTTGCTGTGCTTAGCACAGCAGCTCAAACAAGGAGCTGTAACACTTTAGTGTCATCACAGGCTTGTGGGGCTCCCAAGTCTCCACTGATTTCTGAGACCTGCCGGCTCATTCTGAAAGAGCTAAGCTGTAACACTCTATGGAGAACTCATTTTCCATCTCCTCCCTAGAGGCAGGAAACTTGCCTTGGTGCCCAGGTGACAGGCCTTACCTTAAAGCGCTCTATGCTGCCCCACCCCCACCCCCACCCTGCCCCAAGCAAGAATTGGGACCTTGGGACCTTTGAATTCAAGGTCCATCTTTCTTGTTCAGAGGTAAGCAGTGCCTGAACTAGGTAGCCGGAAGTGAAGCCCAGGTCACCACTGCCAGACACTGAACTACAATCAGGAAAATGCAAATTAAAATGACTCTGAGAGTCTATCTTACACCCATCAGAATGGCTAAGATCAAAAACGCAAGTGTCAGAACATGCTAGGGAGGATGTGGAGCAAGGGGAACACTCTTCTATTGCTGGTGGGAATGCAAATTTGTACAACCACTGTGGAAATTAATCTGGAAGTTTCTCAGAAACTGGGGATAGATTGACCTCAGACCCAGCTATACTACTCCTGAGAATATGTTCAAAAGATGCTCTACCACACAAGAATACTTGCTCAATTATGTTCATAGCAGCTTTGTTCATAGTAACCAGAAACTGGAAATAACCTACATGTCCCTCAACCCAAGAATGCATTTTTAAAATGCGGTACATTTACATAATAAAATACTACTCAGCTATGAAAAACAAAAGCATCAGGCCAGGCATGGTGGCACATGCCTTTAATACCAATACTCGGGAGGCAGAGGCAGGTGAATCTCTGTGAGTTCAAGGCTGGCCTGCTCTACCAAGGGAGTCCAGAACAGCCAAGGCAACACAGAGAAACCCTGTCTCAAAAAACAAACAAACAAAGGCATCATGCAATTTGCAGGCAAATGGATGGAACTAGAAAAGATCGTCCTGAGTGAGATAAGGCAGGCCCAGAAACATATGCATAGTGTGTACTCACTTATAAGTAGATATTAGCCATAAAGTACAGGATAACCATGCTACAATCCACAGATCCAAAGAAGATCAGTAACAAGGAGGGCTCAAGGAAGGATGTGTGAATCACACCCAGAAGGGAAATAAAATAGACATTGGAAGTGGATGAAGAGAGACTGGGCAGGAGGGAGGTGTGAAGGGGAAAGGAGGTTGGGGATCAGGTGTGGAGAGAGCAGGGGCAGGGGGAAGGTGAGAGGGCTGTGAGAAAAAGGAAATGGGGGGGGGCATCTCTGGGACCACCTGGATACCTGGGAGAGAGGAGGCTCAACAGAGTCAGTGGGAGTGACTCTAGCTGAGACTCCTAGCAGCAGGGGATATAGAGGCTGAAGTGGCCATATCCTACAGCCAGGCTGGACTTTCAGTGGAGGGAGTGGGACACCAACACACCTGCAACTTGGTCATCATGTGCCTCAAATAATTGGAGCGGGGCCTGTCTCTGACTCTGTCATCTCCCTTTGGATCCCTTTCTCCTAGCTGGGCTGCCTTGTCTGGCCTCACTGAGAAAGGATATGCCTCGTCCTGCTGTGACTTGATGTACCAGGGTGGATTGGGACCCATGGCAGGGGGGAGGAGGCTTCCCTTCTCAGAGAAGAGGGAATGGGGGGGGGCATGAGGGTGGCACTGGGAGAAGAGGAGGGGGGTACTGTGATCAGGATGCAAAGTGAATTAATTAATTAATTAATTTTTAAAAGGTGTAGAACTCTGGGCTCCTTTAGCACCATGTCTGCCTGCATGACGCTATACTTCCTGCCATAATAGTGGAATAAAGCTCTGAACTGTAAGCCTGACCCAATCAAATGTTTTCCTTTATAAGAGTTGCCCTGGTCATGGTGTCTCTTCAGAGCAATGGAAACCCTAACAATGATAGCATTGTTGCCTGATTTTTTTGAGACGGGACCTCTCAATGAGCCTGGAGCTTGATGATTCAGCTATGACCCGCTGGCCAGTGCATCCGTTTTCATCTCCCTAGCTGTAGGAGCATAGTCACAAGCTACTGTCCTGCTCTGTGTTTCATGTGTATGCTGGTAATGAAAGACCTTTCCTCAAGCTCACACAGTAAGCACTTAACTGACTGGGGACAGCTTCTAGACCCTGGATACAGTTGTTGTTGTTTTTTGTTGTTGTTTTGTTTTGTTTTTTTTAAGTTGTGGTTGTTGTTGTTGGTTTGGTTTGGTTTGGTTTTGGTTTTTTGAGCCAGGGTTTTCCTGTGTAGCCTTGGCTGTCCTGGATTCCCTTTGGCTGGCCTCAAACTCCTCCTGCCTCCACCTCCCTGAGTGTTGGGATTACAAGTGTGCACCACCATTCCCAGCTAAAACAATTTTTTTAAATGAGAGTACATACTTACCCTAAGAAGAGTTACATGAAGAATAATGATAATAATGGGTATAATGATATTATTAATTGATTGAACTCTATGCTAGCTGATGTCACTAAAAGAAAGCAAAGGGGATAGCTTTAATTACAGCCCACAGAACTGTAAGAGTCACAAAGACTATGACATTAATCCTAGAGCTTCAAAGTCCATCAAGATAAGCCTGACAACGGGATAAGCAGAAAAGCTGAGACCACAATGGGCCTGACAAGCTTGGACTCCTCACCTATGCATCTTCTCCAGGGCAGTCTTAGTGTATTAGCAATGTCTCAAAGTTCACCTAGTGTCCATCTCTCCCAGTTATGGTTTTATTGCTGTGAAGAGACAACATGATCAGAGAAACTCTTACAAAGGAAAACATTTAATCGGGGCTGGCTTAGAGTTTCAGAGGTTTAGCCCATTATCTTCACGACAGAAAGCATGGTGGCAGCAGGCAGACATGGTGCTGGAGAAGGAGCTGAGAGTTCTATATCTTGACCCTCAGGCAGCAGGAGGAAACTATGTGCCATACTGGGCATGGTTTAAGTATAGAAGCCCTCAAGGCCTGCCCCGACAGTGACACACACTTCCTCTAACAAGTCCATACCTCCTAATAGTTCCACTCCCTATGGGCCAAGCATTCAAACACAGGAGTCTATGGGGGCTAGTCCTATTCAAACCACCACACCATCTAACTTATGTCTTCTCAGATCAGAGTGGATGAGCATTCCTGCAGTGTGCTGAGAAATGACGGAGCTGGGGTGGAAACCGCAGCTTGGGGGAGCTGTGAAAGAGCCTTTGGGGAGAAGAGACTTCCTTTTGAGGCATAGAATTTTCACACAAAGGAACACTAGTCTCTACAGACATCAAGGGATGCCCCTGGGAAGAAAGTTTGGAGTAACTTAGGCTTCCAAAATGGCCAATTTGTGGGCCAGCGAGATGGCTCAGAAGGCACTTGCCACCCAGCCTGACTACCTGAGTTCCATCCCCAGGACCCACAGGTTGGAAGGAAAGAATCAGTTCCTGCAAGCTGTCCTTTGACCTCCACACACATGCATGGTACTCACATGCCTTTATGCTTGTGTGTATATACACACATACATACGTACACACATACGAAATAAATGTAAAAAAAATAATTATTGTCAGTTTTATCAGAGTCTAACCTGATATTCTCTCATGTTTCAGAATGCCATACTTTCCCATTTAATGCCCTGTATTTTAATGTAAGAAATTCTGAAGGCGACAAATGTGTCATAACTCAAGAGCTCACATAATTACTTTTTACAGCTTATATCCAGGAATATCAGCTCTGTGGCCAGAAGAAATAACTCATTTAGAGCTGAAATAGGAGCTCAAGTTCTCAGATGTGACCCACATGGAGGGTAAAGGACCTGACCTTGTCATTTTCACTCAGCAACTACTCTAGCAATGGCCAGAAAGTTCACTCACTGTCAGGGTCCACATAGTCACCACAGGAGTCAAGCACCTGCCCAGGGGTCTGGAGAATTTGCAGCCAATGACATTTCATTATAATTGCACACAGGTGATAGATTGGTCCACTGGGTGGAGCTACTTTCCCCAGTGGGAAGTGCTGCACTTAACCCCTAATGTCCCTAGTGTCATTTGTAGGTGTGTGAAGGAGGAGGGACCTATCTCCTAGCTATTCCTAAGGACAATTCTCTGTCAGGCAACAAGGAACGTTTTACACACAAAGCTGTGAGTGAGTATACACCAATAAATAAGACCACCCGGAGCCCGATGAAGAGAAGCCATTGGAAGGAGAGCCAAGAACAAAGCTGGATGGGCAGCTCTTGCATGGGGCCAGCTTCCAGATGCCTTGGAGGGGATCTGGCTGCAGCCTGTCACACACTGGGTGTGGCCAGCACAACACTCAGTGTTGGGGGAAACTTCTATAGGGTTAGCACCACCTGGATGCAGTGGCTGTGGCCATATACACCAAAGATAACCACCAAAGGAGCAGAGAAGTGTGTGGGTAGAAATGGGTGTGCACTGAAGCAGGAAAGCTCTTTGCTGCCTCCCCAGCGCCCTCTACTGACAGATCTTAGGACTACTGAAAGCCAAAGGAGAAAGGTTTACAGGTAGTCTGAGCCTCCAAGTATGGGGAATGGCTCTGAAGGCCAGAGGTAGTCAGCTGGCACCTAGTTCACTCATTGCTCCTTCACACCCCCTTTTCCCTTCAGGGCTGGAAGCAGCAACCAGGCCTTCAATTCCAATGAGGCTGAGCCCCTGTGCTGCTCAGGGAGTGTTGCTGGAGGTAATTGTTATCATGGGATACAGTAGTGCAGGATGGGCCAGGGACTCGCCTGACATCTGCCACCCACATTCTTAGAATCCTCAAGCAACAGCGATGCTAACCCTCCGCCCCCTGCCCAGAGTTCCATCAGCCACCCAGATGACTCTGAGTCTTCCTGTCACTCATCTTTGATCATGTACTTAACAGTGGTGTCTGAAGCTACATTCAGACTATTGTGACCGTCCCTCTTGGTAGAGGAATTTCTCCTTTGGCATAAAAACATCTTAGCTGGAAGACCTCACACTTGAGTGTGAGTAATCAAGTCACCATGAGAGGGGATGAAGGAGGGCACACTGGTGCACACTAATCCCAGAGGCAGAGAATCACCATGTGTCAGAGACCCACAACATTATAGTTCATAGACACAGGCACATACACACACACACACACACACA
>OU015742.1:149690694-149712646 GCA_907169655.1 Acomys percivali
TGTGTGTGTGTGTGTGTGTGTGTGTGTGTGTGTGTGTGTGTGTGTGCCATGACTTGTATGTATAGGTCAGAGAACATCTTTGGGGGAGTTGGGTCTCTCCCTCCACCTTGAGGCAGAGTCTCTTTCTACTGTTGTGTCATGTACCTGAGATTCAGGCTTGCCTTGACTCTCTTGCCTCCATCCCCCATCTCCCCATAGAAATGATAGGACTAAAATTACAGACTCCAACCACCACATCTGGCTTCTTAGACATGGGTTCAGGGCACCAGGATTGGCCATTGGGCCATCTCACCAGCCAAAGGCCTTTCTTTCTACTCTGTTGTTTTTGCTTCAAAGTAGCAATGGCAGAAAGCTATCTCAGACTCTTCCAAAGTCAGTCATGAGCCTAACGACACCACCTCCTCTTGCTGCTAGTAACAAGATGGAAGGGACAGTGTCTAACACTGTTATCCTTCTATCTCAAATGAGAGAGCAGATGGAACTGAGGTCAGAGGGAGAGAGGGACAGATACTCTAGGCTCAGGTCTGTGGGCCTGTCTAGCCTCCTCAGCCAGAGCCCTGGGTCCCTGGGATTCTTTTCTCTCTAGATTCTGCAGCCAGATCAGGCAGCTTTAAAGCCCTGTGGCAAGAAAAGAGGGGACGAATGACTCTGACCCTCACCTGAGCCTCCACAGAGTGTGGGGCACCTATAAGAAGATGAATAGATATTTAGTAAAGCAGGCTGTGTGCCTTCTAGGAGGGAGGCCACTGGGACATACTTTTGTCCTCATTATCAAGTGAAAATGCCTGCTGTGATCTGCTTGAACCGTGTGTTGTAGTCAGTCTGAGCTTGTTCTCTGTGTGGCCAAGCAGAGGTGATGGAACCCATAAGAGGTAGAGCCTAGCAGGCCTGCCTGAGGTCCTTGAGCTCTGAAATGGATGCTAGTCTGCTGAAGGATGAGTGGTATTGGCTCCTGAGCCACTGGCTGGCCCTCACGCTCACTCCCACTGCGATGGTTTCTATCACTAAGCTCTTACCAGAGGTAGAACACAAAGTGCCAACTGGCCTTGGGAGCTAGATCAACCTCTTTGCTTCATAAACTACCCTGCTTCAGGTATTTCATTATAAAATTTAAAAAGGGGGGGGGCAAAGTTGGGGGCAGCTAAGATAGTACCTCTATGGAATCTAGACAGGATAAAATAGGCTGACATACTACCACTTGGTCTGAACCCTGAACCATGAATAACTCTAAAATAGTGTTTCTCTCTCTCTCTTTTTTTTTAATTTAAGTAATTTATTTAGATTATATCTCAGTTGCTATCCCCTCACTTGTATCTTCCCGTTCCTCCCTCCTTCCCTCTTTTACTCTATTCCTGTCTCCTAGGAGCAGTGTTCCTCAACCTTCCTAATATTGGGATCTTTTAACACAGTTCCTTATATTATAGTGACCCCCAACCATAAAATTATTCTCATTGGAAGCTGGAGAGATGGCTCAGAGGTTAAGAGCACCAGCTGCTCTTCCAGAGGTCCTGAGTTCAATTCCCAGCAACCACATGGTAGCTCACAACGATCTATAATGGGATCTGATGCCCTCTACTAGCTTTCAGGTGCACATGCAGATAGAGCATTGATTTAAATAAATAAATCTTTTTTGTTTGTTTGTTTGTTTTTTGTTTTGTTTTGTTTTGTTTTTCAAGACAGGGTTTCTTTATGTATTCTTAGCTGTCCTGGACTCGCTTTTTAGACCAGGCTGGCCTCGAACTCACAGGGATCCACCTGCCTCTGCCTCCCAAGTGCTGGGATTAAAGGCGTGTGCCACCACGCCCAGCTTAAATAAATAAATCTTTAAAAACTGTTTTTTTGCTACTTCATAACTGTAACTTTGCTACCATTATGAATAGTAATGTACCTGATACATGGGATATTTGATACGTGACCCTCAAGGGGATCTCTGACCCACAAGTTGAGAACTGCTGCTCTAGAGACTGGACAAACACAGGACTCTATCTCCACACCCCAACAGAGATGAGGATCCAACTCAGAGCCTGCTCCATGCTCCAAGGTACATGTCTAAACCTAGGATTTTCTTGAATATCTGTCCTGCATGGTCTAACTCTAGAAATAACTTCCATTGTCTGGCCTGCTCGCAGCCCCTGAGAGGAACCACCAGTCTAAACCATGCCACTGAACCACACCATAAGACACACAAATGTCATCAGTAGTAAGGCCTTTCACAGGTGTCCCACCTTATCATATGAGTGATGGATGACAGAGCTAAGTGAGACTCAAGAGACAACTGGTTGAAAGTAAATGAAGTCAGAGATCCTGGAGTTCACATTGCTGGGCAGCAGTGGTCCATATTTGTACCTTATTTGATTATATTTGAGGATGGGGTATGCTGGGCCAAAGGCTTAAAAGGAGGTACATAAAGTGCTGAGATAACATTATTCCCCTGCATACTTATCTGGGAACACCACAGGCAAAGGCCATGTGACACCAAAACCCAAACCAAACCTTCTCCCTTCATGTGGCTATTTGGTTAAATTTCAACTGGAAGACTGCAGGGTGAGCTGCTATACTGTGGAAGTATTTGTGGCTACAGGGCATTGTTGCTGTCAGCTGGGTGCGCAGATCATCACCAGTCAGGGCTGTCTGTTTTGTTTTGTTTTTAAACGGGTGCCCTTCATCAAGATAACATAAATTTACTGACAAAAGGTAATTCAAAGACAGCCCGGAGGGGAAGCAGGAGGTAAGAGTAAATGACCCTACTAAAAACAGCACCCACACCCAGGAGAAAGTGTCCCTGCCCTGGAAGTCATGCTACCTTCCCAGCTCTCAACTAAAGCCACTCAGGAGAACCCTGGCACAAGAGCACCAGCTGATAGCCTGGCGGCCTGCCAAGAGAGCCACGGGGCTGCGAAGTGTGTGGCCCTATAAAAGTTAGAAGCTAGGAGGAGAGGCTGCTGGGCTCAGCTAAAAATAGAACTTATCAGATGGATTTAAGTCCTAAGAACGTTATCTCTCTCCACAGGAGGGTGGGGGAAAAGCCTGTCCGGGGAAACACCGGCCACGGGATGAATAAGCAGAAAAATAGGAGGAAATGACCGTGCAAACGTGCGAAGCGTGCGTGCTGGACAAGTGAGCGCTGGGGTGCTGGCTGAGACAGCGCAGCTCAGAGGCCAGAGTCAGAGAATTCGCTGAGGCAGAACCCATCCCACAAGCAAGACATTGACCCCTGTGGGGAGGGGGAAGGGATGGGGGAGGGGAGGGAGTTAGCGGTTTGTTTTTCCTGCCTTTTCAGAATTGTGGCATTCCCTGTTTACTTGGATATTATCTTTTCAAGCAAAAAGGAAAAAAAAAAAAAAAAAAGTCTACGGAAAAGGCTTCTTGGGAAATCCCTACTTCCAGCATTTATGGCACACACCCAGTGAAATTTCCAGAATCAAGAAAGTTGGTAGCCGGGTGTGGTCGTGCACGCCTTTAATCCCAGCACTCAGGAAGCAGAGGGAGGTGGATGGATGTGAGTTCGAGGCCAGCCTGGTCTACAAAGTGAACCCAGGAAGGATAGCCAAGGCTACACAGAGAAACCCTGCTTCGAAAACAAAGAAACAAAACCCTGAGGTACCAACACAACCTGTCTCCTTCTCTGAAGACTGAGACCCCTTCTCTCTTCACTCCTATTTCCTGCATGTCGTCAAGAGCCTTCCACTTCTTAGTCCCAAGTCACCCTTCACCATCTACACACACATCAGTCAAAAAGTTCCCCTCAAGAAACAAACACAAAAAGGAGACTTCCTACTGTTTTAGTCAACTCCTTGAGCAACTTTTCTCAAGTTGGTAAACCATTGCCAATAAGACACAACAGCATTCCCTAAATATCTAAATGTCTTTTAAAAAACAATAATAAAATGACCTCTCTAAATTTTCCCAAAACATACCAGCATAGTGGCGCACAACTTTAGCGCCAGCATTTAGAAGGCAGAGATAGGTGGATCTCTGTGAGTTGGAGGCCAGCCTGGTCTACAAAGGAAGTCCAAGGCTACATATAGAAGGGGGGGGGGGGAAGACACAGGAACATAAGTGGCAACTCCTTCTAGAAAGATTAAAGTCCCTCAGATATTTTTTCACTCTTATTTCAACACAGTTGTTCTCACTATTAAGAAGGCTGTAGGCTATGTGCCACAGGGAGGAATCTAAGTGTGTCAAGAAGAAAAGGCAAAGTTCCTTTTCGTCCCTGGAAAGTATATCTGACATAGGAACACAGGGAGGCATCAGGTACGCCGCTTAAATGCTCCAAACTGCACCCCATGTTTTCCATTCCAAATGACCAGTGCAGCTCATCTCTACCTTAAGAGTGAGGATGTACCCCCAAACCTCTCATGCCAAGAGGCCAATGTTGGGTAGAAACCTGAAGTCCCTCCACAGTCTATGAGACAAGCAGAGAGGATCCTGTTTAAAAAGCAAGCAAGATGTCTAGAAGGAAGCTGGCGCTTCTGCCCTGGGTGGTTTTTACTGAATAATGAATACGCCTTTAGGAGGCTGGGCCCAGAACACTTGTGAATAACCGAGTTTGGGGTGGGGAACATTTCAAGCTTGCCTCTTCCAACTCCTATCGCTCCAACTCTTCGTTTGCCATCAACTCTGCAGGAAGGAAAAGCAACACCAAGGCATGGAGGTCTGGAGCCCAGTCCTACTGTGCTACTCCATCACTGTAACCTTGGCAGAGCCACCTAACTGTTCTGAGTAGTTTCCTCCACTGGGAGAGAGGAAGAGCTGCCTCACTGTGGCTGCAAAAAACAACAGTGTGTGCACATAGCTCAGGCCCCAGGCACACAAGTATCCTCCTAGGACTCCAGCCCGGCCCACTGTTGTAGGCTTCCTTGCAGGACTCTTGACTTGTCTTTGGCCTTGCAAATACAAGTGACCCATGGTAAAGGGTGCCTTTCAAAGGACCCACCCAAGGATGTGGTGGGAAGCAACGCATTAAAATGAATACTTGGACGGGGCAAGATTAACTTGGCTGGCTATTTCATGTACGTTGGCATGTATTACTCAACTGAGTTCGAGGGTTAGACTTCAAATTCATGTGTGGCTTCATCTTGAAGGGAACTGTTGCTTTCCGCTCTGTCCGCTAAGTCTCTGCCTACTTCCTTGCCTGGTGTCCTTTCGACACCACTCAAATGATTTAGAGGCAAAAGCCGAGTTAATTTTGTACTATTTTTTGTTTTGTGATAGCTTTGCTAAGTGCAACCCTTGCACTTGATCAAACCATGATGGACCTGGCATGCCAGCTCCTGTCTTAATACAAAGTGCTGACGAGGCATGGCACTTCCGAGCACTGCTTTCTAAGTACCACAGGAAATTTCAAGACCAAATGGCCAAGTTTGGATGACCTAGTCTGTAATAAAAAAAAAGAAAACCAACCTGAGTTACTTACAGAAGAAAAACAAAATCCTGTCCGAACTGATAATTCACGATTCAGACAGCCCACAATTAGATTGGTATTAACTACTCTACGGAAGTTTTAAAATGCACTTAGGTAAGGCGTTTTATTTCCATGAAATTGGATCTTTGCTCCAAAATTTAATCTCCTCCTACGGACTCTGCTCTACTCAGATGATGTAACGGTGAGGTAGGCTCTTAACATTTCATTGCCAGGAATATAAATGAAATTGATCAGATTATTTGCCAAATAACGTTTCTTCAGCAGGGCCAAGTCCTCCCTTAAGTGGCCTGTGAAAGCAAGGGACATGAGAGCAGACACTGAGAATTGCATTTTCCAGTGTGATCTTGCAGGCCTCAGATCAACCATGAAAAATTAGTGTGCATGAAAAGTGATTTGTTGTGCGGTTTATTAGTTTAGGGGACCTTTGTCTGGAAAGGATACGCAAAGGCTAAAGAGTCATATCCCTTGCGGGTCAAAATAACGCGAAAATGAAAGCTCCAAAATACAGAGGAGATGGTAATATGCAGTTGTTAAGCCCTCCGTCTCAGGGATGCTGGGAGAATTGGGCGGGGCGTATACCTCACTGGGCAGGCCAGAAGTACTGCTCGGATGTTGTTAGTAAAGGCATCAGGCTCAGGGCCAGAGCACGCGCCTTCATCCCACTTGAGCCACAGGATGTCCCCTGCTCCAGCAGAGCTTCGAGACTGAAGTAAAATCCTAACATGATTCCTACACCAGGGCGGTTTTCCAGAACCTACAAACACTTAGGTCCTCTGAGGGAAGGGCTAGCCTTCTCCACAGGCCTCAGGAGCTTCCCAGAGGCTGTGCTAAGAAGCCAAGATGGCCGATGCACTGGCAGGCCCTTCCAACAGTGCCTGCTCCACAGTGGCTGAAGTAGCGCGACAGACCCCAAGTGCCAGCTGACGGGGATCACCTTCTGAGATCAAGTACTGTGCAAATTTATAACATCATCTTCTGTAGGAGTGACCCCCATCCCTGAGGAAGTGGGGACACGGGGTGGGGGGTGGGGGTTGGGCCCAGACTCCAGCTTCTAGAAAATGAGGGTCACATTGGTGGCTCAGTACAGGACACAGCAGTGAAGTCAGGCCTGGTACCCACTTTAGGTGTACAAGGCTCCCTCTACTGCCTGCACTAAAAGGCCACCTCAGCTGGGCCTCCGGGGAACACTGTTGAAATGCTTTGAGGTCTGCCAGGGTGCAGGACCTCAGGTAGTAACTGCTACCTGTCCTTTCAAAATCCTTCCGTTCTGTCCTAGAGGAGATAAACTAATCCCTCACAGCCCTAAGGCTGACTTGAGGCTCCTCCTCCTCCTCTCTCTTGTCACCTGGTACCCCTGTGTGGCCACTCTGACCTGCGAGGCCTTTTGTCTCTCTTGAGGATAAGCAGCCTTACATTTCTGTTTACAGTTTTGAAATCACACAAGGGATGTGCATCCTCTTAAAACATCTGAACAGGGAGCGACTGGGAGGTGGGCCAGTGGCAATGTGTTTGCTGTACGCCATGGCCACCAGAGCTAAGTCCCCAGGGCCCTCTCCCAGCACTACCTCCAAGACAATCCTAGCTTAGCCTCCCCATCTGAGTCTGTTACAAATCAGTTCTCTTTTACCTGGGTCCTGGGGTTGGAAATCAGGTCATCCTACTAGCACAGCAGGCCCTTTGAGGACTGAGCTATCTTGGCAGGCCCTTCTTACCCCTTTTACAGTTGTTAAGGTTACAAGACTTTGCTAGTATTCATTCAACTTTTATGTGCATGGACATTTATTTTTCTAACTCAAGACTGGTCAGAGCACAGAGATTAAGTGTCTGTGGGATGTTCAGCTGCAAATGAGACTTCTACACTACACTCCTCACCAGGCTCCTCAGCACGCTCAGAGACCAGCCTCTAAGGCAGATGGCCAAATGACACACTCTTCATTTTCTTTTGTATGAGAATGTCATATGTTCCTGTGTTGTGTGTGTCTGATGTGAGTGCTGGTGAGTGGAGGGCAGACAACAACTCTAGGTCCTCAACTTGGCCCTTGTTTGAGGCAGAGTTTCTTGTTTAAACAGGCACCTGGGCCAGAAGCTTCTGGAATTCTACTGTCCCCACCTCCACACTGCCTGCTCCAACCCTCCCCCCCATCCCCCACCACTGTGTCTCTTAAGAAGCACTGTGATGACAAATGCATGCCATTGTATCTGGCTTCATATGAGTCCTGAGGATTTGAACTTGGGTCTTCAAACTTGCACAGTAAGTACTTTACCCATTGAGCCATCTCTCTAGCCCTCTATTTTAGTTTTTAATAAATTTATTCTCTCTCTCTCTCTCTCTCTTTCTCTCTCTCTCTCTCTCTCTCTCTCTCTCCACCTTGAGAATGTGCAAGTGTGTGTGTGTGTGTGTGTGTATGTGTGTGTGTGTGTGTGTGTACACATGCACACTTGCCATTGCACTGATGTATGGGGGTTAAAGGACAACTTACCACCATGTAGAATCTGAGGATCAAATTCAGATCACAAAGCTGGCAAGCCCCTTAACCCACTAAGCCATCTCACTGCACACCCCTCCATTTCTGCAGTATTGGTGTCTTAGACACAGGGCTCATGACTGATAGGTCTCCTCTTTCTTCCCTTTCTTCCTCATTCTCCTTCCTCATCTCTCGAAAACTGTGCCACTAACTTCTGGTCTTGCTGAGTTCAGATGTGCTTTCATTCGTCTGGTCTTCCTGAAGGGGTAGTGCATTCATCTCAGGCTGTTTTAAGATTTTTTTTTCTCTTTATTATTATTATTATTATTTTAAGTTTGGTTACTGTGTATTTTACTGTTAATTCCCTTTGGTTTAATCTTAGCTACAGTTGCCTTTAGGATTTTGAGGTTTCTTGTCTTTTGGGCCCCACCCTCTCTCCCTGTCAATAGTGATGGTATGAATCTTAGACATCTAGGTATGTAGGGGAGGGCCTCTCACAGACGACCAAGGCTCTGCATGTTGTTTGTTTTCAATTTGCTTACCTCTGGATTTCAGATCGAATACACCCTCATATCTTTAAGTTCTCAGTGCTAGCTCCTGTTGTCTTTGCTTTAGTACTGAGCCTGCCCAATGAAGTTTTTGTTTGTTTGTTTTTTCTGGCTTTTTTTGGGTTTGTTTTTCTGTTTTTCCTTAAGATTTACTTTTATTTTGTATATATAGGATTTATCTTTATTTTACGTGTATGAATGTTTTGCTTGCATGTGCACTGTGTGCATGCTTGGTGCCTGAGGAGGCTAGAAAAGGGAGCCAGATCCTATGTAATTAAAGTTATGGATGCGAGCCGGGCGTGGTGGCGCACGCCTGTAATCCCAGCACTTGGGAGGCAGAGGCAGGTGGATCACTGTGAGTTCAAGGCCAGCCTGATCTACAAAGTGAGTCCAGGACAGCCAAGGCTAACACAGAGAGACCTTGTCTCGAAAAACCAAACCAAACAAAACAAAAATAAATAAATAAAGTTATGGATGCTTGTAAGTCATCCAGTGGATGCTGGGAATTGAGTCTGAGTTCTCTGTAAGAGCAGCAGGGGCTGTTAACCACTGAGCCATCTCCTCAGCACCCATCCATTGAGTTTCTTTAAATATTTTTAATTGTGCTTTTCAGTTCTACAGTTTCCATATTTTAGTGCATCTGTTCATTTGCTGAGGTGATTTTTCACTGATTCAAGGGACTCTGTTGACGCATCCTCATTGTGAACCTTTCAGTGCTGTGAAGTATGTCAACAGGAGTCAGGGCAGGACTCGTACCAAGTGATTTCTTTTCTCATTAAGTGTGTGATTGTCCTGAGTCTTGATGTGACTAGCGGACTTTTTTTTTTTTTCTCTCTTTCATCCTAGACACTTGAGTTACTCAGGGGACTCTTGGTGGGACTCAAATCACAATCTGCATTTGTTCTGTGCCCCACCCACACCCAGGGTTCATACACCTGCCTGAATCGTGCTTGCCAGCTCCGTCCTATACTGACCTGTAGAATCACCGTCAATAGACATACCTCAGGCAGGGCTTTCCCACTTCTCTGAGTTCCTAATCTAGTCAGCAACTAAAATGAACTAAAATGGCCCAGGGGGCTTGCGACCAATGGTGCAGCCATGACAATGGGTACACTGGTGGGGATGATTCGGAACTCTGAAACAGGATCATGCCTTCTTTACACAGGAGGGGCCATGAGCTCATGAGCCAGACAGAACATGCAAGCCATGCAAGGCTAGCCAGCTACCCTAGCTCAGCCACTGGACTACCTGGGTGCCTTTCCCAATGCTTTTGACAAGTGCCACCTCCGTGATACTTTCCAACCTCCTGATACTTGGAAACCAGGTTCTCCAAGGAGACCCCTAAGATGATGTTTTTGATTATCCTTTTCTCTGGACCAGCAGTGCAGTAGAACCCCCTTCTTAGAGAGAGAGAGAGAGAGAGACAGAGAGAGAGAGAGAGAGAGAGAGAGAGACAGAGAGACAGAGAGACAGAGAGACAGAGAGACAGAGACAGAGAGACAGAGAGACAGAGAGTGTTCCATGCTGGCTTAGTACCAGTGTGAAGCAAGCTTTTGACCCAAATAAATAAAAAAATCTCCAGGCCAGGTCCACAGCTAAGCATAGTATGGCCTTTTCTCAGATAGCTCTCTAGCTTAGGCCGCTGGCCTCCAGCACTTGTGGGAAACTTAGCTGCTGCCTGCCCCAGTAACTTTACACTTATTGACAGCACAGCTGTCCCTGCCACCTCTCCCTGAAGACTTCATTGCTATGTCACCCTCTTGCACTGAGAAGCTCAAGCTCTGCAGGAACTTTCTAGAATGAATGTTGGTCTGTCCACCAAGTTTCTTTTGACACTTCTCTCTCTCGAATTACTAATTTTTACACTTTCTGTTTCACATTCTCCTCGCAAGTTGTCCTTTTGCATCAATATGTCTAGGTATTAAATGGTGGAAAAAGCAGAGTGGTAGAGCCCCCTTCTTAGAGAGAGAGATGAGAGAAAGGGGGGGACTGGGTTCTAATTCTGCATATATCTCAGAATAGTATAGGCCTAGTATTAAACTTAGTGTTAGATGGCAGATACAGCATAAAAATGTAAAGATAATTCTTAGAGCAATTTTTTCAGACTGACATACAATGTTTGGGAAATGGTCTAGGGGAAAAAAACAAAGCTGCTTCACAGTCTGGCATCTGGGCACAGCCACACCTTTATGTAAGAACGACTGTTTGGCTCTTGCTTTATAACATTTACTTTCTACACCTTTGTTTCTCCTTAAATGATAATGTATACAGAGCTTAGAAAGCTATCCTGGAAGTGCTGCTGGGGCAATGTTGGTGATTGCCGCTGTGGACTGTGGCTTTAAAATGGCATGGCAAAGGCTAGAGAGATGATGGCTCAGAGGGTAAGAGCCCTTGCTGCTCTTCCAAAGGACCTGAGTTCAGCTCCTAGTACCCACACCAGGGCGTCCACAGTCACCTGAAATTCCAGCTCCAAGGGATCCCAGGCCTCTGGCCTCTGGAGACATTTGTACTTTCATACACATGCTGTCCCACCCACCCCACTAGAAGGCGTGCTTGCATGCACACACACACACACACACACACACACACACACATGCATGCACACACATATAATTTTTAAGTGGCATGACTGATAACAAACTTGATGGTGAGGACCATAGTCTTCGAGTTGTGTCCACTTAGCCTTGTTCCCTTAATGCACACAAAAGAGTGTAAACTCTCCATCATGGGCAAGGCTCCATGCAAATGGTGCTGTAACTCTCATTAAGGATACTAGTTCATCATTACAAATTATAGACTAACCACACCTTTCAGCTCCAAGATTGGGGCAGAGTCATGAACAAGCAAGAGAAGATGCTAACTTCCCCAAAGAGGGCTGACTAATAGAAGTCATCACAGAAGTTTTCTGGGCTACAATCAACATCCCTGCAAGACCCGCAGAGGAATAAAGAAACCAGACATGAAGGCCAGATGGGGCGCACACTTATGCTACAATCCTGCTCACTCGGGGCTTCCTGGCATGTCACAATAGCGTTTCACTCCTACTTCCAGTGAGTGATGTGGCCATAGCTCACCAGCTGTTTTTGAATGTGTAGTAGAAGTGACTGCCCAGGCTCAAACAGCTCCCCATGAGACCTGTGCCCTAGAGGTAGCAATGCAAGTCCCAGTGTCCATGTGTGGTGCTGTCAGCCATGAACCAAAGCAGGCACCTTCTTAGATTCCTACATCACTGCACCTTCAAAGTGTACCTTCCTCTATTTGTAGCTTCAGAGTTACACTGAAGACTGAGGGTGGCGGTGGCCACAAGCATTTCTGCCTACCATTCTAATCTTTTAAGCATGAGTTCCATGACCTTAATCGGAGCATGTTCAGGAATGTATGGCATCCTCCACTGAGCACTCAGGAATGTAGCATATCTATTCACTGAGCATGCCCAAGAATGGACCTACCCATCCATGAATATGCCAGAGCTCCCTGAATAAAACCTCCATACTTTCTATGTTCAAGGCGGACATCGCATTTTGGAATGAAGACCAGGCTTTCTTAACTTGCTGCGCGTATTATACTCTTTCCATTCTTTATGTCCCATCTCTGCATGTTTTGGCTTTGCACTCTCTGACATGACAACCCTTGATGTTTGACTCCAGAGTCTTCTAAACGCAGACATGAGCAACACCATTCTGATTATCAGCAACTAATTTCAGATGGAGGACCTAGATATGGCTCCTTCCGGCCAGAGAAAGCCCTTCAGGAGGAGAACCCTGAATATAGGAGAAGCTGGAGAAGCTATCCACTTGCCTAAGGAAAGAGGGAGAGTGAGCTAAATAAATGGATAATCAAGTACAAAGTTTCCTGTTCCCTGTATGCAAGGCTTCCAGCCTCTGCAGAGAGTGACACCTTTGTTTTGGCTGGAGGTCTGGGGCCAATGAGGTAGTACAAAGCCTGGCTCTTTTCCTTGTGATGGGCCCTGGTAGAGAGGAGCTGGGCCTACTCAGCAAACTTTGCAGGGATGACTTGGGCCTGGCTGCTCTGCTGCTCCGGGAATACACAGCCTAAGACGGCTGCTCACCAGTATGCCTGGCCCTGGGTACTCTGCCCTTTCCCACCCTACCTCGCTCACACTGCTACCAGGAGAAGCCTCCATATAGAACACAGGGTACCAGAGTCAAGGTGTTCAGGCTTCTATTGCAGTGATGAGACACTAGCAAAAAGCAAGTTGGGGAGTAAAGGGTCTACTCAGCTTACACTCCTTCCACATTGCTGTTCATCATCAAAGGGAGACAGGCCAGGATCCTGGAGGCAGGTGCTGACGCAGAGGCCACGGAAGGTGCTGTTTACTGGCTTGCTCAGTCTGCTTTCTTATAGAACCCAGGGCCACCAGCTCAGGGATGGCACCACCCACAATAAGCCGAGCCTGCCCACAGCAGTCACTAATTAAGAAAATGCGCAACAGCAGGAGCTACAGAGGGCATTTTCCCAATTAAGGATCCCTCCTCTCAGATAACTCTAGTTTGTGTGCCAAGCTGACACAAGACTAGCCAGCATACAAGGAAAGAAAAGATGGTTCTTGAGAGTTCTGGAATAGACCTCTGAACACGAAGGTCCCAGTGTCTGGCCACAAAGGGCATTAATGCTGGAGCCAGAAACCTGGCTACAAAGTTACAAGAGTCCATGACCATTTTGTGCCCAACAACAACTACTTAGTATCTCTTAGTCCACAGGTGTGTGCTGTCAGGTTGATGTCTGTGGGCTGCTTGAGGATGTGGCAAGAGCCCAGCACACAGCAGCATCTCAGTGATTGAATCCTCTCCCCTCTGAAAATGTGAGGAACAGTTTAGGCAGACAATAGGTGAGCAGGCTGGCTTTGCTATCTTGTCACGCACTTCTCTTGGATAAGAGTACTGGGAAACTGGCAATGTCCCCTGAGCATGCACGCTCCACCCCAAGGAAAGCCAGCCAGGTTCTTAGTTAGCACTTTTGCACATCCCAAAGACTCAACAGCCACGCCCAGTTAGATCCACGGATTTGCTTGGCTTCTCCCTACCAACTCCTTGACAGTGCAAATGCCTTCCCCACTTGCTGCCCTAACAAACCAAACGACTGGCCCAGTAGTCACCTGCTTGCCCAATCTTGCTCTGGCCCACAAGCAAGCTGCTTGGTGTCTCTGGCCATTTCCCATATGGGGCCATGTGGGGCCTACCTGGTAGTCATGGTTCTGGAGCATGTGATACAGTGGCAGGCCTGTGACATAGCAGGGACTTCATGCCATGTCGGTGGAAGATGATTTGACCATTCCCTTCAGTATGACCTAGTGTTCCACAACGGTGCGGGGACAGACTGTCAGAGAAAAGACCTACTGCCCAGCACAGCACCATCAGGAGCCCTCCCAAGCCACACCTCTCTCAAGCATCCTTTGACCTTCAGCAATAACACCTGTGGGTTTGAGAGGCCTGCTCCGCAGTTCTCTCCTCTAAACTCAGACCATTGTCAGGCCTCAGAGACTTGTCTTCTCCCACAGGCCATACTTAGTGGATTCAGTATCAGCAGCGCAGGCAGAGGTTAGCCCTCTCCAACTCAGCAGAAGGCATAACTGGGGTTCATTCCAGGGAGCTGCTTTCAGCCTGGAAGGTGCCCAGGAGACCCCTACAGATACCTCACCCAGCAGGGCCCATCAATGACTCTACTGCTGACAGCTGCAGCCTCATGACCATTGTGGTTTCCTGGTATTCTTGGCCTTCATGTGGGCACCACATACAAAGTAGTAGCATGGTTGTTGGCTGCGTATTGCCTAATGCCCTGGGAGATGGCTAAGTCAGGATCCCACTTGTGCAATTTGACACAAGACAGACTCTACTGGGAACAGGCCTTCATCTCCTTCCTCATGGGTGCCTATGACTTGTACCCTCCAACTCTGCTCTTCAGGGGAAGTTTACCCCACTCCTTTCTCCTCAGTTGGGTGGCTAGAATTTCCTCTGGACAGACTCCTGTCCTATTTCTCCTCTTCCTCTACCCCAGTTCATTTCTCTTCCTCCTCCCTCTTCCCCCTTTTCCTCTCTTTCCCACATCCCACTTTCCCCTTCTCCCCCACCCCCCCAGTATTCCTCCTCCTGGGCTTAGGCAGTTTCTATTTGGCTGGCTAGTGCAGATTTGGTGGGGATGACAGGAGAAGCTGGTGAAGACTCTGAGCCCTATGGGGTGCACACTTCTCTTGTGGGTATCAGGTCCCAGAGAAGCTAAAGGCCTGTAGCTTCATATGCTAGAAGCCATGTAGAGCACATCTCTCTCCAGCCAGTAGTGCCGGCCACACAGTGAAGTGAGTGGGGAGCTGTTAGTTCAGATCAGCAGCCAGAGGAGGGGTATAGGAGCTGGTGCCGTTTCCTGTAGGTGTCCAACAGGCAACAGGTGTTCTGACACACAGCCTCCTGGCGTCTTGTGGTTCAACAACCACAGAGCTGGTCTTCAACCCTTGACAGGTGCCTATCGTTTCTCCCAATAGTTCTTTGTGCTGTCACAGCAAGGAGGGGACCAAGAAGAGCAGGGAACAACCCAAAGTGGCTTCTCTCACTGTCTCCAAGGATTGTATTCATTAGTTTTCTCAAGACTGTGATCAGTTCCCTGACAAGAAGCAACGCAAGGGAAGAAGGGGTTGTTTTGGTTTGGGCTTTCAGAGGATGGGCAAGGAATGGTAGCTGGAAGACCCGCTGGCTCAGGAAATGGGTCTGAAGCAGCTGCATGGTTTTGGCAGACTCTCTAGTCACCTAATTGACCTCCTCAATTTCATCTCCCAAGGGGTTCATCACCTCCCTAAATAGCACCATTTACTAACGGCCAAGCATTTAAACACATGAAATGGTATGGCGCCTTTCACATTCAAACCATAAGATTTTCTTTTCTTCTTCTTTTTTTTTTTTTTTTTAAAGATTTATTTATTATGAATGCAGTGCTCTGCCTGCATGTACACCTGCATACCAGAAGAGGGCATTAGATCACATTATAGATGGTTGTGGGCCACCAGGTGGTGCTGGGAATTGAACTCAAGACCTCTGGAAGAACAGTCAGTGCTCCTAACCTCTGAGCCACCTCTCCAACCCCCAAGAAGGACATTTTGACTTTAATAAGAGCAGTAAAAGCAATGAAGAGAGACCCAGGAAGCTTTGTGCTTCTTTGGGTTGGTGCCATGGGCATTGACTAGTTACAGAGTGAATGTGTAGGCTGCTTCAACGGACCTGTAAACTGGGCCCTAAAATTCTCTAATACTACAGACCTCATTTCTATACGTAACTTTTTTTTTCCTTAAACTCGTATTTGTACCATACATGGTACATTTTGATGTACCATACATCAGAAGTATGGTAGCCCCTCCCCAACACTGTGATGCTGTGCCTCTAGTTATCCCAGGGCACATTTTGCCTAAGTGACATGGTAGAAGGGGAAGATACTTATCATGATAGGGAAACATTTAAGCTAATGAAAAGACCAAAGGAAGTAAAAAATAAAAATAAAAATAAAAGTGGATATGATCAAGGTGCATGCTGCAATGAGATAGCTGGCTTATCCTGTACACTTAATATATACTCACAAAAGTTTTTGTTATTGTTATATTTTGTTGTTTGCTTTTGTTTTTGAGACAAGGTTTCTCTGTGTATCATTGGCTGTCCTGGAACTCATATCATAGACCAGGATGGCCTGGGAACTCAGAGATCCACCTACTTCTGCCTTCTGAGTTCTGAGATTAAAGGCTTGCACCACCACCCAGTTACCAGCAAAAGTTTTATTAAGAAAAAAAATTAAATGTCAAAGAAAATGAATAGTTAAGAACAGAAAAATGTGTAATTAAAAAAAAAAAAACCTGAAGTAAAAGTATAAATTAACCCCCAGACCAAAATCTAAATCAAATTATATAAAATCAAAATTCACAAACCACACCAATGGACCAGGAAACAAACTCACTATGTTCTGTTCAAAACAGAACACCAGTGTCTTTTTCCAGAAGATTAACAAAATCAACCTCTGTCAGAACTGAAAAGATTCCAGCTGCTTGCCAGCCAACCAACAGCTTCTCCTTGGTGTAAGGACCAGCTCCACCCCCAGCCAGTGCCTTATATGTGTGGACAGCTGTCCTTCCTCACAATGGCTCCTTGTGAGGTCACACGTGGTCACATGATGGTCATGCGCCACAGCTGGTCACACCCCATATTGCTTTTCTAGTTCTTTTCTCATGGCTGTTCCATAACACTGAAAAGAAACAACCCAAGGGAGGGATGATTCGGGCCTAGGCGTTCAGAGGATGGAAAAGGCCTGGTGGTGGGACCAGCAGGGGTCAGAGGAACTGGTGTCACTATATTGATGATTTCCTGGGCCTCACAGGGACCAAACTCCTCCAAACTGTGCTTCCTAAGCAGACTGACAACTTAGGGTTCTGTTGCTATGGTAAAACACCATGATCAAAAGCAGCTTGGAGAGGAAAGGGTTTATTTCTATTCTACTTACAGGTAACTATGTCTGAGAGAAGTAAAGGCAGGAACTCATCAGGCAGGAACCTGGAAGTGAGTACTGAAGCGAAGGCTATGGAGGAATGTTACTTATTGGCTTGTTTTCTTATAGTATAGCACCCAGGACCACCAGCCCAGGGATGGCACCACCTATAATGGGCTGGGCTCTCTCCCATCGGTCACTAAGAAAAAGTCCTAAGGCTTGCCCCATCAATATTATTGAGGGCTTCCTATGCCCCCATCCTACCACAGGGTTTCTCTGTATAGTCCTGGCTGTCCTGGAACTCACGTAGTAGACCAGGCTGGCCTTAAACTCAGAGATCTACCTACTTCTGCCTCCCGAGTACTGGGATTAAAGGTGTGTGCCTCCACTGCCCAGCTTGGAGGCATTTTTTTTTTTTTTAATTGAGGTTCCCTACTCTGGATAACTCTATCTTGTGTCAGGTTGACATAAAACCATCCAGCACAGGGACTGAAAGTTTGTGTGACAATGCAGGCCGTTTCACATCCACTCCATGACAAAGGCATTTCCCCACTTTATAATAATGAAAGCAACCATAGCCATGACAATGACAGTCAGGAAGCTTTGTGCTTCCGTGGGTTCTAGGCACTGGCGTTTGTAGAACCCTGTTGGTAAGGTTGAAGTCTGGTATATCCAGATACCCAGCTGAGCTTGGTCTATTATAACAGACTCCCTTTCTCATCGGGGTTCTCTCTTCACCTAATTTGGGGACCCCCAGATCTTGTAAGAAGTGTCACATAGGCCCAAGGGAAGATTACAAGCCTGATAGAACCTGTTCAGCAAGCACTTGGGGATTACAACGCCCCACCCCACCCCATGCTAAGAAGATTCTAGCCTTCAGCAAATGACCTTTAATCATACCCTGAAGTTCTTCCCCCACCCTTAGGATAATTAAGTACTGTGTTCTCCTTCTTATAATAGGCTCCTGTGCTACTGTATGGAAATGAGGAATTGTACCACTACATGTAGATAAAGTATCCTTGCACTCCTAGCCCCATCAAATCAGACACATTCACCCTCAAACCCCTCCCCACTGTCTTACTCGCTTGTGCTTGCACCATTTCCTCCACCATAACTGTCTTGAGACTCATTTATTCTGGGGAAGAACTGCCACTGGACAGCTGAGGCTTGGCTGCTGGCCAAGGCAGTCAAGGCAATGATGGCAGAGCTGCCTTGGCAGCCACGGAAGCCTGCCCCATCATCGCTAGCTCACCGCTGACCTCTGGTAAAGCACCACCATGCCTACGTCTCACCGGACTTGCCTGCCTGCTGGTCCACCAGAAGCAGAACTCAGAGCATCGCCGGCTGCCAGCCACTAAACAACAGACATTAGGTAGGAAGTGAACACAGGGTGCTTCAGCGGCCTTATGGCTTGGAGCTTAAAATTCTGTAATATTTGATTTTTACAGAACACATCAACTTAACACTTGGTGTATTAAAACCTTTTCACTTTAAACTGTGGTAGTTTTAAGGATGGAAGCCTCACTGATACTGTGGGTGCCTAACAAAATGCTGTTTCCAAGCTATCTCTGAGCCCATGATGAACATCTATGGGCCTCAGAAAGATACAACTGCATTACAACTTCTCTGAGACCCTCATCGGAAACCCAGGATTCCTAAAGACAGTGTGTTGATGTTCTCAAAATGACCAAGAAGCTGATCAACTTAGCTTTTACCCAGGCCCAGATCCAGGGCTCTGGGTTGGCTCGCCCCAACATCTACTCCATCTATGAACTGCAGGAGCATGTGAAGGGGTTGGTCCTGCAGATTCAAAGCTGCAGGATCTCCATGACACGGGGCAGCCACAGGCCATCTGAGAGGAGAGGTGAGAATTCAATATTGATGGTTTAGCAGAAGCCAGACCAATGGCTCTTTGCAATGAACATTTGCAAGTCAAGCTGTTTAGGCAAAATGGGATACATCATGACACACTGCAGCTTTCATGGTGAGATGGTTTTTTTTTTTTTTTTTTGGTTTTACTTTATTTCATTATTTATTTTTTAAATTAATTTTATGTTTTCTTTTGTGAAGGGAGAGGCTGCAAGGGCAAAGGATAGATGTGAAGGGACAGAGAGATGAGTGGGATTGCGGTGCATGATGTGACATTCTCAAAGAATCAATAAAAAGTAAAACAACAACAACAAAAAACAAAACAAAAATCCCTGTGAATCCAGAGTCCCACAAGCACAAGAGGCACCCTTTCTATGGCACTGGAGATAGAACCCCCTTACTTGTTCTCCTTGAGTCACTTATAAACTACAGAAATTGACTTTTGGCACAAAAGGAACTTGGTCAGTTAAGACTAATGTGCCAAGGGTTGCGGGCTGGAAGGAAGGCTGCTGTCTCTCTCTAACATGTACTCTGTTGCCCTCACATGCCCAAGGGAAGGATTGAACCCAGTCCTTGGAGCTCTTCTCTAAAGGCAAAGCCTTCCATCATAACTGTGAACCCCCAGGCCTTGTCACCTAGATGCCCGTCTTTGTACTGTTGTGTCTTGTTGATGCGAGCATGGCCAGTGTCTAAGATCCACCCACTGAAATGGCAAAGCCTGCCCTGTGTGGGTGAGGCTCAGTAGGAGGGCAAAGGGCTAATGTCAGCAGTGTGCAAGTATGAGTATTTTCAAACAATCAGCCACTGTAGACAGCTTCCTTTTCTGAGACTGCTCCCTATAGAGATCCACTGAGACAGGCTAACACCCTGGTGCTGAACATAATAAGGCCCTATTGTAGAGTAGGAGAGTCCTGCTCCATCAGTGTGAACACAGCCCACCTGATCCCAGCTTGTATGGTGTCTGTCCTATTTTCATTCTCTTTCAGCTTTCAGTCAGCTCAAGTCCCAGGTATGTGGGATATGGTACCTGGTAAACAGGTAAGAAATGACACTTTAACCAGAGCTTTCTCTAGCTCTCACGCTAACTGTATAGCAACAGCAGGGGCCATGATGGTACAATTCAGTGGAAGAGCGCTTGCCAGGTAGGGATGAGGTTCCAGAGTGGCAGTTCTCAACCTTCCTAATGCTGCGACCTATTAATACATTCCCTCATGTTCTGTTGACCCCCAACTATAAAATTATTTTCTTTGCTCCTCCATAACTGTAATTTTGTAACTGTTGTAAATATCTGATATATAGGATATCTGACATATGACCCCTGTGAAAGGGGCATTTGACCTTCAAAGGGGCCATTACCCTCAGATTAAGTACCACTGCCCTAGATCCAAGAATAAAGTGCAAACAGTCTAAAGGCTAGAAACAAAGACATAAGATCCAAGAATCCTTTCTTAGCAAAGACAACAAGAATTAATCAAACCATTACAGAGGAGACTTCATTTATTGAACATGTATTTACTAAGCCCTTGCTTGCTATATGCCAGACGCTAGGTTAGGTGCTGGTAATATGTTGCATTGATGGAAAACGTACAAAATCCCTGTCTTCGTCGTACTTAACAGTCTACACATCACAGGCTACAAGACAATGAACATAATAAATAAGGAAATGACATCGTAAGTTAGAAGGTAAATACAATAAAACAGAGCCATGGTGGGAAGGAACAGCAGTTCTTTCTGGAAACTTTCTGGAACAATTAAAGGGAAAGTATCAGCTTCTTTCTTGGCAAGTCTGAAGCTGATGAAGTAAAACAGTCCCAGGTCTGTGATGCGTGTGGGATTCTAGCAAGATATTAAAGAGATTTGAAAGACAGGGAGATAGCAGTGAAAAGTAGAACAGCTAACTTTCATGAAGTAGGTGCTTCACACAGAGTTCTGGAGGAAGTGGCACCTGCTCCCTGCAGCAGTAGAACATTGCACAGTTCTAGCAAATCCCACAACCTGGCTGCACTACCAAACAGTTGCTCTCAAGGGTCAAGGTGGCTAAAGAGAGGCTGGCAGTGGCAGACAATGTGGAAGAACTCTAACAGCTTTGAGATCTTTTTATTTCCAATCTCTTTTAAGGGTAGGCGTGCCGTTGTTGTTGTTGTTGTTGTTGTTGTTAATGACGAGCAGTTAAAGGGACACTGATAAAAGGGGGCTGTCTGCACTTCCAACCACATCTCCCTCTCAAACTGCACAAGCCTACTGTAGACCACCAGGCTTCTCTCTTCCCACACAGCTAGCAGAAGCTAGTGCTCAATTACCAGGAAGATCTCTGTCCTTTGATTTAACTTCAAATTTCAATGCCAGAAAAACAACCCAAACTACATGGCAAGTTCTTATTCTCTGTCTAATTAGGTTCTGCAAGTAAGAGGTAAAAATCTAGAATAAATGCTGGTGTCATCTTCAACAAGAAAGCCACTGTTTCAGCAATGACTTTCAGAAAGTCCAGGTTGTATGACCAGGAAAAAAAGAGTGTCCGCCACGGGACACTTAGAAATTGATCTCTATGACAGCAGCCCTTTTTAGAGGTAATAATGTCACTAGGTTGTCCTAATTGTCCAGTCTCAGGGTAACAACATCTGGAAATCCTTCCAATGACACATTTTCTCTTCCTTGCTGTTAAGGCTTCAAGGGTGCCTCTTCATGGCATCTGTCACCAATCTGTTTCTTTGCAAACCTTCTCCTTTCAAATCAGGAAGTATTCATAAAGTGCAAATAAGAATCACTCCTGGGCTCTTCTCTCAACAGCCATATCCCCAAATCTATCAGTTAAACCGCTGGCCAATGAGGATGTCTGCAGGTATTTCTGGAGTTACCAAATGAGTTCATCTGGCAATCAGTGTCTGAAGGTCAAGACAGTCCTGGCAAGAAAACAGGAAGTACCACAAACAAGGCAGGGATGTGAACGATGCAGGCACACAGGGGATTTTACAGACTCTTTGGATCTTGACACGTAAAATTTCAGGAACCATTACTAAATGGATGAGGCCAGCGGACTTCACACTGTAGTCAGTCTTTAGCAAGAGCAGATTCAGTTTTTCCTGGGTTGAAAACAGAAAAGAAAAATGGAAGGAAAAAAAAGAGGTTAGGGATTTGATGAATTATGTCTTCAAGAGTCTCTCTCTCTCTCT
>OU015742.1:149712656-149729904 GCA_907169655.1 Acomys percivali
TCTCTCTCTCTCTCTCTCTCTCTCTCTCTCTCTCATACACACACACACACACACACTCGTCTAGTAAACAACATCCCATTTTAAAAAGCAAATTGAGATTCCTGAGAGAACTTTACAGAGGTGTCTTCCTTGGCATTTGGTAGGCATAGAGGTCAAGTAGGTAATGAATTACATCAAGTCACAGGTTACACCTATTTCTTTATGTAAACATACATTATATTTATTTGGCAGTGAAGGGAATTGCACCCAGGACAAGCCGTGTGTTAGAGAGGCGCCCTAACTCTGAGCTACATGTCCAGTTCTTTCTGTAAGACTTCTTAGGGACTTAATTCAATAAACTAATGTGCAGTTACTCAGAAGAACACAGTACACAGTATTTCCTGCATTGGAGGGAGTGGGGTGGGCGTGGCTTTCATAAACCAACTTGGCAAAATTTCTGCTTTTGTACAACTTTTGGGGGAGGCAGGACATCATAGAAGAGTCAGGCTGACCTCAAATTCACTATCCTCCTGCCCCAGCCCCTACAGCGCTGGTTCCACCATGCTCAGCTTAGTGCAACCAATTTTGAGAAGTTTCTAAATACTGGTTGGAGGTGACAGAGATGATGTTAAGTTGTGTCGGTTAGCTAGTACAAAAGCCCTGCTTTTATACTGAGCCTTAATCCCACATCATCTTAAATTGGCCACCGGAGCTAGGAGCAATCATATTTTCTATGTAACTGCCAAATTCATGGACAAAGTTTTACATTACACATGACTGACTAACATTCACAATAAAGAGTTAATTATTCCCATCTCTTACAAACCATCACACAACCAGTGAGCATCCTTTTGATATTTTGTAAGAGCATGGAGGCCAGTGCTTAAGAATGCCTATCCATATGATACATCATATATATATGAAGCTAAGTCATAAGTGAGATTAAGCAGTGTTACTACAAAATATAGAACACTAAAGTCATAGGAAATGATCAGACACATACTAGTTAAATTCCTGAATTTCTTTTTGGCTTCTGCTCTTTCTTCAGCATCAAAGTACCAGACAGTCATAGCGTACCTGCGCGAGACAAGCGTGTGTTATCAGAAAACATCGAGCTTCGAGCTTACTCTGTGGAGCTCACATTCAAATCATCTGCACCTGCTATTTTAATTTAAAGGTATTTCCTCTGTGTTCAGTTCTGTATAAATGTCATTCATATAACACAGGCATCCTGGGCACCACCAGGTGCTGTCCTGTACACTGGGGACTCAACAATGGGGTCTCTAGAACCTTCTCTTAAGATCTCAGGCTCCCCAGCCAGTGACTGGAGGAGCAAGGATGCAACAGGGAAATGTAATCTACACGAGAAGGACCGGAAGAAGATGGAGGCTCAGGACAATAGGAAGGGAACAGAGAAGGGGAAGTAACATCGGAGTGAAGTCTTCACAAGTAACTCCATTCGGCCACAGACCCTTTCTAACTCACAGCCTGTTTTCTTTAGCTTTAGATATTATTGATGGCTTCGGGCTTTCAGCTGCTCCTGTGACTTGCTTTATTCTACCCATGGGATTGTAATTGGAGTTATCTCACACTTGGATTTTTTCTAACCCTTTCTTTTATAATTACTGTTAGCCACAGTAGTCTCCATAGCACCTTACCCTGTCTTCCACCCCACCCTTAAGGGCTTCCAATCACTTTGGCTAGTGTTTTCCCTATGAAGTTGGTCACAGTGGGCCTGTGAAATAACTACAGAATCCTGCCACAAAGCAGGGTCCTATTATTGAACCCCATAAAGCAAACCAAAAGTAGATCTTAGTGGCAAAGACTAGCAGTCCGCTTGTGTGGAACATGTCACAGTATGATCAAATCTGCAACACTGGGTTCAGACTGGGAGGTCTGCAGGGCTACGTAGATGGCTATAACTGAATTAAGCTTGATGGTGTTTAAGTACTATTCTTCCCACAGCTTTCCCCACCTAGCTGCCCTGCCCAGCACAAGCCCAACTCCATATCACTCTACTCTCTGCCTGGTCCACAGTGCTTGCTGGAAGATAAGGAAGAATTAGAGGCAGAAGCAGAGATAAATATTTTTTTTTTTATCATGGCTTTCTAGATTAAGATTAGACAATTGTAAGATTTTCAGTGACTCTCAAACTCTGCATATCCATGTGCCAAAGAGAGGGAAAAAGAAAGGAAAGAAGGAAGGAAGAAAGGAAGACAAAAGGACTTAAGGACATTCAGTTGCAGGTCTGGAGGTGCAGTCCAGCTGGTAGACAGTGCTTGCATCCTGTGCATAAAGCCTTAGCATGGCAAAAACAGACTCAGCGCCACAGGCCTGCAATCTCAGCACCCGGGAGGTAGTGACAGGAGGACTGAAACACAAAGTCATCCTCGGCTACATAGTGAGTTCCAGGCCAGCCCAAAAAGAGACCTTGTCTCAAAAATGGATGAATGGATAGATGGATAGATGGATGGATGGATGGATGGGTGGACGGATGGATGGACAGATGGAGCAAGAAAAACTATGGCATTCAATTGTTATGGCATGGATAAGGTTAGCCCAGGCAAACCTTAAGCTACAGAAAGAATAAAAAGGGAAGAAATTCAGAACAAATTACTCTTTCCTTTCCTAAGGTTCTTTCTTTGCTTAAACTGACAAACTGTAAATTCCCTCAAGGAAGCAGAACCTGTGACACGTGAGAACCAGGGCTGGCTCCACATTACGTTTTTGCTACTATTCTTTGTCCCATTATGGTTCTGAGACTCAGAGTCACTTAGCTTCTGTCGCCTTGAACTCTCAACCCTGCTGCTTGCACTTCTGAGTGCTGGTATTACAGGAATGTAGCACGCAGTCCAGGCAACTGTAGGCTTTTTAGTTTTGTTTTGTTTTGGTGTCTAGAAGGAAGGGACAGAAAGCATTCTAAGAAATTAAGACTTCAGCATGCATAATTCACAGAAGAGAAAGTCAATAGTTGCTTTAAACTGAAGTTAGATTTGTATGCTAACAGATTCCAAAAAAGGCCCCTTTAATTTCTATCACTCCAAGCAGGTTTATCTATGTTTCAGAGTGTGACCAGCACTTCCTTATATAGGACATGAGTTCTAAGAGTTTTCAGGAAACTGGGGTTCATACACAGTCTGGAAGAGGAAGTGTGGCCCCAGCTCTTACCTGGTCGCATAGGAGGGCTGAACTTCGTGTGGGTTCCTCCGGTCTGACCAGAAGAACAGGAGTCTGTCAAAGATGGGCTCTACATCTGCTACGAACGATTTCCCTTCTGGGAATATCCGCAGGACTCCTCCATGTAACTGGAGAGCAAGAAGATGGTTAGTATTTCCTTGTCTCACAGGAAGTTTATCAGCAATGCTGTGTTAGCTCTAGCCAGGAGAAATCCCACCTCTACCTCAACTATAAGTGGGTCTAGCCCCCAATTATTTACTCCCCCTCATACTCCATAAACAAACTCGTGTCAGACTTCGCTATAGATAGTTCCTCATTCAACTTCGGCTTGGCAACTTCCTATTCCCACACCCACGAAGTCCGCAGACACAAAACAGGAACTATCAGAGGGCATCACACAAAACCATCCACGGCAGACTGCTTCAGCCCATAAGAGCAGGCAGACAAATGCTAAGCAACTTCATAGCTCCAGTAAATATCAAGTGTAAGCACACCTCACATTCAAGCTGCCCTGCAATAACAATTTATAGCCTTCCGCTGACCTCTTCAAATGCCCTCTGACCCCGTTGGCTGGGCGCCTCCACTGGTGTGAACTCTCACAGCACGCTATTTACATCTTTCAGGACGTTTATCACTTGTCCTACTGGAACAACAATGTCCAGGCTTCAGACATCAGTGTTTTCACACAACACGCATCTAAGGCTAGCAGAAACTCAAACATTTGTTGATTTCCTTTTTCCTCCTTTATCACTGTTATCCCAACAACTCTGCCTCACCACCGCATCTTAAAAGATAACCTTTAAGTCCTAAGGAAACTGCGGCAGTCTTCCTACCAAGCAGAGAGAGCAGAGATACAGCGTTACATTGTAACAGTCAGAGTCTACAGTGATGAACCGCAAACAGATGCAGACAGTTCAAAAGCTACAAATGCTTGTAAAGTTTGCCAACTTCCCAGACTCTTAAATCATTCTTAACTTTCAGAGAGCACAAGCCTTGTTACAGGAACCTCACATCGCTACCAGTTACTACACAGAAAATGAGCCACACAAACCTCTGCCATTCACAAGCTACAACAAATCCCCTTCGCCTCACCCGCCATGGCACATAGCACCCTGAGAAAGAGGGCTATGTGGGAAATCTCTCTCCGGGACCGTTTGGCGTCCCGCAGGTCTATCCTTGTGGAATTCTCTCAGTGTTGCTGCTGGGAGGGGAGAGGTGTACATCTCATACTGAGCTGAGAGTCACATCAGGCCTGCATCCCAGCGTTAACTTCTCTCCTTTCCTTAACCCCTGTGAACACTCACTCACCCTACCCCCACAAAACTAACTTTCTAGCCACTGCTCTTAATCTCATCAACTTTGGTACTAATTAATTCCATAAGAGGAGGAAGGAGGGAAAAATAAAACAGAGGAGACAGGCTATTGGAAACTATAACTCTCCTAAAGTTACCTGAATGCTTTACCTAACTGGAAATGGCATGCACCTCTGATCTGAACTCAGTGCACCCCAGTCTGCACCTCAGAGCGTAGATCGCCCCCAGCACCCCTCCCCCATCCCACACACATTCTTCCATAGTACCTTGGCATCCCAATTCTTATTCAGGTAGTAGATACAGGTGATACAGCGGCCATCACCATTGGGGTTGTCCACATGGCGAACGTAACCTGTTCCGTTTCCTGGGTAGCAAGCCACCATTGCCTGTGGAGACACAGCAAGAATGCTGTTGTTTAAAAAAAAAAAGCTCAGAGTCTCATTCTACAGCAGACATATACAGAATATAAATTCGGATTATGATCAGAACATAAAATTAACATGAGGTCATCTTTGGTATGAAAACTTAACAGATGGGCCATGCCTTAGGACTTGGTACAGGGTAAGTGGTCCAGTAATAGTCCCATATTTTAGGACATTGAGAACTTTGTAAAGAAACCTACCTACAGTCTGGGCATGGTGGCGCACGCCTTTAATCCCAGCACTTGGGAGGCAGAGGCAGGAGGATCACTGTGAGTTCAAGGCCAGCCTAGTCTACGAAGTAAGTCTAGGATAGCCAAGGCTACACAGAGAAACCCTGTCTCAAAAAAAAAAAAAAAAAGAAAAGAAAAGAAAAGAAAGAAAGAAAAGAAAAGAAAAAGGAAACCTATCTACATCATCAACAAGATTCCTGCCTTTCTTTAACATATCTTTTTGAAAAAGCAGGTTCCAGGTTCCCATCTGAGCCCCACAAGATCAGAATCCTGAGACATGAGAAGCAGGCACAGTGGGCACATGCATGTAATCCAGCATGCAGAAGCTGCAGCAGGAAGCATGACGCCAGCCTGGCCTACATAGAGAGACCTTCTCTAAAAGGAAGAAAAGGAGGAGTGTGGGGAGAGGGAAAGATAAAAGAAAGAATCTTTGGTGTGGGGCTTAAGGACTGTGCCTGGTTAACAGTGCCCTCGCCCCCTTTCTTACAAAAACATATGTTTAATTCCAAAAGGAGTAAAGGTGAGACTTATTTAATAAAAGGCTTAGGGCTGGCAGAAGAGAGAAGGGTCAATGGGAAGCTAGAGCTTAACCAGGCTACACAGGCAATGCAGGGAGCCCTCCTTAAGGGGAAATAAAGTACATCCATGGAGTGTGTGTCCCTTAATTCTTATACTCTTCCTGGTGATGATCAAACTAGGTGATAATCTGAGGTCCTCCTGCTTTGTCTAAATGCTACCTGTATCCACAAGTTGAAAGAAGAAAGAAAAAAAAAATCCTACTCAGAATTGCAATTACAGGCTAATATACCTTTTGCTATTTCATGGGGGAAAATGCAATGGAGTCGGGGGAGAAAGAAGGCAGATATAAAGCCTGTTCTCGTTACAAGATGCCACTATAATTAAAAAAAAAAAAAAAAAAAAACTATAGGGATTTAGACTGTCTTGTAAAACCACTGGAACTGGTAATATGAAATGAGGGCCAAAAGCTTCCCCACCCTCTCCCCAATCTTGTTTAGCAGTGTGGGCTTAGCACCTAGGGAGCACTTGATACACAGAGGTTGTCCATTGACAAGTTGACAGGTGCACCAATGAACTTGTGAGTAGTTCTCTGTTGAAAGCAGCTCTTGTGCTTTTAAGATAACAGCTCTTTCTTCCATTCTGAAAGCCTACCTCAGAGGTACTTGGAGGTCTGCACTGGAATATTCCCTGATAAACAGCAAAGTTACTTTGTGAGTAAAGTGACTTTTCGGGCAGAGCCTCAAACTAAGCCACTGTTGGTTCAGTGAGCCCATCCCCAATAGAGCCTGAAAACAGAGCTGTGTGCTAGAAGGCTGAGTAGTGGCCTGGCTTTGCAGTGAACTTGACGTTTAAATCAGAAGATGTCTACACTTTCTATTCACAGACAGCTAGCAATCCCACAGCCTGCCTCTGAGGCTTGAAAGTGCCACCGTGATGTCACGTGTAGAGCTGAAGTCCGTCTGTTAGCCTGAGCACCTCCCCAAGAGTCAGATTTTCAGATGACTCTAATAAGGATTTGACAAATGATGGTATTCCCAAATAGATGGTGGCTTGAAAAAGGAGGTGATCACAAGCAGACTGAAGTGACTGGCTTGGCTTGAGGAGACGAGTCTAATGAAGCCACCTAGAAAACATAGGGCTTGCCTACTCTTGGAAGCAGCTGTCAGGAGTGTAAAGATCAACACTAAAACTCACTTAGGCACAATTACTGGCTGATTTCCCCATACCCCAGTCTCCCCCTACTGTGTGGGCATAAAAACAAAACAACTACAACAACAACAACAACAACAACAACAAACCACAAAAGCTTTCTGTCGGTCAGTGCTATGGCTTTATATTCCGAAACAGTTCTGCTCCCAGAAAAGGTCAGTGGGCTGGATGCCCGCCATCTACCTCACCAGCAGCCGACCATCCGGTCCCTGTGATCCCAGCCTCGTTCCTGTGCGGCGGAACACTGGCTGCATGGCTTATATTGATTGCCTATCGACAGGAGGTAGGATCACCTTACGGACAAATCTCTGGGCATGGATATGATAGATTTTGTAGAGTAGGTTAAACGAGACGGGAAGACCTGGCTGCCAGCGCTCTCCTCCCTCTGCTTCCTGACTGCGGACAGACGCAATGTAGCGAGCTGCTGCTTTGAGCTGCCGTGGCTTCCTGCCACGATGGACTATCCCCTGGGACCTGAGCCAAACAAAGCCTTCCTTCCTTAAGCTGCTTCTGTCGGGTGTTTTGTCATAGCGATGAGACAAGTAATTAACACGGTCTCCCAAGGTCCAAAGAGTGAAGACTTGATCTAAGCTCGGCACGGAGAAGAGCAGCGGTGTCTTGTGGGGGGTCATTAGGAAGCTTTGGAACTAGCTTGAATTAAAATACAGGCAGGAGACAAAGTAAGTTCCCACAACTGCACCCTCCACTCATTGCTGCAGGTATAAAACAGAGAGAATGTGCTGGCACGGTTCCTCATGGACTTACCATCAGGACACCCCTCTAATTGTAAGTGTACACATGTTTAAGGGAAGGAAGAAATAATTTTTTTTTTTTCTGGCCAGAGTGCAATTCACCCTCTCTCTCATTCCAGAAGCCATGTGCATCACCTCTGAAACAATGGGAGGAAACCACGGGAAGCTCAGAGGTCCCGCCACAACCTTGCTGACCAGTTGTACCACTGAGGTTCCTGGCCGAGTGCCACAGGAGATGGGTTTTGGCTCGGACACATTCCCAGCTGTCTGCTGGTCCTTGCCAGGATCCCAAACTATGAAGCTAAGGATGCGCTGAGAGGCAAACCTCAGTGACGAGTCATCAAGTCTGTGCCAATTCGTGCACAGGGCAGTAATAGACTCCGGAAACGGATGGTTTAACAGAGCTGTTATCTAAGACCCATCAAGCCTGCGGAAGGATCCAAAGTGCAGGACGGAGGGAAACGCTGCAACACTTTATTGTTTTATGGCAACAGAGCCGGAGTACTTTAATGATTACCAACACTGGTATTCACCAGGAAGGTATCTTATTTATTATGGGCTTTTTATTGACAAAAACTTCCTGACTTGACCAATACTTGTAATCCACAACAGTTTAATAGCACATCAGTGTCCCTGTGGTGGCACAGTCACCGGAGCCGTGTTCTAGATGAATCAGCATGTCCTCTCTGCACGTCCTCTCATGCATCAGTGTTCCCTGCACTGGCCCCCTGTGCAAACCCCCATCCCCAGAGGCCTCTCCACAGCTCTGTAGCAACAGGAAATGAGAGGAATGAACCAGGTGTTCCCGAGCTGGCTCTACCCCAGAGATTTGTGCTTCAGACACCTCCACGGTCACGTTCAGGCAAGAAGTGCACAAACACGGAAGAACGATAGCAGAAACCAAGGATAAAATCTGCTTTACAAATATCACCAGCAAAAAAAAAAAAAGAAAAGAAAGAAAAAGAAAACCATGTTTCTGTTTGGGGCCATGGGGGGAATTATAAAAGCCAACAAAAAAAAAAAAAAAAAAAAAAAAAAAAAAACAAGTTGAGAGGTGAAGCTTAGGATTTCCACTCCAAGGCCTCAGCTGGATGCTCTAAAGCCACCAGCCACAGCCTGACTGGGGATACAGACCAGTTTGAAAACCAGTGTAAACAGCCTCAACGTTTGCTCAGCAACAGTGGCCATTTTCAGACAGTAAACTTAATACTTCTCTGTAAGTCATACTGCAGACTGGGGTTGCAGCCAAGCAGTAGTCATACCTAGCATGCATGACAGCCTATGTTTGACTCCTAGCCCCTCGAAAAGAAACAAAGCCACACCATGTATATTTATAGAAAGATAGACAGACAGACACACAGACAGCTAGATTGTTCAGGATGTTGGGAGTCAGATTTCTTAGTGTAACTCTTTGCCAATCAATGCAAAGTGATGTTTTATGCAAATTTTCATCTGACAAATCTAAAAATTTGATCCTTTCATTTATAAAATGTGTAACTGGTATACAGATATTGTTTAAGCCTGACATTGTATTTCACACCTGTTACTTAGTTCCTAAGGAGGCTGCAGCAGGAGGATCACACTTTTGGATCAGCCTGGATAACAAAAGGAGATATGGTCTGAAAAAACAAAAAAAACCAAGGCAGGGCAGTACATCTCTAAGGATATCTGGCTGAATAGTCTTTAAAATTTGGTCTACTAACAAACTAAACCTCTAAGGTTGTTAAACAAAAAATATAAGCAAACTTTTAAACAATCTGTTTTTTAACTCTTCTTTTTGGGGGATTTACTGTTATTGCTTAATCATGTGCATATAGGCATGAAGGGAGCAAGTGCGTGTGAAGCCACACTGTTCCACGGAAGCTGGAGTTACAGGCTGCTGGGAGCTGCCTGCTCTGGAATCAAACGAGGTCTCCACGGGAGCACTACATGCTCTTAATTGCTGAGCACCATCTCTCTGGCCCTAGGATGTGTTCAATTAAGAATGGTTCTGTTGGCTGGGCATGGTGGCACACGCCTTTAATCCCAGCACTCGGTTGGCAGAGGCAGGTGGATCGCTTTGAGTCTGAGGTCTACAAAGTGAGTCCAGGACAGCCAAGGCTACACAGAGAAACCCTGTCTCGAAAAACCAAAAGAAAAAAAAAAAGAATGGTTCTGTCAAAGAGACCCTGTCTGGAAGAAGGAGGAGGAAGAGGAGGAGGAAGAAAAGGGGGAGAGGGGAAGAAACAGATTCTGTGTGTTGAAGTCTGTGGATGCAGCACAGCCTAGGTACAGGGTCACCAGTGCTTAAACTCTGTACCTCAGCTAACTAACTCATTTGTGAAAATGGGCTGAGGCAGACTGACGCAAATACTCCATGTAAAACTCATAGCACAAGATCTGGGATTGCTTTCATTTGCACCAAGGGCCATGGCGACCCTTCCCCTCTTCTTCCCTCTACCCTAAAGGACAGATACACAGAGAATTAGATGTGTCAATAGTCAGGAGAGGGGAAAAAAAAAAAATACAGGAGCACACACACCTTCATTCGCTTGGACAAAACCCATTGGGAGAAAGACACAGCTGAGTTTCCTGGCTTGAAACAATCTCATTGGTGTTCAGGTGGCAAGGTAACATCGGTTGGCAGTGTTTTTAGGGTCTGTGGGTGGAGGAATGAAAGTCAATACTTGAGGAGAAGGGTTCTGAGGGGTTGGTGTTCAGCACATATTTTAGCTCACACAATGAGTGTGGACGGTGAGCAGAGTCAGCCAACCCCCAGAACATTCCATGTGCTGCGCTGGTAAAGACACCCGCCTAAGCAGGACCCATAGGGAGCAACATGGAGGCAAGGACAGGGTGATGAGAGGCCTACATGGGCTAGCAACAGCTCTAAGCTGGAATTTCTCCTATTTAAAAGGGAAAATAAAAATCGCTAGATATCGAAATGCCTTGTGCAACCATCTGACTACAAAGAGCGGAGGGAAGGGAGGAAACCAATGGAACTAGAAGAGACATAGTCTTTGCAAGTTCTGTTCTCTGATGAACTGAGCCCGGCACGCCAATTTATATTCCCTATTTGGCTCTGACAATGAGCAAAAGAAATCCAAATATCCTTTGCAAATTAAATGCAGAAAGCATGAAATGCTGAGGGGAACAGCTCTTTAACCCTCGGCCACCTTCCTCCTCCATCAAGGGGTTGTGTTCTTCCAAGACACCAAGACTGGGTTTCTGCAACATAAATGGCTCAAGACTGCTTTATGGACCAGTGGGATGACTCAGTGGGAAATGCGCCCGCCATGAAGCCAGGCGACCCAAGCTCTATCCTCGGGACCTACATGGAGAACAGAGAGACCAAACTCTCAAAAGCTGTCCTCTGACCTCCACAATGCACACCACGGCATAAGTGCACAGACATAAATAAACAAATAAAAATAAATGTAAAGGCCTGTTCATAATTGGGCAACAGTCATGCAAAGCCTTTTCTGAGTTTAGAAATGTCACCAGCACGAAGTTCACAATGGCTGCTGGCTGAGCCACCACATGAGTCTGAACAAAAAATAAGGTCTGCGTGTGATGAAGAAACAGCACTCAAAATGTTTTAGGGTCTTTTTGTTTGTTTGTTTTTTGCTTTTTGAGACAGGGTATCTCTGTGAAGCCTTAGCTGTCCTGGGCTCGCTTTGTAGACCAGGCTGGCCTTGAACTCACAGCAATCTGCCTGCCTCTGCCTCCCTAGTGGTGGGATCACAGGCGTGCAGCACCACGCCTGGCAATGTTTTAGGGTTTGGTGGGGTTTTTTGTTTGTTTGTTTGTTTGTTTTAAGTATTTTTTAACATTGGAGGGTAGGTTCTTAAACTTTTTTATGATGTGTCTGTGTCTGTGTCTGTGTGTGTGTAAGCACGTGCACACACACTCAGAGGTCAGAGGACAACTTGTAGGACTTGCTTCTCTCCTTCTAGGTAGATTTGCAAGGACTGAACTCAGGCAGTCAAGCTTGGCACAGCAAGTACCTTTACCAGGTGAGCCATCTCATTAGCTTCCCTTTAGAATTCTTACAAATTTATTTTAGCCATTTAAAAGTTAAAGAAAGGGGCTGTAGGCAGTTCAAGCACTTAGAAAACAAAAGTGGCTAGGAAGGGCTGGGGCTGCCATTAGTCATCTTAGCATCTTGCTTGTTATTTATATCAATGGTTAAGATCAAGCTCTTCTACTTCCTCCTTCCAGTGCTGCTGATGAGAGACCTACGTGAAGGAAGGAAGGAAGGGAGAAAACAAAGTGTGGTTTCGGTAGGCAGCAACATGGCTGTGTCCAGCTTCCCCACTTTCCTCCCCAAAGATTCAAGATGACTGAGTCCAATGTATGTCAGGTCCATAATCCTTTCAACAAACTGCAAGTCCTTCACCTTTGCACCTGGTCTAGTTTCACAGGGGAAGCTGCTTCTGCCTTCCCTGCATGCCCTCAGTTCCCACTAAAACCAATGCCATTCCTGCACTCACACACCCCGGGGCACTACTACATGTTAACTTCGCTGCACAAGCACAGTGCTGTGCAGGGCCTGGCCCCTGAATTGCACAATCAAGAAGGAACTTAAGGACTTGTGCAGATGGGAGTTGTACATGGCCGAGTTACTTTGGTGCAGTGGGTCTGCCTGCCCTCCTTGTTCCGGCAGGGGCACTGCTCCTGGAAGAGCAGAGAGCTCACCATCTTCACTTTCCAGCCACTCCTCAGTGAACTTAGGCCCAGCTTCCAGAGCATACGAACAGCAGCAATTATGCAGAAGATAACCTTCTGTGTATGTAGCTGTTCTGCGTTATTGAGGATAGAGCCTACAGGTACCACGTACCATAGTCTTTTGAGATGTCTATGTTAAAAAAGACGAGCCCGCATTCCACACTCGGAGAAGAAATGCTCACACAAGAGCATAGACAACCACCATACAACACACATATGCCCACAAGTTTGCACAAAACTTCAGGAGTCCACAAGACTGTAATATCTAAAGGTATTCAGTCAAAACTGCATTCTAGGGGTCCCCTCTTCATGCATGAAGTTTTCAGTGAGTCACTCTCCCCACCCCACCCCCCACAAGAAGCCACTGAAACTATCAGAAGACCAGGACTTTAAGACACAATTGCTATTCCTTTCCCAGTTGTAGCTAATTCCTTGGCTTGAAGGGGATTCATCTAAGTCCTGCAATTAGGCACAGTAAATAGGCCTGGCAGCATCCACATATCAATGCAGGCTGTTTGGGTTTGGGAAAGCAGCCCTTCCCGTGGAGGCCTGGCTCAAGGCCAGCTGGGAGATGACTGAGTGACAGGGCTACGTGCGCTTCGTGAGGGTGGCAGCCAGCCCACACCCGAGCACACCGCCAGGCAGCCAGGGGAGGGAACAGACTCTGGGGAGCCCTGGCTCCTCCCACATCGTTCTCCAGTCACCAGAGAAAAAGCTTTCAGCTGGGGCTTCCTCCTGGCAATTACACAATCAACTAGTCTAGCAGGCTGGAGGACACTGAGGCAAGCGGTTAACCATCTCCTTCCCGAGGCCTTTGCTCAGACGTTACCAGCTGCCACGACATAGGCCCGGGTGGCACTTCTACAGAACCAGTTAAATTGCCAGGTTCCAGCGAAGGTGAGCAGCCAGCTGCTTGTCCTGAGTCCAGGCTGTTCACACATTCTCAGAGGGAGTCATTAACGCTCCTTATCATATGGACCTAGAGGTTACCACGCGTCCCTGGAGAACAAATGCATTAGTCATCCTTAAGGCAATGGAGGGGGGTGGGTGGATGGGTAGGGGAGCTGGGACTCACAGCATTTAACTTCCTTAACGTGAGAAAACAGACTTAGGAGAAAAATCAAACTTCACCTGTAGTGCCCTAAAAAGACCACACACAGTAGGGAAAGGCTGTGACAGCTGATTGCCCAGAAAACTGTATGGGTCTCTTTATGCTTTCATCTTAAATTAACCCCAACATATGTGAAGGAATTCATGGCGATTTAAACGCAACCTGTAAGAAAAGACTTTGTTAACAGATGACACAGAAAAAACACAGCTACAAATCAAAAATGTCCTGGGGGAAAAATGCCTTGAAGCAACATTTATTAGACAGGAGAAACCTAGATTTGCATTTCAGCGCTTAGGAAAAAAAAACATCTGCTCACCAAAAGATGGAGGAGCCAGAACCCAGGAGACTTGCTGCACAGATTCAGTTTCTGCACGTTCATACAGTGCTGACCATGTCCCTGACTGTAATAGGGGTGTCCCAAGCACTGTTGCATTGATTTGGGGAACCCATCAGCAGGGTGCCCATGCTCGCAGGAGCCAGGGAGGCATGGAGGAGCCAGCTTGTCTTTGGGTCAGTCTGGGTGAAGACTATGAGGCTGACATCCATAGCTTAACAAGAAAGCTCTCTAAGGCGAAGGACTAACTAGCTTGTCCCCAAGCTTCCTGAGGGAACTAAGCTCTTCCATTCCCAGTGAAGAGGAGCTAAGAGGAGCCCTTAGAACCCAGGACCCATCTCACAGAGCAAAATGGATGCTGAAGTCCTGGTAGAGTGTTTGCATCTGGCTAGCCCAAACTCTCTCTTATTCTTTAAGCCGCCTTGAACTGACTTACAATGCCTGATAGAATGTAAATGCTATGCAAATAGCTGTCCAACTCTATCATGTAGGAAATGACAAAAAAGACCTAGACACATTCTGGTTCCAAGCAGAACCAACCCTTTCTAACTATTTTCAATCCAGTTGAGATGGAATCTAAAGACACTGAGGAGCCAACTATACTCATTTCACCCTCTTCCACAGAGACAGAACACCATAAGAGGCCATAAACAACCAAGCAATAAAAAATTACAAAAAGTACCAAGAAATGAGCGTGCTTAACATTGTTTATGAAGTACACGCATTGAAGACAGAGCCGAAGGTAAAGGAAATTGCCTAAATCCTGTGGCAAGGCAGCACGGGCCAAGTCTTGGCTTGTGTCACCATACTGCAGAGACAGCACAACGCCACCATCAGGTCGCTGCTGTCCTTCAGCCTCCACACCAGCCTCACACATGGCCCTGGTCTTCTCTCCCCTGTGTCCCTTCTGCATGCTTCCCCCACCACCATCACCACCCCGCCTCCATCTTAGCCCAGGGCCAGTCCACAGCCGGTTATGCTTTCTTTCTACGGTCTGAGACATTGGGACCTTCTTTCTAGCATCTTCCTTCATTAGGTCATGTCAACGCAAGCTATGGTTTCCAGACTGGCTTCAAAGCCAGAAAAAAAAACTTTTAAAGGGAATATAAAAGTTCATTTCTCCCTGGAAAGAAAATGAGAAACACCCAGTAAAAGAGGCCCAGGGAAGAGATTAATTTTCTCCACTCAGGCATAGGGCTAGTTTGGGAGCCGTCTGAACTATGCCACCAGCACGTTAATTAGAATTCACGAGATGCAGAACTACCACAGTCACGTTAATTAGAATTCACTCAATGCAGACTGCTGGCTTAAAGGAGGATGGACATCCAGAAGATGCTCAGTGGGGATCGAAAGGGGAGGGGGGCTTCTCAGAAAGAGATGCCTCAACGGTTTTGAGGAATGTAAAGTAAACTAGAAATAAGAATGCCTGGCTCCAAGTCAAGCAGTTAATTCAATTGTCCTGAAGCTCCTCAGGGACAGCGGTGGTCCCATCTGACAAGTAGAGGGAACTGCCAGGTATGGCCCCACACACTTGTAATCCTAGTAGTTAGCAGAAGCCTGAGGTCCACAGTCACAAGTTCGAGGCCAACCTGGGCTTCATAGCAAGATGTGTCTTAAGATAGCAGGAAATACAAACAATTATGAACTGAGTGTCAGAGACAACCCAGGACTCTCCAACACTCAATGCCCCTTTCAAAGGACTAGGAAAAGAGTTATCTGAGGTAGGTGCTCCTCCTTTTAGAGGGGCCAGGAATGAAACTGGCTCCCTGTAACTCCAAGATAAACAATGAAGAAGCAGGGTATATAGTGGGTCAAGCCTATTATCTAAGCACTTGGGAAATGGGGAGGATCCGAGTTCAAGGACAGCCTCCCTGCGAATAGTGAGCTCAAGGCAACCTAGGCAACTAAGACGTTCTCCAAACAAACAAACAAACCATATTGTTGTTGTTGTTTTGTTTTGTTTTTTTCGAGACAAGGTTTCTCTGTGTAGCCTTGGCTGTCCTGGACTAACTTTATAGACCAGGCTAGCCTCGAACTCACAGGGATCCGCCTGCCTATGCCTCCCGAGTGCTGGGATTAAAGGCGTGCGCCCGACTGAAACAAAACATATTTTAAAAAGTGATAAAGAAGGGCTCCTTGGTTCTTCCGAATTACCAAACACAGGCTCCAACACACAGCTGGAAAAACTAAGGCCATCCATACCCAAGCAGGAAGAAGGAAAATGGCAGCCATACCCTGATTTCCACTGAACTACACCTTTAGTTTCAATCAAGAGATTTTAGGGCAGAGTCCCACACTTGGCTTTCTCCTGCTCTCTATAGGTAGGTGCCTTTCTTCTGGAGGGGTAGGGGTTCCAGGCTCCTGAGCAGTATCCATAGTTGGACTTTATTGATGCAGATTTTTGGAGACTCAACTGTTTGCAAGACACTATTTTCAGACTTGCAATCATCAAAATGACCATGAATCTTTTTTTTTTTTTTTTTCCAATTCCTTTCTCCTAACCTGTGGTCATCAAGATTTACTTTCCCCTTGACTTACAAGAAGAAATCAGTTCCCAGCTCCACTTCAACTATAGTCTGAAAAATGACGTTTATTGGCACGGATAATAGAAAAGCCATAGACATGTAAGGCATGGTTGTTCTCCCAAAATCTCACAAGTAAATTAAAAATGCTTGTTCCCTCTTAGCTTTAGCAACAAATAAATAAACTTGAATTTGGTCTACTGGACTCTTGCTAAGAGAGGAAGCAGCAACACTATGCCTCATCGACTTACTGACGCAGCGAGTACTGCATTTCTGACTCAGTATGTCTAGAGAGACCCAAGAATGTATGCTTAGAGCCAGTGGTGATGCCAGTCCTGAACCACTGAGAGGCACAACAATTCTGTGTCAGAACCAAGAGTGCTCAAAGCCTAACTGTAGGTGCTCAAAGGCGAAATGGGACCAGTCTGCTCTGCACTGGTTAACTGAGGGAGCCGGGAGCCCGGATGGACAGCCCGGATGGACAGCAGGAAGCGAAAGGACTCCTAGGGTGTTTATCCTCAGGCTTTGCTCCCTGAGTCTGAGAGCAGACAAGAAACTCACTTGTTTCTTTTCAGCTTCCTATCTTGTGCTAGGCTCTGCCTCTCTCAGGACAACTGTCAGGCCAGGGCTGGGGTGTGACTCTAGGAACTAGCCTGCTGTTCCCAGGAATCAACTATCTTCTTTCTCCGTGGGATATCTAGCCTCCATTTCCATGTAATTCCTCATACTCTTGGAGGTGGGTGTCATGCTGTACCTGTCTGACAGACACAGAGAATGGGCCCAGAGCATAGATTAGCCCAGGAGCACAATGGAAAAAAAAATTAAGATTTCCATTCTTGTGCCTAGTAATAGATACCAGCCGATTTTAAGTTAAAATGTAAAAATAAAATACATGACTTGCTTATAAAGAAGTGAGAGATGTTCTGGGGGGACCTTCTTGCCAGGGTTGAGCTAGGACAGGGACTTGGGGACT
>OU015742.1:149729914-149747187 GCA_907169655.1 Acomys percivali
GTGTGTGTGTGTGTGTGTGTGTGTGTGTGTGTGTGTGTGTGTAACCGCAGCAAAGGCTGGACTGGAAGGGGAGAGGGGAAGAAGAACAGAATGCAAGCAGAGAAAAGAAAGGCCTTAAAACCCAGAGAGCTAGCCCCAGCCAGATACGAAGGCTCCATGTTTATGCCCTCAGTTCTCTAAGACTCCCGACTGCATTTTCTGTGCTTGTGTCCTGAGAGAAGTCAATTCAGCGTGGTACCTCATTCCTCTTTTCGCTTAGAGTCACTTCCAACCAGCGTAAGTTCCACTGTGTAACAGGCATTCTTGACACTACCAGAAGGGCAGGCCAAACAGCTGCTCCACAGGGGAGGAGGCCCACCACCCTGCAACACAGGCTCTCTTCTTCATCAACCTCCTCTGTGTTGCTCACAATACTGCCTTTTCACCACCATTGTCCACAGATGCTCTTCAGGGTCCTAACAACCAGCCTAGCAGTACTTTCCTGAAAACAACACTAGAAAAGGTAACCCAGCACTTCATTTCTTCAAATGCACTCAAATGGTGCACTTTAATAGTGTGTGTGTGTGTGTGTGTGTGTGTGTGTGTGTGTGAAAGAGAGAGAGAGAGAGAGAGAGAGATGACTATTCTACAATTCACATGTATTTGTGAGCATAATTTGTGAGAAACCAAGAGACACAAATGCACATATAGAACATTAAATAGGAAAACTTAATGGTTAGAACACTGACTCAGTCAGACATATCTGAATTAAAATCTCAAACCTCACTAGAGCCTTTAAAACAAGGAGGGAGACTGGAAACTCTAAGAATTTTACCTATATTGTCATAAAGTTCTTTCTCCTAAAGCCTTTGTGTTATCATCATCATTATTATTTTACACTTAAAAAGACCCAAATGACTTATCTAACATCACAAGGCTTAGTAACATGAATCCTCCCCCAACCTCTTTCTAAAACTGCCTCTTGCCCCTGTCTGTGAGAGACTTTGGATTTAATTATTTAAGTGTTCAATTTGTTTAGGGCTGTGGCTCAGAAGAGTAAGTAAAATTAGCCCTTTAGTACAGGGCTGAGCAGAGCACCAGGCAGTGCAAACTACTCAATAAAAGGTATTTATTATTGTTAGAGTTCCCAACTCTGAGTCTACAGTGAATGCTTTGGGCTAAGGGACATTCGGTTCTATAAATTACACGTTCTCTGGAAAACAGCCATTTGCAAGCTCTAGGCAGCCAGAGAAAAAGGAGCAAAGCATACGCAGTATTTATCTTGGATTTGGTCTCCATCACCAGAAGGGAGTAACAGATAACTGTTGCTAGCTAAAAAGCAATGACCACACTTGGGGTTAGGGGGCGCCATGCCACACTCCTCAGCACATTGGGGACTTGTTTTCCCCAGAGGGACTCCAAACCCTATTTTGCTACAACAAAGGCAAAGCAGACAAATTCTAACCAGTAACAATATTATTATTTTTTTTAGACAGGGAAAGGGACTACCTAAGAGTTATCCCACAGTTCCGATTTTAGGTCCAGTAAATACTCCTGTTTATTCCACTTTGCAATTCCACTCACATCATTCAATGACCTTTACAATGCACCCATAAGCACAATGCATAGGAAATATATATATATATGTGTGTATGTATATATATATATATGTATATATATATATATATAAATTTTTTTAAGTCTAAATTAAATGTACAAACTGGCAGTTGCTAAAACTGCTTGGGGCTGGGAGTTCATAAGAGCCTTGTATACATTGTGTGTATGTTTGAAATTCCCTCAATTAAAAGTTATAAATAAGTTTAAAATCTGTACAAATTCTCCCTATGGAGAAAAAAATTTCCCCCAGGAACCATAAGCAGGAAATTAGGTCTATCTATATCAGTACTGTGGGAAGCAGTACAAAATGAAGGACATTGAAAGGGGGAAAGGCACGTAAGGAAGAAAATAGGCCAAGTGAAAGGAAGCGAGCCTAGCCCCTATAGACAGGATGTGCCTGACAATGCTTCACCAGTGAACTCAGAATGAGGCACGAGAGGCCACGGACGTCTTTAGAGAAGTAAATCAAAGTGTTTTATATATATATATATATATTTTTTTTTTTTTTTAAAAAGCCATGCTAATTGTGTGTTGAAGCTTGGTTTTTTAATTTTTGTTTTGTTGTTTTGCTTTTGGTTCCAATCTAGAGGTGGACTTTCTAGAAGGTATGAATGGAAGCTTTGTGCCAGAAACAGCCAAGAAAACCAGACCCTGGTAAGGAAAGCTGCCTCTTCAAAGGGTAAAGCAGATTCTCTCTTTTTGCTACACACTACACAGTTAACTGAAAGTTACTTGGTCCACCCAGAAGAGAAGCTGGGGCTGAAAAATCTGCAGCGCTTGCTCTCCTTCCTCAGGAGGAATAAGTAATTTTTCCATTCTCTTTGAATTAAATTCTAGCTCGGGATCCTCCTGCCATCCATTAAGTTACAGCTAAATTTTTTTTAAAAAAATGTAAACTTTAAACTATGTTAGTGACAGGACTATCGTTAGTTTTCATCTCCCTCACAGGGGGAAACCTTATTCCTAAACCACTGGTGGAAAATTCTTTAACAAGCTAAGCCTGGAAGAAACTTTATAAAGCTGATAAGAAGCCATTTGTCCTTTCAGGTTAAAGCTACTCCCAGGTTAAAGTGACTCCTAATACTGAGGCTAAGCCCAGGGTTATCAGCTAGGTTATTTGATGCAAAAACAACACAGATGGAAGCGCAAATGATCAACTGAGTCTACCACCAAATTGACAGATGAAAAACAAACAAACAAACAAAAAAACCCTATCGTCATTCTCCAACCGAGTTCAGGAAACTCTGAACTACTCCCAAATCACATTTAGAAGGCTGCACATTCTCTAAGACTTACTCAGGGTCCAGTCCTACGGTTGCTTGTCAGGCAGTGAGTTCACATCCCCCTGTTTGACAGGCGGCTGTAGCCCCCCCTCTACTCATCCATCTCAGCTCTTCACTTCCAGACATTTCCAGTTGACCACGTGCTTTTTATAAGTGTGCTCTTTCTAGCTCTGGAGACTGGAAACAAGACTACAGTAGTTTCTCCCAAGACCAAGCCTACACTGAGAAACATTACATTTATTACGGAAGAAGAGCGCATGGATGAATGCACCTGGTCCCTCAGCGGCTAGCCTGCTCTGCCTCACTGGACTTGAGAACTTTTCATGATTCTAAGAGTCCCTCGACCAGCAGCAACATAAAGACAAATCACTCTGAATTGCTCCTGGAAGGAGGGTTTGACTATTACTCTTAAAGGAAAATTAAGACCGAGTAGCAAGACTAACCCAAGGTAACGCGGGCGCACACACCATCTCCACTCCTCCCTCCCCCCAATTGGCCTGTCTGCTAATCTACCTGTAAACGCTTCCAAGATAAATCATCACCACCCCACTGTACCCTTTCCGCCTATGTGTACAAACACCAGGTTTCTATCCAGAGGCTCTTCACCACTCTCTCCACGGACCTTATCAGGTTGTTTGAGTGGACTTTACCACAAGTTTATAGGAAAAGAATGACGATGGTGTGGGCTCAGCGCCAAGGGAGAATGTTCAGTTGGGCTGATGGGACTAAGAATTCTGGGCTCCTGGGATCAAAGGCTGCGGAGTCTTACCTTTTCGTACCAAACTCTTCCTTTCTCCCACCCTACCAAACTCTACACGCCAACTAAGACAAGGCAAAAATTACACTTGCCTCTAGGAGAGTTAAGGGCGCCTCTGGCTACAGTGAAGGACAGTACCCGGTGGCTTTAAAGCAGGCACTTGGTTGGGATCATGGACTTGTGTGTCGCAGTGTTTAGAATATCTTTTCCCTCCACCAGGCAGTTGTCCTTGCGGTCATCACCAAAACCACAGGAATTCTTCCAGAGTCAGGAGAAGCGCATCATCACGACACACCTGAGCCCCTTAATGCGGACTTTTGCTTAAGGAGTTGGGCCGGGAGGTGGAAGGGACGCAAGGGGGAGTAGATAAGGTAAGCTGACTTCTTGGTTAAAAACCAAAGTTCGCTGCAGCCCAGCGAAGGCGACACAACACTCCGAACGAAGGCTTCCCGTCCCCACACAGCAGCAGCTGCGGCTGGGCACCCGCACGCATCCTACCTTGGACCTCTCCTTGACATAGTATTTGCCCAGCCGGCTCCCGCAGTACAGGACCAGCCTGTCGATGAGGGACAGAAGGAAGTTGATGGCCTCGCAGCCCTCCTCGTTGCCCCCGATCCACGTGATCTGGTCGCCCCGCAGGTGCCGCTTAGAGACGCCGGCGCGCGGCCCCGCCAGCTGGCCGTCACGCAGAGCCCCGTTGTAGTGCAGCTGCTTGACTCGCTCCAGCACGCAGTCGCCCACCACCTCGCCCAGGAAGTTGTCCAGGTAACAGAAGCCCACCTCGTGCAGACAGGGCACGATGTACTCCAGGGCGATCTTCTCCAGATCCAGCCTCATGATGTGCCCAAGAGGCATCTCGCCCGCAGACCCAAGGCCGGAGACCCCCAAGGGTGCAAGCGCCGAGGGCTAGAACAGCGCGGAGATCACAACCGAGATGCGGGGCCCGGGGCTCACCCACCTGCGGCGGCCTCGGTCCCCGAGCCACTTTAGCTCCAGAGGCGAAGAAAGTTGCTCGCAACTCTGGGGAGAAGGGAGCCCCGCACCGAGACCGGCGGGAGCACTGTCGTACTCAGCCACCCAGCGCCGGACTGGCCCAGAGAGAAGTCGGAGGGCCCCTTTTGGAGATGCAGAGCCACCGCCGCGGCGGCCGCAGCCTGGGGAGGAACGAGAGGAGGCCCCGCCTTGACCTCAACGTCATGGCCCCGCCCCCGGGACAGCCCTCCTTCGGGGCCCTTCCTCCTGGACTGGTGCTGAGGGTGCATCTGGGCTCTGAGCTCCACGCTAACCTGTGTGTGACCCAAGAAAGAGCTGGAATGTTAGTTTATACTCTCGATTTACATAATTGTTTTGCATAAAGTCTCCTTACAGACTTGAAAACCTGGATCCCAGGTCTGAGATGCCCGTGAACTTAACCGCACAGTTTACTGCCACTTTCTGGGCAGTTAAACGTTGACGTTGAGGTAGCTTTACCTAGTGTCTTTCCTTCCTCCCTTTTCCTTTTCTGTTTGACCTGAGTCAGGTGATTCCAACCCCTGAGAGAGTGAGATGAATCCAGTTTTAACTGAAACTGATACATTCCCCCTTGATTCCACCTATGTGCCAGGCTGGTGTGCATTGCTGAAGAGAGAGGAGAGGCATTGCGGGGAGGGGTACTGACAAACCCTACAAAAGGTTGTATTTTGCCCTGCATGAGGTGTTCATGCCCATGTTCATTACTCAAGCTTTTTACTAAAAAGTTCTGAAATTCTACCTCAAAATCACTCATATGCTTCCCAAAAATGCACTGTGTTCCAGGTCTCTCTGGCTTTTGCCATAAACAGCTGGACATGAAAGGTAGTACTAGACAGTGCCTAAAAGCCTTAACTATCTACCGGTAAGCTGCTGGCTATACAGATTTATGCCATTTCTTTCCAAGTGTGTGTGTGTGTGTGTGTGAGAGAGAGAGAGAGAGAGAGAGAGAGAGAGAGAAAGAGAGAGAGAGGGAGGGAGAGACAGAGACAGAGACACAGAGAGAGAGAGGGACAGAGACAGAGAGACAGACATAGAGAAGCCGACATGCAAAACCATTCTCATTTTCTGAATTTCACATCATCGCACATTTTGATTTTCATTTAAGTGGAATGAAAACCTGCACCGACATTTCGGGCATCATTGATTTTGGACATGTAGTCCTTATAGCCTTTTCACCTTTGTTCTCTTCCCAACAGCCCTTCTCCTCCAACAGGAGAAGAGGGGCACAGTTCATGCCAAGGAGAGGCAGCATATGAGAATGCCAACAGGATGAGAAGAAGTGGGTGGAGGGCAATCACCGTGAAGGGTGTGGGCGGCTTTGATGAAACCTAGCTAGCTCTATGGAGAACAGAGGCTCTGTTACATAGTGCTCAGCTGGCCTCTGGTATGTCTGTCCAGGAAGAGGTGTCCTTCCTCCTGGTAAAGGTTCAAATTGGCCTGAGTTCAAGAAACCCACACCAGCACTAGGGGGATAGGAGCCCCTGTCCTTGGAGCATTGATGCCAGCACATGACTGATGGTTGGAAAATGGTTTCTGGAGCCCCTGATGTCTGAACCTGGGCCCTGCAACCTCCACCTGGGATTTTAGATGAGGAGCCAGCAGCACAAGTTCTTTAGCAAGAAGGACCAAGGAGTCTGCTAGGTTATTATTCACTGGGATAGTGTCAAGCAGACTAGCCCGGTCCAGAACAGGACCTCAGCGGCCACTGGAGGGGGACAGTGAGAACTTATGCAGGGCATTTGTCGCTCCAGCTGGCCCAGCAGTGGCAAACAAAACAAAGGCTGGAAGGTAATTTATCTTCATTGGGAATGAGATAGAAATGGGTTCCAAAGAGAAGGGGGGGGGTCACCTTCCCTCTGTTATCTGAGCCCCCTGTCTGTAGGAGCCACTCTGACCTCTCTTGTGATCTGCATGTGGAAGGTAGTGACTTGGAGCTTTTGCAGCTTGGAGGCTGTAGTAGATCTCAGAAGTAGAGACTCTCTGAAGAAAGGACAGAGTAACAGATTGTTCCTGGAAGCTGGCCAAAATTCTTCTAGCCTATGGTTCCTTTTAGGTACAACCCCACTCTGCTGAGGATGATAGCAGGGGGTCCTTGCAAAGGGGTTGGTTAAACACAGAAGAGCAGATCTTCACCTTCCAGGATGAACATGTTTACCTGTGACTTTAAAAAAATCCCAGGGCTAAGTCATTTAACTTAACATTCAAATAGTGTTGCCATGATTTCAGATCACAGAGGCTTCTGGTGTAGTCACAACTAGCCCAATGGTTCAAGCAAGTTCAAGCCTGAAGCTGTTCTGGATGCCTTTGGCTCCAAACGGTGGTGGGCTGTTTAGGAAGGTAGTCGACGCTGCTGCTGCTGCAGCAACATCTGCTTGGCAAGGGCATTTACTGATCAGTCACAGAGCTGCTGATCAACTCGGGGCTGCCAGCACTGACTGCAGTAGGGGAGTCAGAGACACTGTGGCTGGTAGAAATCAAAGTTCATGATTACATAGAGGGCACAGACAGGCAGGAGCCAAACAGCCTCTGAGGCTGAGTGCCAGACAGGCAAAACTCAAGTTCCCTTTTAAGTACATTTATTTCAGGTATTTGTCTACTAACTTGTGTCATTTTTAAAACAAATATTATGTGAATGAGCTTTCCGTTGCCATGACGAAATACCAGAAACAATCACTGTGGTGGTTTAAATAGGGATGGCCCCCCACAGACTACTATTTGAATGCTTGGCCCATAGGGTGTGGAGCTGTTTGGAGGTTTGGCCTTATTGGAGTAGGTGTGGCCTTGTTGGAAAAGTGTGTTGGGGGTGGAGAGGGAGCTTTGAGGGCTCAGAAGCTCATGCCCAGGCTCAGTGGTTCACAGTCACCTCCTGCTGCCTGGAGACTTGGATGTACAACTCTTAACTCCTCCAGCGCCATGTCTGCCTGCACACCATCATGCGTCCTATCCTGATAATAATGGACTAAACCTCTGAACTGTAAGCCAGCCTCAATTATAAGTTTTCCTTCATAAGAGCTGCATGGTCATGATGTCTCTTCACAGCAACAGAAACTCTAACTAGGACAATAACTTAGAAGAAACATAGGTTTATTTTGGCTCACGGAGTTAAGGTGTCAGTCATAGTCTTTGGGGACTGTGTTAAGATCCATCATGTCAGGGAGAGTCAGAAAGAGTGATAAAGAGCCTAGGGTTCCAATATCTGACACAAGGAAACACTCCCAGTAACCTAACTTCTTTCTACTAACCACCCTCCCAGAGGTCCTACCATCTCCCAGTGATGCCACCAGCTGCCAATAAAATCTTAACATATGAGCCTACAGGAGACACTTAAAAGCCAGACCATAGCAAGTATCAAAATAACTTAAAAAAAAAAAAAACATAAAACCAACTTTCTTGCTTTTGATTCTGCCACGATAAAAATACCCTGACAAAAGCAACACAGAGGAGAGAGGGCTTATTTTAGCTCTGAAGTCACAATCTATTGTTACGGGAAAGTCAAGGTGGCAGGAACCTAAAGCAGCTAGTCATATTACAGCCATAGTCAAGAGCAGAAAGCAACGAGGGAATACACACATGCATGCTTCGCCGTCACCTCTCTTACACACTTAGGATCCCCCGCCTAGGGAATGGTGGACAGATCTTTCCCACTCAAGCAATGTAATCAATATAATACCCCCACAGACTCCTTACAGGCCAACCTGTCTACATAATTCCTCACCGAAGGGCAGAAGAGATGGCTCAGTTGCTAAGAGCACTTCTTGTTCTAGGGAACCAGGATTCCATTCCCAGAATCCACATGGTTGTTCACAACCACCTGTTAACTCCAATTCCAGGAAACCTAACTCCCTCTTCTGAGCTCCAAGATAACCTGACACATAAATAACATATAATACAGACATAAATACAGGCAAAACACCCATATACATAAAATAATAGATAAAATATAGATGATTCCTCACTGAGACTCCCTCCTCAGATGACTCTAGATTGTGTCAAGTGGCAAAATTAGACATCACACTATTTCAAAGTGAAAATGTCAGTGTCGTGTAGCACATCCATAGTGTGTTACCACTACTACCTCTCTCTAGTGCCAAAACATTCTCACAAATCCACGGGCAGTAATCTTCTATCCCTACTTTTCCCCAGTCCCTGGAAACCACTGATCTGCTACTGTTTCCATGGAGTCACTGACACCAGGTGTTTCCTGTAAGTGGATTATACAATATGGGATCTCTCCAACCAGCTTCTTTCACTTTACCTACAGTTGTTCCTCAAATTCATCTTTAACCGTCATATAACTTATTCCCATCAAAATCCTGCCATGTCTGGGTTGCTGTCTATCCTAGCAGGTACCTGAATATTCTCTCTGTCTCTCTCTCTGTCTCTCTGTCTCTCTGTCTCTCTGTCTCTCTGTCTCTCTGTCTCTCTCTCTTTGTATGTGTGTGTGTGTGTGTGTGTGTGTGTGTGTGTGTGTGTGTGATGTAGCACTGAGGTTTATCATATCCAATGACTTTGTACTGAATGACTTTTGTACAAATGACCTGTGATATCTAACAACTAAAATACTATGATAACATTTGATACAGTGTTACTGGTTTCACAACCACTAACTCAGTTAATTTTTATCCCACTAAGTCATAATTTCTACTATGAGTCCCCATTGTGAATATGACCCAAAAAAGTGGGACAAGGGTATGGTAAATAGTTTGCTGAAGTTTACAATGAAAAAACATCCATATAAGTCAGGCAGGCCTTCCAGAGTACTGAAGCTGTGGAGAATGCTAAGCCACATACATGCTGGGGTACTGCAGTATCTTACTCCTGAGCACTTTTTTGTTTGTTTGGTTGGTTGGTTGGTTGGTTTGGTTTTTGCTATTGTTCTCAGTTGGGACACTTTCACATGTGATGATATTTTGAAGTCTTGGCTTCCTACTAATACTTGTTGCAGATAGTACATAAGCAAAATATATCATACATTGTTTAGATGACAGCCACTTTTCAAACTGCAAATTACGATCTGCTTCTTGCTCCATCCTAATTATAGCCCAAGGTTCCAGGATGCAAACATAAATGACCATGATGTATTGGGCTGTTGAGAACAATGCCTAGTCAGGAGCTGGGGTTCAGTCCGTGCACAGGGGGTGCAGTCACAGGACACAGGAGTGAGTTTATTTCAATGCGGCTAGTGACACAAGACCAGGGAGAACTTATGGCTGTGAGCTCATGGGCAGAACTTGGGTTCAGAGGAGGAAGCATGTGATCACATCATTTTCCCTGTGGACCTGAGCCATCCTGGGCTTTCCCAGGTCTAAGAGGAAGGCCAAGAAAGTGTGCTTTGTGTCAGTCCTTAGTTGCTTCTCGGCACACAAGCACACTCTAGTCCACCTCATTGGTTCTCTGATTATGCTGTCAGGTTCTGGCTCTGGGAACTGTGACATATTCATTGATATATTTCAGTTTTCTCTTATTTACGCTGAAAGTGTCTGAAAGTCCTTTTGCATTAGTCATAAAAATACATCTGTGTCAAATTTTAAGATAGGGCGTTTTAAGGAGCCTTTTTCTTAATTCTACAAAGGTTTTCCCCAAAGTGTTTCTATTCATTAGGATTTTACACCACATTGTATATTTTTAAAAATAAATGTATCCTGAAATAATCGTAGATGTACAGGGAAGCTGTGAAGACTTAGCAGAGTTTCCAAATACCCTACAGGCTGTTTCCCCCACTGTTAACATCTTGTATTATTTGGTAGAGTTGTGCTAACTTATGAACAGTACTGATATATTTTTAGTAACTCAGGCCCTTAATTTGCTCAGATTTTCTTTACTTTCATGCAACAAGCATTGTCTTTTCCAGGGTCCTGTTGATACTGTGTAGAGGCTGAAAGAAGTCCCACACATTGCCATTCCTGTAGCTCCCACATAAAGCTGTCCAAAGACGGTGGAGATGACCAGAGGTTAGCAGCAACCAGGCCTGCTTGTTTCCTTCCTTGTGCTCACCTGTGTGGCTAGGAGTCTGTGAGGCTATTGCAAAGTCTCCTTTGCACATCCAGGCATTTTTGGGGCTCAGGTACCTGGCTTTGCCTTTCTTTCTCCTGGCCTGGTGGTGACAGCTACATGATGGGCCCAGCAGCCCTTGGTGTCACCATCCTATGAGACCTCTGCCTTGCATGACCTATTTCCTTTCCGTTGCTACAGAGAAAGCATTCCATGTTCTAAGACAAAAGAGTCTCAAGCTTGTGCATCCACCAGAATCCTTGGCAAGCTTGTCCAAATGGTACCTATCCCTGCCGATCCCTCCCCTGGAGCTTCTGGCTCAGCAGGCTTGGGGTGGACTCCTGGTGTGTATTTCTGCTTCTGTTGGTTTGCAGTGATACTTTCAGCCACTCCCCATCCAAATAGAACACCAGTACCCCAGTGAGGGAATGTTACTGGTCTATGGTGAGCAAGTGACTACACCAGCCAAATCCAGCAGCCCAGAACCCTGAGGGCACAGTGGAATTACAGGAAAGCTATTAAAGAAATGGACCACATCGAGGGCCCCGCCCCAGGCTGGGCATGGGTAGCCTTTTATAAATTCAAATAAAGAGTGTTGCACAGTAAATCATTACATAAACAAAATAACAATAAACAAGCAGTAAAGCTTTGTTGTGGTAGCAAGAGCGAGCCTGCTTGGGCAGAAGACATTTTATACTGGGGAAGACTTCTTTTCTGCTGTACAGAAAAGATGATGCAGCCCTGTGGCAGCCAACTGGATACCATCAGAGGACCTTAGTCTCAGGGTGAAGTCCACACAGGGACATGAGGATTGTGAGAACCAACGCCATCTCAGAGTGGCTCATCTCTCGGTTCTTAGAGCCTGCTCCACCTTGGGACTTCCAGTCGTGGGAGATCATATGTTTCCTCATTCTTTTAGTCAATGTACATCACAGTTCTCAGCTACCAGCCTTCAAGATCATCCTAACAGATATGAGAAATGTGGCCACCCCTGGAATCCTAAGCAACAGACTCTATGTTAAGGTGGGGGGAGGGGCATAGTGATACATGCTTTTAATCCCAGCCCTAGGAAGACAGAGCATGTGGATCTCTGTATGCCTGGTCTACATAGCAAGTTCAGGACAGCCAGGACCACATGGTGAGCCAGAGTCTGGAATAAGCATGTATCAAATGTGTCTCACTGTGTAGCCCTGACTGGCCTGGAACTCACTTTATAGGACCAGGCTGGCCTTGAGCTCTCTGAGGTCTACCTGCCTCAGCCTCCCAAGTGCTGAGACACAACCGGCTAAACAACAGCTATTCTTGAAGGCCTTTCCCTGAGTCCCTGTCTCACATGCTCTGCAGAAGCATGACTCGGGAGAGGACAGACAGACTGGCATCAGGCAGGGGCGGGTCTAATGCCAGGAAGGGGATGGGCCTAAGGCAGGCCAAGGCAGGCCAAGGCAGAGCTCCTCCCAGTCTTCACACCGCTTATTTCCACTGAGAGGTTCCAAGAACTTCTTCCCACCAGAGAAAATAACCAGAACACACCAAGTCATGGTTTTCCTGTGTGTTTAAAGCAATCCACTTTCTACTTCTACCTAAGGAAATAGTGAATGCTGGTCCAGCAGGAGCCTGTGCTCTGATTGTATTCTATACAAACTGCTTTCTTGAATTGCAGTTTGTTTTTAGGCAATAATTCTTTTTTTTTTTTTTTAATATTTACAGTTAAAAAATGTGAGAGTGCGTAACACTCAACACTGGGAGATAAAACAAAGGAAATGCCTGCCAAGTGGTTTATTGCATACATTTAGTACACTGGATAACAGAACATAAGGTAGAGTGGGCGGAGGGAATTCTGGAGAAGGAAGAGTTTTTGGGTGAGCCTTTGATGCTCGTTGTTTGTGTTTTCTTTTCTCCACCACCCCCCCACCCCCCAATGGGCTCACATGATGCTTTTAGAAAGAAATAAAATTAAGGATATGGTTTTCTTTGCCTGCTTACAAACAAATCTTTATCCCAACCCCCACCCCACCCCCAGGCTAAGCGCCCTTCCTAACTGCATTGCTTTGTTGGCCGGCCTGAAATCCTGCAAATTGCATTTCCCAGAAGTCTTTGCCAGCTAGTGGGGCATGATGCTGCCAGAGGTAGGAAACTACATGAAATGAGGAAGCAATCTCCCCCTGATCATGAGCCTCTAGAAGTAGCTAGGGTAGGTAACACTGTCAGTAATGGGGCTTAGTGGCTTTTTAACAGTATCAGGGACATCATGGCCAGGCCGGCTCCAACTGTGCAGGTGACTCCTCGTTGTCAGAGGCCATGCACTTATGGTTCCTGATAGCGGCACACCTTCCATTTTCCTCCAGCTGTGGAAGTGACAATGACTTTCTGGAGACACATTTATCCCTAGGTTATCACACCTGCCTCCTCAAGCTCCTCCCTCTGGCCAACATCTTTATGAACAGTTCCTTGTGTTCAGTTCCTTCTCATCAAAATACATCCTGAGAGTTCTATTATCCCAGTTAAGCACTGACTGATTGGCCCACACATCCTTCCAGTTATAGAGACACTCCTAGCAAACGCTGCCATCAGCACCTCCAGCTCCTCTCTCCTCCCCATCTCCACTGCTTTTGCCAATCCACACCCATCCCCATTTCCAGTGAGGACCACAGACTCCTGCAGACCTTCCAGCTTCTACTCTTGGGCCGTCTTCACATACTTACTGTGCAATTCACAGAAGCACCCACCTCCTTCCCGGGGATGGGGGAGCCGGGGGGGAGAAGGTTAAACGTAATTACCTTCTTGGTGTGAAATCTCTGAAGTTAAAATTCAAGGTCAGGCATGGTGGGTAATGCCAGCCCTTGCTTGACAAGAGGTGGATTTGAGGCCCTCCCAGGCTATAGTCACAGAAAGCCATAAATAGGGGCTAAGGAGATGGATCATTCTTTAAAGAATCACAAGCATAAAGAGTTTTGACCCCCAAGCACCCACATAAAAAGCCAGGCAGTTATGAGTGTATAATCCATGCACTGGGAAGACAGAGGTTAAAGATCCTTGGGGCTTTCTAGTTGGACTGTATAACTCTGGGCTCAGTTATAAGGTGGAGGAATCAATGGAGAAAGACACTCAACATTGACCTCTGAGTGCCACATGCACACGTACACACCTGGGCATACACACATGAACACAAACACTTGTGCATGTACACATGTGAACACACACACACACACACACACACACACACACACACACAGAAAGATGAAATAAAATTCAACTTCATGAAGATGGATAGCCTCGGCTGAGCACTGTCCCCGTGTCTCCTTCACTGTGATCCAGTCTCACCACCTTCATCTCAGTTGCCCAAGCACGCCAAGTCTCTTGCCACCTCTGCAATACATATATCCTTCTCCCTGCCCTAGAGAAGGAAGCTTGAGTATTTATGATCTCAGCAGCCAGGAGTCTGAGGCAGGAGGATCAAAAGTTTGAGGTCAGCCTGGGCTGTACTAACATTTTTGTTGGTTTGTTTTTGTGTGTCTACCTTCTCCTATCCCATGCACGACTATGAGGACCAGGACCGTGGCAGTCACAGTATTTCTAGTGCCGAGTACTGAGCCTGACACAAGTCAGCTGTTTGCTATAAACTGGTAAATGCTCTGCATATTTTACTGCTTCCACATTCATGCACAGGCATCAGTACTTTCCATTAGGCATTCATCCTTCTGTCCAGTCATCCAATTGACCAGTATTTTCTTGCAGGCCCCAGTGTGTGAGGTACTGTTCCCAGGAACAGAACCAAAGACCACACAACAAAGGGGATTCCTGTGTTTGAGTGGTGCCTGCAACAGGGAAGCTGGTACACCAGGAAGCCTCTGGATAAGCACGGAATTTTAGGTAGCAAGAGAATAAAGCAGCTGCGTATGGAGGTGGAGGCCACCGTCAAGCCTCACAGAAACTCCCAGGGTTTTAAAAGCTGAAAACAGAAACCAGAAACAAAGACCAAGCCTAAAGCACCATCATAGTTACCTTTCTCTTGCTGTGATAAAACATCCCGACCAAGGCAACTTACAAAATAAGAGTTTATTTGGGGCTTATGGCTTCAGAGGGTTAGAGTCTACAGTCATCATGGCAGAGAGCCTTGGCAGCAGGAAGAACGGCATGGCGTTGGAGCAGTATCTGACAACTCACATCTTGAGGCATAACTATGAGGCAAGAAGCGAGAAGAAGGAAAACTAGGAATGTGGGAATGGCCAGAGTCTTTTGAAACCTCAAAGCGTACCCCCAGTGACACATCTCCTCCAACAAGGCCACACCTCTTAATCCTTTCTAAATAGTTCCAGCAATGCAGGACCAAGTGGTTCAAACATACGAGCCTGTGGGGGCCATTCTCATTCAAACCACTACGTGCATCTTCACTGCTGGTTAATTATGTACCTTCGAGGACCTCCAGATGCCTCTACCCAATCAAGACTTGGAAGCTTCCTGTACACCTGGCTCCCTACCACACCTACACCTCTGTCTGTTATCAGAGCCATGGGAACAAGCAAGGATGCTGGGAGTCCACAGCTTCTGCTAGGAGTGAACTGGTGAAAGCTCTGGGAGCCTAAGCTCAGAGGTACTGAGATCTTCATCCTGCCCCATGTTCTTCATGCCAGGGGCACAGGAACTCAGCCCTGATCCAGCCAGCACTGCACTAAGAGCCACAGGCAGGTCTAGGGCTTCTTGGGACCCATAATAGCATAGCCTGGCCTCTCACTTGCACCCATACCTTGCATCCTTCCAGCATCTCCCATTTCTTCTGTTTACTGTTTCTGTTTCTCTTTCCCTGTTTGCTGTTAGTATTCAAGACCCAGTTCAATAAAAAGATGATGATGGTAGTGATGATGATGATGATGATGATGATGATTATAATAATAATAATAATTTGCACCTTCTAAATTGCAATGGATTTAGGTTGGAATTATGAGCAAGGAATCTTTTGTTTGTTTGTTTTGGGTTGGAATTATGAGAAAAGAATCTTTTTTGTGTGTTTTGTTTTGTTGGTTTTTTGTTTTTTTTGAGACAGGGTTTCTCTGTGTAGCCTTGGCTGCCCTGGACTCACTTTGTCATTTTGTAGAGCAAGCTGGCCTTGAACTCACAAGCAATCTGCCTGCCTCTCCCTCTGGAGTGCTGGGATTAAAGGTGTGTGCCACCATGCCCTGCTGACCAATGAATCTTACCACTTTGTAAGTCTGCAGGAAAAACATGGAGGAAAACGATGAGACAATATTAGTTAGAAAGAGCAGAACTTTATGGGGTATTTGTAGTGCTCTCTAGTGAAAGGAAAGGAGGGAAGGAGACAGGAGGGAAGACTAGAAGAGTAGGTAGAATTACAGTTTACTACAAAGAGCTGTCTCTCCTGAGCCTGCTCCTCTGTTTTTCAAATGTTCTGCCTCCATGTATATATATGCATGCATGATTATACATATATATGTATGTATGTATGTATGTATGTATGTATGTATGTATGTATGTAGAAAAATTCTCAAGCAATCCAAACTGGCTTTAAACTCTCGCTCTCCAACCTCCTGTCTCTACTTCCAGAGTGGGGAACTAAGCAGAGCTCCCTGTCTCATTAAAAAAGCAAAAAATCAAAACAAAGACAGAAACAAATTTCAATGAGACATCCATAGCTTCCCTTGATATGTGTGCCCCACAGCTGTCTCTCTGGCTTCCTCAGAACATCCTCGAATCTCCCCAACAACAGCATCTGTTTCGTCTGGCAAATGATAGAAAAGGAAGTGTATAGTAGATTCCAACCCAGATCATTTTTGAAAGGTAAGAAACACTACTTGACTCTAAGAAGACCTGGGAGCTTAGAGGAGGGTTCAGGTATGTGTTTTATATACTGCCGCCATCTTGGGGAACTCTAGATGAGGAGCAGCCATGCTTCTGTAGGAGATCAGAAGCAAGGAAGAGGAACTGAGGCAGGGCCAAGGCCAGTTAGCCCTGCTTCTACCACACTAAAAACTGGGAGACCAGGGCTGACAAAGACAAGGAGGCTTTCCCAGGGAGGCACAAGCTTTTTAATAGCATTGAATTTAACTCTTTCAAGAATGGGCTGTCGTTGCTATGGTCATGCATGAAAGTACTTCTGAAGAAACGTCTCTCCCATGGAAACCTTAATTTCACACAAACAGCAGAAACAAATGCTCTATTCAGAAGGGACTGGGCTGGAACGTGCTGGAAGTATCGAGGCATTGAAAGAAGCTGTGGTGCAAACTCAGAAGAAAAGACCAGGGGCCTAGGCAGGCCACGTCAGGAAGGGTTTTGAAGGCCAGGCACCAGAAATGAAAGCATTTGGCGATTTTGAATACTACTGTAGTGATTGTTCCTAGTCCAGGGTGGGAGTGAACTGTGGTGTTTGCCAGGGAGTTTCCTGTTGCTGGGAGTTTCCAGACAAATGTGCCCCAAAGCCTAGTGGGATACTGCGAGGAGGCTGAACTGGACCAATGAGCATCCATCATCTTTCTGGGAATATCAAAATTCTGAGCGTCTATGACACTGGCGTTCTAGAGTCTGTCTTTTCTCTGTGCTTTTTCTCTTTCTCTTCTCATTATCATCTCCCACTTCCTGCTGCTGCTGCTGCTGCTGCTGCTGCTGCTGCTGCTGCTGCTGCT
>OU015742.1:149747197-149759659 GCA_907169655.1 Acomys percivali
CTGCTGCTGCTGCTGCTGCTGCTGCTGCTGCTGCTGCTGCTGCTGCTGCTGCTGCTGTAACTGGCCTGTCTGGCAGGAATGAATATGTCTGAAAGAGAGGTTGTTCTCTTTCTTTGGGATCAGACTCTTGAAAGGATAAACCTCAAGAAATTAGAATTTCCTCCAGGAATCTCATGCTGGGAAGAGGAAATGGCTGAAGCCCTGGGGACAGCCAGAGAAGGAGATTGTCTCCTGAAAATTTACAGCCTGTTGGGTGGCCTCACAGCACAGACTGCCCATGTATGAGGGACTAGGAGCCTGGACAGTGGTGGGCAGGAGACTACATGGTTTCTTTATATTTAAACTCTACCTTCAACCCCTTATCTTCATCTGACTCACCCTAAGATAGACTTGGGACGTGCTGCTTTTCTTTGTTCATCTTCCAAGTGTGGCCATATTAAATACATCTCATTTTTCTGTTTTCATTATTAATTTGGCTCCTTTAAATGGCTTGCTGAGGATGAGTGTCAAACCTGGTTTGCAGGGAGCCAGGCTGGGATTCCGAAGTTAGATAACTCTGCCAGTAATTTATTCTTACTTCCACATTAAAGGCCATGGCTATGTAGTGTTTCCTGTTCCTGCCTAGTACTTACACGCACCTGCCAATGGATCCCTCTTTGACCTAGGATTTTCTGAGGACAAGAGCCACCTCATTTCCCTCGTGGACTATATTTTGGTGCACAGCTACAGATCTGTAAGGTCCTCAACACACAGGCAAGGCAAATGGAAACTGAGAACATTGACTGGTCTGATCAAAATCAGGAAATTACTTGTGAGCACTCCTCTGATGATCTTACCCATAACTATCAGCGGGATCTTGAAGGCAGGGGGCAGAGGGGGCGTTGTCAAGGGCCATGAGACTACAAAGTATTCCCAGCTTAGGAACACTGAAAAATTACTGCCTAGTACTAGGTTTAGGGAGAAGTCAGGTAGGATCTGACACTGGGGTAGAAAGAAATAAAGAAAGAAGAAAAGCGGGGCTAGACAGAGCTGCAGTAAGAGACTTGGGGAGCGATAGCAAGGGACTGGCATGTACTGAGCATCTTTTCAAGGCTAGAAACTAAGAATGTTACAGGCTTTTGTCTCATTTAATTTCAAAGCAACCCTGTGAAGTAAGAAATTATTATCTCAAGGGCTAAGAAAATGGCTCAATAGGTCAGAGCATTAGCTACTGTGGAAAAAGAATATTCTTTTTGTTTCATTTTCTGTTTTTTAAGACAGGATTTCTCTGTGTAGACCTGGCTGTCCTGGAACTCTTTAGACCAGGCTGGCCTTGAACTCACAGATATCTACCTGCCTTTTCCTCCCAAGTGCTGGAATTGAAGGTGTAGGCCACCACCAGGCAAGAATAGCCTGGCAAGGCAATTTCTTTTTGTTAAAAAGGTTAAACTATGATCCAAACTACACAAGGGGAAGCTTGGCTGTCCTTACGAGCTGAGTTTTAACCTCATAGTCTTCTCAGGATTTAATTCAATTTAATTTAGAAGCCAGGAGGGTTCTACCTACCAGCTATTGAATTCTAGCTACAGTGTCTTTACAATGTGTGGGGGAGATGCACAGAATATTGATCCTTGGTAGATAACCACATTTGATTGGGGGGGGGGTGGCTCACAATTCACAAACACGAATACCTGAGTTCTATTCCCAGCTCCTATATAAAAAGCTCTACATGACTGCACAAAACCTGTAATGTCAGCATTGTGGGAGACAAGGATGCATAGGTCTCCAGGGCTTGCTGAGCCTGATTTAGTGTCTTAAGGGAATAAGGTAGACAGTAATAGACCAGGACACACGATGACCTCCTCTGGTCTCTACATGTATGCCCATAGGGGCCTGCCTCTGCACATATATACACATAACATGTATACAGACAGACACACATACATACATGCATGCATACAATTACCATCCTAGTTTTACAGCTGTGGAAACAAAGGCTTGGGAAATTCAAGTGGCTTCTAAGGCACAAAGCCAGTGCACAGTGGAGCTGGGGTTTAGACCCATCTGACTCCACTGTATCACTCCCAACTCCCTCAGAGAAGACAGGGGGTGTCGCTGTTACCACTAGCCACTGGCTGGCAGCACGGGGAGCCCCAGGTGTGGTCCCAAGGCACATGAGCTGCATCAGGAAAGATGCGCTGCACCTAGGAGGAGGGGAAGGACAACCAGAGTCACTAGTTCCTCCTCTCTGCCCAACTCCAGCCAAAGCGAGATGCTTGCCCTATGGCCGTGCTTTACCTGATAATCTGCCTTCCTCAAAGGAAGACGACAGCATGCAACATCTTTGCAATTTTCTTCTTATCTGCTGCTATGTCTCTTCTCTATACAACGATTCTCACTTGGGACTGAAATTCTACACAAGGCCTACCATAAGGCCAGTCATCGTGGTACGTGTCTGTTCCCCCAGTACTGTGTCCCAGAACCAAAAGCAACCCAGGGAAGGAAGGATTTATTTCAGCTTATGGCCTATAGTCCATCAGAAACTCAGGGCAGGAACCTGGGGCCAGGAGCTGACGTAGAGGCCATGGAGGGGTGGGTGCTGCTTACTGGCTTGCTCCGCACGGCTGCTCAGCCTGCTTTCTTGTGGAACCCAGGACCACCTTCCTACAAGGGAACCACACGCAGTGGGCTGGACTCTCTCACATCAATCGGTAATCATGAAAATAGCCCACAGACCTGCCTACAGGCCAAACTGAGGCATTTTCTCAATGGCAGCTCCTTTCTGCAGATATCTCTAGCTTGTGTCAAGTTGACCAAAAAGTAAACCGGACAATTTGGAAAGTAAGTCAGAGGCCAGCTTGGGCTAAATACTCAATTTCAGGTCAGCCATGGCTACACAGTGAAGCCGGATGGCATAAAGAACCAAACCAACAATACTAGCGACAGCACACCCTAACCTGCTGCCAGTTAGAGACGAAAGCAGTCCTGCTTCAAGCACATTGTTGCACATTTGAGTGCCAAGCACTAAGAACCTTAAGTTCATGACTTTTGTCACCAATTATATAGAGTTTGCATTTAAGAACAACGGGAATTCCGAATTTGCAACTGAGGAGACAGGATAACAATGAAAACTATAGCGGAAAACAAGAGTTTGCTTTCTGCTTCTTTTTTTTTTTTTTAATCAATAAATTCATTCCACACTGGAGCTAACTCTCATTTTATCCCGTGCTTATCATGCATTCTTATCAATAGCTGCAGTAAATCAGTGAGGTAGATCTACAAATCTGGGGCCATAGGACATGGTCTAACACAAAAGAAAAATTGCACAGCATAGTGAACATTGCCAATGTAAATCTGAATTCTTTTCTCTGTCTTTCTTTTATTATTTATTTATTTTATTTATTTATTTATTTATTTATTTATTTATTTATTTTTACACGGGATATTGCTGTGTAGCCTTAGCTGGTCTGGAACTCATTATGTAGACCAGGCTGGCTTAGAACTCATAGAGATCCACCTGCCTCTGCCTCCTGAGTCCTAGGATTAAATGCACATACCACCAGGCCCTTGCATAAGTCAGAATTTAGAGTACAGGGAAAGCCAGTATAGAAACAACAGTGCGGGCTGACCTGTGCCAGCCCTTGCAGGTTCTGTTAGTCATTGCTCACTCACTGCTAATCAAGGTCACTCCAGTTCTGCCACTCAGGAGTGCACATTTAAGTCATTTCCTTTCTCTGGGTCTCAAGGTTCTCATTTCTCTGTGAGTGGGGTACAGGATCTGTCAGACTCCCATGGATAGATAATACTGCTGGTGGTACTTTGCAAACTTTATGTTCTACCTCCCCACCCCCACCCCTTCCTGTTTCTGCTAAGTAGAGTTATTTTGATTTAGGTATTTCATCCAAGATCACACACTAGAAGTTTGGTTCTCAGTGTAGCAGTGTTGAGGTAATAGAAGCTTGAAGCAGTGAGGTATACTGAAAGATCATGGAGGAAGCTATCCTTTGAAGTGACTAATGCGTTCTCAGGGACCCACATTAGAGCTCTCAAGCATAACTGTATAAAGAGCCAGCATTTCCTGACAATCTCTCGAGCTTCCGGTCTGTTGTGATTCAATTTATCATGAGACCCTCACCAGAAACTAGATGGCTCCCCAATCTTAGACATTTAGCCCCCAAAGCTGTGAACAACATGCCCTTTCTTTACAAAACATCCAGCCCCCAGTGTTTTGTTATGGCAACAGAAAATGAACTGAGACACAAACATGCTAGGATATTGTATGAGAAGAAAGTGTAACTGCTCTTTTGGTGCCTATATGCCCTGCCAAGAAAACCATCTCTCTGTCACCCAAGCAGGGGTCCTCCTGGTGTTACCCGCTGGGGGTCTTGATCAGGTTCATTTTCTTTGTCAGTTAAATAATTAAAAGGCAGGAACATCTTGAGTACATGGGTAACAGCTGATGGGAAATGCCAACAGCAACTAGGAGCACACAGAATCAGCAGTTGAAGAAAGGCTTTTATTAAGGATGAGGATGTGGAGCAAGGGGAACACTCCTCCATGGCTGGTGGAAGTGCAAACTTCTACAAACATTGTGGATATCAATCTGGAGGTTTCTCAGAAACTTCAAGACTGGGCATATATCAAAAAGATGCTCCACCATACCACAAGAACACTTTCTCAGCTACATTCATAGCAGGTTCATTCATAAGAGCCAGAAACTGGAGACTCCTCAAATGAAGAATGGATAAAGAAAATGTGGTACCTTTACACAGTGGAATTAGCTATTAAAAACAAGGAAATCATGCAACGTGCAGATAAATGGGTGGAACTAGAAAAGATCATCCTGAATGACATGACACAGATGGTATGACTCACTATTAGTGGATATTTGCCATTAAGAACATGATAACCATGCTACAATCTACAGACCCAAAGAAGCCAAGGAGGGCTCAAGGGAGGATGCTTGAATCTCACTCAGAAGAGAAAATAAAATAGACATCTAAAGTACATAGAGGGAGAGGACTGGGAGAAATCAGGCTTAGGGATCAGGTGTGAGGAGAGAAGGCTAGGGATGGGGAGAGAATCTGAAGAGAGAATGGAAATTGCTGGGAGAACATCTCTGGGACTAGGGAGGTTCCCAGGAGTCTATGGGGTTGACCTTGGCTGAGACTCCCAGCAGGAGGAGATATGGAGCCTGAAGTTGCCACCTCCTGTAGCCAGGTAGGGCTTCCAGTGGAGGGATAGGAACACAGCCTATTCATAAAATCTTCAACCCAAAATTTGTCTCACCTACAAGAAGTGCAGGGTAAAAATGGAGCAGAGACTGAGGGAATGCCAACTTGAGACCCACCCCATGGGAGAGATCCAACCCCTGGCACTATTAATGTTACTCTGCTATGCTCACAGACAGGAGCCTACCATAACTGTTTTCTGAGAAGCGTCATCTAGCAGCAGATGGAAACAGATGCTGAGACCCACAGTCAAACATTAGGCTGAACTCAGGAGTTTTGCGGAAGACTGGGAAGAAGGATTGAGGGAGCCAGAGGGGTCAAGGACACCACAAGAAGACCTGTAGAATCAACCAACTTGGGCCAGTAATGGCTCACTTGGAATCCAAAATTGAGAGAGACAGAGGTGGAAGCCCAATTTTGTCTGGGCAGACAAAATTGCTGCTTTGGGAGCAGCCAGCCACCTGCCCCCACAGATGAGCACTGTAGTGGGCAGAGTAGGCACTAGAAAGATGGTGGCAGACGTGAGTGCTGACATGCCTGTGAATGGCAGAAGTAGGAGGCAGCCAGCAGCACTTGGCTGACTGACTGGCAGTCAAGCCCCAGGAGTTCAAAGATGAACTCTTTGGGGAGGGGAGGGTCCCTTTCTTCCCCAGAATAAATGACCAGTATCTGTCGATCTTTGATGAAACAGATGATGCTGGCCTGTTTATTTCATGTGAAACAGGGCCTTATAAACCTTGGCCAGTGGGAGAGTTTTTGAGGGTGAATGTGCTTGATTTTCTGGGGCTAGGGGATCCAGGAATACATCATTTACATGCAACAACACAGCCCTATCATACGTCGGGGAAAGCAGTACTTAATTATCCTATGGGTGGGGGAAGAACTCTAGGTACAGTTAAGGGCCATTGGTTGAAAGCCAAGACACCAAGACAGCTCATTAGCATAGGGTAAATATTTTCAGGAATCTAGACTGAACTGGTTTCTTATCAGGAAAGGGTTGGGTCTATGATTTCCCTGAGGGTTATGTGACTCTCCTTAGAAGATCTGGGGTTCTCCAGATCAGGCAGAGAGGGAATCCAATTGAGAAAGGGAGTCTGTCATCTTGTACTGAAGCTCAGAGGCTACCCAGAAATGTTAGACTCGACCTTAACAGCAAGGTCTGTCTCTGACTCTGATGCCTGCCTTTGGCTCCCTTTCCCCTAGCTGGACTGCCTTGTCTGGCCTCAATGGGAGAAGATGAGCTTACTCCTGCTGCAACTTGAAGTGTCAGGGTGGGTTGGTACCCCTTGGGGGCCTTTCCTTCTCTGAGAAGGAGAGGGGGGAATGAGAGGAGTGGGGCATGAGCGTGGGACCAGGAAGAGAGGAGGGAGGGGGCTAGGATGAGCCTATAAAGTGATTAAATAAATAAATGGGAATTAAAAAAAAGAATTATTAAGACTTTCTTTTGTAAATATAATTGTTCATAATCACACATTAATTATGCATTATAATGCAAATGATTTAGTTTAATAAATAATATTAAATCATTAAAAAGGGTGAGGAAATGCATGTGTGCAGCAGGCACAGGGTGAGAAAGACCCTCTGAGAAGCAGAGTAGGGCTTAGGGAGCCTACATGCAGCTTCTTCTTGAAGCCTGGGAGCTTTTAAAGTCTCTGAAGTGTATTCCTCCTGTAATTTAGACTTGGTCACGTTTAAAGAAAGACAGGATGCTTGACTGCCCCACAACTGCTGTGTAACATGTACTGATCCTACCTTGAACTGGTTGAGTGAGTCCATCAGCTGGTGGGAGGCACAAACTTACCAGGCCTTTGTTTGCCTCAAGTCTGAGGATGAGGAAGAAGCCAGCCATCTTGGAAATTCACATTTGGAGTACCTATTCTTGGACCCTATGTGTCAGCCTATCAAGGAGTCTCTGCTGCACCAGCACCATGCTGTCATGTAACATGATCACATGACTTTAATATCATAAGAATCATGTTTCGAATCAAAAGACTGTGATTCAATTTGATTAAAATTCTAATCTAGTCTCAAGATTAGTGATTTCATATAAAATTACATAGAATTTCATTCTTTGTTTTTAAGTTGTCCCATTTTAAAAGTTCACATCCATTTGTATTTATTCTTTAACATTAACCATAGTAATAGACACTGAACCATCTGTGGAATTTCTGCAACATTCCTGGTAACTTTTGTGGGGGTGAGTCCATTTGGTGAACTCTGACAGGTCTCTGAAAGGCACAGCACCCTGGAAAAGGCTGGATTTGGTCTTTAATTTCTGTTTTAGACACATTATAAACTTGAAAATTTATTTCCCAGTTGATTCAATATGCCATCACTAAATCTTTAGGGAGAATTACAGGAATGGAGATAAAATCTTGGTAATTTATTCAATTTTATCACTTCCACTGATCCCATAAAAAGACTCCATCTGTCAAATTATCTTTTCCTTAAAAAACAAAACTTTTCATCACTTTCTTTATATGGGTATGTTGAAAACGAGTAGTTTAAGTATCTGTGTCATGAAAACTATTGACGTTCCAATAAAATCTGTTCTTTTTGAATTATCTATTCTTTGCCTCTTTAGAGAGGGAAGCGCCAGCATCTATCACTTGTTTATAATTTGCTCATGCAGCACAGGATTTATTGCTTCGGGTGAATACATTATGGCATATTTGAGGAGTGTGGAATGAAATATTCTTACACGCTAACACATTCTGTGATTGGGATTCAGATCCATAATCAGTACATCTTTCTTTTACAAATTTCTGTCTAGGTTTTCTTGAAAGCACAAGTGGGGAGGATAAAAACCAGAGAAACTGCTTGAGCTGTTCTTTAATCGTGTGTCTGTGACCTTGTTTCTGAAGTCACAGGCTGTGCGCAGACCCGTACACCCAGGAGCCTGAATTTCATTACAAAGCCCTCCCTAGTGGGTTTTCCGTTCTGAGTGTTTGGTTAGCTCTCACGCAGTGTCAGAGTGTCCCTTCCCTATTCAAGATGCTCCTAGGATTGTGTGACAAATTTCAGGACACACCAGTTAATTGTGAGTTTCAGATGAACCGTGAATACCTTTTTAGTAGTTGACCCAGGTGACATTTACTGCATCCTATATTTTTATTTGCTAACTCTGGGACAGCTATTCCTGATATCTCTTTTTCTAAGGGTAAATATGGAGGTCATTAGCATAAAATTTCTCTACTTCCTGCCATCTCTTCTACAAATGTACCATCTGGATACACACCCTAATCTGTCTTCCTCACTCCAGTTACTGGGCACATAAATTACTCCCTCCTGAAGTCTTGGTTACCCATCCCTGATTTATTGACTGTCCTGACCTAAAGTCAAAACCACAGACTACATTTCAGTATGAACAATGCTATAAAGCCTGGCTGTTCCTGGATGGATGGATGAATGGATGGATGGATGGATGGATGGATGTTGGCTCTGTTTCTTAACAATTAAACTTTATTATACAACCCAACTAGCTTACACAAAAGGGAAAAAAGGTTAAAGGGAAAAAAGAGTGAACCTTCCGGTATCCATTCCATGGGATGGGACCCTAGGTGTCTTTGGCCTGTGCGTTGGTCCAGCCTGTTCGTTGATCCTCTTCCCGATCCACGTGCGCTCAAGCCTGGTCTGACCTGGCTGTTCCTCTCTCTTTCCCCTCCACTTGCCTGTCTGTCATGTGCAAGGTGTGATCTCCCTCTCCCATTGAGGGTCGATTAGAAACACAATAGTCCAGGTGGAGTCCCCAGGTCCTCTTCCTGACCTCCAGGCCCAGGAGGGCTCCACCCAGTCTATCTCAAGGTTAATCTCAGGGAGTATCCATGGTGTGTCCAAGGGTAAAGCCCGCCAAGACTGCTTTCACCCGTGACAAAGCTTACACTCCTTCCTACAGATGAATGGATGGATAAATGTATGAATATATGTATACATGTGTATATATATTATGTATGTATGTATGTATAGACAGATGGATGGGTGAATGTGTGAATGTATGTATGTATGTATGTATAGATGAGTGGATAGATAGATGGATAGATAAGTGAGTGGATGGATGGATATGCACAGTGAAGGAAAGATAGACCTAAAGTATATAACATCTAAAAAGAGAAAACTCTCCTGAACTTTACAACTTGTGTAAGAAAAAAATCTTTAACTACAGCTTTAACTACAGTTAAAGATCGAGGCTCTGAATTCAAGGTAAGTCTGGCTTCAGCTACATAGTGAGACCCTATGTTATAAATCAGGTGCCATTTTGCCCTTGAGTGACTCAGCGCTTGCAGCTTATGCGGACACTTGCAGCTGCCAAGTGTGGCACATTCTTACTATCACCAAGTTGTTTATTTCCCTCTCAATATCACAGCCTCCCATCCCCTCCACACACACACATATCCTTCCTCACTCTGAGAAGGCCTTTCTCTCTTTCTCTCTCCTCTGCCCCAACAAACTTCTTTCATTAGAACTTTTGGGTGGTGTGATCTCTGTTCTCTGGTGTAATCTCTGGCCTGTGGTGTGATCTCTGTTCTGTGGTGTTGAGAAACTGTAACATTGTAAAATACAAGATGCTTGTTCGCTTGTCCAGCCTTGCTCGCCTCTCCTAGTTCTTGTTAATGCTAACTTCAAAAGTTCCACCCTAGTTCCCAGAATAGTTACATGTAAGTTTCCATATATCAGATGTCCCCATATGGCTTTCAGTAACCTCTCTAGAGACCCACACCCAAGCCCCCACAAAGAGCTTCCCAATGCCAGATGTCCTAATGTCCATATGGTCTAACTTGATAAGCAACCCCACCTGCTTTGCGGTTTTAGCCTTTAAAAACTAGCCCGTAACAGCTACCCGGGGTCCTTCACCTCCCGAGTGCCGAGGGACCCTGACACATCGACAATTGGGACTTCTGATGTGTCAGTAACAAATTTTACATATACCTCCAGCCTGTGTGACTTGAGTGGTCTCTCGTGGCAACCCCCTTCCTGAATTGGACTCCAGGGTCCAACAGTGTGATCTCTATCTGTTCTATGGTGTGATCTCTGGCCTGTGGTGTGATCTCTGTTCTGTGGTGTGATCACTGTCTGTTCTCTGGTATAATCTCTGGCCTGTGATGTGATCAATGTTCCCCATGGTGTGATTGCTGATCTGTGAAGTGATACTGCATACCTTAGCCTAGACCCACCAAGACTCTCCCTAACACCACTAAATCCCAACTATCTGACCCCACACACACAACACAAACCAAAACACAAATAAAACAGAAACTAAAAAGGAAAAAAATAAAGAAATTTGCTAGTTTTCCCAGACAATATGTCATATCATTCTCAAAATTGTGCTAAAAGAAAGTATTTTTTGTCTTGTTGTTTCGATGGATTTCACTATGAAGTCTTGGCTGTTCTGGAACTTACTATGTAGATACACCTTACTTTGCCACACAAATGCTGGGATAAAAAGCATGGGCCAACACACCCAGCAAAGAAATGTTCTTAACTAGCTGTTTTCAAATGTTTGAATTAGCAAGCTACAAGAGAGATTAAGTTACTTTCTGTTTACTTGTGGAAAATTACATCACACAACCACTGTCAAATGATATGATTAAGAACTGTCAAGCCAAACATATAGATACAAAAAGTATTTAAAGCAGTTTCCCCCCTCCCCCACTTTATAAAACTGTTTCTGCCTCTTGTGATGCTGGGGCAACTGTTAACAAATGTGTAACTATTGTCTTTTATTTTCTCATTCTAAACAAACACTTGTTTGTTTGACTACTCTTTTATGTATGGTGTTCTATTCTTTTTGTTTTTAATCCTGCTATTATGGGAAGGGACTCATTTCATGAACCATGTGTCACAGCCAGATGCATCTCAGGTCACCAGGCATGCCCAGCAAACAACATTATACATACAGCCATCCCATCCGGCTCTGTGTTCATAAATGGTTTCTATCTTTCCATGACCTTAAAGCCACTATCTAGACTGGACTTCATCCAGCTTTGGGAAAAGAGCAGGATAGGAAATGAAAATAGAGTGACTAATCGAAGCCAGAAGTGAAGGCCACACTAGGTTGGAAGTTGAAAGCCCACACAAGGTGGCAAGGTGACTTTTTTCATTCATTCATTTATTTATTCACTTCAGCCTGTTCGAAGGCCCCTTCCCCTTCTCCTCCCAGTCCCATCCTAGCACTCTCTTGCCATCCACCCTCCCCTTTTCCTCAGAGAAGGGGAGGCCCCCACGGGTACCATCCCACCCTGGCACATCAAGTCTCAGGAAGACTAAGCTCATCCTCTCCCACTGAGGCCAGACAAGGCAGCCCAGCTAGGGGAAAAGGACTCAAAGGCAGGCAACAAGAGTCAAGACAGCCCCTGCACCCACCCACACAACCTCCCCACCTGCTCCACATGATGACCAAGCTACACATCTGCTATGTATGTGTGGGGGCCTAGGTCCAGCTCTTCGGTTGGTGGTTCAGTCTCTGTGAGCTCCCATGGGCCCAGGCTAGCTCACTGTAAGTCTTCCTGTGATGTCCCTGACCTCTCTGGCTCCCTCAGTCCTGCCCCAATTCTTCCACAAAACTCCCCAAGTTTAGCCCATGGCTTGGCTATAAGTCTGCAGTTGTTTTCATTAGCTGCTCAATAAAGCTTCTCAAAGATAGTTATGCTGGGCTTCAGTCTGCAAGCATAGCAGAGTGTCATCAATAGTGTCAAGTTGGGGCCAGTCATTGGTTGTCATTGCCTCAATCTGCCCCATCTTTTCCCCTGTACATTTTATAGGTAGGACAAATTTTGAGTTGAAGGTTTTATAGGTGGGTTGGTGTCCCCCTCCCTCCACTAGAAGTCCCACCTGGCTGCAGGAGGTGGCCACTTCAGTCCTTATATCCCATACTGCTAGGAGTCTCAGCTAGGGCCACCCTCACAGACTCTCAGGAGCATCCCTTATCCCTGGTCTCCAGCTGGTCCCAGAGATGCCCCCCTCCAGATTTGATTTCCCTCCTCTCACTTAGCCTTCTTACCACCCACCCTCTCTCCTCACCTGATCCCCAACCTCCATTCCTCTCCCCACTACCCCCTCTCCCAGTTCCCTCTACCCACCTCTGATGTCTATTTCATTTCCCCTTCTGTGTGAGATTCAAGCATCTTCCCTTGGGCACTCTTTGTTACTTAGCTTTGTTTGTTTGTTTGTTTGTTTGCTTGTTTGGGTTTTTTGTTTGTTTGGTGGGTTTGGTTTGGTTTGGTTTGGTTTGGTTTGGTTTGGTTTGGTTTGGTTT
>OU015742.1:149769343-149783649 GCA_907169655.1 Acomys percivali
GAGAGAGAGAGAGAGAGAGAGAGAGAGAGAGAGAGAGAGAGAGAGAGTGAGTTACCTATATTAGTGAATGTGACCATAGTGACTCTTTTAAAGGAAAGCATTTAATTGGTTCTGGCTTACAGTTTCAGAGGGAAGCATGGCAGCACACAGGCAGACATTGTGCTGGAGAAGAAGCTGAGAGTTCTACATCCAGAGCTGCAGGCAGCGGGAAGAGAAAGACACTGGGCCTGGCATGGGCTTTTGAAACCTCAAAGCCCACCCGCAGTGTCACATTTCCTCTAACAAAGCCACCTATTCTAATCTTTCTCAAGTAGTGCTACTCCCTCATGGCTAAGCATTCAAATGTATGAGCCTATGATGGCCATTCCTATTCACACCACCATACCCCACTCCCTGGCCCTCCAGAGGCTTGGAGCCATATGATAATGCAAAAATGAGTTCAGTCCAACTTCAAAGGTCCCCAGAGTCTATCACAGACTCCACACTGTTTAAAAGTCCGAAGTTCTAGTTCTATCCATTTGTTCACAAATTTTGAGGATTTCCTTGTTTTTAATAGCCAAGAATGGAACTAGAAATGATCATACTGAGTGAGTTAACCCAGACGCAGAAAGACTCACATGGTATATAGTCACTTATAATTGAACACTAGCCCAAAAGGGATGTTCCATGAAAGTTTTCACTTACCAGGAGATTGGAATAGATGTGAGGCCTTCCTACTGGGACTCTAGGTGAGAGAAGTATGGAATAATAGGGAAATAGAAGAATCCAGAGGGTCCTAGAAACCTATAAGAAGAACATCATGATGGGCAGATCTGGACCCAGGGAGGTCTGCTCAAACTACTGCACCAACCAAGGACAATACATGCAGTAAACATTGAACCCCTGCTCAGATCTAGCCAAAGGACAGGACATTCTCCACAGTTGTGTGGAGAGCGGGGACAGACTCTGACATGAACTTTGGTGCCCCATATTTGACTACTTCCCATTGGTGGGGAAGCCTGGTGGCACTCAGAGAAAGGATAAGCAGGCTACCAAGATGAGACTTGATAGCCTGTGATCATATGGTAGGGGAGGAGGTCCCTTTTGGTCACAGACCTAGGGGAGGGGAATAGAGTGAAAGTGGGAGGGAGGGAGGAATGGGAGGATACAAGTGAGGGGAAAACAATCGAGATGTAATCTGAATAAATTAATTAAAAAATAAAAATAAAATAAAAGTCCAAAGTTCAAAGGCAATCTCTTAACTGTAATCCCTGTAAATTCAAAATCAAAAAGTGATCACATGCTTCCATCATACCATGGGTCAGGATATACATTACTGTTCCAAAACAGGAAAGGGGAGCCTAATAAGGAGACACTGGACCAAAATAAGACCAAAAGAACAGCTGGGCAAACTCCAAATCTGCATCTCCATGTTCAATGTCAAAACACTCTTCAGATCACCAGCTCCTTCCAGCTTTGTTGACCGCAACACCTCTCTCTCTCTCTCTCTCTCTCTCTCTCTCTCTCTCTCTCTCTCTCTCTCTCTCTCTCTCGGGGCTGGTTCCCCACCCTGTTGGCAGGTATTCCATGGCTACTCTGGCATCTCCAACATCCTGGGGTCTCCAAGGCAACCCAGACTTCAACATTAGAGCTTTATTCAATGACCTCTCTGAGCCTCCATGCAGGAACGTCCCTGACACATGACTGACCCCAGCAGCTTTCCTTAGGCTTAGAGAGAGACTCCATAGCCCCTCTTTTGTATCCTTGACTCTAAAGCCAGAGCTACATAGCTAAAGCTGCCAAGTTCTGCTGCTTGCTGGGGCTGGAACTTGGCCTCCTCATTCAAATACATTTTAATCAACTTTCTGGTTCTGATGGTTTCCTCCTTTGCCTAAGCTTTTAAATTTCCTTTCCACAAGTTGGAAGCTTAGCTCAGTGGGATCGCCCTGAGGTGGCCACTCCCTTTGTTCCCTTCAGCATCAGGCTTCCCCTTTAACTTTATTTTCCTGAGCACAGGACTTAGCTTCTCCATTACTCTTCCTAGTGTTGCTTTTCTTTTCAAACTGTACATCTTGTATTTTTCCTTGCTCAGCTTGCTTCTCTTCATTATAGATCTGTATAACAGTGGCCACTGACAGCCACATAGCAGAGTCAATACTAGACTGTCCTAAAATCTCCTCTGCCAATGCCATTAATTCAATTTAGCCTCAGGAAGATTTTTCTGACAAGGGCAGAAAGTAGCCACATCCTTCACCAAAATATCACAAGAGTGGTCTCTAGGCCACTTACTAATATTCTTCCCCTCAGAAAGGGGCCCACACATTCAACATCACCCTCACTGCCACTGTCTTCCATGCCTGTATTAGTATGGGCATCCAACCAGTTCCCAGTACAAAGACCCAAAGTCTTCCATATTCCCCCAATAAACAACGTGGTCAAGCCTGTCACAGCAATATCCTATGCTATGAAGAGACACCATGACTAAGGCAACTCTTAAAAAGAAAGCATCTAAATGAGTGCTTGCTTACAGTTTAGTCCATTATCATCATGGTGGGGAGCACAGCATGCAGAGGCTGGAGCAGTAGCTAAGAGCTACATCCTGACCCACAGGCAGAGAGAGAGACGGGGAGGTGGGGGAGAGGAGAGAGAAAGAGAGAGAGGCAGAGAGAGAGACAGACAGACAGAAACAAGAGAGAGAGAGATAGAGACAGAGAGAGAGGCAGAGAGACAAAGACAGAAGGATGGACAGACAGACAGATACTGACATGGATTTTTGAAATCTCAAAACCCACCTCTAGTGATACACTAAACCTCCTACAAGACCACACCTCCTAATCTTCATATCCTATCAAACAGTTCCACTCCCTGGTGACTAAGCATTCAAATATAAGAGCCTATGGGGGCCATTCTTATTCAATTATTTTAGTTTACATCCACTATTTTCCTCAATGGCATCCCTCCCAGTTCTTGAGGAGCCAGGCTTGTATAGTGTGGCAGTACGCTCAGTCTCGGTGAAATCAAGAGCTTTCCTTTGCAGACAGAGGTTGATTCTTAATCTTAGTTCTTGGACCAAGACATGTTGATATTGTTTATTTACTTAGTTTTAAGTTTACTTTTAACACGCCTTTAATTTTCAAAACTAGATTTAGTTTGGTGCCACCTTCCCAGTGTTAGTATTTTTGACTTCTAAGTATGATTTTCCTAAGCTTCTTCCTTCTTCAGTGATATCTGATCTTTAGCATTACTGCATTATCTATTTCTCTGCATAACAAATTATCTCAAAATTCAGTGACTTAGAAATTGGCATATTTTTCCTCCTCCAAAGTGCCTGGGGTTCATGGATCAGTGTGCAGCTTTGCTCTGAATCTGCTACCTCAGGGTCTCTCAGAAGACCGCCACTAATATATCAGCTAGGGCCCCAGCCATTTTAAGGCTGGACCAATGGAGACTGGGCTTCCAAACTCCTTCACATTAATGTTGACAACTGCTGCTGGCACTACTGCTGCTGTGTTTGTTTGTGACACAGCTCCATGCAGCCAAGGTTGGCCTTGAAAAAGATTCTCCTGCTGCCTTCCTCCTCCTCTTCCTCTTCCTCCCAGGTGCTAGAATTATAGGTATGTATCACCATACCCAGTAAGTCACTATATTGAGGGGGATCTCAATGTTACAGCCAGCTTTGTAACTAACTACATCCATAGGTGTCCAGCCTTCTTTTATCTTGGTCCTTTAACCAAAGAAATGCAGACAGGTGCCTAAGCAAAGGCATCCGAAAGGAGAGAGCACTCTACATTCTGCATTAGATTCTTATGTACGCTTTCCTGCTTATGTGCAATGCCATCAGAACTATGCTAGCAACATCAGACTCTGGATATTTTACCATCTGGCTTTATGTGTTCTCCCTATTTGTCCGCAGAGTGAAAGAACCAAGCTCTGACTTGCTAATGAGCCAAGAGACCTATCTCTTAGGTCTGACCAAGGCTGAGGACTTCAGCTCTATCCAGTGCTATAACACTATCTATTGACTTCTAAATAAAGTTAATTCACTTATCTGTTGCTAAGAGAAGATAAATTTGACCTTACCTGGCAGGGGAGATACCATGATCATGAAGGTGGTTTTCCCAGGGCAAGGCTTATCCATTGCACTCGGGATGTGCTGACCCCTTAGATTTCCCTAAATATGGGAAACTCAACTGATACATTTAAAGAGTTCTGATTTGTAGTGTTTGGCTATTTCTATGGTGTAAATAACTCTACCATGGCTGAATTAGCACTGAAAAGGTATACACAAATCTCTTGCAAGCCAGTGCCTCCCAACCTGAGAACAGTGTGTAGATCTGCTGGAGATTCCAGGGGCATGTTAAATTTACAGCAAAGTACATTAAAGGCAATAGGTTCCACTGACCTTTGAACTGCAGCAGTGGCCTTACCTTCAGCAGGCCTGGCATTCCTCCCGGAGCCATACAACTTCTTGCTTTAAGACCGTGGGAAACTCACTTGCACCTTTCAGACACCTGGGAGATTTTTAAGAACTGTCAATACCTGGGTTTGAGCCCCCAGAGATTATCATTTAATATCAGATCTTGGGAATATGTGAAAGCAGATGATTGTTTAATGGGCAACTGTGGTGTTTGACTAAGAATAGCCCCCCATAGGCTCAGATATTTAAATGTTTGGCCTTTAAGGAGTGGCACTACTTGATAGGGATTAGGAGGTGTGGTCTTGTTAAGGTAGGTGTGGCCTTGTTGGAAAAAGTGTGACACTGGGGGGGGGGGAGCGCTTGGGCTTTGGGTTTCAAATGCTCAAGCCAGACCCAGTGTCTCTCTGCCTGTTGCCTGCAGATTCAGATGTAAAACTCTCAGCTCCTTTTCCAGCGCCATGTCTGCCTGTGAGCTACCATCCTCCATTGCCATGATGATAATGATGAACCCCCTGAAACTGTAAACAATTAAATGCTTTCCTTTATAAAAGTTGTTATGGTCATGGTGTCTCTTCACAGCAATAGAACATGAACTAAGACAGCAACCGGGTGAAAAATACCTCCCGCTTATGTAATCAGTGGGTGCTGATGGCGTTTTTACTTTTGGCACAATGAAAAAAAGTGAACCTTTGTGGCCAGTCTCAAAGGGAAGAGGTTAGCAGCCAGGCTGGGTCCACTCCACTGCTGAAAGCTTAAACTGAGGGAAAGTGCACTCTGCCTTCTGCATAGGTTCAGAAAATAAGCATACATGTGTTTTAAGCTCTAGATATGCTCCAGTGATTCTTCCTCCCCCTTCCCCTCCTTCTCTTCCTTCCCCTCCTCCCCCTCTTCCTTCCCCCCTCCCCCTCCTCCTTCCCCCTCCCCCTCCTCCTTCCCCCTCCCCCTTCTCTTCCTCCCCTCTCCTCCCCCCTCCTCTCCCCTCCTCTCCCTGCTCCTTCCCTTCCTCCCTCTCCTTCCCCCCTCCCCCTCCTCCTCCTTGGCTTCCTCCCCCTCTCCTTCCTCCTTCTCTCCACCTCCCTCATCTTTCTCCTATAGCCCAGGCTGGGCATCAGCTCTAGATCCTGCCTCCACCACCAAGTGCTGTAAGTTCAGATGTGTGTGATTCTTCCTCTAGTTGGGAATTTAAATGTGTGGGACATGCTGAATTCCTAGGAAGCTGTTGTAGATAGCTTTATTACTGCTGCATTTTGAGGCAGGCTAGTATTACTCATTGTGACGCCTAGTCCAGGTTTTTCCATCCACGTTAAATTTCCACCTCTTTTCTTTTAATCAGAGGAGAGAGTGCAAATCTACCACAGCATGTGCAGCTGCATTTCCCACATTTCGGGAACGCATAGCACATCGCAAGTGCAGTGGATAAGCCATGCCATGGGAAGAACACCTGAGTGACCATTTTGTATTTTTGGAGCATTGTTAATCCTTTGAAAAAAATTGTGTCTAGAATTTTACCAATTGATGAAATTGCTATTTTACTATAGAATCATTTTTGCACGAAATATTTCACACAACAATTTGCACATCAGCCCCAAAGTGCACAGATGATAAAACAGAACCATAGGGATCTGCTGGGTGCAGCCCATGGTCAGCCAAGCAGAAGGACAGTGTGGCACAGGGGACACGGGGCAAGTCTAACTCAGTTTCCTGATCTTGAAAAACAAGGGCAAAGTCCAAGGTGGCTTTAGTCTTTTTAAGAAGTGTTGTAAAAACTGAAACCATAAGGGCAGCATCAAACTGAAACCTCATAGTGGATGCTGACAGATTCTGAAAGTAAGATTGTTTGGGGTTTGGGTTTGGTTTTAGTTTGGTTTTGGTTTTTGAGATCTATCCCTTCTATAAGTGAGTTTGATCTCAGGTGTCGTGTATGTGACAATTAGTGACCTCCTGGAGCCATGTTGAGAAGGTTTCTGAGACCAGCTCCAACTTGCACAGGGTTCAAAAAACCTGACTGGTCCATGATCTTGGGCCTGGGATGAGGTATGAACAGCTAGGCCCATGCTCCATCCAACCCCCAAGGTCACAGTCATACCAGCACTCACTTCATCTCTTATTAGGTACTTCTAAAGGGCAAGAGTGTGAGAGACTTTGCATTCTGCCACTTTCTGTTGTGAAAATACATTGTCAAGGCAGCACTGGCTCTGGGAAGAACTCAGCAACAAAAAACGTATCTAATGAGCATGCAAGAAGCAGCATCAGTGTAGGTAATGCCTTTATGAGGGTCAAACAGCCATTAGTGGGTTGGTCTAAGTATCCACTCCATTTAAAGAAACTTGATATTTAATATTGTTTTGGCTAAAAGCAGAAAAAAATGTGTTTGATGCTTCTACTTTTCATCCAGCTTATTTCATCATAGCCTACAAGGTAAGAAAAACTGCGACCTTCCTTTCTTCTGCCTCCTTTGGTTTTGAAGATGGGGGCTTCTCTTTAGGCATGATGTGAAAAGTAATTGAGTATTTTGGGAGTTAATCCAGCACAGACTTTGAAGCAAGAGCAATCCTATCACTAATAACTACTTGGCAGAGTGGTCCTTCCTTCTGGCTCTTCAAATTGGATGTAGTAATTGCTCTGGAATTTAAAACTCATCAGGGGAATTCCTTGTTTTACATTTAGGGCACAAACAGCTAATGGCTCGGGCATGTTGTGTGTGTGAGTAGGTGCCCATGCACACGCCCAGCTTGGTGGCAGTGGCCCGAGAATCACTGTATGCATAAATACAGCATCTTCTCACTGTAAGGAACTGAACAGCTTTTAACTAACCGGCTTGTAAAGGTGTCAAACCCAGTAACGTGACCACACGTTGACACATATGTCTGTGAAGCCAGTCATACCATTGGCACACATGTCTGTGGAGAAGAATCCTCCTGCAAAGTGTTTCTCAGGTGGGAGCTCTGTACACGTGTGCCCCAGCTGCAGAGATGCCCTCCTTCGTGCTGGTTTGGGGAAGATCCATTTGCGGGGCTTGTTCCTCCAGAGCTATGAGTTAGTCTCCTATGAATCTGAATTGTTTTTCTTCCACTCTGCTCTCATATGCCTCCGTTTTGTGCCTGTTATCTTAGACTGTTAGAAGTTCTACAACTCTCCCTTCCGCCAAATGTACTACATTTCCTGAGACAGGGATGGACATCGTCTTCTGTTTTCTCCCCTTCGTCCTAACTGCTTAGTTTTGTGTAATAGCACCTGATACACAACAAAGTCTGGGAATCAACTTTTATAATGAGCCTATTTAACTTATATTAGTGATTCTTCCTGTCTCTCCTCAGCAACGGGGGATGGCTGATTTCACTGGGGTTCTCTGCTCTCAACATAAACCCAAGAACTGCCAAACATCCCAATATAGTAATTGCTTGAAATACTAAAAGAAATTCAGTCAGTAAACTAGTCTCAAGATAGGAATGAGTCTCTGATTTGATGATAATTCAAAGAATCAGTGAAGAAAAAAAAAATTACTACTTAAATATGGAAGCAAGGAAATAGAAAGCAGACACCTGGCTGAGAAGCATTCTCCTAGCTGGAGAAGACTCTTGAGCAAACAGAAACAATGACCTTTGTCCTAACAGTGCTCTGTAAGTTCAGAGGCAAACATGAGCCCACAGATGAGTTAGGGAGCCAAGACTTGAGGGACAAGGTGACTGAACTAGATTAAAGGAGAAGGTTTGGGATGGCAGAAGGCACTAGGCAGGCATTCCTGGTGAGGCCTGACCAGGCAAAGCCATGCAATGAGTAACCAGTGAGGTCAGGGAGGCAGCAGTCCTGTTGAGGACAGTGGCAGGACAATGGAGACTCTGTAAACTTGAGAGGTGCAAGTCAAGTTCTGGGGACCTTTAAGGACACACAGGGAAACTTGGGGTTAACATGATCAGGATCAGGAGCTGCTGAGGGATTTTCACAGAGGGAATGACTTTATGGCAGTGGTATTTCCAGGCTCCATTTGGCAATGAAGTATAGGATGAAGAACAACCGGGAACCAGGTGGTTAAGGATTGGTGAGGTGAAATAGAGTTTTCTGACCATGGTGGAAGTTGTGGGGAGGGGTTAAGAGATTCCCCAAGGGAAGTCCAGTTAGTCTTGGTGACTAACTAGATGGGTTGGCTCATGGAGACAATAAGGACAGAGTATAAACGGAAGATCAGTGACAGAAGAGTGGAGCTGAGGAAAGATCTGTCTTTGTAGATGGTGAGTTTGAAACAACAGTGCACAGTGCGAGGCCAGTTTTGGGAAACAGTGAAAACTTCTTTTCATTTTCCTTGGTTGGTACAATAGCTTGTGCAGGCTGCCACTGGGTCCAGATCTGCCAGCCTTGATAGCCTCTTTGTGGGGCTCCTGAACCTTGTAGGTCCTTCTGTCCCTCCATTCTTCCATACCACTTGCACCTGGGGTCCAGCTTCCAGTCCCAGTATCTGTGCCCATCCTCCACTGGGTGGAGACTCTCAGAGGAGATCTATGTTGGGGTAATATCCACTTATAATAGAGTATATACCATGATTGTCTTTCTGGGTCTGGGTTACCTCACTCAGGACAATCCTTTCTAGTCCCATCCATTTGCCTACAAATTTCAAGATTTCCTTGTTTTTAATAGCTGAGTAGTATTCTATTGTGTAAATGTACCATAGTTTCCTTATCCATTCTTCAGTTGAGAGACATCTAGGTTGTTTCCAGATTCTGTCTATTACGAATAAGGCTGCTATGAACATAGTTGAGCAAATGTCCTTGTATGGTGGAACATCTTTCAGGTATATGCCCATCAATGATATAGCTGGATCTTGAGGTAGCACTATTTCAAAATTTCTGAGAAAGCACCAGATTGATTTCCAAAGTGGTGGTACAAGTTTCCACTCCCACCAGCAATGGTACCAAGGACAATGCATGCAGTAAACCTAGACCCCTTGTTTAGATCTAGCCAATGGACAGCTCATTCTCCATAGTTGTGGAGAAAGCGGGGACTGCCTCCAACATGAACTCTAGTGCCCACAATTTGATCACTTCCCATTGGTGGGGAGGCCCAGTGGCACACAGAAGGGAAAACAGGTTATCCAGATGAGACCTGATAGGCTGTGGTCATATGGGGGGGGAGGTCCCCTTCTGTCAGAGGAGTCTAGGGCAGGAGGACAGGTCAAAAGAGGGAGGGAGGGTGGGAATGGGAAGATACAAGTGAGGGGATAACAATTGGGATGTAATCTGAATAAATGATGATGATGATGATTAATGATAATAATAACTGCTTTTCAAAGCCAAGGATACATTTAGTCTCAGTAATCAGGACAGCAGAGTTGGGTTCACATGCCTGTGGAGCTGGTAAGACATAGAGGAGTTAAGTCTACCCAGATGTTGGTGTTTTGCTGTGCCTGCATCACCTCTCCAACAGCATGCGATGTCAGTGAGCATCAAAGCTGAAACCCTTGTAGGGCCTGGAAGCCCAGTTAGTAAAACTGTCTCAAAGTATAAAGTAAAAAGAGGACTGGGGAAAGCTTAGTGCTAGAGTCCTTGTCTAGCATGTAAGAGGCCTTGGATCCAACCCCTGTACCAAGGCCAAAACAATACAAAGAAAACCAGAAACTTCTTGCCTGGCATGTTTTGAGCTATACCACTTCTGTAAGATGAAGTTGGCTGGGAGGTCAAAGCAGTGAAACAGTAAGAGAGACTCACCTCCTCTCTCTCTCTCTCTCTCTCTCTCTCTCTCTCTCTCTCTCTCTCTCTCTCTCTCTCTCCCTCATCTCACTATGTAACTCTGGAACTCACTACAAAGCCTAGGCTGGCCTTGAACTCTGTCTACTGTGTGCTGGGACAAAAAGTGTGTGTCACCACACCTAGATAGACTGGACATGCTTTTAGCAGGAAGAATGACAAAAGGGACTGATTAATGTGGGTCTTAGTTGGGACTTTATTGCTGTAAAGAGACCACGGCAGCTCTTATAAAGGAAAACATTTCATTGGGACTGGTTTACATCCAGAGGTTTAGTCTATTAATGTCATGGCAGGAAATAAGATGGCGCATAGGCAGACATGGTGCTGGCTAGGGAAGGGGCTGAGTGTTCTACATCTGGATCCATAGGCAGCAGGAAAACAAAAGTCCCACTAGGCCTGGCTTGAGCATCTGAGTTCTCAAAGCCCGCCCCCACAGTGACATACTTTGTCCATAACATGACACTTACTCAAACAAGGCCACACCTCCCAACAGTGCCAGACCCTGTGAGCCTATGAGTCCATTTTCATTCAAACAAGAGATCAAACGATTGACTAGTATGGGAAATGTGTAAAAGGGAAGATTCTAGGATGCTATCTATAATAGAAAATGGTTCCTTGCAGCTTAAGGCATTGAGAATAGGAAAGCCTGGAGTAAAAATGAATTTGAATAAAGAAGAGTACCATAAATTTAGTTTTAGACATGGTAATAGTCAGGATAATGACCCTCCTCCAAGCTGTTCAACATCTCAACACCCCGAATCTATGAATATTCCACCTTCCATGAAAAAAAGTACTTTATGGATGTGATTAAATTAATAATTTTGAAAGAAAGAAATGATCCTTGCCTGTCAGGGTAAGTCTGACAGCTATAAACAACCTTATGGGTGAAAGAGACAACCAAGAGAGGAAAGGCAAGGATGAGGCACAGGCAGTTGTAAGGCTTTAAAGATGGAGAGAGGCACAAGCCAAGGAATCTAGGTAGCCTGCAATCAGAAAAAGGCAAGCAAATGAATTCTACCCTGAGCTTCCGGTAGTTTGAGCCCAGTGAAATCTGGGTTGCACTGCTTACTCGCAGAACTGAAAGGCAATTTGTGTGGCTTTAAGCCACCAAGTTCTATAGGAACATTTTAACAGCAGTAACATGAAATTGTGGAGACACCTTTGAATTTGAGGCATGAGGGAGTCAAGCACACAACAGCATAAACTATTTACCTAGAATAGGACTATAGCTTAGAGTCTTTGGTACATAGTTTATACGATGTGTATTATATCTTAGCATCTATGAAACCATGCTGTGCTTTACAGATGACAACCTCTTGTTGTTTTTGACAGACAACAGACTAATGTATCTTGTGTGCCTTCTGTCTGTCCAACAGACAGGCTGGACAAATATGACCCTCTGGAAATTTTGCTTAACATAATACGTAAGGACTATTTGAGTAAAATATGTAGACTGCCATTGCTTGAAAAAAAATGTTTATGAGCACGTTTGTAGATGATTTAAAATGGTCAGCATTGAAACAGACTGGAAGTCAATGGCTTGCAAGAAAATTAGAAATATTAACAGAGAAATATTTTTAAAAATTAGCTTTACGTACATTTGTGTGTGTGTGTGTGTGTGTGTGTGTGTGCTACATGCATGTGGGTGTGTTTGGGTACCTGTGGAGTCTAGAAATAGGCATCAAAATCCCTGGATCTGGAGTTACAGCTGACTGTAAACTGCCTGACATAAGTTCTAGGACTTGAGCTTGGGTCTTCCGGAAGAGCAGAGCGTACTGAACCATCTTGCCAGATTCAACAGAAACAAAGTAAAAATAATGACAACTTATCAGTAGTTCATGATGGAACAAGAGATTATGCTGTATGATGTAAATAAGAGCAGAGATGATATTGAGAGAGAAAAGAAGAAGAAAAGCAAGGTTTTAGGGGCTAAGAAGATGACTCAGCACTTTAGAGCATCAGAGGAACCCTTTTTGGGTCCCAGCACCCATGTTGGGTACCTTACAACTGCCTGTGACTCTAGATCAAGGGCACCCATCACCTCTGGCCTCCGTAGGTACCTGAACTCCCATCCACATACCTCCACCCAGACACATAAACATGATTTTAAAGTAATAAATATCAGTAAGGATTTGGATTCTGAAAATCAGTGATACTGTGTTAGTGAGCTTTGCATCACTGCAAAGAAATGTCTGAGGCAGTCAGTTTATAAAGAGGGGGAGACTTGCTTAGATTAATGATAGGGTGTGTGTGGAGCAAGTGAGTGATCACAACTTGAACCAGAAGCACAGAGGGTGGGGCGGAGCCAAACTCAGGCCCTTTACAGCTCTCTTCAGAAGAGTTCTAATGAATCTCACAAGGAGTACCTACCAAAGGGGTGCTCCAATAACCTCAACACCTACTCTAGGCCTCACTTTCCAAGGCTCCCCCACTGCTCCGTGGACTATGCCTTCCATTAAAATGGACTCTGAGAAGACACTCAACCCACAGCCAAGCCATAGCAAATATAATAATCAATGTATTATGATTGTATTTCTCTCTTATAAGCACTACAAATCTAAAATTAGTGTTTCGATAATAATGAAATAAAAGGTTTAAGTGAAAAACTGTTCTTATTTCCACCACTTAAAACAATGATGAATTTACAATTGAATGATGTCATAAGTTTGATGGTCTTTGTAGATGTGGGTAGGGGTAAGGTTATACAGACAGAGAATGGATCCTAAAATGAACAGTCAATCCAGAGGGGAAATCTTAAGAAATAGTATTGTCAAGCAATATGACAATGTCCAACTAGAGTCATTCAAATACATTTAGACTCCTTTATCTCATTTGGGGCGATTTGTCCCAAAGAAGTTATCAACAGAGAAAAATCTATTACTCAGTGAAGTTTGCTTCTGTAGTGAAGTGAGGCTGGTAGAGAGAATACCTCAGGAGCTGGATTCTGACCACAAGTCCCAGTCCTCTGACACTGGCCAGCACAGCAGGCTCCATGCCAAACTTCCATCACCACTCAAAATATAGCAGTGGCTCTAGTGAGCCACCAGCTTTGAAGTTCCAAGCATCTCTTTCCTTCTCCAAAAGGGTACAAAGGACATCACAACTTCTCCGTGTAATGAGGCGGGGGGCAGGTGGGAGAGAATTTAAGTACTCTCAAATAACCAGTATCCATTATTTTTGTACATTCATTAGTACAAATTTTATACATTGCTGAGCTACCACTTATGATTAACAAGAATGAAAGGTAAGATCAATATTGAACAGAATTTCCACAGTAAACCTTATAAAATATACCTTTATATACAAGATTATAATAGCTGTGTAGGGAGTGGGGCTTTGAATGACTGTTTCATTTAGTTTGTACTTTGTGAGGCATGATAATGTGGTTTTATAACCATAATAGGAAAAACACATAACTTGAACACTGTTGTTAAGGAAGAAAAGCAAGCCATTGATATAATTAATGAATATAGAGAATCACAAACTACTAGATATGAAATAGAAATAATGAATTATAGCTAAATGATTGATCAAGGGCTCTGATCTAAGTAAATGGTGCTTGTGGTAGAGATCCCAGAAGTATAACAGCAAGCTTGCCCTCAACTTTTTTTTGCACCAGAAGTAAATTTGCTGTACTGGTTCTCACAAAACACAAAATGGAGTGCCATGCGACTTTTTAACAGCACCTTGATTCCTTCAACCAAAGGGCTTTCACATATCATGAGTTTTACTCTACTCTGGAAACTGGGTGAAATTATCATTCCCTTGGGAAGAACTGGCAAAGACCCAACCAAGATCTGGCACTGTTGACTATTGGGTTTTAGCTCCCGGAGGCCTGTATCCTAGACAGCTAGTCCCCTACTCCTACATTCAGGGTCATTATCTTTTATAAAACTTCCCATCTTCCTTAAGACATATTGCATGAAGCCACTTGAAATACGGAGCTCAAGTTGTCAGGTGACCACCTACTTATAGACTGATGTTGGACAGTGATGATGTCTCGGGCTATTTAAATGTTGATTTGTTTTTATGCAAAATGGCCCTAGATATGGTTTTGTCATTTACATTTCTGAGCCACTGTTCTTGATTATATATTTTTGCACATACCTACCTATGTGCATACATGTATGCATGTGCGTGTGTGTGTGTGTGTGTGTGTGTGTGTGTGTGTG
>OU015742.1:149783659-149802836 GCA_907169655.1 Acomys percivali
CATCTGACAAAGGTCTAATATCCAAAATATATAAAGAACTCAAGAAATTAAATACCACCAAACCAAATAACCCAATTGAGAAATGGGGATTGGAATTAAACAGAGAATTCTCAACAGAGGAATATCAAATGGTTGAGAAACACTTAAAGAAATGTTCAACCTCCTTAGTCATCAGGGAAATGCAAATCAAAACAACTCTGAGATTCCATCTTACACCCATCAGAATGGCTAAGATCAAAAATTCAAGCGACATCACATGCTGGCGAAGATGTGGAGAGAGAGGAATACTCCTTCATTGCTGGTGGGAATGCAAACTAGTACAGCCACTTTGGAAATCTATCTGGTGCTATCTCAGAAAACTGGGAATAGGGCTTCCTCAAGACCCAGCTATTCCACTCCTTGGAATATACCCAGAAGATGCTCCAGCACACAACAAGAACATTTGCTCAACCATGTTCATAGCAGCCTTATTCATAATAGCCAGAACATGGAAACAGTCTAAATGTCCCTCAGTAGAAGAATGGATAAAGAAACTGTGGTACATTTACACTATGGAATACTATTCAGCTATTAAAAACAAGGAATTCCTGAAATTTGTGGACAAATGGATTGAACTAGAAATGATCATAATGAGTGAGTTAACCCAGAAGCAGAAAGAGTCAAATGGTATATTCTCACTTATATCTGCATACTAGCCCAAGGGGCATGTCCCATGAAAGTCTTCACTAACCAGGAAACTGGGACAGAGGGGAGGACATCCTATTGGGACTCTAGATGAGAGAAGCATGGGAGAATGGCAAAGTTGAAGGATCCAGAGGATCCTAGAAACCTACAAGAAGAGCATTATGATAGGCAGATTTGGGCCCGGGGGTTCCGCTCAAACTAATGGCACCAGCCAAGGACAATACAGGCCATAAACTTCAAACCTCTACCCAGATCTAGCCAATGGACAGGACATTCTCCACAGTTGAGTGGAGAGTGGGGTCTGACTTTTCACACGTACTCTGGTGCCTCATATTTGACCAAGTTCCCTGAATGGGGAGACCTGGTAGCACTCAGAGGAAGGATATCAGGCTACCAAGAAGAGACTTGATACCCTATGAGCATATACAGGGGGAGGAAGTCCCCCTCAGTCACAGTCATAGGGGAGGGGAATAAGGGGAAAGTGGGAGGGAGGGAGGAATGGGAGGATATAAGGGAGGGGATAGCCATTGAGATGTAATATGAATAAATTAATAAAATAAAATTTAAAAAAAGAAAGCCTGTTGTCACACTGGCCTCGTGACTGCAATGTTCAAATAGAAAGTAAGGATCTCTGAAGGCCACGGTCATCATCCTCTGCTGGTTATGTTGCTGAGCTCTAGAAACTTCATAGAAAAAGAGGTTGGCAAATTAGGACAGATACAACAGTCCAGCAAGCCAAGACTAAAGGTCACACAGGAAAGTGTAAGATCAAAAGTTCCACTCATTTGGAAAAGAAGAAGACTGAAACAGAAGATTATCTTTTCTATTTGTAAGTTTAAAGGCATCTAAGTGTCTATGGAAATGGAAATAGTTACATATAAGTACATGAGTTAGAAGACTTTACAGCAATCAAGTCTCACTCCCATTAAAGGCCAAGATAGGAACAACAAAAAGAAAGTTTAAATATTTTTTCTTCAAATAAAAATTTCTACCCTAAATACTGATGAATGTTTTACAACAAACAGACATGTCTGCAATTATCTTGAAACCAATAGGTATATAAGGAGAGAAGGAGGCAATCAAAATGTTGACTTGTCTGGAAAAGATAGAGGAAGAACAGAGGAGAGGGAGAGAGAAGGAGAGATTCTTATTGTTTTTACTTCAAGATACAAAAGGCATACATGAATTTTCTCTTTGTCAACTAGACTGATTTACCTTATTTATGTGTGAGTGCTTTGCCTGTGTGTGCGTGTGTGCGCCATGTGCATGCTTGGTGCTTGTGGAGGTCATCAAGCGCCTTGGAGCTGGAGTTATGAACGGCTGCCACCACGTGGGTGCTGGGAATCAAACCCAAGTCGTCATCAAGAAGAAGAAATGCCCTGAGCCACTGAACCATGACATTTTATTATAAATAATTAAGTTTATAATTTCAGCTTTTTTCTTGAGTATTATTGTTCATCAAACATGTACTGTACTTTTTACTCTTAATGGTCAGAGGAAAAGGATACAGAGGAGATATAGAAGTGATGTCAGGGCTGCCAACACATGGGGCTGACTCCCACCATACAGAGCTCCTGCCTCCTAGGCATACTCAACAAGCTAAGGAGTTAATGGTGCTGGATGCTACACACACCACTGCAGGGTCCCTTCTGCTGCAGAGGTGATATTGGATGTACTCTTTAGGGATGAGTACACAGCAGTCAGCAGTTATTTATTCTCAGCCCTGGCAACAACCATGAGTGTCTGCATTCACCTGTGTCTCCTACAATAAGGAAGTTTTGAGATGGGATCTCACTGCATAGCCCAGAAGTCCTTGAACCCTTTCAACTTTGAGCCTGCTGAGTTTCTGGACTACAGATATGCACCAACATTCTTGGTTAAATACCTTTTTTATGCTTGCTAGGCTATATGACAATGAATGTGTTTAACATGTTGAGGAAATGCCTCACCATTTGTGAGAATGTAGAATGGTGTCACCACTCTAGAAAATAGTTTGACATTTCCTCAAAATGTTAAAAATGGACATCATCACGGCCTAGCAACCTACCCTAGCTATATACTCCAGAGCAATGAAGACTTCCATCCACACAAAGGCTTGTGCACAGTGTTCATAAACTCAAGTCTGAGGGATGATCCAAATGCCTAGTTACTTGTAAATACATATAGAAGATATATAACGATATATCTATAGAGATAGATATAGATTTTTTTTTCGTTTTTCAAGACAGGATTTCTCTGTGTAGCTTTGACTGTCCTGGACTCGCTTTGTAGACCAGGCTGGCCTCAAACTCACAAAGATCCACCTGCCTCTGCCTCCCAAGTGCTGGGATTAAAGGCATGTACCACCACTGCCCGGCAAGAAGATATATTTATATGATGAAATATGGAACAATAAAAATTGAAGTAATGACCTATGTACAATATAGACGAACTTTAAGAACACTTCTAATGAAAGAGGCCAATCAGAAAGGAACGCATTGTGTGATTGCGCCCATCAAATCTTTTTGGAATAAGCACAGCCATAGAAACAGAAAGTAGGCTAATAGTTGCCTATGACTGAGAGGGGTGATAAGACTGAGAGGCTTGACTGCCAGTGAGTACAGGGTGTCTCTTTCAGGTGACAAAACGCTCTAAAATTACTGGGATAATGATTGCACAACTTAGAACATCCATTCTGAGTCTCTGTCGCGTTGAACCCTTTAAAATGCCAAATCATATATTGCGTCATTGTTATTTTAGAAAGGCTGTTGTTAAAACAAGGAATGAAATCAGACTTTCACAAGTGCTTTCATCTTTCCAAATTTCTGCAGCTACTATGGAGGCTGTTGTACTGTTTCCTGGATGTAGCTTCTCAGCCAAAACAGCACTACAGAAATAGGATGTGGTCCTCTGGTTCTAAGATCAGCTGTGAGTCCATTTTCCAACAAAGCCAGAAGACAAAACAACATAGCAAACGAAACTCTAACACTGTCAAAAGTACCAAATGTGAGACATTAGGATTAGAGCCCTGAGAGCTGTTAGGATGTTTGTTGGTCTATTGGTTGGTTATTTGGTTGATTGGTTTGTCTGTGATAGGACTACATACCTCAGTCAGACCTTGACCTCTGCCCTTGCTGGGATTATATGTATGAACCACTCTGCCTGGTTAAACCTTTGTTTTTTTAATTGGGCCAAAACATGAAAAGAGTACAGATCAATTGTGCTCCCCTTCATCTTTGAACTTTTGGGTAAAAGAAATTCTTTGATAGAACATGAAATTCTTGGTCAATTCCAAGCCAATGGTAAAATTCTCTGGGATCTGCAGGAAATCATGTGGGTTTCTATAAAAGGCAATTCTGGGACTTTCCAGGAAGGCAGGGCTGCCAGTGTCTGCCTTAGTCTACAGCCTGGCTTCCTCTTCCAGCTCCCTAGGAGCTAGTGGGATGGAGACAGCTTTGAGGTTGCACTCTCCTTCTCCTGCTGCCTTCTCATTACACACACGCATGGTTTCTAATTTAGTATTTATCCACAGTAAAACAAAGATAGCTGTGTAGACTTTAGTCAACACACATAGGAGAAAATGTACTGACCCCTGTGGATTTGATATGTACAAACTTCTAAGAGAAATGAAACCAATGAAAGGAAAATGACCAAAGGAATTAAAGTAACCAGAGGATATGAGCAGGCATTTGCCAAAATTCTAAGTTCTGACACTTTTTAAAAGATGCCATGGGGAAGACCAAGACTGCAGGAAAGCAAAATATTCTGTCATGGACTTGCCCTTTAAGAAGTCCACAGTTTACTTGAATCAAAGTTTTCATACATCAAAATAGGAAAGAAAACAAATGTGTGTGTGTGCACATAAGCAGAATAATTATAATAATTATAAAATTTCTTTATAGCTTTTTATGGGCTATATTAATTCTATATAGTAATGGGTTTTAGAGGTAATTCCAAGTATATCATGTATTTTTATATCATATCATATATATCCCTCTTCTCCTCTCCTTTCCTCCTTCCATCATTCTCCTTCCCCTAATCTCCCTTCCATGTTCATGTCACAAGTGAGAATAGTTTTATGTCTCTATATACAATCCAGGATCTACAAATGAAAGAAAATATGGTATTTGCCTTTCTTTTGTTTTTTTTTTTTTGTTGTTGTTGTTGTTATTTTTTTCGAGACAAGGTTTCTTTGTGTAGCCTTGGCTGTCTTAGACCCGCTTTGTAGACCAGGCTGGCCTCGAACTCACAGCAATCCACCTGCCTCTGCCTCTCGAGTGCTGGGATTATAGGCGTGCGCCACCACACCCGGCTGGTATTTGCCTTTCCAAACCTGGATTATTCTGCTTAATATTATCTGAAGTTGCATCAATTTGTCTGCAAATAGCACAACTTCATTTTTCTTATAGCTAAATAAAGTTTCATTGTGTCTATGTACCACACTTCTTCATTCATCTGTTGACAGACACCTCGACTAATTCCATAACTTGGCTATTGTGAATGGTGTTGCAGTCAACACACTTGCAAAAGTTTCTCTGTGATATGTTAACTTAAATGCCTTCAGCATGGCCACAAGGATGCTATAGCTGGATCATATGACACTTGCATTTTTTGAAGAACCTCCATAAAATAGACTCAAGGACAGAAAACACATGATTATCTCAGTTGATACAGAAAAGGTATTTGACAAAGTTCAAAATTCCCTAATGACAAAAGCCCTAAAGAACCTATGTACATAAGGCATGAACCTTAGCAAGGTAAAGGCTCTACATGGCAAACTTCTAGCCAGCATTATGCTAGATGGGGGAAACAAAAAGCATTTCTACCAATATTGAGACTGACAGGAGAGTCAGTCTTTCTCATAGTCCTTCAAGACCTTACTAATGCAAAAACAAAAAAACAAACAAACCAAGAGAAAGAAGTAATAGCTAGGGCCACAAATAGGAAAGGAAGAAGCCAAGTTAGCCCTGTCTGCAGATCAGATAAGCCTGTGCATGAGAGAGTCTGAAGATTCCACCAGAAAACTGGTCCAGCTGATAAGTGCATGAGGATAACAAGACACAAACACCAGTAGCTTCTCTAGGCTCCAATAATGAAAGTGTTGAGGATGAAGTCAGGAAACTCATGTCATTCATACTGGAATCCTAACCAGATCCTAATTCTAAGACCTATGAGCATGTGAAGGATGTAGTAGAGAGGAATTAAAGGATCAAGGACAAATAAGATTACCAGTCCACTGTTCATATTCTAGATTGTTCTGTGGTTCTGGTGCGAGCACAGGGGTCCTTAAATGTAGAAGAGGGAAGCAAAAGAAGAGAGATCCAGACAAGATCTATGACAACAGAAGCAGGATCAGCCAGAGTGACAGTGTTTGCTTTGAAGATGGAAGAGACACAGGAGTCCACAGGATGCAGGCAGCCTCTAGAGCTGGGAGGAGCGGGGAAAGGGAAACAGAACCAAAGGCCTGCCCACATCCTGGTTCAGTCTCTTAGGCTTCAACTTCTTATAGAACTTTAAAATCATGCATTTGTGGTCTTTTAAGCTACAGCTGGTGGTAAATTGTTTTAACAGCAATAGAAAATATTATATAATACAATTGTAAACTGAGTAATATCAGAAACAAATAGACAAACACACACAGAGAAAGTAATGTATACTAATGCTATATGGGAAAGTTACTTAGAGTTGGTAGCATTTGAGACCATTATTTTCGCAGGTTATAGGACAACATAGATAAAGAAAAACACTTGGAGCATGTGCCAAATCTGTAAAAGTGCAGGGAAGCATGAGTCTGTTCATTAAATCCCCAATTGCCAGAACCAGCAAGTGACTCCTAGTTATTTGAGAGCTGTAATTTAGAATGGATGGATGGATGGATGGGTAGGTGGATGGGTGAATGTGTAGATGAATGGATGAGTGAAGAGTGGATGGGTGGGTGGGTGGGAGGTTGGGTGGATGGATGGATGGATGGATGAATGGATGGATGAGTGGATGGGTAGATGGATGGGTGGTTGGGTGCCGGGGTAGGTGGATGACTATATTAGACAGATAGAAGGGAAGAATAGAAAAAGATAACAGGAAAGTTGGAAGGAAGACATGGAGGAATGGGAAGGTGGAAAGAAGGAAAAAGAAGACAGTAGGAGAAAGGGAGAAAGAGAAGAGAGTGAAAGAGAAAGGAAAAGAGTAGGGGAGGGAAGAGGAGAAGTGAGGGAATTGCTTTATGCAACATGGGACCCTTACAGGAAACAGAAGTGAAAATATTAAAATCTTTATAGTTTTTCAGATAAATGCAGAGGTCAGATACAAAGTGAAGTCATGGAAGCTTCAATGTTTGCAGTGAAAGTTGAGTGTTCTGATGATAACCAGCCCTCCAGGCCTGAACTCCTAAACCTTGCCCTTGGTCTTTGAGAGTTGACACAGTACGGTCACTTCTGTTCTGAACTCTGAAAGATTGCTCAGAAAATGATGAAGTTGGCTTAAGCATTCCTCTGCCTCTACCCCATAATGTAACTATGTTTCTGGTCTGAAAATAGCAAAGGAGAAAGGACCTCACCTGTCCCACAGGCTTGAGCAGGCCAAAGCAGGAGTGTGAGTCACATGGTTGTTCTCTGGCAACACAGGTTTGTGATGAATCTTCCACAGGGTTCCTCAAATCTGATTGGAGTCTCCTTTTTCTCTCTTCTTACTGGAGGACCTCCTCTGAGCGGTGAACTGGCTTCCAAACCCTCTCACACTTGCGGAATTGATGTTGGTACAACTTGCCAAACCTTGCTAGCTGCAGCCTCCTCCAGGAATTCCCCCATGCGGATCACATAGCACCAGCATGGACACCTGGGGAGTAAGGTTTACCTGAGAAACCAGCCAGTTAAGCACATCATGGCAACTGAGGCCTGGGAACAGATGCTGAGTCTCCTGGGCTGATGTGATTATCTGCCGAAAGCCTGTGAGCCCAACAAGACGATTCTTAGCAGTGGGATTAATACTTCCTGGTCTGGACTTGGACAAAACTTAGAAGAAGAAAACTTAAGATGCCAATGTAGTCTTGGATCTTGGATCTTTTCCAAACCTACATTATTTGAGTTTCTTTAATGCTTATACCTCCCTTCCAACCCACCTACCCTAGATAGGAGAGAAAAGAGGTTAATGGGAACAGGAGAAGTAGACCTTTTTGGATTCAGTTCCTGGGAATGATTCCACTGGTGTCATCAGCAGTATTTCAACAGACCAGCAATTCAACCAAAGTTGCTGCTGGAACCTGGAACAGCACACAGAACCAGGAGCCCTGAAGCATTCTCTGGAGTGGTTTTCTCTAGGACTGTCTTGAAGTGGAGCGATGAACAGTCAGACAATACCAAGGCCCCAAAAGCCCCCATTTCCTGTCTTGGGCATGTGTGTGTGTGTGTGTGTGTGTGTGTGTGTGTGTGTGTGTGTGTGTGTGTATACATATATATATATATATATGCTCTCAGAGTCTGTACTAAGATATGTTCAGCTGGCAAAACCAAGCCCCTCACAGTGGGCTTCTAGTGGATAAACATCACCTGATCTCTCACAAGTCTGTTCCCCATCCCACACTTGGGATCAAAACAAAAACATGTTTACATCCATTACATGCCAACCCCATCCAGTTGCTCTGCTGAGAAAAAGGCATCTGAGTAACTAAGAAATTAGCAGTCACTCATCCCAAACAGAGGTGTGCATCTGCCATGCTTCCTTTTAGGGAACGATAGAGAATAAATTAGAAACATCTTAGGTTTCCAGGAGTTCTCCAAAGCAAATATGGAATACTACTGGCACGCCCACTTTGACCATGCCTGACTATCAAATAAGGCAAGTCTGCCTCTTCTCCTGTAGTATGTCTTGGACTTTTCTTAGGTTTGGGGGAGGGGAGGGCTTTTCTTGATCAACATAAACAGTTGTCACTCCTTCAAGGGATGGGAGTAGACGTTTTTTTTTTTTTAACAGCAAAGGCAAATCTTGGAGCTAATTCAGTAGACATTTAAGTGGACGTTTGAAGGCCAAAAGGGTAAGAGGAAGGAAACAAATGGCTGTGACATGAATTTTCTGCTGCTGGAGTGAAAGAAGCTCCAGAAGCTGGCGTCCCTGGAAACGCTGCTCCATTGCTAGGGATTTCTGGTGACAAAGAACATTGGTTCTGTCATCACTGCCACACTTCTTGTTCTTGTCAATGTTTATTTCTGTTATCAGCTACAATTATATGCTGTGGTTTTGTTCATGGAGCCTTCCCTAAAGCTTCTATGAACCTCCATGCGATAATTTATGAGTAAGGGTTCAGTGGCATCGGTGCATGAAAACAGTATCCGTGGGCTCCACCAGCTTGAGAAAAATGCTGTGCCCAACTGGCTCTAACGCATTTGTTCAGAACATTATGGAAAGGACTGCTGAGATCTCAGTAGGACATTATTAGTGAAACTCTACAGAAGGTTAGCTTTGCTTCCCAACAGACCTTTTTTTTTGTTGTGTTGAACCTCAAAGTTTCAGAGACACACATGGAATCCAAAGCCCTCTCTGTCTTTAGCTTCCATGTCTAAGTTGAACTTAAGTTTGAGGGGCTGGAGGGGTGGCTCAGTGGTTAAGCCTGCATGCTACATTTCAAGTGTACCTGAGTTTGGGCAGCTAATAACCATCTGTAACATCCAGATCCAAGAGATACAATAACTTCTCTGGCTTCCATAGGCATTTATACATACAACACACACACACATACACACACACACACACACACACACACACACACACACACACACACACGGAAATCTTTAAAAGAAGTTTTAAAAACCACAAATTCTATGAACTTTCATATTTCCTTATAACTTCTCAGTGAAGATGCGTGAAGAGAAGAAATCTTTCTTTGTCTCTGAAGTGAGTGGGGACGGACAAGACAGCGCTTGGCTGTGCTGATTACCAGGCAGTAAACTCTTCTGCTTGCTTTACAACCTTCCCTTCCATGTTGTCTCATTCAAAGCAGACTCTCTGACCATTCTCCAGACCTGCCCACCCTAGGGAGCCCTAGAACACCAACCAGCCCAGCCAGTTCATCCTCAAATCTCCTCCCAAAACCTGGGTAGTTTCATGCCACATCCATCCATCCATTTGTTCATCTACTCTGATTACCATTCCATTGATCTGCGCTTGTCAGGCCCTCTGCTAGATGCTGAGATAGAGCCAAGACGGATATGGCCCTCAGGACACTGGGAAATGTACATCTGATTAAATGTAGACAGCATGAAGACATTATTGCTAATTTGTAGGTGAGCAATGGTATTGTGGCTGACTAAGAAAATGTCATTTTCCACCCCCAGAATGTTTAAGGGTGCATGGTATGGTATCTAGGCCTCCAGTTAAATTAATTCGGCAAAATGTATGAGAAGACACACAGGGTAAAATATTAGTAATTGTTTTACCAGGACTGTGTGTGTGTGTGTACATGTGTGTGTGTGTTTGTGTGTGTGTGTAAGGCATGGTTTAAATGTGAAATGTGCCCCCATAGGCCCTGTATTTAAACACTCGGTCCCCATTCCACATGGTGGTGGTGTTTGGAGGAGTGGGTGGAGCTTTAAGGGTATAGCTGACATAGGCAAGTCTCTGTGGACAGACCCTTGAGGATTGTGCCCACTCCTGCTTCCAGCCTGCATTTTCTGCTTCCTTATCTGCCAGATGTTGGCAGCTGCCACCTCATGCTCCTGTCACTGTGGGCAAACCTGCCTCAGCCACTGTGCCTTGCCCATCTTGGTGAACTCCATCCTCTGACCCATGTGCCAAAACAAATGCTTCCTCGCTCGAGCTGTTTCAGGCAGTCTCTGGTCCCACAGTCTAAAGCAGTGGTTTTCGACTTTCCCCATGTTATGCCCTTTTAATACAGTTTCTCATGTAGTGACCCCCAAGCATAAAATTATTTTGATTGCTACTTCATAACTGTAATTTTGCTACTGTTATGAATCATAATGCTAATATCTGTGTTTTCCTATGATCTTATGTGACCCCTGTGAAAGGGTCATTTGACCTTTAAAGGGGTCATGAGCCACAGGCTGAGAACTTCTGGTCTAAAATAACTAACAGAATGTGAGAGTTGATATGCTGTTCACTTTACTTTCATGTTTGAAAGTGCTCATAAAAAAAAAGTTAATCTCATATCTGATTGCATTTGCCTAGATTACCATCAAGGGAGGCTAAGGCAAGAAAACTGCAAGTTCAATTCATGCCTAAGCTATAGAGTAAATTTAAAGCAAGCCCCGACAGCTTAGTAGGACCCTAATTCAATATAAAAAGTAACAAGAGGGCTAAGAACACAGTCAATAGCAGAGTTGTTTGCTAGCACGTACAGAGCCCTGGATTAAAGCCCAGTACTAGGGATTAAATAGTTAAAAGCATGAATTAATAGTAAGCAGACAAACCATCAGTCTTTAAAATAGCTCTGATATTGCCCTGGGGGGCAGGGGCGGGAATCAACCTAGAACAAATCATTTCCCCAAAAGCAAAAGATATAAATGGAAAATATGCATTTTCCTCTTTCCTGTGTTTCTTAAATCAGTCTGCGGAGATCCCATTTATACAAGTGCAATTCTTAAACCCTGAAAGCTGAAGTCAGTGAAAAAGTTGTTCCTTTTCCTGCAGCCATAGACCAATAAACAGCAGAGACCTACTGTACTCCCATGACTCTGCAGACAGAGTGTGCTTAGTGTTCCAAACTGCGAAGGCTGTTCTGGTAGCAGTTTTCTAAAACAGTGTTTGCATCAGTTTTGCCTTGCCCCACATCCCCTTAGATTGTACAGTTTAGGAAAGTATTCTGGTCTCTACTCTTGGAGGGGTCCCGCTGCTCGACGCTAAGGAGGCACTCCCAGTGGGATGAGATTTGAATGAGACAGAACAATGGGTCAGCATGAAATCCCTGGGAAGTACCAAAGACGAAGGCACAGTCCTGCCACCACAGGCGGCTGGGGGCAGCCAGAGAGCCCCAGGAATGGAGTTACAAGAGAAAACATAGGATGATGCCCAGTTAAACATGGAAGGAATCCAGACTGCCAATCAATATTCAGGATATGTGTGTCCCATGCAAACTTGAGGGCATACTTACTCTTAAAAAAATGGGTTGTTTCGAGAGCCAGGCATGGTAGTGCATGCCTTTAATCCCAACACTCAGGAGGCAGAAGTAGGCAGATTGATGTGAGTTCAAGGCTAGCCTGGTCTACAAAGCGAGTACCAAGGATACACAAAGGAAACTCTATCTTAAAACACTTAAAAAAAAAAAAAAAAGATTATTTGTCATAAATACACATTAAACTGGGCTTTCTGATTTCTCTTTCTTTTTTTCTTGTCTCTTTCTTTCTTTCTTTCTTTCTTTCTTTCTTTCTTCTCTTTTCTAAATCTGGCAGACCTACACAGGCATAAATGAAATTCAAAAGTGCAGAGGGGTAAAACTCATGGCAGGAGAGGAGAGCATGACAGGACCATAGAACCTATTCACAGATTGTCGTACATACAGGGTCCAAGGCTAAGGAATTCCCATCGGTCTCTTTGGGACAGGCAGGCATGACTGAGCATTTATGACTGTTCTAGTTTGGTTCTGTTGCTGTGATAAAGACTGTGACCAAAAACCACCTTGGGGAGGAAAGGGTTTATTTCATCTTAAAGCTTACAGTCTAATATGAACAGAAGTCAGGGCGGGAACTCAAGGCCAGCAGAGCCTAGAAGCAGGAACTGAAGCCGACACAATGCAGGAGTACTGCTTGCTGTCTTGATGCTCACGGCTTACTCTGTTTGCTTTCCTACAGCACCCCAGGACCACCTGGCTACAGGGTGGACTGCCCACAGTGGGCTAGGCCCTCCCACATCAGCCACTAATGGAGAAAACATCCTATAGACTTGCCTACAAGCCAAACTGATGGAGGGATTCTCTCAGTTTAGATTCCCAGGTGACCCCAGATTGTGAAAAGTTGACAAAACAAACAAACAAACAAACAAACAAACAAACAAACCTAACCATCACAAGAATGACCAAAGAGAGAGCATGTGGTTGTTATTTATATCCAGTCGCTCAAAGAGTCCTGCCCTACCATGTTTTGCCTGAGCCACTAGCATCTCCTGACTAATTTATTAAGCAGTAAGCAGCAGCTCCTGAGTGACCAAAAGAGGGAAAAGAAACCCACATTGCCCTCCAACAGGCAGTATTGTGGCAGAGACTGTCTAGACTCCAGAGCTGTGCTAACCCCAGAGACAGAATACAAAGCCTCTGAATTCAGGTCCAACACTAGATTTTCTTTTCTTTTCTTTCTTCCTTTGTTTTCTTTCTTTCTTCTTTCTTTTATTTTTTTTTATAGAGATTTTATTTTCTTTATTGAGAAACTTAAGTCTTGGGTACATCAAAACCAGATCTGGGAGGGGGAAATAATCAGAATCCACATTCTTTCTTTCTTTTTAACCAATTATTTAAGCTTTCTGTGACACTATCAAAATAGCGAGGATATCAGTCTGATATCACTGTCATAATTTTTCAATGCACTAATGAACAAAAAGTTCTTAGATGAGTGTCTTGCACTTATTAAGCACACACAAAATGAGTACTATATAAGACACACAATACAGGTGAGAAAGCAGAGTTGAGTAAAGCCTACAGAACATAGTGTCAGCAACAAGTGTCATTGTGGTTAGAGGCCTGCTGTTTATGCACAGAACAGGGAAGGAGATACAGCCCAGATCACAGGGCCTTAAACACTAAACTGAATGTGTTCTGTAGGCCCCAGAGGATCACAATGTTTAAACACTGGAAAGCCCCCCTCCACCTGTGTCTGGGACAACAGAGTTACATAATAAATAACCACTGTGTTCATAGCCAGTGCTAGACATCATGAGGAAAAATACCAAATAAAGGTAAAAAGCAAACAAATATCATTTGTATACATCATAGCCCCCCAGAAGAAAACGATGAGAAAGAATAACTCAGAGAAAATGGTAAAGACCATAAAGAAAATATTGTATTAGCCTGCTTTTGTTGTTGCTATAATGAAATGCCTGAGACAAGACAATGTTATAAGGAAAAGGAGGTTTATTTAGTCCACAGTTTTAGAGACCAAGAATTCAAATAGCAAATCAAAAAACTTCAGGGTAAAAAAACAAGCTCTTGAACTGTAGTTACCTCTGCAAAGCACTGACCACATAGGCTGTGGTGACCCCCACAAAGCACTAACCACATGGGCTATGGTGACTCTGTAAAATATGGACCAACGGCAAAACTACCCCAGGCATCTGTGTGTCTTTTACTTTGTGCTCAAACTGCAAAGGAAGAGATATTCACGACCATCAAAAGGCCACTTGTTGTTTTGACAATGGGGATGCTTCAAGCTGTACAGTATGCTGGCCTGGTCTTTTACCATAGGTAAAGGTACTCAGGAGGGCTGGCGAAGCAGACCTTTTCCAGGGCTACATACCAGGCCTCCTCAAGAACCTTGTTCAGAACGGAACAGTAATATCTCCAGAAGTTTCCCATTCCGGAAGTTTCTCTGGTACCCTTTTCCTTTCTCACTTCATGTTCCGTTAGCAGATGGGATTGTACCTCCCTTTCCAGCCTCTCATCTACCGAAGTCACCACCTGCCCTATAGTTTCTGTGCTGTCTCTGTCCATGGCTCTTAGCTTCTGTATGATGTCGCATCAGTTTGCCTTTCTCTATTTCTGGGTCTCTATCTATCTCTACCTCAAGTCCAAGTTCCTCAAGGAGAAGGCTGTGATTGGTCCTGTCACTTTCCAATGCCACTCACTCCAGGCTACCTGTAGGAGATGATGTGCATGAGAGCAGCCTGCCTTTTGGCCAACTGTTGATTCTTAGTCTAGCGAGATGTGACTAAGGGGAACGTGTTGTGTGTGCACTAAGAGACTGAGCAACTAAGCCAAGAGAATTCCCTGTGGCGCCATTTGCCCAAAAGGAGCAGGCATGCCTAGAAACTGCTTTGAGTTTGAGTGACTTTTCTAGTATCACCACCCATCCCCCGCCAACCCCCAGGGAGCTACTGGGAGAAATGGTTCAGAGAGCCCTCTTCTATGTATGGACCCTTCCAGAAGGGCTTTTCATTTTCATATTAGTTTAATTTAGCAACAATCACACCTCAGAGTAGTACTTGAGGTCTGCAGAGGATTAAAAACCCAAGTTAAACAGAATATGCAGGCATGCAAAGGCATTCATTAATGAAAAATTCTGGAAGTTGTTTCTCTGAATGCTGCCTAACCCCAGCCAGCTAGTTCATGCTCTTTATCCATCATTCATCCATACCACTGACTTACTGAGTATCTTTCTGGTTTGATAAGTTTACAAAGATGGCCTAGACAGGAGCCCTCCCCTCACAGAGCTGAGTCCCAAGAGAGGAGGCAGGACAGGGTCTTCTCCTCCTCTGTACTAGTCTGGCTTTCCCCCTCCTTCCCTTCATCCACTTTGGAGGGAAACACACTGTCTGTTTGTGTTTCTTTTCTGTGTCAGCAAGGGTTCATAGAAGTTCTCACCAGCTTTGGCGATACCCACATGTGGAACGTGAATGTGGCTGAGAAGTTGGTAGAGGTTAGAAGGCAGAGGGTCTGGGGAGTGGGAAAGGGGAAGGAAATGGCCGGCAAGGCATAATCAGCTTGAAATTTCATAAGCTTTTATTTATAGGTAACTTTTTGTAATAGAAGGCTAAGTAGGAAAAGAACTGGTAAACTGTGACCAAATGGAGCTGGTAATAATTTCCATGACCTAACTGGTTAAGACTATTTAGGTTTTCATACACACACACACACACACACACACACACACACACACACACACACACGCTCCAAAACCAGCTCAAAGGAAGCATTGTAGGGCAAAGGAAGAACAAACACAGTCATCTGAAAGTGACTAGGGTCTTTTGTCCTTTAGATTTCCTTGATTTCTATAGATAATTCTTTTTGAAGTTCAACTGGCCATATTCCTGCTTTGCTGTGGAAAAATAACTGGCATGGTAGAGTGAGCCAGCCTCCTGGATGCTGTGGCTGTGATTTCAGAAGTAAGCAATGGAAAATTTAATGGTGAGAGGCCCACACTGCTGAGACGTGCGGACTTCCTGTAACGTGGAATGCGTACGTGTGAATTTACCAGTCCGATGATTCGCAATAACTCAGTATCATGACGGTCCCTCCGCCCAGCCTCTTTGCCCACACCGAGTTCCAGTTTCACACGGGGCTACTCGCTGTGCTACCTTAACAAAGAGAGGAGGAAGCAGCCGCGTACCAGGCGAGGCGGCAGCCTGGTTCCAGTACCACATTCCTAACCAGATGAAAGTGTCCTTCCTCACGAGGACAGCAAGCTACATGACTCAGGGCGGACCGTCGAAATCTCGTGGTTCATTGTTTCCCCGGTGGCCCAGGACCTTTCAAAGGCATTATAATTTAAGGGGCCTAACCTTGCTGGGATAGAGCTAGCCGCCAATGCAGTCCTAGCGAGGACCAGCCTCATTCTTCTCTGAAATTGCACCTGTTCCCTCATCTGAGCTAAAAAGGAAGGAAAACATGATACTAAGTGGCCAGCCTTTTGTCTGATGCCAGAAAAGTAGCAAGCGCTTCGTTTCTGCTCTGTTGTTGTCCCTCTTGAAGGGTCTCTAAGTGTGTGGCACTTGGAGAAATTAGCTCCCTGTTCCCTAAAAAGCAAATAGCTCCAAAGTGGAGAGGCAACAGCTGGGCAGTGCCCCCCAACCCCACCCCACCCCCACCCCGTAGTCCCCAGCAGCACACCAGGGGCAAACAGAGATTACTGTGTGTTGGAGAAACAGATAGGATCCAGGAAGCAACGCCAGCTTGAGGCACTGTCTTTCCTCTTAAACACAGCAGAAGCAGGAAGACTGCTACTTAGGGAGGCTTGAGGGAAGAGGTCCTGGCTAGTCACTCAGAGCACAGTGGGACCCTTCAAATGCATTGTTTTTCATGGCTATTCAAAACAGAAGGGCTTGCCAGCCTTAAAACGCAGGTACCATTGGTTCTCTGAAAGATAAGTGACTCAATACAGACACGACCCTGCTTTCTCTTGAGATTCTGGGGACTTTTCTCACCAGCTCTTTAATCTTAGCTCCAATAGTGTCACATGTAAGAAAACAAAAGCACTCATACCAAACCCCAGAGGCTAGGATTATTATTCTCAAAGCAGTAATGAAAGCTATGAATGCCGCTCCATCATTTACAGTCTTGGAAAAATATTGTTCATCTGCCCTTTGATTTTATGAGGCAATCTTGAGAGGCATTCATCACGACTCGCTCTGACTCTCCAGGTGTGAACACAGGAGACGATGGGAGATCCAGATGGTCGCGCCAGCAGCAGAGACTTTATCCTTGTGATTGGTAGAGAGCAGGGAGGCTTTGTCTAAGCTCCAGCAGATGGGACATGCCAACTCCATCCCTTAAAGCCTTAGACTCACTCCCACCCTATGATGATCTGGGAACAAGTAGCCTGCGTGCCACCACTTAGGGCTCACAGCCTTCTCTAGAGGAGACAACACTAACAGCCTACAGCTACTTTCCAAGTTCAGATGCAGCCATCACCATCCCCATTTGTTGATTAGAGGGCCTGCCAGACTATGCAAAATACAGGTCTTCCTGGGGTTTTTTAAACATCATTTTGCCCTTTAAAAGGAAAACTGAAAAACACACTTGAGTGATTTAAAAAAAGACAACAAAAATGTGTGTGCAAATGAACACATACACACACACACACACACACACACACACACACACAGAGTTCTATTTTTAAGGAGGGGAGATAAGCTTTGAATTGTTAATCATCTTTGTTTGGACAACTTCACTTCTTATGAAGTCTCAATGGAGGTCCAAGAATGTCCCCACCCCTGCTTCAGGCAGCTACAGTCTCTGTGACTACTCCTTCCAATGGAAGCAAAGCCATATTTACGACCAGGTCACCAGTCTCTATGAATGGGCTGGGTGGGGGTGGGGTGTTATTCCATTTCCAAGTGTCAAATCCTATCAGATTCCCCAACCCTGAGCACCACTCCATCTTCAGAATTCCTTTTCACTAATACTGTTTGTAATTTTATTATTATTATTATTATTATTATTATTATTATTATTATTATTATTATTTTGTTTGGTTTGTTTGATATTGGACTTTTGGTTTTGATTTGTTTGGGGTTTGGGTTTTTTTGAGACAGGGTTTCTCTGTGTAGCACTGGCTGTCCTGGACTCAATTTGTAGACTAGGCTGGCCTCGAATTCACAGAGATTCTTCTGTGTCTGCCTCCCCCAAGTACTGGGGGATCACAGACATGCATCATGGAGGCTGGCTGAGTTTGTAATTTTGATCTATATTTGTCCCAGTTTTTTTTTTTTTTTTTTAATCATTGCTGTGGGCTGGGAGAGGAGAAGGAATGACCCCTGTGGAAGCAGTTACACTAGAAGAAAACACAAACAGACCTTCAGAAATATTGTGAATTCTTTGGAAATGAAGACTATAAATATAAAGTTGGCCAGTACTCAAAACCCATAATTTTTTAAAAATTTAAAACGGCAATTGGCTTATCTCAAGATGAAGCTGCCAAGATAGTGTTAGCTTGCTTTTGTTTGGAAGCACTTGCCAGGAAACAAAAGAAGTAAAAATAACACAGCCTAGCCAGTGGCATTCAAAGGGACACTGGGTATGTGTGCTCAGGAGCCTTCATGTCTGTAAGTGACTTCAGAAAACTGTTCCCTTCTTCCTTCTCTTCCTCTCCCATTCTCATCCTCTGACTTGTTGTTGTTGTTTTGTTTTGTTTTGTGAGGCAAGAGCTCAAGTAGCCCAGGTTGGCTTTGAACTCTAGGTGTAACTTAAAGTAGCCTCCAACTCTCTGCCTCAAGCCCTGGGATCCTAGGCATGAGCCACCATGCCTGGTTGTGAACTGCTCTTCTTTTTTACAAAGCGTTCTGCACAGCTTTCATTTTAGTAGTTTTTCAATTCAAAAGTAATAGCAAAAGAATCAATAGTTAGATCAAAGACAGCTTACAGATTAACAGAAAGACAGACTACTCATAAGGAAAGTGGTCAAAGGATAAGGTCATTGATGAATGGCCAATAATCACTTGGAACAAGGTTTTCTTTTAATTAAGAACTGAAAGTGTGCACATTATGAACATGGGATGGTATTTTTTTCCCATGGGATGGTATTTTAACCTTTCAAATTAGAAGAAAAATTAAGTAATAACAACTAGTATTGGCATATAAAGTATAGTGGCAAACCACGCTAATAAAAATTCAGGTAAGTAGATAAGAATATGAATACAGAGAAGTATCGAGGAGCAAAGGAGATGGCTCAGCAGTAAAGTGTGCCTCGTGTCCTTTCAGAGAACTAGAGTGCAGTTTTCAGCACCAACATTGGGCAGCCCATAACTGTCTAGAACTCTAGCTTCGAAGGATCTGATGCCCTCTTCTGGCCTCTGAGGGCACCTAGTCTCTCTCTCTCTCTCTTTCTCTCTCTCTCTCTCTCTCTCTCTCTCTCTCTCTCTCTCTCTCTCT
>OU015742.1:149816794-149837627 GCA_907169655.1 Acomys percivali
GTTTGACGTCTTAATCAATCCCACCCTTCATTCTATGTACTGAAAACTGAAAACTCAGGCCCAGGATCTACCTCTACTGGGTTGCTCAGAAAACAGCTGAGTAAAACGCAAGTCCAAATAAACAGGTGCCACTAAGAGGTTAAGTTCAACATCAGCACTGAAGTGGATAAGCAGGTAGGAAGCAAGCCATAGTACATAACAGGGGAAAGTGGGGAGGTGGGAAGGGGAGGGAAGAGATTCACTAGATGCTGACCTTCAAGAAAAGAAAAGGTCCACCATGCCTGGTGTGGTGGCGCACCCCTGTAATCCCAGCACTCGAGAGGCCAGGGCAGGTGTATCTCTGTGAGTTCGAGGCCAGCCTGGTCTACCACAAGTACAGGACAGCCACGGCTACACAGAGAAACTCTGTCTCGAAAAAGAAACAAAAACAAACAAAGAAAAGAAAAGGTCTATCACACACCACATCTCTAGCTCCCACTGGCATCCAGCATGAGTAGGCACATTAAGTGACTGAACAGTGCCTGGGGTGACCCCTGAAGCACCAGTCTTCAGGGCTCCTGGAGCTCACACTCCAAAGTCCCTGTAACTCAGAAGTGAGGTAACCGGATCCTAAATCTCTGGGTGCTAACCACACTCTGAAAGTGCAGCTCTTTTCACTTGAAATAAACTTAATGAAAAAGCCCCTGGGGACTGTTGACAAACATAATTACAAGGCTGGTGCTTCCAAAGCCAAAAGTTTCTTCTTCAGATACTTAGTGATGCAATCCGCCCTGCTGAAGAGACAGTGGAAGCTGAAAAGGGAGAAAAGTTGCAGGGTCCTATGATCACTTTTTAAAACTCAATTTTGTTTGCTGCTCAACAAACCCCTGGGTGCCATCCAACTGACCCGTTGCTGCCCTTTTATGCAAGACACAGCTTTGGTAACTTTTCTCCTTGGTAAAGCCCGGAAGTCACCACTTCAGATCCCACCCCACCCCACCCCCCACCCCCCGGGGCCGCTCCCAGCCAAAGACTGCCACTGGAAGCTTGCTTGCCTTCTTTCTTAACTTGCCTTTGAACTCTCCACACAACCTCCTTTTCTTCCCTTCCTCACTGGAGGCTGCTCAGCTTGCTCCGCGGGGGTCTCACGCCTCCCCTAGACCGCTTTCAGTTCTTTGTTATTCATTCTCTGTAACAAAACCCTGGCTTGTACGTTCTGGCCTTGCCTCTGCTTCTCAGCAGGATCAACGCCCCTCTGGTGTTTTGTTTCATATATAATGTATAACTCTCTTTGCACAACTCCATACAGTGAACACCTCTTGATGTGCCCGGACTAGAGTGGAGAGTAATGAAACCTCTGCTGCTGCCCTCAGGGAGCTGGTGGAATCTGGGAGGAGAGTAGTACATGCCTTTAGCACCAACATTCAAGAGATAGAGGCTGGTGGATCTTTGAGTTCCAGTCCAGCCTGGTCTACCTAAGGAGCTCTAGGCCCACCAGGCCACATGGTGAGACCCTGTACTTAAAAATAAATAAATAAAAAAAAACCACACAGCTCTTTTGAGTGCAGGCTTGCTGGAGCCATTTCATGTTGCTGTGGCTCTCAGTGCTAGCTTTGGGATAACACATAGCACTTGCTCAGTGAAGCCCTTTCTCCTCAGCACCTCACAAAACCAATAAGCTAGAAAGCAATGCAGAAAGGAGACCATTCTGTGAAGTTTTTATTAACATCAAGGATGTAACAAAGTAGCCCCAAGTGTCAATCATACGCAGATTCCAGCCACTGCTGGATGAAGAGAGAGCCTGGGAATAACAGTCTCAGGTGTTATTTCTGATCCTTGGCAGGATGTCAACAGAGATGACAGAGAAGTGGGTGCCTGAGTGGTTTGGAGCCTGCTCTGAGTCACACCACTTCATTTGGGCCCTAGCCTTACACATTTCTGCTTGGGGGGGGGGATGCAGAGGAGGGGTTTGATCAAGTTCCCTCATATCACATTACAGTGCTCAGGGTCCTCACCTGTCCAGCAACACAGCAAATAGGGTCATTGAGTGCCGGTGGAGAGGCTGCAAGAAATGACTACTCCAAGAACCCTTGGCACTGGCTGGTGCGGAGCAAGCCGTCAGTAAGCGGTCTTGGCATTAGCGTCTCGACATGGTATGTAAGCAAACACACACAAGGAGAGGCTATAAACTTTGGGGAGTTGTCACATGCTTGTCAGAATGGCCTAGTATTGTTTCTGATGCTAAAGACCAGCTTTGAAGACCAGGTGGGTGGTATCCTAGGTAGGCTTACTTTTTCTTTGAGGAAACACCATCACCAAAGCGACTTCAGAAGGAAAGGGTTTGTTCAGCTTACCCTTCTACGTCACAGTTCATCATCAAAGGAAGTCAGATCAGGAACTCAAGTCAGGCCAGGTACCTGGAGGCAGCTGCTTATGGGTCTTGGGGTGGGGGGTGGGGAGTAGGGGTGCTATACTGGCTTGCTCTCCATGGCTTGCTAGGACTGCTGTCTTATAGAACCCAGGACCACCAGCCCAGGGATGGCACCACCTACAAAGGGCTGGGTCCTTCCCTATCAATCACTAATTAAGAAAATGGCCTACAGGCTTGCGTACAGCCTGATCTTATGGAGGCACTTCTTAATCGAGGCTCTCTCAGATGACATCAGTTTGTGTCAAGTTGACATAAAACTATGCAATATAGGTATGCTGCAAACCTAGATCCTGGCCACGGACCCATGCCAATACATACACCTTTACCACTCAGACTCTGAGTCCCAGAAGCGATGTTTAAATCCAGGTCTGATCATGGCTCTCTGGGCAGTCTGTAGCCTGGAGAGAAAGTGAGCTGCCTCCCGCTCTTCTTCTACCCCGAAGGGCAAAGGCGTGCCCTTTGGCTTCCTTCAAGAGAAGGCACAGCTTAGCCTCCTGTTCTTGCAAGTTTCCCCCAAGTTGATCACTGCTGTTCCGGCCTCTGCTTAGAAGTAAAGGATTGTGGAATCAGAAAGGGATGGAGAGAGAAAAACTGCTTGGCTCCTGCCCCAAGCACTATGCCCCAGCTGGCTCCAGCTGCCTTGGAATGGGGCAGGGCGGCTGCCATGTAATTGCCTGGGCAGAGATAGGAGGTATGCAGGCCTACGTGCACAGCTGCATGCACGGCAGAGGCCGGGAGGGACACTGTTTAGCCAGTGTCCATCTGATAACAACCTGAGTCCTTCAGATGTCAGCGGCCTGTCAAGCTGGACATGTCTGTACACTGGCACCCAGGAGTCCGGGAGACAGAACAAAGGGTCTGTCACTGATTCAGCCCTGTACTAGCGTGCCATCCCCATTGGAACGAATCTCGGGCCAGCTGGCAGGGAGACTGCATCTAGGAATTCCACATAGTATCATGAAGGCTGTCAAATTCTAAAGGGGCTTTGGGGTGGCAGATTCCTGTCAATGAGCCAACCTCTCCTGTCCCATTAGGAGTTGGCAGCTGGTCGTATATCTCCCTTCAAGTGCTCTTTCCTTTGCCTCCCACTGTCACAGGCCTGCCTGTTGCTAGCTGTGCCCTCTTCCTTTGGGTCACAGCTTCCCTGGAGGGCCCAAACCTCCCCTCCCCCAGTTTCCCTAGGACAAGCTGATAATAATTATGGCTGGCTTGGTATTTGCTATGCATACCAGGCCACTTACAGCTCCAACCTGCTTTACCAATCACAGAAACCCTATAGGATGTGTACAATTATCTCCCTGCTTAGTACATGAGTAAGACAAGGCATGGCAAGACTAAATCATCCTGTCCAAGTCACGTAGACAGAAAAGCGGTGGCGCAAGGAAGCAAGTCCAGGCTGCCTACCTCCACGATCCATACTCCCACTTCTTCCCACTCATGACCACGTCCTTATGAATCACCATTTGAAAAACCCTTGGCTTCCCAGGCCTGCTTCCGTAGACCTACCAGCACCCAAAGGCAGCAGGAGGATTTTATAGCTTTCTGTTTTGTATGTAGTCAAAGTGAGAAATGTTTTTAAATTAGGAGATGGTATCAAGGGAAGCAGAACTGATTTTTTTAAAAAATGCCCTTGCTTGCAAATGAGGAGCTGGTCTTTTTAGCAGTACTTGGGCAAAAGTCCCTACCTGGCGAAAGTTATCTAAGCTGTGCACCAAGTTACTGGCACAATGATGTTTCTGGTTGAACAGAGACCAGTATCCTTGCGTAGGCCTGTGATCCCAGCACTGGAGGTCAAGAGGACCATAAGTTCAAGGCCACCCTTGGGGGAAGGTGGAGAAGCTTCTAGTTGATCGGTTCAGGGTTCCTGACAGGAAAGGCAGTTACTGAATTGCTCTTTATTCACAGCCGTGCCTTGCTGCAGGGAGAATAGCAGACTTGCAAATCTAAGAGCTGTGTCCACTTTGGAAAGCCATTCTCAGAAGGGGGCAATTCCTTGCAGCCATGGAAACAGGCCATGAGGGGACCCAACATTACTGACTGCTTGTTCGGCTGGGCATTTTAGCATCCAGTGCTCACAAAAGCCCGACACATAGTTGTTCCTCTCGTCTTGTAGGTGATGACAGCGATGGCCGTTGTTTCACAGCAGCACACTTGTTCACTTATCAGGTTATTAATTTGGGAGAGCAGTTACAATGAGTTGAATTTTATTTTCTGTGTTTGTGTGGTCAGTAAACTGAGAGATCTAAGGATCCTTAGCAACTGCCTGAACTCCCTAGTGAGGATGGGTCAGCTACTTCATGTCTAGAAAGTGCCAGCATTGTTCTGGGAATGATTCTTGTGTGACTCTATCCTTTGTTGTCAGTTTCTTATAATTGCTTGCAATTGGGTGTCCCCAAACTAAGGCTAATTTTTTAAAACATCTATAGTGTGTGTGTGTGTGTATGTGTGTGTGTGCACATGTGTGTGTGTGTGTGTGTGTGTGTGTGTGTGTGTGTTAAAGCATTTGAGTGGAAGTGAGAGAATGACCTGCAGGAATTACCTCCCTCCCTGCACTGTATGAAAGAACACAATACAACAGTCTGCTTCCATTTCTGTCAGTTCAGCACCCACAGGACTTTCCTCCTATAATGTGCCAACCACCAACGTGGGGCCTGAGATCTAATCTCAATCCCAACTGAAACCTAAATTCCTCAGAGTAGAAAAAAGGCCACACAAGCCGTGCCATCCACCACAATATTCACTACCCAAGTCAAAGTCAAGATCTATTTCAGTTGAGTTTGTAGTGAGGAAAGCACCTTCTCATTTGACCAGAAAGCAAGAAGCAGGGTGTTCCCTGTTATCCCCAAAGCAAGGACACAAAGGTTGTTATCATGAGAGTCTGAAGCCACCCAACCTGCTCCTTTCCTCTCTATTGCCAAGTGTACCCAGCGCACGGACACCAACATGAGCATCCGTGCAAGATGAGTCATGTGTGAAAGTCAACAAGGGAAGACAGCATCTCTTGTGCTACTCTCCAGAATGCTAGACAGTCAGGGGTTGTCGGCTGGCTACGCCAAAGGCAAATGGCACAGTACGCTCTTCATTGTCTCCTCGGAGTCCACACATCACTTCAACCTATGATTTACTCCCAGTTGGAGATAGGTAGTGAAAGCTTTCTGTTGCTTGGATATCTCTCTCTCTCTCTCTCTCTCTCTCTCTCTCTCTCTCTCTCTCTCTTTCTAAGCTAGAAACCGAGGCCATCTTGCCATGCTATGTTCAGCTCCTTCCTGACCCCATGTAGTTAGCATTCATTTATCCAGTACGTCGTTCCTCTGTGCTTCTTAAACCAGCAGCAGCTATGGCCCCTGCCTGTGTAGGGATATGGTAAGGAAGAGAGGGAGGAAGAGGAGGAGAAGTGATTATCACCATAGAATTCCAACACTGGGAAGTTTGAAGTAGCAAGGTTGTCATAAATTTAAGGCAAGTCTGGGGTACATAAGCGAGCTCCAAGATTGACTGGGCTAAAATGCTACAACATGTCAAAACGAAAACAAGCAAAAAGAGGAATGATCTCTGTCCTTCCTGCTATGAGAAGATGCAGCCAGAAAGGGTTGTTTCTTCACCAGTGACAGTATCCTCAGTAGCTGGTGTGTCTGCTGGCACCTTGTCAGGAATTTCTGGAGTCTGCCGCTTAAGTCACCCAGTCCCCGGTAGCTTGTTATAGAAGTCTAAGCTGACTCAGGTGAACTCCATTTACTGGAAGAGGTCTTTGGGGTGGCCTTGTATCTAGGGCACATCAAGCTGCACATTTACAGTGTAGTGTCAGCCCTTTGTGTCCAAGGGTTCATGCAATCACAGGTTGAAAAGATTTGGAAACAACAGCATCTATATTAAACATGTTCAGACTTCGTCTTGTCATCATTCCCTAACAAGTGGTACGGCATATCAACTATTTCCCCACCCACAGTGTCTGAAGTGTTGTAAGCATCTAAAGGTCATTTAAAGTATCCTGGAGCACACTTGGGTACCACGGGTTATATGCAGATACTAGGTCATGCTGACATCTTTAACTCAGCGTAGTTACTGAGATTCACCAATGCTGTAATAGCATGACTTCATCTTCCATCCTCATTTACTCCTAAGTGGTCTTCTGCTGTGAAACAACTTTGTGTATTAAACAAAAGTACCACAGCTCTAAGATCTAAGGAGTTAAGGGATGTTTGAAAGTTTGGGCTCAGCTGGGCGGTGGTGGCGCACGCCTTTAATCCCAGCACTTGGGAGGCAGAGGCAGGCGGATCGCTGTGAGTTCGAGGCCAGCCTGGCCTACAAAGTGAGTCTAGGACAGCCAAGGCTACACAGAGAGACCTTATCTCAAAAAACCGAAAAAAAAAAAAGTTTGGGGTCTCCCTTAGAGCCACACTTACTGTTTCTATGCTAAGAAATAAATTATTTTATCTAAAAATTAAGACTAATATAATGACAAAAGAAGAACAGTCATTCAAGATACTGTAATGCTAACATGGGTTTTGGAATATCCAGTGACTTAGGATTATGAGGAACAAGGGGACAGAGACCATTGTCCCACCAAGACACTTTTCAAACCATCTGGACTTCGTTTCTTTTCTTGTGATGCAGAATGCACTAAAGGTTGTTTTTTATTTTGGCTTTGGAAATCATGAAAAAAGAGACGTTTCCTGCAAGTACAATTACAGTTAGCCATTCACACAGCCATTGTGCACTCCCTTACCGTGCTTGCACCAGGCAGCACACTGGGTGTGCAAAACTGACCTGAGAGTACAGGAGTACCTATTTCACCTTCAAATCCTATGGGATGGACAGGTGCCATGGCTGGGTAGTTTCGTGGCAGATTTCTTCAGAATAAATGAGACATCAAAGAGACAGAAAACAGATCAAGATGGTGAGCTGGGCTGGGCTGTTACTGTGGTGGAAGCCAGGAAAAAGAGATGATGTGCCCTGGTGCCAGAGGAAGGGTTCTGTCACACAGACCGTTGCAAAGCACAATGCCTCGTCGGCAGCAACAGAATAAAACTTCAGTGACCCTGCATGGAGCAATGAGGAAGAATGAAAGATGTAAAGGGCGTATGGACCATGTGTTATCATATATACATTACATGCCACACAACAGGTGTGGTATGAGGAAGCTTATTATTGTGAGAAGGACAAGGGAAAGAGGGAGAAGAAATACAGCCTGAGTGAGCCATGGGATAGACAAGCGTACAAAGTGGAGGCAGGCAGGCAGGCAGAGAATCAGAGGGACAGGCAGAGAGAGAAAGAGAGAGAGAGAGAGAGAGAGAGAGAGAGAGAGAGAGAGAGAGAAGAGAGAGAGAGAGAGAGAGAGAGAGAGAGAGAGAGAGAGAGAGAGAGAGAGAGAGAACAAAAAGTGTGAAGATGGCAGGTTTGTCCTTTTATATCTGGTACACAGCTGAAGAGCACCTGACACAAATCTGGCAGCAGGTGATGATGTCAGAGGTTGCTAAGCAACCTAGAGGCAGGCTTGTGGATCTGCTTGTAAACTAACACCATGTACCCTGGATGTTCACACTGTTGTTGGCTACCTCCCAAAAGGATTAGTCTATATAGATGAGAGTGGTCCAGCAAAAGACGTTTCAACTGAAAAAGGCAAACCAGTGTGTCTGCCAGAACAGGGCACAAGTAGAAAATTGTAGGTTACAAAACGGAATGACTAAGATACGCATTATGATTAAAAAACAAAACACTTCCTTAGAAAGAAAGGGATCTGGTGGGTCAATTTCCAAAGAAAACATGATTGGAGAACTCAAACCAATGTTATGTCATCCTCAGTTTTCCATTAGTGTGTGTTTTACTGTGAAGTTCGTGAAGAATGACTTTAAATGCAGCCTTTCTGGAGGGTCATGGATTCTCAGCAGAAGGTAGCAGCTAGAGCCCACCTGCAGTATGGAAGGGAGCTGGAACAGTACAACAGTGGTTCTCAATCTTCCTAGTGCTGTGGCCCTTTAATGAAGTCCCTCATGTTATGATGATGCCAACCATAAAGTTATTCCCTTGTACTTCATACCTGTAATTTTGCTGCTGTTATGAATTGTTTTGTTTTTGTTTGTTTGTTTGTTTGGTTTTTTTTTTTTTTTTTTTTGAGACAGGGTTTCTCTGTGTAGCTTTGGCTGTCCTGGACTCACTTTGTAGACCAGGCTAGCCTCGAACTCACAGAGATCAGCCTGCGTTTGTCTCCCAAGTGCTGGGATTAAAGGTGTGTGCCACCACTGCCCATCTTATGAATTGTAATGTAAGTGCCAGATACGCAGGATATATGATATGTGACCCCCCAAAGGGATTGACACCCACAGGCTGAGAGTCACACTGCCACAGACAGAACTAGAAGTGATGGAATGCTGAATTCTTTCAAAAGAATTTTTGCCAACCTGAGAGCTACCCTGTGAGATACAGAAAGAGAATGAAGATCAGGTGAAGATGAAACAAGGGACCAGGGTCCAGCAGGCTGCCACCAAAGGCAGGTATGAGGAGTGCTTAGGGAAGCCTGACCTGCTTGGACAGCCATGAGAAAGCAGTTTGTTTGGGCCTTGGGATCCTTGCCTGTCAAAAGGAGGGCCCACAGGAGGTGATCTCTAAGGTGCCTTTTCACTCGAGCCCTGGTGGATCTGAATGTATAATTCATTTCAACATGCATCCTTGGAGGACCTTGGCTGTGTCTGAAGCACTGTGGGTCAGCAGTTCTAAGCATCCTCTCCGCTGTAGCTCCCATCAATCAAAACAATTGAATAGCTGTTACTAAACGTAGAGTGATTTATGCTTTCCAGAAAGGAAGTGTGCAGAAGTGGTCCCAGCATACGAGCGAGACTCAAGGCAGCCAGCTTGCCTCCCACAATGCACCAAGCTAGCTGGCAATGTTGAGAAAGGGTTTCTGCAGGGGTGCAATGGAAAGGAAATGGGCCTGCACCTCAGAGAGGAGCTGTCCTGGTGTTGAGAAAGGACGGATGCACATGGGATCACTGTTGAGAGGGGAGTTCCCATCTTACCCCACGCCATCTCGGGTACCACTGTTTGTTCATAAAGCTGGATGTCAACATCTTGCTAGGAAATGAGAAAGCTCATACACATATGGGTGGGCAGGAAGCTGGGGGAAGAACAGAAAGGCAGCAAAGCGAGTCCCCAGATGAGTCACTGTAACCATTTCAAAAGCCACCACAAAGTCCCAGCACCTGTCATGGGCTCAGTCTCTGTCCTGAAAGAAACGTAGCAAGGGAGGTTGAAGTCACGTCTGACAACCTGCCGCAATGTGTCAGATGGAGGAGGCCTGAGCAAAGAGCCAGGGGAAGCGAAGCTGACATGGCAGTTCACTACTCAACTGCGGAGTCCTCAGGCCTCCCACTTGGGTAGGCTGAAGACTCTCACTTTAAATTCTCCTTTTCTTTCAGGGGAATAAATTTCATGCCATAGTTGCTCTTGACAGCCACATCTTGGATTTTCAAATTACAGTTTATTGATAAAAAAGCTATGGAATCAGGGGTAGGGGTGGGGGTGGGGAGGGTGGGGGTAGGGGTGGGGGTGGGGAGGGTGGGGGTGGGGGAGGGGGTGGGGAGGGTGGGGGTGGGGGAGGGGGTGGGAGGTGAGTCTCCACAGTGGTGTGCGCCCAGAGTCCTCATGCTCTTGAGGCTGAAACAGGAGTGGACTAGTGGAAGTCCTCGGGTTAATGGAGACCTTGTCCTTAGGAGGAAGTACTTTAGGAAGCAAGTTGCTATAAGTGCAAGCAGGACTCCTGTCTCACTCCAGGGCTTCCTGTTTGGAGATGTTCTCTTTCACTCCCTCACACATTCACACCACTGCAATACCACCCAGAGCTAAGCACAAAGAGATGCGGGCTCTTCAAAACTGGAAGCCTCTTGCCTTACTAAACCTAACCCGCCCACCCTGGAAATTTAACCACAATAACTAAAAATGAACTAACACAGTTTATTTTATTTTTAGCAAATGTTTAACAAGAGTATAATATATACGCCTATGAAAAACGAAAGTAAAGTTAACAGAAACCTTTGTTCTCTGTTGGTTTTTCAAAACAAGGTCTCTGTGGTCCTCGCTATCCTGGGACTCACACTGTAGATCAGGCAGGTCTCAATTTCGGAGATCCACCTGCCTCTGCCTGCAGGATTAAAGATGTGCACCACCGTGCCCAGCAACTTAAATAGTTTCAATAAAAAGAGAAAGTAAGAGAAATGATAAAAATGAAGAAGATAATCGACAGAAGACTTGAGTCTAGAATTGGGCCACAGCCCTCTGCCCTTTCTCTCATCTCCCTCATGCCTACCTGATGCCATGGAAATGAAAAGAGGGCATTGGGTGTCCTGGAACCAGTTTTACAGATGGTTCTAAAACACCAGGTGACACTGGGAACCAAACCTGGGTCCTCTATAGAAGAAACGAGTGCCCTTAACAGTCGAACCATCTCTCCAGCCTCTCTTCTCTCTTGTTTGAGAGATTATAGCACTAATGTGTAACTGCCATGTTTAAAGCATGGCTCTTCAATACTTTAGAAGTGTTATGTCGTGAAGAAGCATGCAAAAGGATGGAGTCTTTCTCTAGTGATGTCCATTCAGTGTTGGGAATCTGCCTATCTGTGGGAATACCCTTTAAGGCTTAGCATCTCACCTAAAGGTCTTTTATAAGACAGAGTTTCTCTGTGTAACCTTGGCTGTCCTGGACTCACTTTAGGCTGGGCTTGAACTCACAGTGATCAGCCTATCTCTGCCTCCCAAGTGCTGGGATTAATGGTCCGGCCACCATGCCTGGCCTAGGAGCTGAAATTTAAGGCTGCTTCTAGAGTGGTGTTTGTTCTCTCACTTTCAGGGACACCGTACCCCTTTTATTCAGGGACACCTTACCCCTTTTATTTCAGGGACCCTGATTTGCAATCACTCCCATCTCACCTTCTCAGAGGCATGCTGTCACATTGGAACCTCATAAAGGTTTCCGGGGGAGAATGGACCTCCTTAGTCACAAGGTTAAGAGACCCCATGCCTGAGGGTAACACTTACAGCTAGGTTGCTTTGGAAGGTCCTGGAATACAGGAGAGACATTAAACTGCAAGGCAGAAAGGGCAAGTTAAGTGTTTAAAACTTACTGAATTCTGGACAGCAGCAGTACCCTTCAATCCAAATCATAACCTACCGGAACTCCATCCTCAGGCTCAAAGCCATTGCCCGCCCCCTGCCCCCCCCCCATTTGAAACATCATGCACTGAAAAGAAGTTCCTGAACCCTGAAGTCACTGGAGGCCCCAGTGGCCTGGCTGGCAATGTGCCTTGCATCAGTTTCCTTAGCACAGGTTTCAGCCTAAGTAAGAGCTCTCTCCTGAGCACCGCACAGCTCATGCATTTGCTCTTCTGATGGTTCCTAGGGTTTCCCCCGACTCTAGTCATATTTTCTTGCTTTTTTGTTTCCAGTACTTGTGAGCCTTTTGTTCACTTTCTAGGGTGCAGTATAAGCTCATCCTTGAGGCAGGGAATTGAGTTTCGCTGCACCTCTTCCCACAGGGGTGCTTACCTTATCTGTCCAACATGCAGGGGAGCAAGGCATTGCACCAAGGTGTCACCAAGTTCTTGTCAAAAGAATAGTCTTTTCATTGTTGGTGGTGGTGATGGTGGTGGTGACAGTGGAGGTGGTGGTGGTGATGGTAATGATGGCAGTAGTGGTAGTGATGGTGGTGGTGGTGGTGATCGTGGTGGTGGGGGTGATGGTGGTGGTGGTGGTGGTGATGGTGGTGGTGATGGTGGTGGTGGTGATGGTGATAGAGGTGGTGGTGGTGGTGGAGGTGGTAGAGTTGGTGGTGATGGTGGTGATGGTGGTGGAGGTGGTAGAGTTGGTGGTGATGGTGATGGTGGTGGTGGTGGTGGTGATGGTGGTAATGATGGTGGTGGTAGAGGTGGTGGTAGAGGTGGTGGTGGTGGTGGAGGTGGTGGTGAAGGTGGAGGTGGTGGTGATGGTGGAGGTGGTGGTGGTGGTGGAGGTGGTGGTGGAGGTGGTGGTGATGGTAATGGAGGTGGTGGTGGTGATGGATGGAGGTGGTGGTGGTGGTGGTGGTGGTCTCAAAGATTGCTTTTGGAACAGAAAACTATTCAGACCTACTTTGATTAAAAAACCTTTACATTACAAATTGATTTAATGTATTATGTCATTTACAAATAACTTTATAAAACTCATTCAGGTACCTTATTAAAACATGTTTACATATTTAACACATTTTATTTCTCTTATGTCAATTGTCTGAAACCTTCTTAAAGCTTCAGCAAATTAAACTTTAAAATATGGAAATTTTAAATTCTCTCAAGTGTTTCAGTACTGATTATAATTTTAGAATGTCTTTTAATTTAAAATTAGAAAACTAAATCAATGTCTTAATTACATATTTGAAATTGGTGTCAAAAGGATGATCACATACTCTAATGGGCCAATTTTCCTTAAATATTACAAATACTTGAAATACTAAATGTATACAAATTAACAAAAATATGGGTTTGGCTATGTCAAATATTTCTATGTTTATTTTGAAATCTTCCCTGGTGATAAGCTGCATTCCTCTGAGGGAATAGTCATTACCTTCCTTGGAGATTTTGAGCTTAATTAGAGGGTCTCTCCTAATAGCGGCGCTTACCTCTGTCTGCTGTTTGAGCATCCCCACTTACCTATTAGCCTTCCCCCCTCCCTCGGCCACATTGAGGCATGTTTCTGAGGTGACTGGTGACAGTCACCTTCCATAGCTTCATCAAACTCCTTGCCTAATTTATTTATTACCCCTGCCCCTCCCCCACACTTTACCACTTGGTCAGTTCTCATAGATGAATTGTTACTGCGGCTCTGGGGGGGTGGGTAGCAGTTCTCGGTTTGGTTTTTTTTTCCATTCATCTAATTAGCGTGGCAGTTCTCTCTGATGCTGCTTTAGCTGCTGCCCCGGAATTCTTCCCTGCTGTGTCTAACCTGTTTTTGTTTGCACATTTCCAAGTTCATGCTCATCACTTGATGGACTTAAAACAAACAAACAACAACAAAACAAAACAAAGAGAAGTTAAGGTAGCGAAAAAGCCTTCCTTAGAGCAACTCTCCTTTAGGGCCTGCAGGGCGGGGGTGTCAAGAGACCAAGCAGAGACTGTACTGTTACCTTCTACTCTTTGTCCATCGTGGGGTCATCATCCTCCTCTCCTCTCAGGATTCTAAGTTCTAAAGGGCACACCAGGGTCCAGGCTTGCAAGGGGACATGCCACTATTCCAAGAATGGCTTTGCTCTTTCTATCTCACAGGTATATATGTAACAAAACAGAACTAATGTCTGTGCTCCAGCCAGAAGCAGTTGTCATGCAAGGAAATGTCCGTGAGCTAGCAGGGATGCCTGCTCAGATTTCTGTACAAACTAAACATCAGTTCCTTCATCTGTGACACCAATGACGTGGAAATAGGAACAAATGGCGAGGCTGTGTCCATGGGTTAAGTTTAAAGACACGTGAAACAAAGTCTTGTCTTCAGAGGCCCCTGGGCATCAGATACACAGCTCATTTTCCTCCTGCTTAGCTGCCTGGTCCATTCTAGGCTCTTTTCAGCTTCTTTGCCCCACATTCTCTGAACATTGCACTGAAGTGTAGACTTCTGCTCTGTCTCTGTTTATCAAAACATTAATGCCACTTGTGCACCCCAATGATTCTCACATTCATATGCCCAGCTCAGAAGTCCTCTCTGAACTCTGAACTTTCACCTGCCTACATGTCATCTCAGTTTGGGGACAGATAGTTCCCTTAATCTGTACACTCAAAAACATGTTTTGTCATGGCATTTAGTTAATGGCCACTCCATTTTCCCAGTGGTCTGGATCCAAAGACTGGGTCATTCATGGTCATCTCTTTCACACTTCCTGTCTAGCCACTCTTCAATACTTCAAGTTCTGTCTTCCAAAGACATCCTGAGTCCCACTGCTTTGCAGCACCAACCACCAAACGAGGCTGGGGTGGGTGGCAATCAACCAATCAACCTCAACTGATTTCCCGCTATGTTTCCTAAGTGGTACTCCTCCAGCTGCCCTCAGTCTGATTTGAACACGGCAGATGTAGCGACCTTGTCAAAATATGAGGTTGTACATGTTATTTCTTTTCTCAAAACCCTCCAGTCTCTATCCATCCCAATATGAGGAAATGCTTTCATTATCAGTTACTATAAATGGGGATCATTAGAATATCTGCTTCATAAGGGTGTTGTGAGGAATATGAGGGTCACTATATATAAAGCACTCAGCATAAATACTCATGGATGGGTAGATTCTTTATCAAGCACTGGCTCACACATATTTATTATCTTGTTATGTATTAGCACACTAATTCTTATAACTTTGGAGTATATGTTAATATTATATTCATTTTATAGAAACCGCATTGCAGAGAATGTAATTTCCCCAAAGTCAAACAGCCAATGAATGGCAGAGCTGGGTTCTACCACAGGCACTCACTCCACCAAACTGTCTCAGCAGAAAGTCTCTCTCTGTGTGTTCTGTGTGCTAGCTGGAACCCCCATCATCTGGAGGCACCATTCATTTACTTAGCCAACTCCTTTTCTAAGTCCCCTGATCATTCCAGAAGTTAACTGAGCTAATGAATTCATTTATTCTATAGGTATTCTTTGGGGGGGGGGGTTGAGACAGGGTCTTTCTGTGTAGCCTTGGCTGTCCTGGACTTGCTTTGTAGACCAGCCTGGCCTCGAACTCATAGTGATTCACCTGCCTCTGCCTCCCGAGTGCTGAGACTAAAGGCATGCGCCACCACCGCCCGGCTTCTATAGATATTCTTGAACAACAATGAAGTAGGCTTTCAAGATGTAGCTGTGAGCAACCAAAATAAAATTATAAAATAAAATAATAAATGGATTACGCTCTGTAGCCATGAACTTCACACCCTTTTATAAGTAGCTTTTATGATGAAGGCCTGGCTTCTTTCCTAATAATATTTTTTATCTCCCACAGCCATCAAGCTCAGCCTCATTCATCGATTCACTGGCACATCTTATGGACACGACATTTGGCTAATGTCCATGGAAGGAACTAAGTGATGTAGACATGTGCCTTGTTCCAGGGAGGTTGGATACTAACTTGTCGTTAGTACAGGTAGGCAGTAACACCTGTCAGAAATGTCGAAGGTTTGTCCTGTGTCCTTTTCATTTGCATATCCTCTCATTAAATATCAAAGTTATTTGAGGGGGAAGAACACTCAAGCAGTTGCCTTGGTATCTCCCCACAAATCCTCCAAGAGTGTTATGGGTACAGTGGTTTCGTAGTTCCTATCCCTTGTTGTTGACCATATCTAGAAAGGTTCCTCAGAAACCATTTGGCCGTAAATTTCACTCTCCACTCTTTTGTCTTTAATGTCATGGTTAATCCATCAGTAGAGAGAAGAATAAAGCTATGAAACTACCTTTTATAATTCTTCATATTCCAATTGTCCTTTCCCTATTAATTTTAACCATTTAGGCACTAGGATGGAGGAACCCTGATAATGTTCACTTTGAAATACAAATGAAAGGTGAAATGTAGCTCAGCAGTAGAAAACTTAGCATGCAAAGGCCCTGGGTTCGATTCCCAGTAACCTTCTCTTTCAAAGTCACAAGACACACACACACACACACACACACACTTACTTTAATCCTTTCTGTGAATTCCCATCATTCTTAAGAAAAGTAGTCAAATTCTCTACCAAGTCTCCAATGTTCAATGTCACAAGTGTCCTAGCTGTGTCTGCCTTTCCACCCTGGTCTCAAGGTATCCCAAGGGCCATCTTGCTTTCTGCACTCTGTGGCCTGCTTGTGTTTTCCAAGTGAGGCTGCTCCCTTCTGCCACAGGCTTCGGTTCATGTGGTTCTGTCTTCTGAGAAGAATTTCCTTCCATCTTCCACCAACATAATTGTCTCTCTAGCTCTGGGTCTCACATTCTACCCAGCACTGCACGTTTTCATGGTGTTAGCACCTCCCCTCTGGTCTCTGTCCATCCCAGTAGCAGCTTTACTTGTGCAGATAGGACATCATCACTGCATGTCTCAGAACTCCAGTCTTCATGAATGTGGGGGGCACTTCTGAATTTTTCTCATTGTTGTATACCCAGAGCTGAGCACAGTGCTTAGCACTTGTGTGGGTGCGTGTTGCTGCTCTGAGGGGAAAAGTATCCTGGCAGTGGGGAGCCAAGGAATACCACAAAGTCACACTGCACAACAAACCTCACACAAGAGAGTTATTGGGAGGAACACAGGTGGGTGGCTGCCTCTGCTTGGAGGAGAAGCAGAAAAAAAGAAAGAAAGAAAAAGAAAGAAAGAAAGAAAGAAAACAAAACAAAACAAACAAAACTGAGTAGGCGTTAGGCTTTATATAGGATTTCTTGGGGGGCAGGGTAGACTTTTCCAGGGTGGCTATTGGTGGGATTTTAAGTCTTGAGTGTGGGGCGAGCTCAGGGATTGGTAGGATTTCAAATCACTCTGTAGGGCAGAGTTTGGTTGCCTGCCTCCGGAGGAGCTGGTCCTGCCATTATGGTCTCACCATTACAGTGTTCTTTGGGCAGAGCCTGGTGGTTAGAGATGCTCAGGAGCAGAGATTGGCCATTCAACTGCCTGGAGAGGCTTATATCACTCACTCATTCAATTAACTTGCAATAGCACCTTCAGGGTGCCAAGCTTAGTTCTGTGAAGTGAGAGAATAGCAGCAAGCAAGCCAAACTCCACATCTTCCTGGAGTTTCTGTTCTAGTTTCAGAATCAAGACAATAAACAAATTAAGTAAGACAATTCCAAGGATAGCTGTGTCAAGAAAGAAACAGATCTTGACCACTGCGGACAGGTAATGTTGTGCTATGACACTGTTCAAAAGAACTGTGCCTCCCCGAGCACAAGACCACACTTGATCAACACAGACTGTAGCTAGGCCAGGATGCCTGCTTTTTGTCACGTACAAAAACAAAAAGGTTTTCCCAGAAATACTTTTTTGTTTTGTTTTGTTTTGTTTGCTTTTTAAAATAGTTTAAAAGCTCATAGTTTGTAATGATGAGAGTCTTCCCAGGAATCCACGCCCACTCAGTTTAAGACTAGTCCTGGCTTTGGGATTCCCAGTCACACCCGCGTCCTTTCCTGTCACCTCCTTCGGACTTTGGGAGGCCCCTATTTGCATTTCCAATGGGATGGAATCCACCCCTCAGGAAAACCTCATTTCCTCCCTTCCTTTGGTTCACACTCCCAACCTGGAACATTCCCCTACAACGTCCCTCTCAGTCCCTCTCACTGTGCCCACAGAGAGATGTTCTCCAGTAAAACTAGAGACCCCTGTGAGACCCCTGCCAGTGGCACCCATGCTGCTCTGGGCACATGCCAGGGCAGACCCTGATGACCCGGTTGACACCTAACTCCCATTGCTCCCCATTTCTGCTGTCTAAACTCTGTCTCCATCTCATCCCGCTTAGGAGCAGCTCACTGGATAGCATCGTTTTTTGCTGGTTAGCTTGTTTCACCCCACACCCAAACCTCTGTTAAAAGCTCTCTCCCACCCCACGCCCCCCCTCTTCCCCATCTCTTTCCCCTTTACCTCTCCTCCATCTTCACTTCACTTGCTGTTTGAGGCAGCCAGGCCCTCACCTGGCCCCGACCTCCCTATGGAGACCAGACAAGCCTAGAACTCAAAAGAGCCACTTCGTGTCACAGTGCTGGGATTAAAGGCGTGGCCATCAAGTGGAACATTTATTTTCATCCCTAAGACCTGACTGCTCCTTTGCTGCTTGGTTAGCTAGAAAGTGGGGCCTCTCGGAATTTTATTTGAGAAAGCAAGTTATCTTTGGGCTAAGATGTCTCCCTTCCAAGCTTGAAATCCCTCCAGTCAATATCTGTATTTTAAAGGGAGCTGAGAGATATCACAGCAATTATATTTTTTTGTTTGTTTTTCCAAAGACGTTTATCAGATTAGAGTTGGGGTTGGTAAAGTGCTTTCCTCTACAGCACCAAGGGAAAAATGCCAGTTCAACACTAAGGACTAAATTTGGATGGGAAGGAGATTTCAGAGTGGGGCCTGCAGAGATGGCTAGGCATCCCAGAGGTGCTGGAGACAGTAAGGGTCATGGTCGGGAGGGGGGCTGAATTAGGGAGCAGGGCGAGGGAGAAAGTGTGTGGAAAGCAAAGATACCAGAGGGAAATTCACTTAAGTCCAAGGAGCCATGTCCTCGCCCAAGTAAACTGGGAAAGGATTTAAAATGTCACAAGAATAAGGTGACAAAATTCTTCAGCCCAAGGGAAACTTGAAGGCTGAGACCTCAGGCATCTGAGTGTCTGTAATGTAGGACAGCAATATTCTGCAGACTCCATAGAACTATAAAGATAAACAGTAAAGCCTTTTCTAACTTCTCCAGTTCCTTCCTGGGACATATAGTGCAAGTGACCGATGACCAGTCAGCATCCTGTGCTGTTTGTGTTGACCATACCAACATGGCAAGTAGTGTGCCGTAAACTAATTTTGCTTTATTTTGTTTTAATTTATAAGAACCCAGTCCCCTGGAAATCGGGTCAGGAGCACTTGTGAGTTTGTGTTCTCCTGAGTGTTAGTGTTTTGTGTCATGCTGACCAAATACTTGACAAAAACAAAAGAATAAAGAGTTGGTTTTGGCCCATGTTTTTAGGGGTGTGTGAGGCCATCGTGGAGGGAAGACACGGATGGCCATGTGCCAGTACTCTTCACATGGCAGCTGGACTAGAAAGCAAAGACTATGGCAGGAAGCAAGAACAGGCTATAATCCTCAAAGCCCACTCCCACTGACGACCTTTATCAGCAGAGTCCCACCCAAAGGGTCAATAGGCAGCTCTTTTATGTCATCAGAAATTGACCCCATTGCGTAGTCTGACTCTTAAAAAACTCAGCCACAGGGCTGAGGCTATACTTCAAGCATAGGGCATTGCTTAGCATGTGGAAGATCCTGGGCCATCAGTACTGGGGGTGGTGCAAGACTCAGTCACACACCAGCTCTGAATCCTTCCTGGATGCCAATCGTTGAAGTTTGCTTTCTGATGCTGTGACAAACATCATTCCAAAAAGCAACTTGGAGAAGAAGGGGTTTAGCTCATTTTACACTTCTAATGAACACTTAAAAAAAAAAAAAAACCCTTGAGATTTAAATTCTAAGTCTATCACTGTGTGAAGTCAGGGCAGGACTTCCTGCGTGAGTCAGGAACCAAAGAAGATGCTGTGGAGAAATACTGCTTACTAGCTGTCTCCCCATGGCTTCCTCAACCCTCTTTCCTATTTAACCCAGGACCACCTGCCCAGGTGATCTGTGCCATTACTCAATTATTAATCAAGAAAATGGCCCCAAAGTTTTGCCTACAAGCAATCTGATGGAGGCTTCCTCCCCCACCCCACTGAAACAATATCCTCTTCCAAGTGACCCTGGCTTACATCAAGTTGACAAAAAGCTACCCAGCACCAGCTCTTTCAACTCTTTAGATCTTCAGTTGAACTGAGATTTATCTGAGCCGTCTTCCATCTTCTCTGTAAGACAAGGTAGCAGAATTCCACCTCTGTAGCAATGGCCACTGCAGTCTGTGTCTTCTTTTGCAGGAAGCTTAGATGCTGTATGAGAACAGGGATGCTTTCTGGTAAGGTCCCATGGGTTTTGGCTTAAACAGTGTTGTATAAACATGTGTGGATGAACTCACTTCTTTGTCTAATGGTTTGGGCCTACCATTGACTATGTTGGCTGTGGCTGATACTCTGACTCCAACAAAAACAAATGAGAACACATCTCACTCTGAAGGAAAATAAAATAAAAGAATACTGCTCCTTCTGGACCCAGAGGGTGTAACATTTTGGGGGAGGTTTTGGTTCATCTAGTAGATACTCATAAAGGATGGTCACTCAGAACCCCAGTCACCCCACTCTCTATAATTGGGTTTGTGAGACAAGTAAAAGAGCAAACACAAGCCAAAGAAAGTTTGAGGAGTAAAAGTAACAAGCTTATGTGATCTTACTCTCAGCCCGCACTTACTCACATGCCAAAATACTGAGTTATGGGAAGTTGTTGATCAAATCTGAGTTTTCTTTTAAGAGCCAGCTTCCTATAAACAAACAAACAAACAAAGTGCTAGGTTTATGCAAGGCACTTACCAGTCTCCAGAATGGGGTCTAGTTGAAGGATGATCTTAAGCTCAAATGAGGAAATTGTAAAGTTAGTATGTTTGTGCACACAATTTTTTAAAAGGTAGCCTCCCTAAAAACAGTAAATAAAAATGTAATTGCACTTGTCTCCGAATCAAAATTCCATTCTACCTATTAGATCACAGACCCTCTAAATGCCTTCCTCTCTCAGAAATAAGGTTGCACCACCACTACCATACTGCTCACACACACACACACACACACACACACACACACACACACACACACAC
>OU015742.1:149865188-149882167 GCA_907169655.1 Acomys percivali
CTAAATACAGAAAGACCAAGCTAGTTGACAGGAGCAAACTGAAAGTTCAGAGGGAAAGAACTCTGGGAGGAAATAGGTCCCAATCACAGATAGGAGGATTAGACACAAGAGAAAAGGCATTTCCTCTCTCTGGTTGGCTGCAGAAGATGAGTGTGAATGTATTTATTTTCATGGCAGAGGTTAGGTTACCCATGCAGAGTAAAAGGAACTGGAGGCAGAAGCGTGAAGACAGTGTGGAATATCAGGCATAAGCTATGAGGACAAGGGACAGTCACCTGTGAGATGTGTCAGGATTGCTGCCCAGTGAGGAAGGCTTGCCTGGGAATGAAGTCAGCAGGAATTTATGGTGGGAGACACCATAGCACTAAACACCGGGTGGTCTCAGCACTGTGCCTGTGACCCTGAAGTGTCGGCTAATGTTGAATGAGCCCTCCAGTTAAAGGGTCACATCTTACCCACCACATCTTATCTACTACTAGTTTGACCAGAGCCAAAGTCCAAGTATGCCTGCCTCTCCCTCTATGATAGTTTTAATCTTTAAAAAAGAAAAGAAAGAATGAAAGCAAGGAAGGAAGGAAGAAAAAAGCTTAGAAAATTGAGACGATAGCTCAAACATAAGGTCTTGAATTCAGCTCTCCAGCCATGTAAATCACTAGGCATGGTGACGCAGATGTACTCCAGTACTAGGGGCAGCGGCAGAGCAATGCAGGATCCATGGAGCTCACTGGGCAGCCAGTCAGACCGAATCAGTGAGTTCCAGGCTCAGTGAGACACCCTGTCTCAAAAAAGGAAGCAAACTGAAGAAGGCACACAGTGTTGATCTCTGGCCTCCACACACATGTGCACATATATGCATCACACACCTGCACAGCACAGTGTTGAGTGGAAAGTATACTCTCCCTGTTTTCCTACAGGTTCATTCTGTGTCGCAAACATCTGCCTCCGCAATGCAGGGAAGCACCAAACCTGTTTCTAGAGATCTCTGTGCCTAGCTTCTTAGGTCACCTAACTCCTCCTTCAGGTACTCTGCTGTAATGCCTGATCTTCATGGTCAGCTTGACCTATAAAACACGCCTCTGTGAGTGTCTTTGAAGATATATCCAGAGAGATTTAACTCAGGACGGGGAAAAGCCACCGTCCAAGTGGGTGATACGTTGTGGACTGTCATCTTAAACTGAACTGAGGGAAGGAAACCAGCTGAGGCGGAGGGAGCATTTTCCTCTGCTTCCTGACTTCTGATACAATGTGACCAGTCTCCTCACCTCCCATCGCCATTCCCTCTAGTTTGGAGGATAGTGGTTCCTCATATCACGAGGCAATATAAACCATCCCTTCCTTAAGTTGCTTTTGTCAGCTATTTTTGTCACAATGAGAAATATAATTAATACATGTACAATTGACGCAGTAGGTGAAATGGCTTCAGAAGACTCATCAGGCCTTCAGCAGGACTCACTCTGTCCCCTCCTTTCTTTCAGCCCTCCATCCTCTCTTCTTCCCTTTCCTCAATCTTTCTTCCACCAGCATGGCAGACATTATATTAGTTACTTATCTGTTTTTATGATAGACAAATAGGAAAAATGGGTTTGTTTTAGCCTACAGTCCCAGAGAGACAAAGTCCATCATGGTGGCTCAGACATGACATGGAGGCTGGAGCAAGAAGCCGGCTGCTCACATCTCATCCACACACAGGAAGCCTGCTAGGGCTTTAAAATCCTCAAAGCCTGCAGTCAGGGATGTACTTCCTCCAGCAAGGCTCTTCCTCCTGAAGATTCCAAAAGCTCCCCAAACAGTACTACCTGCTGGGGACCAAATGTTCAAATACAATGAGCCTGTAGGAGGCATCTCCCAGCCAAACCACCACAGACCTCTTGGAATCTTTTCTGACCTCCCTACTAAGCTGTCCCTGACTTCATTAGGCTCAGCCCTCATTTGCACATGCTCATGACACCTGGTGTTCAGTAGCCGAAATGGCTGATAAAATTCCACGCTGATTAATTTCATGTTTAATCTAACTGATACTTCTGTAGCCTTTGCAAATAACCTTTTTGAACAAAAACTGCAATGGCTCATTCCAAACCCGATCAAAGAGGTATGCATGACTCACAGCCACTAAATAAACATTGATGCCTGATGGCAGTAATATGGCTATTTATATTCAGAGTCTGATTTAACCAGTGGCATTCCTGTAATAAGATAATAAGCATGAGCTGTTTACTAGAAGAAAAGAAGAGACCGGGGATGCTGGTGTTCAATAAAATCTCTTAACAGGCAAATGAGTCTCTGAAATTGGTTGGCAAATACGCCCAGAATGAGATGTGCTAATTAGCTGCTGTTAGTGGTTTTCTAAAATAAAGAGTTTAAACTTAGATTAGCCCTGAAATTCAGAACAATAAAAATACTGGCTATATGACATTATGTTGAGAATCTTACAGATGACGCTTGATAGATGCCCAGCGATACAATTTTAAAAAGGAACTGTGTTCCTTAATCATTAGATTTTTAAAGAATCTGTCTCAGAAGAGGTTTGAAATATGTAAGATTATAAGCATAGACATCTGAATGCCAGGTTTAATTTGTTTTTTTCTATTCAGGCAGCACTTGTAGGCGATTCTCCTAGCTATACCTCTCAGATGCATCTATTACTGCCATGGCTTTCCTTTTTTAAATGGACAGAACAAAGGGATGTAAGGATTAGTTTAGGAGCATTTGGATAGCCTTTAAAACCAGATCAACCCATTCAGAGCCAAGATCATAGAGGTCCAGGGTAAATGTGAGGGTAATAATTATGCAGCTTCTGAAATATGATTAAAGCGTCAAGACTGGAACGCTTCGCTCGGTGCCTCTTCGCATCACCACTCTTAATCTGCTTTGTGTTGTTCTCTCTCCGCTGAATCAAGAAGCGTGGATGTGCTCTGCTCTTTTCTTCCCCTTCTATTGGCACCCCAGGTTGTAACTTGCCACTGTTCAGCATTCATGTTGGACCTCCCTCCCATTAGCTGCCTCCTTCACAAGGTCCTTATTGACAGGGACTCCACTGCATACTTCTTTAGACTTTACACTGGGACTTCCCCTAGCCAAGCCAGCAACCTTTACCGATTTTACAGGGACAAGGAATTGTAGGCAGTGCTCTCTATAGGCAAGCAAATAGTTGAGATGAAAAACCAAATTCTGAGTCATGGACATATGGTCTTTCCTGTATTTTTAATTAGCTAATGCTCTTTTGAAACTGATTCTAGCTAGCTTATAACAAGAGGAAGTTACTTCAAAAGAAGTTGGTAATTTCACAAAGGCAGAGCTGGACAGACACATCTCAAAAGTACAGGGGCTACAGCAATTCTAGAGTCCTGGAAACAAGAGCTTGTGGGTTGATGTACCCAACTGCCACCACAAACTGTGCCCGAGATGGAATCCAGGATCTTACACATCATGGGCAAGGGCCCCAGCAGGGAACCACTTCTTCAGCTTGGGCTGGTGGCCACCGCTGCTGCTCAACTGTTAACACATCCTAGGCCTTTCATTTCTCTTTTCTCAATTAAATTTTTTTAAAAAGACATCAGCTTGGCTCAAATATATGACCTAAGCAACCAGCTGTGACTCACAGAAGAAGGAGGTTAGGATCACATGGTATACACATGGTTTTCAGTCAACATCTCCCCAAATTGGGGGTGAGGGAAGTTGTCAATTGAGCAGCAACCCCAAGAGTCTTCTATAGCAGAACCCCACCAAGTGCCAATCTATCAAACAAACATCAGTCCAGGAGCAGGCAAGCATCTTATAATAGGGTCTAAATCAGCTCACTGCGGTCTTCGTCAAGAGAGTCTTACCATCAAAAAAGGAGGAAGAAAAGTCAGCTTGCCTGGCTCTGTGTGTGGGACTCATCCTGGGCATTAAGAATAGGGTCGCTGCAACCAAGGACAATACGTGCAGTAAACATTGAACCCCTACCCAGATCTAGCCAAGGGACAGGTCATTCTCTACAGAGGAGTGAAGAGTGGGGACTGACTTTCACATGAACTCTGGTGCCCCATTTTTTTACCACATCCCCTTAATGGGGAGGCCTGGTGGCACTCAGGGGAAGGATAGCAGGCGATCAAGAAGAGACTTTATACCCTATGATAATATACAGGGGAAGGAGATCCCCGTCAATCACAGTCATAGGGGAGGGGAGTAGGGTGAAAGTGGGAGGGAGGGAGGAATGGGAGGATGGAAGGGATGGGAGAACAACTGAGATGTAATATGAATGAATTAATAAATAATTTTTAAAAAAGAATAGGGCCCCTGAAGTCACCAGGATGGGCTCTTACTACTCACACTTGGACAATCCTAGATTGTTTCCTTGCTTCATTTTTGTTATCTGAGCTGAAGATGATGACACTACAGTATCCATCAGGCCTCTTTTCATTATAGGCAGCAGAAGGTCAAGTATAGGTTAGAATACATGATTTTTTGGCATCCAACCTACAAAAATAGCAGTTTTGTATGATTTGGACTAATAGCTTAAGCAGCAATAACAATAAAATGCAGAGACTTACTGCTTTATGAAACCACAAGTATAATTGTAGGGTAGGTATCATATATATCCAGGGCTCAAGTAAATAAAGACATGCCCATTCTTTTCCAACAAATGGAATTTGATCACATGGCCCATAAGATTAGTTCTACTTTTATCATGCTGCTAACTCCAGGCTCTACCACTGTCAAAAAATATGTGATGTTTCATGATGGGCCAGATTGACTCCTGTGCTGGAGAGCGGGTAGGATGCTGTGATGAACAGATTGATAATTGTGTCAGGTAAATCTTGACTGTCTTGCTTATTTATATCCTGTTAACTGAAGTTCTCAGGCTGGGCAACACCACCCACATTAAACATGCTATAAGGCTGAATCTTATTAGAATTTCAACAATAGCACAGAGTTGGAATGTCTAAGGTTCAGACCCAAATGATCTTAGACTATCTTGGCTCCATAAATAGCCATTTATTACCCACGTCTGTGGTCTAACATCCTTGTGACTATTATTAGGTAAGTCCTTCTGGAATGTACAAACAGACCCTTAGCCTCACCAACTCAAAGGCTAAGAATGTCATCATATAGCATGTAAGGCCTTTACCAGACACTTTCCTGTTTTGCTATAACCTGTCTTGCCTGGTTACAAATGTAACCAACACAGTGCCTTGCTCTAATGACTTCCATTGTTCTACAGATGCACTAGAGAAACATTATGAAATTCTAAAGACATTGGAACATGGCATTGGAGTAACCTGACTCTGTACTTCCAGGCTCTGATGACACACCCTTAGCTCCAGAACAAACTCCTTTTCCCTTTGAGATTTGAGCTATGTTCTTGTATTAATAAGCCCCAATACCCAGTACATACTATATCACACCATAATGTCAGCTAAATAAATCATTAAGAAAGGGAACATTGTACAACTTCCCCAATAATTTACCTCATTAATTTTTTATATTAACTATAAGAACAGAGACAACAAAGACAGTAACATTCTATGAAAAATTCCATCTTATACTCCATGTATACATCATACATATATTGTGAAGATTAAACAAGATGTAACATGTGTCTAGTCGAAGGTCCACCCTTCTGAAAATTGAACAAGGTCTGGAAAAGATGATGACCCTGGTGTGAGGTTTATATCTAGTTTCATCTTCCATGGATTCCAGGCAGCAGGAACTCATTATGGACCAATGATGCACAGTGCAATTGTCACTGCCCACTATGTCCTTTCTTGCCTAAGTGACAATTGCACTGTGCATCATTACATGCTTCAAGCAACTTCAACAGATAACAAGATAGGTTTTCTTTTCATGTACATCTTATCTTCTAAAATAAAATTAAAGACGCAAGTCTAATGAAGGATGTTTTGTTCAGTCTCTCTGGCCAGGACAAACAATTGAGAACAACACACATTTAGGCACTGAACAAGTCGTTCTGCGGGTAGGAGAATATGAAGGTCACTTACAGTCTGGGCATGGGCTCACTAAGATGTGCACGCCGTGTTTTGGCAGGCTCTCATTGCCCTGCCACTATTGACTCTCCCCTTCTTCGCTGGCAGGGCCGCTGGAATGGGAAAAGAACAGCCCTATTTACATCCCATATACAAGCTAGTCTTTTCAAAAAGCCCAGAAGACTGCTATACAAGCAATGACTCATCCGGTAGGCCCCTCTGCCCACCCTCTCTGCAGCTTCTTGGCATGACTACTGAGTTCCAGACATCACAGATATTGGACAAAACTAAGCAGTCATTTATGACTTTTAAAAATGACTCAGAAACTATGAGTGGGAACAACTTCCCTAGTGAGATAGAGAATATCTATCTATGGCTGGGGCTGGACAGTCATGGTGTGCGGGGCTTGGCAGTCAAGAACACCTGCTGCTCTTACAATGGACTTAGTTTGGTTCCCAGCTCCTCACCATATGTAACTGCAGTTCAAGAGGATCCGGCGCCCTCTCCTGGTCTCCATAGACTCCTGCATTTGTGTGGTGTACACAAACTCACACAGGCATATAGAAACATATAAATAAAATTTAATGAGAAATTTTAAGTGAAAAAATTATTTAAAAAAAAAAAGGAAAACAAGGCCAAAATCCAAATCAAAGAAAAATCCTTCCAAGTAACATTCTACCATTCTGTTTGGTTGTAGCATATCTGAACACTTTTCTCCTATAACTAAAGGGTCTGGGGGTTTGGGGTGGGGGAATGTGGGCTAGCCAGGAGAATATAGCAAGAAAAGGAAACTAATTATACCCAAATAAATTAAGAATAACTGAAACTGTTTCTACCTGTAGATACCACAATGGTTAGAGGAGAAGATCTCCAGAAGTCCTCAAAAATACTCCTCAAAGCAGTAAGTAAATTCAGCAGGGTCACAAGTGCAACATGAAAAATTCAATTGTGTTTTCAGGTTTTGGAAGTGAATGTCTGGAAATAATTATAAATGCAGCACCACTTGTGATCACACACACACACACACACACACACACACACACACACACACACACACAATTAAAAGAATGGCACACTGTATGCAGGTGGAAATGGAACAGCAGTGAAGTGGCCCTCAGCTCCCAGCTCTCTCAGCCACGAGAGAGGCCCATTCTGAAACAAGCTACCTCTCCACCCTGACACTAGTAAAGAGGTCAGGAAACCTTGAGTAAGGTTGGAGATATTAATTTCAGGCAGTTAATTACATTCTTTCAGCATCCATCTCCCTGAAGTTTTCACTGAGAAAATCCTCCAGGAGGAGATCCCGATTAGCTATGCATTTCTCTTTGGCACTGACTGGAGAATGAAGAGACGGTGGGCTGTGTCACCTCTGGGTGAAGTGATCCTCAAATAATTACCAAATGTAGCTCAGGTAACTGAATTAGTGAATTACATCGGCTCCTTTGAGATGAAAGACTCTCTAGGAATTGAAATTCTTTGGCTCTTTGTTATTAATAACCTGGACAATGGAAGCACTCGGTGAGCTATTCCACTGCTCTGGGAAGCGATGGTGAAGGCTGGAGAACGCATTGATTTTTAGCTCCCATACTTTTCATTTTCTATCCTTTTTATTTCAGAAGTCCGGACGGAAATGCGACAAGTCACCAGGTCGCCTCCTGTCTTAGTAAGGCACCAACCACAAAGCTCTGAAGGGAGACAAGTTCAGTGGAAATGTGGTAAGCAGGTGGCTCCCCTGCCTTCTAGGATTTATTAATGGTTCATCCTACCTCATTATAGCATCTTACAATTGTCAAATTGTCTCTCTTCCCTTCAGACAAAGAATCATGTGCACTCGTGAGCTGTGCCCCTCACCCAGGAAACTCTAGGGTGCCCCTCACCCAGATGCCCTGTCCCAGGTCTCCCAGGACATATGGAAGATAGAAGCGCAGAGTCGAGTCTCTGCTTGGCAGGACTGATTTTAGACCAGGAGGACAGGAATGGCTGAAGGGGCTTGGAGCTGACAAGTCAAGCCTCAGCCTGCCCCAAGCAGGGGATGGACTGGTGGATGAGTGTGGGGGTGTTGGACCATGGTGATGCTGAATGGCTACACTAGCTGTACAGAATCTAACTCACAGTTCGTTGTTTTCCATTTTTCTTCGTTTCTTTCTCACTTTAAGGTGGAGTCGCACTATGTAACCAGCTGGCCTGGAACTCACGGTTCACATGCATCTGGCATCCCAGGCATGTACAGCTGTGCCTGGTGGGATTTTATTTCTCAAGTGTTAGAGGTTTCTTTCTTGCACTCTCTTTCAAAATATTTTGAAAGTGTAATGTATGCGTTTGGATAGATAACACATTTCTGTAGTCCTAATTCAACAGCACATAATTATATCCATCGGCCTCCCTGCTCCCTGCAGTTCAAGCCACTAGCTTTCATCCACACCCAGAGCACTGGGGTCTTACTTTCCTTTGAAGAAATACTTAAGTGGTTTTGTATAAAAGTACACCACCCACTGTCTTTTATTTACACACATGGTAACTGACCCTTATGTTCTGTCTCTCAACTGTCTTCATTCACTAATTTGGAGATCATCCCACACCAGCATACAATTGTTTACAATAGATGGCGAGCCATTACTTCAGCATGCATCCTCTGCATACCATTTTTCTGTACTGACGGTCATCCCAACAATGCCAGGATAAGGGATTCTTACTACAGACGTGTACAAGTGACTTAATAGGGTTGACACTAACATATGAGATAGATCTTGCCAACCATGCCCATAAATCAGGTTTCTGAACCAGGGGGTGATATTTGTAATCCTGGCAGTTTCTGCCACATTGCCAGTCAGGATACAATGTCCTGGGTTTGGGCCTCTTCCTTATTGATGCTGTAACAATGGGCCACGGGTCTGCTTCTCTCTGTAGTATTGACTCTTGGCTTTGCTTATGGTCATTCTTGTATGCAGAAAGGTTTTTTGTTTTTTTGTTTTTAATGTAGCTAAATTTTTAGTCTCTTATTTAATGACTGCTGTGATTTGTGTTGTGCTTTGGATCTTTTTCAGCCTTAAATTAGCTTTAAAAGCTTTCATGGGCTGCAGGGATGGTTCAACAGTTAAGAGCACTTGCTACTTTCCCAGAGGGCCCACAGCCCAGCAACCGCCTATAACTCTAGCTCCAGGGGACTCAATACCCTCATCTGTCCCCTGAGGGCACCCACACATGCATGGCAGATACACAGACACCCAAGCATACACATGAAGAAAATGAAAAATACATTTTAAAAACCAAAATTAAATTTAAAAAAAAAAAAAAACAAGCATTCACAGTCTCTTCATGTGTTTGTGGTTTCACGCTTGTATGTATCTAATCACCCACCTGTCCATCTAGAATGTTCGGCAAGGTGCAAAGTGAGCAATTTACATGTAGATACAGATACATAAATAGTGTAATATAACAGCCATCTGCATTGCTTAGAGACCAATGGGAAGAGCAAATCTGCACATGGTCAGTATAGATGCAATTTTCTTGATTCCTATTTTTCTACTCATAGAACATGTGAGAACAGACAGCTCCCTTCTCAATTTCCCACTCTAAGGCTTTATCCATGAACCAATTACACTTCAGTTTAAAAACAACAAAACAAAACTTCTGAGGTGTGTGAGGACACCTGTAATCCCAGCACTTGGGGAGGCAGAGGCAGAGGCAGAGGCAGGCGGATCTCTGTGACTTCGAGGCCAGCCTGGTCTACAAATTGAGTCCAAGGCAGCCAAGGCTACACAGGGAAACCTTGTCTTGAAACAAACAAACAAAACAAAAGACAACCTTCCATGTCTCCCACGTTTTCTTTTGGGTCAGTGGTTCATCCCTCCTCATGGCTTTGTATTTTTTTCCCTCAGATAGTTCACAACCAGGCTTTACCTAATTTTCTGGAGAAAGAATTTTACTTTCCACCACCTGAAGGGTACAGACAAGTAGAGGAAGCCTACTCAGATACACAAGGAGCAGCCCAGAGGGAACCATGGTTCACGTTCCCAAGTCCTAGTGTATGTGTGACCAGACGCACAAGAGACGTGACCTTTCAGCTCAGATGAGAAGCTGCCGAACTCAGGCCTTGCCCCTAGACTGCTGTGACTGAACAGCCTTCAGCAACAAGGAAATGCATCGTTTGGCACGAGTACAGCCTCTATCGGGAGCAGAAGGCAGACAAGCTGGGGTCCTGCCGAGGCAACACTGAGTCAGGCTCTTACCACCACCCTGCATTTGCCTATGGGAAGATGGCATGGATTTTTTTTTTCCAGGTGTCCTCTCCACACTTCATGAGACTCTGAAGAAGAGGAGATAGCATCTTGTTCCATTCTCCTTAGGGACAAGGAGACATTTCTCAGACGCTTTCCTGTCTGATGGGTCACAATTGATTGGCATGTCCATTGATGAGCCAAACATTGGAAAGGAAGTGAGATCTCCCTTAGATCAATCCAGCCACTCAGGACTGGAAGGACTGATTTGTTCCAAAGGTACATGACTGTTTGGAAGAGAATAGGTATTTGTGGGAAAGAAAAAATTGTATTCTAGTAGCAATGTGTGATGCCTTAGTCAAGGTTTCTATTGCTGTGAAGAGACCTATTTGCCCATGACCAAGGTAACCCTTACAAGGGAAAATATTGAATTGGGGCTGGTTTACAGTGTCAGAGGTTTAGCCCATTATCATCATGGCAGTGTGCAGGCAGCCATGGTGCTGGAGAAGGAGCTGAGAGTTCTACACCTGGATCTGCAGGCAGTACTGCTGTGAGTCACTGAGCCTGGGCTTGGGCTTCTGAGACCCCAAAGCCCACCCTCCAGTGACACACTTCTGACAACAAAGCCACGCCTACTCCAACAAGGCCACACCTCCAACAGTACCACTCCCTATGGACCTATGGCGCCATTTTTATCAAACCATCAGAATGTGGGTAAGATGACTGATCTACCCGCTTCCCTCTCTCACTGTCTCCTGGATGGTTTCTTTTGCTAGATACCATGAGGAATCATTCCCACTTACATAGTATTTGAGTACATTTACTGAAACCCAATTATTCAGTTGTGGATGGAGTTACTGGGGATTGGCCCAAAACATCCTGCTGTGCCACTTAGCCACATCTCCTGCTCCAATGGTCACCTTTAATTATGTTCTGTTATAATTGATACTCATGGTACATACTTGTAGGGCACAGTTTGGTCATTTTGTGCATGGATTCAGAGTCCAGAGATCAGACTGGGCACTTGCCATCTGCATCATTTAATTTCTTTTTGTGTTAGGAATAGCCAAACGCCTTTCTACTAGCTACTGTGAGATAGTCAGTTAATTGTTGTCAACCATAATGACTTTACTGGGCCAGAGAACGTTAGAAGCTATTTCTTCTATGCAGCTGTGTACATTAACCATCCTCTCAACATCTCCCCTTTCCTCATCCCCCTAGCAAACTCTGGTAAGCACTGTGCTACTCTCTGTTTCTCTAAGAACAGCCTTTTAGTTTCCACATGTATGTGAGAGTATATAGTGTTTACCTTTGTATGCCTCACTTATTTTACTTAAAAATCTTCCAACTTCATCTATATTGTTGCAAATGTCAGGACTTCACTCTTGTATGTCTGAGTAGTATTTTGGTATGCATAAATGCTGTATTGTCTTTATCCATTTTTCAACTAAGGGATGCTGTTGAGGTGGACTCCACATCTTAGCTATTGTTAACAGTGCTGTGATAAACGTGGGAGTGAATCTGCTTCTTCTGATAAAGGAGAAACTGGCAGTGATGGATTTCATATCCAGAAGTGGGTTGGCTCGCTCATATTATAGTTTTATTTTGTGTGTGCATGAGTATGTAGGCCAGAAGTCAATGATGTGTGTCTTTATCTATAGTCCTCCACTATATTTTTTTGGTACAGGGTCTCTCACTAAACCTGGAGGTCACTGATTGAGCAAGATTAGCTGGCCAGTGAGCTACAGTGAGGAGCTGTAGCCACAGAACAGCTACAGGAGGCTGTCTCCACTTCCCCAGCACTAGGATTAAAGGTATGCACCACCAGACCAGACATTTTGCATAGTGGCTGGGGATCTGAACTCGGGTCCTTAAGCTTGCACAGCAAGCATTTTCCAGCTGAGCCATCTCCCTCACCTGGTAATTCTATTTTTAATGTCTTCATCTTCTTTTTTGTGATGTTCTATTGAGAAACCTCCATTTCATTTTTCATAGTAGTTGTGTGAATTTACATCCCCAACAACAAATGCATAAAATCAACAACAGTGTATAAAAGCTGTCATTTATTCACATTTTCTCTAGTATTTGCTTTGGTTTAATTTTTTATAATAACCACTCTGAGCCACTCATAGATTGTGGTAGTTTTGATATTTCCATAATGATTATTGATGAGTACACAGTTATTGAATTTATATTTGTAATCTGGGTGAAGATTTAAGGACTGGAAGAAAGAAAAACCAGAATACAAGGTAAAAGGTAGAAAAATAAAAGTTCTCATTGTATAGGAATAAGTTTTTTAGTATAAAGGTACTTTGGGATTTAGAAAGAGGAGACGTATTTCTGGTCAGGGTAAAAGAAATTGGGAAACTTCAACATGAACTTAGAAAAACGAGCAGGTAAATAGTAACATACCTAGGAGAGAAGTGGCTTGTAGAGTGAGCTATGACGGCACTGGCCTTCACAACTGGTAGGTTATCGAGAGATTTATTCACATCAAGTTGAAGATAGGGCTAATGTGAGGAGCTGTTTTCACAAGGGCATGAAGGCCCCTGGGGGAAGACTAGAACAACTGCTCAGGAACCTCAGCATCCTCTAAGTGACACTACCTACCATATTTGAGAGACTCTGGCAGCAGCTCCAGAGTTCAAACACAGCAGATTTATTAACTTACTGAGATCTCCCCAGGTGTGCCCAACAAGCATCCCATGAGCTGCATGCAACCAAGGATAACTGTGAATGTAGCCCAACATCATAAATTCCCTTAAAACACAAGGGGAGATGTGTGTATGTGTATGTATAGTGGGTGTGTGTTTATGAGTGTATAATATCTTTGTGTGTTTATAAGTGTACATAATATGTTGTATGTATGGTGTGTGTATGTGTATGTGTGAGGATTTTTTTGTTTGATTCTGGTTTTGGGTTTGGTTTTGTTTTTTGATTTGTTTCGTTTTGTTTTGTTTTGTTTGTAGCCCAATTACATGGTTCTTATGCATGAACCTTACAGATGATAACATCAGGTCAACGTTGACCAAACCTGGAGTCTCTTTTGAGTTGAGTAACCTATTAGTAAACACACACCATTTGTATGTAGTCTGTGCAGTTATGCCTCCCCACCAAAGTATGGGAAACCCAAAGATCAAAATGTGACCTTATTAGGAGCTGGGGTTTTGACAAGATTATCCAAGATTATTTTGGCTCTAAATCCAATTGAAAGTATCTTTAATATACATAAATAAATAAGTCATAGACTCATGGAGAGAAAGCCAGGTGAAGATGAAGGCAGAGATTGAAGTAACACGTTCAGAATCCAGAGGGTCCCATGGCCAGTGGGACACCTGCAGTGGTTTCTCCCTCAGAAGGCATCAACTCTCCTGATACCTAAAGATTAAACTTCTGTCCTAGCTCGCTTCCTATTGTGGTGATAAAACTTTGACTAAATTATTTCATCTTATAACTCCCAAACTCAGTCCATCATCAGGGGAAGTCAAGCCAGGAGCTGGAAGGGGCAACCATGGAGTCCTGCTCACAGGGTTACCAGTATGCTTCCTTATACACCCCAAGACCACTTGCCCAGAGTCCACTCACAATGGACTGGGTGCTTCCACATTACTCAAGAAAATCCCCCACAAGTTTGCCTACAGGCAAATCTGATGGAGGCATTTTCTCAGTTGAGGTTCCTTAGATGATTCTAGCTTGTGTCAACGTGACAAAAATCTAACCAACACAACAGACCCCTTGTCAACTTAACACAGAAGTGCATCACTATTAAACCATAAACTTTTCTTTCTTGTCTCTCATATGACATGTTGATATTTGTATAACTTTAAGAGATCCACAGTCTTCAAATTTTCAACACCCTAGAAAGTTCAGGCTGTCTAGAACTCCAAAGTCTCTCTCAAAATTCAAAGTTTCTTAACTGTGGACTTCTACAAAATAAAAGAACCAAGGCACAGTCACAATAAGGTCAAAGCAGAACCAAAGTTCAGCAGTATAAATAATTCAGTGTGCAATGTCTGGGACTCAGTCGTGATATTCTGGGCTCCAAAGGGCTTGGGGCAGTTGGACTTCTCCATCTCTGCCACCACAGCACACGTAGCTCATCTCCTAGGCTCCAGGTCCACTCCACACCTGCCTCTCCCCTGGCAGTCATCTCTTAGTCACAGCAACGCCAATCTCCTGGGGTCTTCGCCCCCAACTGAGGCTGCACCCTCAACAATGGGTTCTCCTTGCCTCTCACAACATAACCCCTTCAATTTGATTGCCACAAAAGTCAGGAACATGTAGAAGACTCTTACACATTACCAAGTTCAAGTACCAGCTTGAGAAGCAGCCTTGGCTCCCTCCAGACCACTGTTCTGTTTAATGATCCTGAGGAAATATTTCTAGATATTTCACTCAAAGATGCTAGTCTATTGTTGTTGTTTCTTTCTTTCTTTTTTTCTTTGTTTTGAGACCTCCCCTTTTTTATACTTTTTATTGTTTCATGTGTGTGTGTGTGTGTGTGTGTGTGAATTTTGCCTCATGCACCACAACCCCACTCATCTGCCTGTGCCTTCATAGTCACTCTGCTCTTGCAACCTCCCCCTCAAAACAAAACAAAATATTGCCATGGAAGCTGCAGTATGTCATGGTATATAATACAGTATACCCTTTTGCCCAAACAGCTTTACTTGTAAATGTTCATTGCAAAGAGTCATTGGTCTGGTCTGGCCTCTGGCTTTTGCTGCACTATCAGTACTGGATCCTGCTGTTGCCCTCTGTCATGGAGATCCTGCAGCTTTGGGTCTGCAGGATCAGCCCCTTCACATGCTCCAGCAGCTCATAGATGGGTTGGATGCTGGATATAGTGGATGTAAACATGTTTTTGTTTTTATGTTATTTAGGAAAACTTTGGACACAGAATAAGATAGGATAAATAGTGGAATACTTTCTCCAAGACTGTCAAATACAAATGGACTGGAATTTGTAAGTTTAACTTTTACCTAATAATTCTCATAATTATTGTATGCAGTTTATTTTTTAATAGAAAGGGGGATATGTAGTAGATGTAAAAATGTTTCTGTTATGATCCCAAGTGTGGGATGTGAAACAGACTTGTGTGAGGGTGTGCAGTGTTTGTCTGCTGGAAACAGACTTGTGAGCAGACATGTGATATTTGTTCACTAGAAGAGGAACTGCCTCTTGCAGGGCATGTTCTTTGCCAACTGATAAACATCCTAGTATGGACTCTGAGAGGATATATATATATATATATGCCCAAAACAAGAGGCTTGGCTTTTTTGGTCTTGGAATCTCTTCCCACCGTTTAGCTGTTCATTACTCCTATTCAAGATGTTCCCAGAGAGAAATACTCCAGAGAATGCTTCGAGGTTCAGGATTTCAGCTGCTGCTCCAGATTCCAGGTGCCGCAATTGCGGTTACCTTTGTTGAATTGCTGGCTTGCTGTTTTAGTGGGTCTGCTGAAATCCTGATTATGAAGAGTGGAACCGCTCCCAGGAACTAAGTCTAAAAAGGTCTACTTCTCCTGTTCCCATTAACCTCTTTTCTATCCTATCTAGGTTAGGTGGGTTGGAAGGGAGGTCTAAGCATTAAAGAACCCCGAATAATGTAGGTTTGAAAAAGCTCAAAGCCTACAATTGGGGTGGGCCAACTCAGAGTCTTGGATCTGGGCCTGGGTAGAATCTGAGTTGGTTAGCACACCAGCTCTCCTGTGCCCACACCACAAGGAAGGCTTTCCTGCTTTGCCCAGACTAGGTGCAGGCCACTTTCCCACTCTTACACCCTCAGGGATGGCTCACCCAGCTGGTCTCTTCATGATCACAGCTGATTTTTCAGCCCTCTCTAACCCGTATGAATGTCACAGGGAAGACAAGGTTTTACTTCAGTACTTCTGGTCACTTGTTAATCACAGCTGATTCTTTAGCCCCAGGTGGATCAATCAGAAATATCACACAAATGGCCCCACTAGTCTTTGAGAGACTCTCAAATTTCCCTCTGAAACTCCTAGGCAGGCCTCCACTGTCTGAACCTCTTTCTCAGCATTTCAATCCTCCAAGCTCCCACAAAATATGTAATTAAGCTCTAAGTACTCAAGGGCCTTACCTGAGTCCAAGTTCCAAACACTTGCACAATGCCCCCCAAATCAACACAATCAGATCTGTCATAGCAACATCCCATAATTCTAGTACCGATGGTTCTACTAGCTTGCTTTCTGTTGCTGTGATAAAACACTGACCAAAACTAGCTCGGGGAGGAAAGGGTTTATTTTATCCTGCAGCTTGTAGTCCATCATCCAGAGAAGTCCAGGCAGGACCTGAATTACAGAAACTGAAGCCAGGGCTATGGAGGAAGGCCACTCGCTACTCTCTCCAGCATCCCAGGACTATCTGCCCAAGGATGGCACGTCCCTCAAGCGTGCCCACAGGCCAATCCGATGCACACATTTCCTCAGCTCAGGTTCTCTTTCCCAAGAAGATTCTAGATTATATCAAGATTAACAAACCGGAACAAAAGCCCTGACCAACAGACTTCTGACCTGTAGAGCCATGAGAGGATGCACTTCCGCTGTTTACGACAGCTCTACAAGACTGATACATCATTTTGTAATATCTTAAATTAATATCAAAGAACATCCCACAGGGCAGTGGTGGCACATGCCTGTAATCCCAGCACATGGGAAGCAGGGGCAGGGGGAATCACTGTGAGTTCATGGCCAGCCTGGTCTACAGAGTGAAACCCTGTCTTGTGTGTGTGTGTGTGTGTGTGTGTGTGTGTGTGTGTGTGTGTGTGTGTGTGT
>OU015742.1:149884832-149915500 GCA_907169655.1 Acomys percivali
GTGTGTGTGTGTGTGTGTGTGTGTGTGTGTGTGTGTGTGTTCATGGGGTGGGTGTTAGCTGTGTGTCCATTCTAGAGAATGGGATTTCCATATGGTACACTTGCAGGTGAGTGGCCCACACTCCTGTAAGTAACCCAGAGAAAGCAGTCCTGGATGGAATCCTTTTCTGTTCTGTCAGCCTCCTATCTGGGGCAAATATTATGTTTCTTTACATCACCCCAAGAAAAGTTACACCACGTTGAGGTGAGTGGCTTTGCTCCACCAAGTGTTACCCACCACGATGTCTATGTCACCTCAGGCCCAAACACAACAGAGTCCCTTGGTCATGAGCTGAAATCTTTGAAACCAGGGGCCAAAAGGTATAGATAAATAGATACATAAATAAAACGTAGTTTTAAGTTATTGATCTCTATTACTTTATCATGGTGACACAAACTTAACACAACGTGGTGTAACTGACCTGTCTGGCAGCAATGACTGTAGTCTACAGACGTAGCTCCACTTCCCTCTTTACCATACTGTTGAAAGAATGGACCCCAAGAAACCACAATGTCCCCAGGAATCTCCTGTACTGGAAGAGGAAATAGCTGAAATTGAGGGCATCTGGAGGAAGAACTTTCAGGGGAAAAAATGTGCGTGTCAGATGACTGTGTAGGAGAGACTGACCTCCAGGAGAGGCTTGGAGCGGAAGCAATGGGGAGAGGTGACCACTCCTTGGAGACTGTTTCATTATGAGAGTGTTTAATTATGCATAGCTCTTGCTTTCTACTTAAACATGTCAGAAACCCCCAAAGACAGACTTGGGGGAACGTCATTAGCACTCTTTGTCCCACTTCCCGATATGGCCACATTGAATAAGGGTCCCAGTTCTGCTTTTCACTATTAATTTGGCTCCTTTAATGGATTTACTGAGGATGGTAGCAGAGGCCGGCTTGCTGCTTGTACAGACTGGGACACGCAAGTTCATTAACGACGGAACTTCTCCTGAGGAAATTACCCTTCCTCTCCAGCCCACTTCTCATCTCACCCAGGTTCCCAGCAGGCCCAGGGAGTTGTAACCCTCTCCAACTCTCATGACTCCTTCTACATTCACAGGCACCTGCCACACCTAGGTCATCATGCCAGACCCTGGAGCTATGGATGCAAGGCACAGCCTATGTGCCAGGCCCTGCTGGGGAGGGTGGGCTCTGCTCTCTGCTTGGATGCCTGACTCCGTGCAAACCAAACCTCTTATTAGGAGATCCACAGTCTCTTCATTTCTTACTTCTGAGATCTCACCCTAAGGCAAGACCCTTGGCTCAAAAAAATCTATCCTTTCATTTCCATCACAGTTCGCGTTTTTCTTTTCTTTTTTATGCTGCAGTGGTCCCCTCCGCCTTACCTTCCAGGGAGCCTTTGGTTTAGACTAATATTTACATGTATTTGCATTTCCTTTGTACACACAGACCGGGGGATGGGTAGGGCAGAGAGTGTTCCTTAGAAATGAAAGCGCTCCCTGGGCCAGTACACAAAATGCTATTTCAGTTGCCAATTTAAAATCCAGAAGCAACTTGTTCAGCTCAAATTCAGAGCATTTCTCTCCCACCCCCTCCCGTCCCATAGCCCCCTACCCTCTGCTTTGTTCATAGCTTTTTCACCATTCACCACTTAAGTCAAGGAAGGGTAGGCAATCCCTATTTGTCTTGGTCTTATACAAACTGGATTTTTTTTTCCCCTCCTGTAATTCTTCGTGTTTTGGTCATTTTCAGAGAACTCTATGGGCACCCTCTGGTGGCTGACTAGAATTTTCACCTACAGAAATCCGAGTTTGACTGAGACGGCTTTATCTCACAGGCCTGATCTTTGGCTTTATATTGGACACAGTGAGTTTATTTGCTAAGTCAGCTCATCACATGAGGCATGAGAGATGAGAACGGAATAGCCACTTTGAAACCCTCTGAGGAAAAATGGCACCATATGGAAATGCTATAAGTAGGAAACAGCATGGCCTATGGGTTACAGTGTTACCAGACTATCCTGGGCACACAGGATGAAGAGTGGGCTGTCAGAAGACTTAGCTTCCAGAGGAAATACACACATACACACACACATGCATACACTCATGCACGCACGCACGCACGCACGCAGGTACACACACAGACTCTCTGAGTGACAGCTGTGATGGAGCGTTACAACAGAATGCAGCTGGCTTTTTGTTTGTTTGTTTAAAATCAAAAGAGAATTAAGTCAAGCCAAGGAATGATCTAAGGTACATTAAGTGGGTAAAAGTAAATGGAAAGGTCCCAGGAGAAGGGTAAATTTTGCTGTGTGATTTTCTCAGACCTTCTCAAGGGAGCAGTCACTTGTGAAAACCTCCCAGGTCTTCAGAGAAGCCTTGGGGTGGTTGAGGAGGGAGAAACCAGTGCAAAGAGTTAGGCAGCTCTCTTCTTGACTCCCCCCATGCCCTTGGGCCCTGAAACCCTGGGGGTCTGATAGGCAAAGCAGCTTTGTCAACGAAGCCATCACCTAAACTTCCTTAACTCTTTCCCAAAGATTTAATTAGTCTTGGGATATTCACCAAAGTCAGTTAATGTCACCTTCATTTTGTGAGAAGAGGTGCCCAGAGGTTAAACAGGAGTGTGACTTCAGGGAGACCCTAGGAGGCTGCCCTGCTGCCCTGGTGCTCTGGACTCTCACCTGCCATGGCCCTGATTCTCAGCCACCTCCCATTCTGCACTTTGTCTCAGGATGCAAGCCAAGCTTCAATGGCAGAAGTGAAAGCCAGCAGGCCAAGGGCACACTGGGAGAAGCAGTGTCCCAGCAGGCCATAGAAGCCAGAAAGACAGCCCAGCTGTTCAGATTCCAGACCACACAGCCTTAGGCCTGAGCAGCAGCATTTACCTGCAACCAAAGAGGCATTGTACGGGGACAGCTTCCGGAAGGAAATTATTTTTCATGTGCATTGTTTCACAGCCAGAATCCAGGGCAAAATCTACAAAGATACTGAATGAAACAATAACATATTAACATGACTTAATATAACATACTGCCTACATAATACTGAGTACCAAGGAATGCTGGGGCTCTCATAGGCAGAGTGCTTCCCTGGCAGGCACGGACAGAGTCCTCACACGGCACTCAGAGGATGGGGAGCTAGAGGAATAGAGTTTTCAGGGCTGTCTACATAGGGACTTGGGGGCTAGCCTGGAATACATTTTATGTATTTAAAAAAAATACTGTTTTGTTGGGGGAGATATGGGCGGGTTCTAGTCCAGATTTCTCAAGACCCACAGTCTTATTCCAGGGAAACATTTTCAAGGCTTAAATGGGTCAAGTGGGTTTAAATGGAATACTGTTGACCAACCAGGACCTCCAAATCCCTTCAGACTTACAGATCTTTCTGCTTACAAAGTCCCACACATTTTTGCCTTGACCTTAGTATTCCTCGTGCAAGCTTGAAGATTCGTTTCTCTTACCTTGGCTTTTCCCTGATGATGTGTGGCCTTAAATGGGGGAAATGGACATTGAAAAAAATCAGGGTCAGAGCAAAATGGCATATTTGTTGCCCCAATACTGCATTTGAACCCAAGATAAATGCATTTCTAGGAAGCGAAGAGGACCAAAGGTTGTATTTGCAAAAAGACAGCATTTTCTGGGTTCTCCCCTGGAGTGCTGATAATTAGGGGTTGTGCCACACAGTTCATCAGCAGAGCCAGGGAAGACAGCACTAAATGGCTTCTGACAGACTTTCTTGATTTCTAAAATTTCACTAACTTCTTTTTGTTACCTGATTCACTGAATGATTTTAAATCTAGAACATCAGGCACCGTTCTAGGCACAGTGGAAATGGTGAGCAAAAATCGACATTAACAGAGATAGAAAACAGTCAAAGGATTGCACACACACACGCACACACACACACACACACACACACACACACACATTATAAATTATAAACTGTGACCTGAGTTCCCTGATACTGTGATCATTATAATAGAGAGGATTACCATCATCAGGGTTGCCAAGGACAGACACCTGTTGCCAGGTCCCCCTGATAGTCCAGTCCTCTGCTTGGCTCTGCCCTGGTCTAGGATAGCCATAATATAACAGACGTGGGAGAAAGGCCTTGGGGTCTATGATGCTTACTCTTCTCTGCCAACCCAATATGACTTATTCTCGCCATGGAAACACTCCTCTGAGTGTGTCTAGGACTGTGTTTCCAGAAAGGCATAACTGAGCGGGAAAGACCCACACTCAATTTAGGCAGCATGGTGCCACGGGCTGGGGCCCCCGAGGAAGCAATCTGAGTGCCACCACTCATCTCTTCCTCTGCTTTTTGACAGCAGATGTGATAGGCCTCAAGGTCCTGCAGCCTTCACTTCCCTGATAAACGTACTTGACTTTCAGACATCTCAACCAACAGAAACCCTTTCTTGCCTATATTCTTTCCATCAGATGTTTTATCACAATGATGAGACAAGCAATGGTTATAGGATTCCTGTTATGTGTAGACCTAGGTATCTTAGTGCCTGAGCCATCCACTGACAGTGACAGTAGCCCAGTCAGCTCTCTAGGTCAACCCACTCAGCCTGTCTCCTACCAGTAGCTCAGGGATACCACCCATGGCACTAGGGCAGGGTTGGAATGGATTTTGTGACAGGCTGCTTTTAAAGCTTTGTGAACCTTGCCTCCTGGTTGCATGTTCACCACATCCCCTCCGCTCTGAGCACCTTGGCAGCTCCAGCAGCTCCTTGGCTGCTCCCCAGTGAGTCGAGGAGACCTTCTCAGATTGTAAAGTTTTAGCCTGTTCCCCACAATGCCCAAAGGTTGCTGGAGACAGCAGTGGGACAAGCAGCTCGGCTCTTCTCTCATGGGAGCTCCTGAAGAAGGTCATTTTACACTCTACCCCTGTCTGTGTGTTGCAGGTCCTACTGAACTCCCTCTCCTGTCTCTGAGTATTGTCCAGTATTGAGTTGAGTTTCCCAATGGCTGCCTCTGCCCTTTACCAACTGTATGCCTTTGGGCAGCATGCTGAAACAGCCTTAGTTTCTTATCTACGGATGATAATGATGACGATGACAACAATGATGATGATGACAGTAATTCTCACTTACTGAGACGAAACAAAGAACACAGCAACAATGCCAGGAAGCTAGTCTCACTCAGTCGTCTGCTCCAGAACAAAAGTCAGGGTGCAGACACTTCAGCAGCAGCTCCATTGGCTAAAGCAGGGCATCCTTCCTGGGAGATCAGGGCCACTGCATCCTGAAGCCTTTGGGGGCACAGATGCCCCAAACCATGGAGTACCTGGGGTAGAGTTTGGGCTCTGCTGTCACATGCATGAAAGTTTGAGAGGTAGCAGAGATGGCCTGCAGGGTCTAAGTGACTCTTCCAGCTTGGAGAAAGTACGTGCAGACATTAAAAGGGCTCCAGCCTGACACGGTGGTACTCACTTTAATCCCAGCACTCTTGAGGAGAGGTAGGCATATCCCTGTGAGTTTGGCGGGGGTGGGGGGTGAGGGTGGGGGCTGGGGGGGAATGCTCTACATATGAGTTCCAGGCCAGCCAGAGCTACATAGTGTGACCTGGTCTCAAAAGATAAAATAAAAATATTTCAAATAAAGAAACCACCGACGACACTGTTCTCCATGGGCTCTGGCTAGGGGCCCCACCCCACCCCGTTCTGTGAGGGAAGAGAAGGAAAGACAGAGACTCCACGCTCTCCTAGAGGGAGCAAGCTAGAGCCTCTCAACTGCAGTGATGATCTGTACAAGGCTCTGATAAGTGTGTAACAGATGTCCAGGGCCAGCTAGGACAGAGGCTGTCAGACCGCAGTCACACAGGTGCAGCTCAGAGCAGCAATACAAGCCTCCCGTGTTTGAATCAAGGCCTGTAGTTCTTCATGCCCAGAGGACATGGTTGCCTCTCCTTGGGTGACCTTGCTGGCAGCCATGTAGCTTTTTTAGTGTGTAGACTTTCATCATATTCAAAAGGTTCTACATTTGAAAGGAGTTAAGCTGAAGGAGGCTGGAGAGAAGCGAGTCAGGGTAGGCCTACTGGGGCAGCACAGGCCTTTCACTGAGTTGTCACCCTGGGCCTGAGTGGGTTGGTACACAAAGATGGCCTTTCTCTTTCTCACACACCCACTTTCCCAAAAGCAAGGGATTACCACAATAATAGCAGTAAGGCCACAGTTCACTGGGAGCTGACATTGTGCCTGCATCCTGCTTAATATGCATCATTTGTTTAATCCCATGAAGTAAAGGCTCCGTTGAAACAGAGGCACCTTGCCGACACAAACAACCAGCATGGGGGTCACAATAGGCAAGTTCTCCATTTGGGAAGATTAACAAAGAGAAAGATTAGAATTAGACCCCCTTTGGGATAAGGATTGTTCTGCTGGGGGGTGACAAAGGAAATGAAGGGACTCAAAGGACCAGACCCATTGCTCTCCAGCTCACTAAACCCTGAGGACCAGACCCATTGCTCTCCAGCTCACTAAACCCTGCTAGAGGGGTTCCCCGGCCTCTCAGAAGGAACTGCCTCTTACCCATGAGTACGTGCTACAAACTCTGCATCAGCTCAGAAAAAAAAAAAAAAAAGGGAATTTCCCTTTTTGCCCAATCTTTTTTATGAGGTCAGAGCCCAGAGGGCTGCAGTGGCATGTGACCCGTGAATCACGCAGAGATCCATGTATAAAGGCCCAACCTAATATACTGCTGTTATCATCTCCAAATTCTGAAATTTTTATTTATTTTTAATCACAGTTGTTTGTTTGATGGGGGTGGGGATGTGTATACAGGTCCCATTCTCTAACATCATGTGGGTCCTGAAGTCTGGGTCGTGGGCCAGGCTTGGCAGCAGGCACCTCTACCCATGGAGACCTCTCCCTGGCCTCTATTAATCTGTGCCCAAAGAACCCTGCATTTTTCTATTGCAGTGAAGCCCCAAATTGTGCAGGCTGCCCTGGACAGGGATTTGGGACCAGGACAGGAGAGGCAGTTGCTAGACTGTTCATGTCTGCATCTTGTAGCCCCTAAGCAGAGTGCTGCTGTGTGGAACACTGCACACCAGGAGCCCCGAGTGCTTCAACAAGTCCCCGGCCAGCAGCCCAGATGCCAATGCTCTTTGAAGTGGGGCAGTGTAGGAGTGTCCTGGTGAATGCATTCTTTCCAAAACTTATGTGAGAGGAGGTTCTATGTTCTACAGCACAGCGAGGTGACTCTGCTTTACCATCTATTATGTACAATTGTTTTGCATTCCCTAAAGAAGAGAAAAGGAGTTTGGGCTCCTAAGCTAAAGACATGCAGAAAGCTAAGACTACAGGAATGCTAGTTCCTCTGGTCTAATCACTACACATTGTACACACTATCAAACCATCTCACTGTGCCCCATACACATGTAAATTATAATGTAGCACAAGCTGGCCTCAAACTTGCAATTCTCCTGCCTTGGCTTCTCAAGCACTAGAATTATAGGCATGTTCCACTACACCCAACCATGTGCCAAATTTTAAAAGAAATAGCTCCTTTCCCCCCAACAGGGCAGTCATATATTTATGAATACACAGCCTCTCTCAGACATTCATCTGTCTTTGAAAACTAAAAAGGTCAGATTGAACTGTGTAAAAATAATAAAATTCAAACATTAACTGTATTGTACCTGCAAAATAAAACTGGCCACTTTTCATGTTACTGAGATTTCATTCCCATTCTCTCAGGATGATGGTTTGAGCGAGGCCCCCATAGGCTCATGTGTTTTAATGGTTGGTTCCCAGTTGGTAGACTGTTTGTGAAGGATTAGGAGGTGTGGCCTTGTTGGAGAAGGCATGTCACTGGGAGTGAGATTTGAGGTTTCAAAAGCCCAAGCTATGTCCAGTACATACACATACACACACACACACACACACACACACACACACCACATTACACACCCCTCTGGAACTGTAAGGAAGCCCCCAATTAATTGCTTCCTTTTATAAGTTACCTTGGTCATGGTGTTTCATCACAGCAATAGAACAGTAGCTAAGACACTGACTACCTCTCTGTATGTTCTCACATCTTGCTAACTCCTCGCCCATTGCTCTAATTCCTACCCATATTTGAAAGTGTTGCTGTTATTGTTGTTTGCTTGCTTGCTTGCTTGCTTTCGGGCATTTAAAAAAATTCTATAAAAGGCCCTATCACTGACAAGAAGAGTTTCATTTATGCATGTGTGCGTTAACAGGCATGTATAAGAAGATGACATCAATGGTTCTCATAGAAGTATAAACTGGGCACAAACTGACTCCCTGTCAATGGGATTCACTATATAGACTTCTGGCACACTCATTACATAGGCTAAGATACAGTAGTTAAAATGAGTGACTGCAGTTAAGCCACAGTGTGGGTGAGTCAGAGTAGCCCAGTGCAGAGTGGCACAGCAAGCCGTGGCTGGGATGTGGCTCAGTGGGCAAGCACAAGCTCAGCAGATATGAATGACACCCTGGGTTGACATCCCCAGCACTAAAAGAGTCCCAGAAGACCATACACAGCAGGATAGTCCATCTTTTTTAAAGAATTATTTTGTTTTTATTTTATGTCTATGGGTGTTTTGCCTGCATGTATGTATGTGCACCAAATGTGTGCAGTGCCTGCAGAGGCCACAGAAGGACATTGGATTCCCTGTAACTGGGGCGACAGGCAGTTGTGAGCCACATGTAGGTGCTGGGAGTTGAACCCAGCGCTCTGAAAAGCAGCCAGTGCTCTTAACTATGGAGCCATCTCTCCAGCCCACAGCAGTCTATTAACAAGGAAGAAAACACGTAAACTCAACAGTGCATTTAAAGGCATAGTACAAATGTGACCAGACTTGTTTATAAAGGAAAGGAGCAGAAGGGATAATAAACGCCAAAGCAATGGTTGCAGGGCAGGAGGGTACAGAAAGGGGAAAAGGCATGGTCAATGCACCTGCTAGTGCCTAGTTCTTGGGAGTTGAGAGGATTGATATGTGCTTATAGTATTACAAACACAGCAAATAAAAGTGTCACGTCTCAGCTGGGCTGAGTCAGAAAATACAACTGGTCCATTTCTGGGTATTGAAGAAGCATTTTTTTTTGTTAATGCTTTGTGTTTGTTCCAAAAACCAACCATAATAATAAATTTACATACTTTTTAGAAGGCAGAAGAGGACGGCTAGAATGAAAAACAAAAAAGACCTTAATTTTATATGGAGTGCTCAAATTCCACATAGAGAATACACAGAAGTAACCAAATGGAAGATTTACTGGCATTTTGCCACTGACACCAGGAGCAATATGTAAAAATTCTAAGTTAATTGATACCGAATTTCTAATTTTAGATCCGTTTCTTTGGCAACTGTCAGAATAGCCCTCCACTTAACCAGACTGTGTGTCCATGCACACAGCCTTTAGTCACTCATTTGACACCAACCTCAGATCATCTCTTTCATACCTGCTCTTGGATCCAGCTCAAGTGTCATGAAGAGAAATGACCTCAGCGATTCATGGCCAAACACAAACAAGCACTGACAGCTTTGTCAGTCTGAGAGTCACAAATAAATGGCTGTGGGAGTGTGTAGGCAGAAAGACAGAGAAAAGGAAGGACAGACTCTTGCTCGCTGAGTGTCACCCAAGGCACAGACCTGCCAGAATCCCTACACATGTTGACATAGGGTTAATCTTCACATCAGCTGTGGGAGGCAGCGCCAGGCTGCTTTCCTGAGAAGAAAACTAGAGTTCAACTATGAGGCATCAATGCTGATGACGGGCAATCATCTAAGACTGACCGGGCTGACCAGAGGTCATTCCAGGACAACGAAACAGGTGTCAAGGTGCAGGGCCACAGAAAGAGTTCGTTAGCATAGGAGGAAAATGTAGGAGGAAAGCCATGGGAAGATCAAGATGCGTAAGCAAGGCTGTCTCTTTTTTTTTTTTTTTTTTTTTTTGACATTTTGTTATTAATTTATTCATATTACATCTCAATTGTTAGCCCATCCCTTGTATCCTCCCTTTCTTTCCTCCCTCCCACTTCCCCCTCTACTTCCCCTATGTCTGTGACTGAGGGGAACCTCCTCCCCCTGTATATGCTCCTAGTGTCCCAGAGCTCAAGGGCTTCTGCAGAGATGAACAGCCCAGTGGCACATATGCAGGACAACAGTCTGAGCCTTTCAAGGGAAGAAAGATGTGTTTCAGATAAGCCTGTTCCTGTCTTCACATTTAAGCATTACTCTTCTTTCACTCACCGTCTTTTCCTCAGAGAATCTTCCATGTGCTAGTAGAATGGGCCGATCTATAGGGACTCGGACCAATGTGACAGGAAGCAGAAGAAACACAGCAGATTCTTTCAGAACATTGCCATGAGCAAAGACTAGCAGCCCTAGAAGGATGGCAACACTTAAAGGGCCGGTATCTACTCTTCCTCTGTAGCATGCCTTTGCAAACATCCTCTCCATTCTATGAACACACTCACATGGTCATAAAGATAACTTGCATCTCCAAAGCTGCATACTCACCCCCAAAACCCAACTGATAGTGTCTTAGAATGAATCAAAGTGGAAGTTTCCCGGGCTGTAGTCCTTAGGACCCCAGGACCCCAGTGCTCGCCATGACACTATTCCATAAGTTAGATGGAGGAGCTTCTGGTAGGTCATGTTTATGTAGGATCTCTTCAGTGGCACAGCCTCCTGGGATAGAAGGCCAAGAGCTCTGCAAACAGGACATGGAAAGTTAGAACCCTTCTCGGGTTCTTTGGCCATCAAGGAACAAAGCTCTCACACGCCTGAGGAGGAGGTGGAGGGGATGGTGGTAGATTAGGGAAGGGAAGCCCCCTGCCTACAGATGCACAGCAGATAAACAGCAGCCACTGTTAGGATCAACCACTGCTCTCTCCCGAATCTCCTTCCAGAACTTTCCTAATTGCCTGGTCTATGCGGCACATACATTCCCTGTTTATTCCTGCCACATTGCTTCTGTTCATGGACAAGGGTAAGCCTTGAGTAGCTTTTCTTTTTTGTACACTAATTTTTAAAAGTTTTTTAATGTATATGAGTGCTCTATCTGCATGTGCACCTGCATGCCAGAAAAGGACATAAGATCACATTATAGATGGCTGTGAGCCACCATGAGGTTGTTGGGAATTGAACTCAGGACCTCTGGAAGAGCAGTAGGTGCTCTTAATTGCCGAGCTATCTCTCTAGCCCCCCTTGAGTGGCTTTTGTTGTAAAGCAATTATGATTTTTTAAAATCACAAATCAAGCCTTACAGAGAGACAGAGACAGAGACAGAGACAGAGACAGAGACAGACACAGACACAGACATAGACATAGACACAGAGAGAGGAGGGGAAGGGAGAGAAGAGAAAGTGAAAATTGACCTTTTTGCCTTAATGGTTACAAAAATCTACCCAACTTGGCTTAGACTGAGTGGGAATGAGGCATACATGTAATTCTGAGAATGGTAAGAAGAAAGGATCAAAACTCAAAGGCCAACCTGGCCTATATAGTAAGACCCAGCCTAAAAAAACAAAAACAAAAAAAAAAAGGTTAAATTCAAACTTAAGTTTATAAAAGCTCTAAAAGAAAGCATAGAGGAACACTTCACTTCTGACATTGGTCTGGGCAAGGATTTTTTTTTTTTTTTTTATAAATTCTGGCAAATAGGATTGTACCACACTAAAAGGCTGCAATACAGCCAAGGAAGCAATGCAATGGGAAGACAATCTATGCAACAGAGGGAAGCATTTACAAACCTGGATGCTTTGAAATGTCCCCCATAGGCTCAAGTGTCTAAACAGTTGGTCCCCAATGGGTGGCAGAATTTGGAGAGAGCACAAAGCTTACCTGGGGGAGGTGGGTCACTAGGGGGGAGGGAATGTTATACCTCTGGCTCCCGTCAGACCTCTCTGCTTCGCGACTGCTCACAGTGTGAGAATCCTCTGCCACAGTCTCCCATCATCTGTACACGGAGCCTCTCCTGCTGTCCTACCCTCTGCATCCTGATAGAATGAGACACTCTGAGACTGTGAGCCCAGGCAGAACTTTCCTCCCTTAGCTTGTTTCCATCACGGACAGAACACAAGGATGAGAAAGGTAACTCACATAGAAAACTTGGGTAATAAACCTGGCCGTATGGTTTTAGGTCTTTGGGAATAGTGTGTGGAAGGAGAATGGAAGGGTTTGGAGACGCATGATCCAGACCCACAAGTACTTCTTCAGTGAGAGAGTCTCAAGACGGAAGGTCCAGGGGATCCGAGATCATGGAATAGAGCACCTGGTCTCAAGAGGTCTTGCTCAAGCTGTCTTAGGCCAAGCAAAGCTTACCCAGCACCTTACATGCTATGGTTATGGGAGAAATGGGGCAGAGTCAATGGAAACTATTATACAATAGGACAAAGCCACCGGGAAGCTAGTCAAGCAGCGTCACACAAAGGGAAACACAGAGGATCTCCAGAGAATCACAGACTGATCACGCGGCAGCCTTGGAAATGGGGACTCCAGTCTCTCTGAGGGGAACAGCCAAGTTCTCAGGAACCAAACTCTTTAACTCCTTCTGACGCCCTGGCATAAAGAAAAGGAACTAGCAAACAACCCATGCATTCGACAAAGGAATATAAGAAACTCACCATCTCAATAGTAAACATTAAATAATCCAATGAGAATGGGCAAAAGACTTCAACAGACATTAAAAATATATATGAATGGCTAGAAATTATTAAAAAATATGTTTCCCATCACAGATAATCGGGGAACTGAAAATCAGAACAACTGCAAATCATTGTGTCATACCAGTTAGAAAGGCCAGGATCCAAAAGACAAGAAATAAACGCTGGAAAGGCTACAGAGGAAGGAACTCTTCTACGCTGTTAATGGGATGTAAATTAGTGAAGTCATTTTGAAAACCAGTGTGAAGTTTCCCCAAAAACTAAAATAGAACTACCAGTTCTACAACTGGGCATGCAGCCAAAGGAAATAAAATCATACCTGAGAGAAATGTTTTTAAGCCTGCCCATTGTAGCATCTCACATAACAGCCACAATTTAGCATCAGCCTAAGTGTCTAATGATGGATGAATTGGGAGAAGATGTGGCATTCATTTACAATGAAATAGTACACAGCTGTTTTTGTAGCAGCATGAATGGGCCTAGACTCTGTGCCGAAGCAACATAAGCCAGAAGCAGAAAGACAATAACGTATGACTCATTCATAGATTGGATCTATTTAACCACATAGGAAGTACAGATAGAAAAGTGACTTCAGAGGAGGAAGGTAAACAGGAAGGAGCTGATTAACAAAGATCCAGGTAGATAGTAGGGTGACTATGGTAAGAATAATTACTTAAAGATATTTTGAATGCTTTAACCACAATGGAATGATAAATGTACAAAGTACTAAATAAACTAGTAGCCTTCATTTGTTCACCACATCATGTATACACTTATTAAAGAAATAGTCACACTGTACCCCACATCTATGTGCAATTATGATGGGTCAAATTGAAATTAATATGAATAAAAGTCAAACCTCAGGCTAGCCTGCTCACCCTAATGGCAGGGCTCCAGGCAGAGAGGGCGCTGGTAAATGTTTAAGTGTCTTTGCTTTGTGACCATCCACGTGGTATGAATATTCTCTCCATCTTTAATATACCAACATGGCAGCAATAAACAGAGTTGGTGGCACTGGAGTGATGGCTCAGCAGTTAAGAGCACTTGCTGCTCTTCCAGAAGATCCAGGCCTGAACCCCAGCATCCACATAGTTCACAATCATCTGTAACTCCAGTTCCAGGGTATCTGGTACCCTCTTTTGGCCTCCATTGGTGCTAGCCACATGCAGGGTACACGGACATGCACCCAGGTAAATGACTTTACTCATTTAAAAAAAAAAAAAAAGGTTAATAACTACCTAAGTATGCTGAGTTGAAAAGAGAAACACAGAACTGGCTGTCTCAAGCAGGCACATCTGAGCTCAAGTACATCACTAGGAAGCACGCGCTCTGAGATCGATTATCTGGCCTTAGCTTTGTTTCACTAGTGCCGGAGCAGAACTTTCAAGGATGGAGAGGGACTGATGAAGAAACCAGCGTCAACATATAGGTGCTGCTTCCGGAAAAGTGGGGGCACGTGGCCTTGCGAAGTCTACCTGAACGCGGTTGCAATCCTCTGGCCACCTCGGGTCTTCGCATTTCCTTCTACGAAGTGAAGGGCATCATCGTGCCAGCCTCTGCTCGACCTTTTGAGGGTAAGGGTAAACACATCTGAGCACTGTGATTGTCCACGGCTCCTTGGGCTTCGCAGGAAGCACACACGGCTTGGTTCCCACTCTACCTGAGCGCTAGTTAGTTTCTGTCTGTTTACCGCTGACTAGAGATGAAGCTGGGAAGAGGGAACCTTACCTGAGAGTGGCCTCCATCAGACGGCCTGTAGGCATGCCTGGGGGGCACTTTCTTGATTAATGACTGATGTGGGGTGCCACCCTGGGCGTGTGGTCCTGAGTTGTATAAGAAAGCAAGCTGAGCAGGATTCTCTTCGCGGTTACTTCTTCAAACTCTTGCCTTGGCATCCCTCAGTGATGAACTGTACCCGGTAGCCTAAAATAAAATCTTTATAAACCAGGTGTGGTGGCACACACCTTTAACTCCACCATTCATGAACTGGAGGCAGGAGGATCTCTGAGTTCAAGGCCCCCCTGCAAGGGGGTTGCAGGGTCTAGGACTACATAAAGAAACCCTGAATAAATAAATAAATAAATAAATAAATAAATAAATAAATAAATAAATAAAATGAACCATTTCTTCCCCAAGTTCTTTTGTTTCTTATTATTGTTGCGTCAGGGTCACATTTTGTAGTCCTTGCTGGCCTGGAACTCACTATGCAGACCTGGCTGGCCTCGAACTCACAGAGGATTAGGCTAGTCCTGCTTCTGCCTCCCAGTGCGGGGATAAATGATGTGAGCCACCATGCCAGGCCCCCAAGTTGCTTTTGGTCAGTGTTTTATCACAACAATGGGAACCAAACTAGAACAATCCATTTGCAGAGTTATAATAGTGCGGGATTAGCCTCTGACCCAGGAGCCAGCCTACACTAATGTAACCCCTGGAAATAAAAATTCCCCCAAATCTTCAGAACTCACTCAGAGTTTCACACTGCAGAGAAACTGGAGATTACCAGAAGAGCAATAGCCTCTATGGCTCCTGGGCAGACCGATTACAAGAAATACGGCTTCCTGAGTTGTACCTTCAAACACACTTCACCAAAAGACCACAGCAACACTTTGGGGTTCAGTACCACCGGAGAATGCTAGGGCGGTAGGAAGGGATTGGGGGGAGTAGAGGCGTGGGGAAGAGGCTGTGCAGTGCTGTCTATGCAGTCTAAAAAAATGGCTCTTCTCCCGTTCAATGAGCATCTCGGGAGGCAGAGCAGGTTCAAGCACGGAACAAAAGCCAATACTTCCATGTCCCCCTTTGTCCTCTGTTCCAGCTGGAGAGACATGCAGTTTTCCCCTGAGGACAAGATACACCAGCAAAAGGAAGGCAAGAGTCAAAAAAATATGTCCTGAAATTAATGTAAATATATGTGTAAGATTTTAATTGTCTTCTCTTTTCCAAATCTTGTTCTCAATTATTTTAAAGATCTTGGTTGTGCTACTGTTCTGCAACATCCCATAAGCTCATTTGTCATTTCTTGGAAAGGTCAGAACTGAGCAGCCACTTTTTTTTTTTTTCTTGGTCTCTACCTTTGGCTTTCCAAATGAATTGGCTTAAACTCATTACGAGGATTTTATGGTATCACATACCCCTTTGCTAAATACCTGACTGATTTCATTGTCTTCTCAGGCCATGAACCTCAGTTCCAAATTGCCAGACGGGTGTTTGTTCTTTTTGAGTGCTCACAGTCACATGCCATACCCCTGGAGGCGTTTCTGAGTGTATGTCACCACTTCAAAGGCTCTGACTATTGATCTTGATATTGCTCAATTTTCCAATAAAGATCTTCATCGCGCCAGCATAAATTAGCTACATCCTTAGCTAAAGATGCTGGTTGCATCTTGACTAAAGGAGCCTGTAGGCATTCCCATATTATGTTAGAGAGAAGGAGGCATCCATGGGATGAGATAGCATATTGTTTCTTAAATATATCTGCTTCTTCTTCTCAAACTGAAGAAGAAGAAGAATAAAATTACTACCTCATTCTGAAGACTGCCACCAAATGCATCTATTTCCTTTTACCATGGCTTTTGAGATAATCAGAACCTACCATTAAACTTCACTTTGAGATGCCAGCTCCTGGCTGCTGTACCACTTCTTTTTTCCTAACTGTAGGGACACCATGTCACACACTCTAATACTCTTCTCAGAAGCGTAGCCTATAGCAGAATTCCTCATATTTGTTTCTCAAAATACTTACTATTCTATAATAACAAGGGGTGTGTGTGAGTGCAGGTGCCTGAGGAGGCCAGAGACATCAGACTCCCCGCTTGGAGCTGGATTTAATGGCAGTCATGATTCCCACAGTGTGTGTGCTGAGAACCCAGCTCAGGCACTCCGCAAAAGTGGTACTTGCTCTTTACCTGCCAAGCTGCCTCTCCTGCCCTGCACCTGACATTCATAATAGTCTTTTATTTTCTACTTGCAGTGAAAAAAAATCTGAAGATTTTACAGTAGCGGACTTCCTCCATGTTGACCCTTACAATTCACCTGGCACCCCTTTGGCCATCATCAAAATGGATAGAAATGAATTTGATGTTCTTCCCCCATAGAAGAAAAAAAATGAGTGGCTAGGCTCCCTCAAGAAGTGGCAAGCACACCATGGCTTGAGGGATGATGGAGGCCTATATGGGATAGCTTTATATCAACTTGACCCAAGCTGCAGTGATCTGAAAGGAGGGAGCTCCATTGAGAAAACACCTCCATAAGATCCAGCTTTAGAGCCTTTTCTTAATTGGTGATTGATAGGGAGGGCCAAGATTATAGTGGGTGGTGCCATGCCTGGGTCGGTAGTCCTGGGTTCTATAAGAATGCAGAGGTGAGCAGCCAGGAAGAGCAAGCCAGTGAGCAGCACTCCTTCGTGGCCTCTGCATCAGCCCCTGTCTCCAGATTCCTGTCCTGTTTGAGTTCCTGTTCTGACTTCCTTTGATGATGAATAGAGGTATGGAAGTATGAGTGGCAAATAAACCCTTTTCCCAACTTGCATTTTGATCATGATGTTTTGTCACATCAACAGGAACCCTAACTAAGACAAGGGAGAAGGTCCACATTCCTGAGTAATTTAGAGTCTTGGTGCCAAGATGAAGCAAGGCAAAAGTCCATAGACAACTTACACTTCAGGAAAAGCATTCAGTTCCCTCCTTCATTCTCCACACTGCTTAGCACAGCTTTATGCCCAGGGACTACAACAAGAAAAAAGAGGCTCACTTTTGGCCAGTGTCTTACCTGTATCTAACAATATTGACACCATTACACCTTTCAAAACGTCAGAATGTGACTCTTGATAATTTTTATGTTGAATTATAAAAGGTCCAAGAAAGAAAATGAAAGAATTTTAACTCGCTTTACTATCATCTCAGTTTTATTTTATTCAACCACAGAGCAGACAGGCTGGATGGAGTCCTATGAACATCTTTCAAAGTCCCACAGTCATCTCATCCCACGGTTTCATCCCAGGTGAATCCCATGGTCCAAGAACGTCTTCACTGCCTAAGGACCAGCAAGAGCAATCACCTGTGTGCCACCGCATGTCGTGGCCTGCCTTCTCCAAAATGTTTCTTAGTTAACTTATTTAAACTGATCATCTACTCTAAATTATGTCATTCTCCTTCAAAAAAAATTTTTTTCACCAGCTAAATGGGCTGCCAAATGTAGAGGCATGAGATAGATGGAAGGTAGTTAGCTTGTCTTACAAATGAGTCTTTGGCTGGAATCTCAGCTGTCTCAGTGGTAACTGCTAATGGTAGCAAAATAAATAAATAAATAAACAAAGAAAGAAAGAAAGAAAGAAAGAAAGAAAGAAAGAAAGAAAGAAAGAAAGAAAAGAAAAGAAAGCATTTGGTGAGGCCTTGATCACCATGGCATCAGATTTCCTACCACCTCTTTCAGGCTGAAGACTATGCCTTGACTATATTGAAAAAAATTTTTTTCAAAGTATTCAATATTCTTGACTCATCACAGTAAAAATGTTGTCTTAACATGGATTCCGATTTCTTAAACAATTTTAGAGATAGGCATGATTATGCATGCCTATAAATCTAGCACTCGGAACAGAGAGCAGGGTTATCAGGAGTTCAAAGGTCATCATCAGTAACATATAAAGTTTGATGTCAGCCTATTCAACATGGCATCCTATCTCAGAAAAGAAAAACCCCTCCCCCACTAATTCTATAGTTAAATCTGAAGTTTTCCAGCATTAAACCATGTTTTCTCACTTAAAAAAAAAAAAAAAAACTGCTACAGAGTTATACTTTTTTAAAAAAAATCACTCTTCTCTAATAAGTTTAAAGATGCTCTCTTAGCCAAATGTCAGTCTTTGTAAAACTGCTCCTTGGCCAGGAGTCCAACTGCCTTCTCTTTTGTAACTCTCTAGGACACCCTGGGTGACATTAAGAAGTACTTTAGCATTCCTATCAAAATGGAAAGGTTGCCAGGGAAAGCCTCAGGTGAAGAGGGACACCCCTACAGCAGCCGTTCTGCTATCAGCTCCCAGGCCTCTCTCTGTTCTAAAGATTTGAAAATCTCCCCTAGTCTACTAACTCTTTTTTTTTTTTTAATTAATTTATTCTTGTTACATCTCTATGGTTATCCCATCCCTTGTAACCTCCCATTCTCCCCTCCCTCCCATTTTCCCCTTATTCCCCTCCCCTATGACTGTTCCTCAGAGGGATTACCTCCCCCTGTATATGCTCATAGGGTATCAAGTCTCTTCTCAGTGACCTGCTGTCCTTCTTCTGAGTGCCACTAGGTGACCCCTGCCAGGGGACATAGTCAAATGTGAGGCACCAGAGTACTTGAGAAAGTCAAATCCCTCTCTCCACTCAAGTGTGGAGACTGTCCTGTCCATGGGCTAGATCAGGGTAGGGATTTAAATTTGACCGCCAGTATTGTCCTTGGCTAGGGCCTTAGTTTGAGCGGGACCCCATGACCCAAATCTGCCTATCATAATGTTCTACTTGTAGGATTCTAGGACCTACTGGATCCTTCTACATTGCTATTCTCCCATTGTTCTCTCATCTAGAGTCCCAATAGGATGTCCTCCCCTCTGTCCCAGTTTCCTGGTAAGGGAAGGCTTTCATGGGACATGCCCATTGGACTAGTATGCAGATATAAGTGAGTATATACCATTTGAGTCTTTCTGCTTCTGGGTTAACTCACTCATTATGATCATCTCTAGCTCAATCCATTTGTCCACAAATTTCGGGAATTCCTTGTTTTTAATAGCTGAGTAGTATTCCATAGTGTATATGTACCACAGTTTCTTTATCCATTCTTCTACTGAGGGACATTTAGGCTGTTTCCATGATCTGGCTATTATGAATAAGGCTGCTATGAACATGGTTGAGCAAATTTTCTTGCTGTGTGCTGGTGCATCTTCTGGGTATATTCCAAGGAGTGGAATAGCTGGGTCTTGAGGAAGCCCTATTCCCAGTTTTCTGAGATAGCACCAGATAGATTTCCAAAGTGGTTGTACTAGTTTGCATTCCCACCAGCAATGAAGGAGTGTTCCTCTCTCCCCACATCCTCTCCAGCATGTGGTGTCGCTTGAGTTTTTGATCTTAGCCATTCTGATGGGTGTAAGATGGAATCTCAGAGTTGTTTTGATTTGCATTTCCCTGATGACTAAGGAGGTTGAGCATTTCTTTAAGTGTTTCTCAGCCATTTGATATTCTTCTGTTGAGAATTCTCTGTTGAGTTCCAAGCCCCATTTCACAATTGGGTTATTTGGTTTGGTAGTGTTTAATTTCTTGAGTTCTTTATATATTTTGGATATTAGACCTTTGTCAGATGTAGGGTTGGTGAAGATCTTTTCCCAGTCTGTAGGCTGTCGCTTTGTTCTCTTGACCGTGTCTCTAGCCTTACAGAAGCTTCTCAGCCTCATGAGGTCCCATTTATTAATTGTTGACATTAAGGCCTGGGCTGTTGGTGTTCTGTTCAGGAAGTTGTCTCCTGTGCCAATATGTTCCAGGCTCTTCCCCACTTTTTCTTCTAAGTGACTTAGTGTCTCTGGTTTTATGTTGAGGTCTTTAATCCACTTGGATTTGAGTTTTGTGCAAGGTGACAAATATGGGTCCAGTTGCATTTTTTTACACATAGACATCCAGTTGGACCAGCACCATTTGTTGAAGATTCTATCCTTTTTCCATTGAATGGATTTGGCTCTTGACTGATAAAGAGTCACTTCCTCCTATAGTTAGCACCACAACAAACTACATAAACATCAAAGTAAGATCTGATCTAATCTCCAGAGCTGTGTCCAAATCCAGCCACAGTTCTAGAGTTTTTCTAGGTCCCAGGCCCCCAAGATTCCTTGCGTGGCTGGACAGGGCCAGCCAGTGACACCAGGAAGGCAGTGATATTGCTAGTGATGGAAATGGTAGGAGCAGCCACAGGAGCTATCGCCAGATATAGAATAGGGAAGACGGCGAATGGCTATACTTCCAGCTTCACAAGAGGACAGCTGGGCTGTGGCTGTCTGTAATTCAGACTGAGGCTGTTGCCTTTGTGCGCCATGTACTTCAAGTGCTGACACCACCACCCAGCTTTCATCCCATGGCCTTGCAGCTGAGAGCAAACACGAACCATTGCTGTGGGGGGTCCCACAGCACATCACCATGGTTGATCCCCCCATCCACACCCACCCCCTCAACTCCCCCCCTTCCGCCCCAGTATCTCCCTGCTTTGTCTGTAGAACATTAAATAGTTTGTTACATTATAACCTTTGAAAGGAAAAATATCGGCTCAGGACCCCCAAGACCAAGTTCTCAACACAAAGGAGATTTATTTCCCCCAGAGGGACCAAGAGCAGGGAACAAGAGACAAAGACAGAAGACAGAGGTTGAGGGAGAAGGGGGAAGAGAACAAAGAAGAGGGAGAAAGGGTATTTATCTCAGAGGACAAGGACTGCCTCTAGATAGAGAGGAGACAGACTGCGCACACAGGAAAAAGGCAGTTTATAAAAGCAAAAAGGGTAAATACATGTAATAATACAAATGTATATGTAAAAAATAAAAAAATATTTAATTAATTTTTTAAAAAGTTAAAAGGGAAGCCCTGTGTTAGGATGAGGTGTTTAATTTTTAATTGGGCATGTTAATTAGGTGAGCCAAAGGGGGCTTTTGCTTGCTGGACATCAGTACTTTGATAGTTGAACCTTGCTAGTCAGCCTCAGGAGGAGGAAATGGCCAAATAAAGGAATATACCATGGTTTGTTTTGTTTTTGTTTTTAGCAAGGCAGAGGGAATGGGGAAGAAATGGGCTAGTGTCCCTTCAACCTTCTTTCTAAGAAGAAAGTAGAAACAAGGCACTGGTGAAAGAGAAAGATTTCATAATCTCAGGCTAGTGCATCTCCAGACAGAAATCATCATGCGTGCCGAGACATCTCCAAGGGAAAACGGATGCTGTAAACCCCAAGATCCTAGACAAACCCTAGGCTCACCCGAGGCTTTTGCCTCAGACTGGATAAGCTTTAGTCAGTTAAGTCCATGCCTAGAGTCTCCATCAGGGTATGCGCCCGATCCCACAAGTCAGGAGGCAGCAAAAGTTATCTAGGAAAGACAGGTTATGGAAACAGCCAAAACAAACAAACAAACAAACAAAAAATCCACCACCACCAACAACAACAACAACAAAAATCTAAGATTTTCTTTGAGCCAAAATTTTCTGTATCTCCCTTCATCGTCAGAATTCTAATTCCTTGGGCATTCTACAGACACATGTGTTCTGGACTCGTTGGCAACTGAACACCTGATAAATAAACCATAACACGGTGAATTAAATTGGTATCACGGCATCTATCTCCGAGTATAAAAGGATATTCTGGTCTCATTCGTAGAAGGTTTATATTTTAAGGCAAAATTTCAGCATAGTTTAGAACGTCTCTTCTTCTGCAGAGTTTTTGAAATATTGTACAAATAACTCCCAAGCACTGCTTTAGCTTGGTGAATAATCTGTCTTTTGGTGAAAAGTGTGTAGTTCTCTTTCGAACTAAGAACTCATTTATTTCTTCAGCATCCCCCAGGCAGAGCCTCCCAAGATAAAGCTGGGCCTCTCCTGTCTCTGGTAGAGTTGAGATTATATTTATAAAATAAATTATCTAAGCCAAAGGAGCTTCACTGGGTGATTTTCGAGGTTTGTGTCCTTCACATTCTAAAGAAAAAAGCCAATTCAAGAATGTTTATTCCTGTCTTCAGTCCTTCATTCAGGAGACGTTCAGAGCAGGGTGTTAGGCCTTAGCACAAAAGGATGTTGATGGGTAAAGAGATGAACAGGAAGTGACCCTTGCACATTGGGACCTAAGAAGTGTGATTTACATAATGAGTTCCAGGATAGCCAGAGCTACATAGGGAGACCCTGTCTCAAAAATAAACAAAACACAAATAAAAATCAGTCTCTTCCCCACCATTCTCGCATCAGATGTCTGTGCATCAACGCCACTTACAAATAACTTTAAACAACCCATATCAACTTATACACTGTTAGTAAACCTTCGAGGTCCCTTCAAAGACTAGTCTGAGTACATTCAAAATTTGAATGAGGGTGGACGATATGGCTCAGCAGGTAAGGTGGCTGCTGCCAGGCTGATGACCTGGGGGCGGGGGTTCCATTCCTGGAAGCAACACAGTGGGAAGAAAACTAATTCTGGAAGGTTGTCCTCTAACTTCCACTGCAGCACACACTCCTCAACACCATCTCCCCCCACACACACACAGGCACAATTAGTTAATTATCTAACTGACTAAAGCTTTGTTTGTTTGTTTGTTTGTTTGTTTATTTTTGGTGTTTCGAGACAGGGTTTTTCTGTGTAGCCTTGGCCACCCTGTACTCGCTTTGTAGACCAGGCTGGCCTCCAACTCAGTGAGATCCTCCTGCCTCTGCCTCCCTGAGTGCTGGGCTTAACTTAAAATTTTAAATAAAGGTCTATAACGGTTTTGTTTGTTCATCATTCGACAAATATTTTGTTTTATTCTTCTATGTACAAAGCAGGGTGCTAAATACTGGGCTATTAAAGATGGCCCCGGGGCTCTGAGGGTGATCATGTTCATCTGTAGATTCAGTTCCTCAAAAGCATATTAATTGTGCAAATTAATGTATTTTCAAAAACACATTATGGGTGTGTGTGTGTGTGCGTGTGTGTGTGTGTGTGTGTGTGTGTGTGTGTGTGTGTGTTTTAATGAAGTACCATAGAGGTTTGTTTGTTTTGTTTTTGAGACAGGCTAGGCTCTGATATGATAGTCTATTACCATGACCTCCCCAGTACAGGGAATACAATGGTACACGATTGCTTAAATCATGGCTCTGCCAAGGAGCAGAAGTATGACTCTAAGCCTCAGTTTCTTGGTTCATAAATTAAGAGTGAGGGCAAATACTGTAAGTAGTTGTGAGGGTAAAGTACAGTGGAAGTAAAGGGCTTGGCATATGTGGCTGGCCCAGTGTAAGCGTTCCCCACGTTTTATATGGCAGAGTTCATTCTCATCTAACATTAGCCTCGCGCCCACCGTGTTTGTAGCCTGGATCCATGAGAACCAAGCAGAAAAACTTGGAACTCAGTTTGTGGGCACTGTGTGTCCTGGTTTCCATGCTGCACAGTGTCACCAATTTAGAGCCCTGTCACCAGGAGGACATGTTTGCCTGGTCGTTCTCTGGATACAGAGAGACTGGCTTCACCTGCCCATCAAAGCTTCTGCGAGATGATTAGGCCATGGGTAAAGTAGTACCAGATTCTAAAACAGGACGGAGTCTTGTACACATATTTACTGTCCCCGTGGAGAAGATACAAAGTACAAGACTGCTAAGGCGATCTATGTGGGTGCCTGTGCACGGAGAATTCCCTCATGGCTTGATTCCTCAAGAAGTAATACATCAGGATCCATGCTCCGCAAGACACATTGTCCTTATGGTATGTGCAGTCCGTTCTGCAGCAGAGCCTTCTACCTCCTCAGTAGACATGTGTTGACTGCCTGCATAACTATAGGCCTCCTCACACACTTAGCAGGGGGAAAAAAAAAGGTATGAAGTGTGGAGAATGTTTTAGACAGTGCATCACCTTTGGAAACTAAATTCCCCCCACGCTTTCTACATTTTTGGTATGGGTGGGGGATGGGCAGGTAAAGAATTAAAGAGAAGGGAGGGAAAGAGGGAACCAGATGAGCCTCCTGAGATAATGCGCGTGTAGGGGGGTGGATGCGGGGTTGAGGGGGGGGAGGAAGCCAGGGAAGAGGAAAGAGCAGAAGGTCTGCTACTCTAGGCACAAAAGATTGCAAAACCACAGTTCAAAAATAATACTAGAATGAAATTAGAAACATCAGACCCAACTTCTATAACATGACGCTTGGTGTCAGCTGAGTCACAGCCGGGATCTTACTCATTTCCCAGTTCACCTCAGGTCTCACCGTTCAACACTTAATGCTCAATCTACTACTGAGTCATGTGCCGTTGCCGTTTATCACCACAGTCCTATTGTTTTATTTATGGACGAGATTAGAAAAACAAAGTCTGCGGCTGGAGCTTAGCTGATGGAGTGAGTGCTGGGGTGGCAGGCGGGAACTGCCACTGCATGGAGTTTTCTATGATGCTGGGGATACAGCTCTGTTGGCAATGTTCCTGTCCAGCACCACAAAGCCCTGGGTTTCATCGCTAGCACGGCATAAACCAAGTGTGACCGCACAGGCGTGTAATCCTAGCATTCAAGAAGTGGAGGCAAAAGGACCCACATTTCTGGCTTGGAAAGTGACTAGAAGGAAAAGCTTTACAAGTGTGAGGACCAGCGTTCAGATCCTGAGAACCCAGAAAAAAAGCTAGGCAGACATGCAGCCTGCCTACAGTCACAGCACACGGGAGAGAGAAAGCAAGGTCCGGGTTCAGTGAAGACCAAGCCTCAATATATAAAGTGGAAAGTGATTGAAGAAGACACCCGATCTCAAGCACACATGTGCACCTGTACACACACACACACACACACACACACACACACACACACACACACACTCGTATTCTTATACACATATGAACATGTACATACAAGGTTATCCTTGACTACATAGTGAATTCAAGGCCAGCCTGGGACCCTGTCTCAAAACAACAACAACAACAACAACAACAACAACAACAACAACAACAAAAAGCACTAATCTCGTCTGGTGGGTTTTGGTAGCAATAAGAAGGTCTTCTCAGATGTTGGCTTTTCCATTTTCTTTTGTAACTAGGGCCCTGCTTGTTGTCTAATTACACCAGTCAGAAAGAGACACACAGACATGGACCAAGGGCTGGTGGCACAGGAGGCAAGTTCTCCCTTTGTTCAGGGTAAAGGCATCAACAGCTGTCCTTCCAAAACCACAAACAGCAAGAGGAACCTCAGCCTTTTCCCACTTCCTAGCTTTGACTTGACACAACAATCTCAAACTACGTGGCTTAACAAATTCTTTCTCTTCAACTCCTCCCTCTGCAGCTGGCTTCTGTTGCTTACAGATAAGAGTCCTGGCCAATGAGAAGTCAGTAAGTATAAATTCAGTATAAAGGGATCTGGGTCACCAGCTCTGTGTTCAAGTCCTGCTTCTGTCACCCTCTATTATAGCAGTATAGCTCTGGACAGGTGACTCACACAAAATTTTGATTGAAGTGATAGTAATTCTGGTCCTGGATACTAGGCTCATGAGCCTTCAATAAAGCAGTGGGTCTAAAGGGCTTGGCCAAGGCCTCTCCCAATGCATTGTGACAGTTTGGTAAGAAACAGTTATTATTCCCTTTCTTTAAAATCTTATAGGGTTATGACATTGGCAGAGAATGCTTGTTTTCTCTCAGCACGCATTCTCTGTCTTTCTCTGATAATAGAATCTCTAAATTTTAGGGGAGCATATGGCTCCATAGGATCACTCTTCCCTGGCCCTTCCCTGAAGCCGAGTGTTTCTGTGTGATTAGGTTCTGAGCAATGGAAAGGAAGGAGAAGTGAAGATCTGCAGGGAGTGTCCAGCAGGAAGGGGCGTGGTCTAATTTGCCTCCCTATCATCAGACTGCTCACGTGAGAGCTGAAACTTGAGCAGTTTTATTAAACCATCTAGTCAAAGCTATGGTGTGGCCAACATGTTGGCAAGATGCTCCTACTGGCTCTGGATTGATGACTGCACGTGACTTCTGGATTCTTTTGCTTCCAATTCTCTTCCCCAACTTGACACAAACTAGAAACATCTAGGAGGAAAGGAGCCTCAACTGAGAAAATACCTCCATTCGATTGGCTGGAGCCAAGTCTGTGGGGCACATTTTCTTGATGAATGAATAATGCAGGAAGGCCCAGCCCACTCCGAGCAGTGCCACCCCTGGGCAGATGGTCCTGGGAGATACGAGAGAGGTAGCTCCATGTGAGCATGAAGAGCAAGCCAGGAAGCAGCATCCCTTCATGACTCTGCTCCACTTCCTGCCTCTAAGTTTCTGCTTGAGTTCTTCCCCGACTTCCCTCAAGGATGGCCTGTGATCAAAAAGTATATGACCAAAAAACCCTTTCCTCCCCTGATGGCTTTGGGTCAGGGTATTTTATCACAGCAATTGAAGTGACGAGGACACAGAGAAATAAACACTCATGGCTTTTAAGCCTATGTTATTTTTCATTTCCATCAGATATAACTGAAGCTAATCCTAACACAGAGAAGAGTCATTTTAGTTCATCATCCAGACAGAGATCCAGTCTGGACTGACAACTTCGTTATTCTGTAGCCAGCTTTTGTTTAACCACTTCCTGTTATGAAGCCCTCACTACTTCATAGGAGGCCTCTTCCTATCTTTGAAGGTTGTTTCTATATATTTAGTTAATGACGATCCATTGTTATGGAAAATAAAGAGTGAGCAATAGTGCATTTTAAAGTAAGGAATCGCACAGTTGTTCCTATTCCCTGGATATCCTCGGAACTAACCGTGGTGCTGCGTACAGTGCTGAGCATGATCTACAATACCCATGCTCTCCATTCTGAATGAATAGGGTCGTTTAAGTATATAGCAAGCAAAAGTAAAAATAGTAACGGACAAGTAACAGGCAGGGAGATGGGTCAGATATACAGGAAAACATCAAACCAGGTGCTCACACCAACCAGCAGCCATGGCTTCAGCAGCACAAACAAATAAAAGGCAACATCATTAAACCAGGAACTTACAAATGTCCAGCAGAAACAACTGGAAAAGCCTTCTGATGTCATCATGCCAGACTGAATTCCCAGCAGAACAGAGCATTCTTTCCATAGGCAAGTTTCCCGCTTCTCTTGTTCACTGTAGGCTTTTTTTTGTTTGTTTGTTTGTTTTTTAATATGGGATAAACAATAGGGACCTCTTTGTAAATAGTTTAGCTTTTAGCTTTTCTCAGGGATACAATGATTTCACTCTGTCTGTTCTTCCTTCTCCCCATCTAAGCCAGAGGGACCATCTCTCTGAGAGGATACTTGAGATAAACGTGCTGGAGTCTGAGACAGGGGAAACCCACCTTGTGCACAGAGTCCGTTCTCAATAAGCTTCAATAGCATGTGACAATTTAACCCATACAGTGCATATGACATGTGGCCGGCCAACAGCAGCGGTGTGTGCACTTCCAGGCATTTTCAATGCAATTTCACACATACATGGGGTGTAGCAGTGGTGGAGATGCAAAGACCAGACCAGAAAAAGGGAATCCACAGGACTCGGCAGCTGATAAGATAAAGGAATGGTGGAGGAGACTCGGGAGCCAAAGGGATGAAATCAGCTTAGCAGGAGCATAAAGAGGAAAAAGAGTAAATCCAGTGTTAGGCAACTTCATCTTCAAAAGTTGGCTGCAGCTCCAGGCAGACATTCAGAGCATCTGGAAATCCTGGAGCTTCAAGGTGAGGGTTACAGGCAGGAGGAAAGGCATGCCTTTAGAAGAAGTTAGAAAGGAGCCAGCAGAGCAGGAGATAAGCCACGGGGAGACGTCCTTAAAATGAACTTGTTCAGTTCACAGCAATGAAGTAAAAGCTCAAATGAGAAAGGACAACTTCAAATGCAGGAAGCAGCCTGGAGATAGATATTCAGGTGAGTGGACCACTGAGCTGCCAGGCGCAACGCTGCTTCCCGGAGTGAGGGTGGACACAGGCTCGTAGAGATCTGAGGAGCAAGTGGGTCAGTCATAGGAGAACAAATCTGCAAGCATGTCCACTATATTATTATATATAATATATTATATTATTCAAAATGCCAGGACCCGGGAGCTTCCCAGAGCTCAGCGGTTTATTTGTCATTTGTGTGAACATGACATGGGCCAAACAACCTTCACACATGGCAGAGGCAGAAGAAAATTAAGAGGAATGGGGCCTGGATCTTTCTCACCTTGTCAGGGAAGCCACACATGTCATTTTCCGCTCACCAACCATCCGTTAGAAGGTGTCTGTTGTAGTTGGGATCATAAGCAGCCCCTCAAGGCCCCGCTGGTAAAGTTCTGTTTGGTCTTGGAGAGACGAAGGAACTATGGGAGGGGATAGCACGTTAAGAGGTGTGGCCTGGTGGGAGGTGGGGGCTGCTGGGAAAGCAGAATGGCAGACACATCCTTTGGTTCTTGCTTCACATTCTAGCCATCAAGTGAACAGCTTGGCTCTACCACACACCCACGCCACACTGTTCTACCTCACGGCAGACCCCAGCCTAGCTACCCAGGACTGGAACCTCCCAGACCATGAGTCAAAATAAGCCTGTCCTTGTTATTTACATTTTGTTGCTGTTGTGTATATTTATTAGAAACAAAGAATAAGTCCAGTGTTTCACAAGGAAACACGCGGACAAAAAGAAAGTAGCACAGCAAAACACTTTGTTTGTGCAGAAGGGGTGTGCCAGAAGCCAAACCAGGCTAGTAAACACACCGGGACAGGAAGTTCACTCCGGTTTGATTCTAACGCAGGTGGAGACTATGTCTTTTCTCCGTGAGGGGTCTGATCTCACAGTGTTTCGAGATGGGCCAGTTTTAATAGAATCACAACAAAGGAAATGAAGGAAAGTAGGAAGGGGTGGGCTGCTCCAGGCAATGAAATCTGAGATGCTGGGGGCAGGGGCATTTTGTGTCAACAAAAGTTTTACCAGCTAGAGGGAAAGAAAAGATTTTAATAAACATTTTATAAGGTAGGGAAGACATGGTATTTGGGTCCTTAGTAGGCTAGCTACTTTTGATTGAAAAAAAATGTGTGTGTGTGTATGTCTGTGTGTGTGTATGTCTGTGTGTGTGTCTGTGTGTGTATGTCTGTGTGTGTGTGTCTGTGTGTGTGTCTGTGTGTGTGTGTCTGTGTGTGTATGTCTGTGTGTGTGTGTCTGTGTGTGTGTATGTCTGTCTGTGTGTCTGTGTGTGTGTGTATGTCTGTGTGTGTGTCTGTGTGTGTCTGTGTGTGTATGTCTGTGTGTGTGTGTCTGTGTGTGTCTGTGTGTGTGTATGTCTGTGTGTGTGTCTGTGTGTGTGTCTGTGTGTGTGTGTCTGTGTGTGTGTCTGTGTGTGTCTGTGTTGTGTATGTCTGTGTGTGTGTCTGTGTGTGTCTGTGTTGTGTATGTCTGTGTGTGTGTCTGTGTGTGAGTCTGTGTGTCTGTGTGTGTGTGTGTGTGTGTGTGTGTGTAAGTCAATGTTGATTGTCTTGCTCTCTACTGTATTTGTTGAGATGAGCTCTCTCACTGTGCTTGGAGCTTGCTGATCCAGGGAGTCTCGCAATGCAGCAAACCCCAGAGATCCTCCTGACTCTCCTGCTCCCTCCACCCTGAAGTGCTGGGACTGTGGGAATGTTCCACCATGCCCAGCTGTTTTATGTTTCTGGGGAACCAACCCAGGCTCTTAACTAAGCCATTTACCTCCCCAGTCCCTAAAGCTTTCCTCTTTAACTTGACTGCTTTGGCTGTTTATTACATCAACAGCAGAGAAACACAGTCCTGTAGCCTGAATGTAACAACTGGATACACTAAATATGAGAAAGGACCATCTGCTTCAAGCTTCAAGAAGAGGTCAGGGTGGGAAAGCTGGAAGGGCAGCAAAGAGGAGGGAGCCCATGAAGGTGTAGTGTATTGGGGGGTGGGGCAGAAAACCAGAAGCTTCTAGCTACCAAGTCCTAAAGAAATCTTGAGTCTATCCCCTGATACAGCCCTTGACTTTCTCAGTATGACAACTGTCTGCCCTTGAGAAGCCTCCTGCCTCTTTCTCTCCAAACCTTGGATACAAACATGCCTTCAGCTCTTCTCTACAGCTTTTCAAGCACATAGGTCAGCCTCAGGAATCTGCTGGGCAAAGAAAAGCTTTCTGAATGGATTTGGGACCTCCCTACAGGGTGCAGCCCTCCCTGGATTTCTATGGGCACAGCATACACTGTCGTCCCTGCCATCAGCTGCACCTTCATTTTACCACTAAGGCAGCTAACATGCAGAAAATAGTCGTGACTTCCCCATGGCATCTGTGGACACTTGCATGTGGATCCCTGTCTCCCGATGACTCTCTCTCTCTCTCTCTCTCTCTCTCTCTCTCTCTCTCTCTCTCTC
>OU015742.1:149930987-149949730 GCA_907169655.1 Acomys percivali
AGTTTAAAAGAGGAAACAAAGAACAAAGCTAGGGATTGTGGCATATGTTCGTAATCCCAGCTTACGTGAGTTCATTTTTGATTGTCTGTTGTGTGGCAGGGTCTTATCCCATTGCCTAGGCTGGCCTAGGGTTCATGACCTTCCTGCATGCAGGGATTACAGACATATGCCATGACCCAGGACTTTCATTTCTCTTTTAAAATTGAAATATACATATACTTATTGCCTATGTCAGAGAAAGGCACCTCTAGAAGATGTGTCTCTCCTTCCACCATGGATCCAGGGCTTGACTGCACGAAGACGGTTTTGCCCTTGATTTTTTCCAAGTAAGAGCTATAAGAGTGTTCGTCGGAGCCTCGCTTCCAGCTGCTGGTGGCTCCTTGCAATGGACCGAGGCTGCCACATGCTCCAGCTGAGGCAGAAGGAGTGATGCTATTGCTAGCTTCATACAGGAGCTTGAGTGTCACATGAGGTTTGCTTGGCTCTGAGGAAAAGCTTGGGCTTGGCAAAGGGTCCTCTTGCCTCATCCTCCACACAGGCTCTCTCTCTCTCTTCTCCTTCCTCACCCTTTGCATAGACTCTTTTTTCTCCTTTCTCAATAATACTGGTCTTGCTTTTTTTTTTAATTTGTTTTTAACTGTAAGACCCAATAAATTCTTTCTTCTATAAGTCGCCTTAGTCATGGTCTTTCGTCACAGCAATAGGTAAGTAATTAAGACAAAAGTTGGTACCAGGAACTGGGTATTGCTGCAACAGACCTGATCTTCACAAAAACACTAATTTGGGCCTTTGGACCAATTAATTATGGTGGTTGATCACTGTAAATGGGCTGTCCTAGTAGGAACTTGGAAGACAGTATACTAAGAGCCATGTAGGCCATGGAAGACCTGTTTAAAAAGTTTCAGAGGAAAACAATATTAGCACCTAAGCTGGAGACCATTCTTTGTGATATTTGGTCAAAGAATATGGCTGCTTTCTGCCATTGTTCTGAAAATCTACCTGAGGCTAATGTGAAAAGCTTTGGGCTAATTTTTTTGGCAAAGGATATTTCAAAACAGTTAATATTGATTATGCTCTTAAGCTCATAATGAAGTATTGGGATAAAGATTTCATCAAGTCTGAGCTATTTTGAGCATCAAAAAAATAATAGTAGTATTGAATTGTGATTCATGGAACAAAATTAAGAACCCATGAATTCATAAAGATATAAATAAATACAGAAAAATGGAATGCCTTTCTTACAAAAATAGAATTGATCTAAAATGGCCCAGAGTTTGTGTGAAAAAGAGCACGTATGCAACTGACTGAGTGGAAGAAAACAGAGCAATTAAAAATTTTAGTAAGGGAGAGTGTGAGTGACTAAGCCAACAGCAAGCACTTGGGAAGGCAGATGGACTCATGACAGGGAGAAGCAGAGGACATTGACTCTTCATTTCATTCTTGAGGGAGAACAAAGTGGGCGTCACACTCCAGTCATCATCTAGTATATTTGACCCAGGTCTCTGTGTTCCTCTCCAGTTCAATACGCCAAAGGAAGGTCCTCTTTCTGGAGCACTCTGCCTTCACTGTAAGGGTTAAAGGCAGCCATGTTTTTAAAGATTTTTTTTTCTTTTTATTTTGTGCGTATGAATTCTTTGCCTATATGTGTGTCAGTATACAACACATCTGCAGTCATAGAGGCCAGAAAAGGGTTTCTGATCCCCTGGAACTAGAGTTACAGATGGTTGTTTGTCACCATTTAGGTTCTGGAATTGAACCTGGGTCCTCTGCAAGACCAGCCAATGCTCTTAACCACCACTGAGCCATCTCCCCAGCCTCTGCTGCTGGGGACACACACACACACACACACACACACACACACACACACACACACACACGCACCATACCTCTCCTGGTCAGTTGCATTAAGCAACACAGGCCCACAGAAGAAAATTTTTTTTTCAGTCTCAAACACAGGCCAGGACAACCCCCAAGACTTGTTGTTGTTCTAAATTACAAAAGAATCCAGCAGTCTCGAATCCATTATCTGATGTCCTCTATAGGAAGGCCATGCTGTGGGATGGTTCTTGAAGGACGAGCTGGTCAGCCTTCAGAACCTTGGCTGGCCTAATGTCCCTTCTTGCCCTATAGTGACTTTTTCCATCTTTTTGCCTTCCCTTTGAGGTCACAGGGTCAGCTCTCATACTTTCTTTCAGAAAGGAATTTTCCTGTGAGTTCTTTCATGATCCAAGGAGAAGACCCTCAGGCTACTCAAACCCTCAGCTACCAGAAACCACACTTTGTAAAGATAGCTCTTGATTCTCTGTAAACATGACTCATTACTGAGCACTGCCTAGACACAAGGGACCTGACCTAGAAAACCTGAAGTGTCTCATAGTTCCAGGACTTTCCCAGAGTTCCACCTTAGGCGAGATGAGCTTGGCTTGCTAGATGTGGGGAAAAGCCAGGTCACCTGGGCATAGTTTTGCCAAATATCATGCTTTAAGTCTTTAGTTGTGTTTCTGTAAATTTGGCAAGGTCCTTCGTATTTGACCTTTAAGGACCTAAGGGACTTCTGAATGCAGAGTAGTGTGGCAAAATCAAGTAATTAAATGTATTGCTTATTTTTAAAGCAGCATCCAATGCCTGCTCATTTGTAGACACCAGTTTCTCTATATAAGTGCTTTGAAGTTAGAGATGTGGCAGAGAAGAAAGGAAGAATAATAGAGGGAAATATAGTTTCAAACTATCATGGTAACTTTACAGCACAGACATCCAGACAAAACCCACTCAAACCTCGTGACTCCTGACATGACACACTGAGAAGAGCACAGTGATGCTTTGTGATGCTCAGAGCTAAGGATGAGGGGCACTGTCTTCCCTGGGAGCACGGGCCTGCATTGGAGTTCCTTTATGCACATGCAGAGCACCTCTTCTTTTCTGTCCTCCCCTGTTCCTTCCCACTCTCTTCTACTTCATTACAAAGTCCACATTTTTTTCATTCCCCTATTATAATGTTTACATCTTTCTGTATCTTTCATGGCAGAGTCCATCCCTAAGACCTTAGGCATTCAAGATTTGTAGTGAGCACATGGAGACTCTGTCAGATACCACTCACAAATGAACAGATGAAGTGACAAGATTTCTTCAGAGAGTCACTAACGCTCCTTTTGAAAAGAATCTTGTAGTACAAAGGGATGGCTACTCATCTTTTTGTGTAGGCAGCTCATTTGCACTTGGACTTAAGAGCCAATCCATCTGATGTAAATCTCAGTTCTACCACATTCTAGCTGCACAACTCATCTCTGAGCCAGGATGATAACAGTGACTGCCCGCTGTGGTTGTTCAGCACATAGTGAATATGATAATAACTTTGAGGTTTACTCAGTTATTTGACTGGAATGTAGTGCAGTCAATTAATCCAGCTGGGTAAGTTAATTCATTTAGGTATTGTAATGGTGAAGGTTGTCAACTTAATTGGCTTAAGAAATGCCTAGGGCATTTGTGAGGTACCTTTGGGTGGGTCTGTGAGGGTGTTTCCAGAGAGGATTCATTGAGGTGAAAAGACTCAGTCTGAATGTGGACTGAATGTGGGTGGCACTATTCCATGTGGTGGGGGAGGAGGGTTCCTGACTGAATAAAAAAAAGGATAAACTTCAGAAAGCCATTACGTTCTGGCATTCTCCTCTCTCCCTTTCGCTCCTTACCTGGTTCTAAGATGTGAGCAAGTAGCCTCTTGCTGAAGATCCCCGGCCCCAGTCATGCTTTCCCAACATGATGAACTGTACTCCCTGAAGTAGGAATCAAAATAAACCTCTCCTCTCTTAAGTTGCAGATGTCAGACACTGTCACAATATTGAGAAAAGTAACTAATACCAGCACTTAAGCTCCTTTCATAATTTATGGTCAAAGCAATGGTTTAGCAGTGTATGATTTTAATTTTTTCCAGAATAAAAGGCAGCATGGGGCGCTGGCCACTCTTAACTGCTCTGTAGTACACCCAAATCTACCAAAAGAGAGGTGATTGGTCATGCCCTCAAATACATCTTGGCCCATACAGAAACAAGATGGTCTTCATTCATGATCTTCCAGTTTCAAGAGTATGTGCATATATGTCTATGTTCCAAGTATTCAGTGCACCAAAAAACTTAGCAAGTTTGGGTGAGAAAGCATGACTTGTGAAAGTTTTCCTGAAGGATGGACATGCTCCCAATGACAGAACAACAATAATAATCCTTTCAAGGATTTTGTCAGGACCAGTGTCCTCATCAAACAGTATTTTCTCAAGGGAAATTTGTGTTCTGTTCTCAGTATCAAAAATAAACTGGTTAGTGTTTACTGAGTCCTGAAAAAGTAAATCAAATCACTTTACAAAGCAATTAATGCATGTTGATTCATTTAACCAGTGAAGCCCAGTGATGCGGAGATATCATAATCATCTTAGTGTGTGAGCAAACTGGACCTCTCTGAGATTAGCCAACGTGTACAAAGGACAGAGCCACTAAACTGTAAAACGGGGTTGGAACTCAGGTAAGCCAACTTCACAGAACAGTCCCTAGACAGTTTTGAGGTCACCGCACAAAAATCTTGCTCTACTCCTGAACAGCTTCCTCAATTCTATCTCATTGACTGCTGTGAGTCATGAAACTGATTTAAACTCATTGCTAAGAAACTCAGGGCCAAATTCCTAGCCATGTAAGAATGTTCATGGCAAAAAAAAAAAAAAAATCTTGCATTCCAGCCTCTATCCTAACTTGCCTTCTTTCTCATATCTGCCTCTTGCCTTCATCTCACTATTGATACTTAAAAAGCAGTGTCAGAAGGAAGGAACATGGGCATGGATAGCCCAAGCACTAAATATTTTTAGGCCAGTAAAATATTCTTATACAGAGTATCACACACACCTGAAGAGTGCATACATGCCAATACACATGCATCTAAACCTCCTCCTCAATACATAGCAGCAAGAATGAGCCTAATTGAGAGCCCCAGCCTTGGGGACTATAACAAATGCACTGTTCTGGTGGGAAGTGTTCACAGTGGTGAGGTCAGTCCGTGGACTGAAGGAATTGAGGATACTGGAAGTTTCTTTGCCTTCTTTTCAATTTTGTTGTGAGCCTGAAACTTCTCCAAGAAATTAAATCTCTAAATCTATACAAAGCCTTCTTGGCATCAAAGCCTAAGAGCAGTAAGGAAAAGAGCATCCCAAACCACTTATTCTCATGAACATAAAAGCAAAAAATATTCTAATTAAAAAATTGATTTAAGTAACATATAAAAAATCATAATGAAGTTGCCTATGTCATGAATGCAAAGATGGTTTGGCGTGTGAGAGGTCCTAGTATCACACAACAACAAAAGTGAAAGCAATGGTGACTTAACATTAGAAAGTGTGTGGAGAATGCAATGGATCATACTAACCAATGAGAAAAACAATATAATCATGTGTACTCCAGTAGGGGAAGTCATGTCATAAAAGCTAGCTTTCATAATTGTTTAGAATAATAGTAGCACACCCAGACTGGGTAAAAATAAAATGCTTATAATGATAAACATGTGGCAGATTAACAGTGGGGTGCTAGAAACCTTCCTTTTAAGATAAGAAACATGATGTATTCCAATTACTGTCATCTCTGCTCAGCACTGGCTAGCAGAGGCAAGACAAAGAGGAAGCAAAAAGCAGCTTCTCTGTATGTGCTGGTGATGAGCGTATGGGTGTATGTAGATAGCAAAGCCCCATAGGGCAAACTGTTAAAACTTACAAAAAAACGGTCTAAAAAATCAACTCTGTCCTACTTAACAACATAAACAAGTAATTTTTAAAAACCCTTTCTTAAAGATTTTTTTTTAATGTATAATTATGTGTAGGTGTGGGAAGGCATGTGCATGTGAGTGCGCTTGCCTGCAGATGCCAGAAAAGGGAGTTGGATCCATGGAGCTGGGGCTGCAGGCAATTGTGAGCCAACAACTGTGTGTGTTGAGAACTAAACTCAGGATTCCTGCTAGAGGAATGGGCACTTCTAACCACTTACAGCCATCTCTCCACCCCTGGAAGTGAAAAAGATATTAAAGTATCATTCTTCACAGCATGATTTAAAATATCTTTAAACGCAAGAAATCATAAACCTCATGATAATTCTGTGTTGGTTTGAATGAGAAATGTGTCCCATAGGCTCGGGTGTTTGAACACTTGGTCCCCCAGTCAGCAGCATTGTTTTGGGAGGTTATGGGATCTTTAGCAAGGACAGCCTTGCTGGAGGAAGCGTGTCACTGAGTGTGGGCTTTGATAGTTTATAGTCTTGTCCCTCTTCAGCTTCATTCTCTGCTTTCTTTGTGTTGCTGATAATGCGACCTGCTGGCTGAGCAGGCCAGGGAATCAAGCAGTGCCTTTATCCAGTCATCGTCAGAGGAGCTTCCTTCTGCAGCAGAAAGGAAGCGATGTAGAGACCCACAGCCAGACATTTACTCAGTCCTCGGAACATATAGATCTAAATGAGACGTCTCCATCCAATCCTCCCCCTCAGATCTCAGGAAAGCCACGCAAGTAGAGCCAGAGGGGATGGAGGACACCAATTAAACAAGGCCTTCTATGTCAATCAACACGTGCAAGGCTCATATAAAGTCACAGAGACTGAAGCAACACACACAAGGCCTACAAGGGTCTGCACCAGATTCTCTGTGTACGTATTACAGCTTTAAGCTTAGCTTTTCTATGAGGCGCCTGAGTGTGTAAACAAGAAATTAGGTCTCTGATTCTTGCGCCTGCTCCTGGGACTCTTTTCCTTCTGTTGTATTGCTTTGTCCAGCCTCAGTGTGATTTTGTTGTTGTTGTTGTTGTTGTTGTTTTTATCTTACTATATTTTATTTTGTCATGTTTGGTTCTTATCTCTCAGAAGCCTGTTCTCTTTTAATGAGAGACAGAAAGGAGTGGATTGGGAAAGGAAGGAAGATGGGAAGGGATTGGGAGGAGTAGAGGAAGGGAAACTGTAATCAGGATATATTATATGAGAAAAGGGTCTACTTTCAATAAAAGAAAAAAAGGAGGAAAAAAAAAAGGATTGTTCTTATTGCAAAGAAGATCTGGTGAGTGCTCACTCACAGCCTGTGAATTACAACAGCCTGTTGGTAAAGTTTGGGAAGGGTGTCATTTGCGGTCAACAAACACTGAAGAAATCAGGAGAGTCACAGCAAGCAGAGTAATAGAACAGATACTGTCAGAACTACTCTCGGCGGAAGCAGTCAGTGGAAGAAGAAAATTAAGCAAGGTAACTCTTAGAGGGGAGAGAGAGAGTGTGTGACCTCTCGGCCTCCTGGTCTGGCTGCCTGCTGCCATGCATCCCTGACACCTCACCCTTATGACGTCTCCCTCTGGAACTATAAACTAAAACGAACTCTCCCTTAAGTTGCTCTTGATCAGATCATGGTGGTTTGTCCTAGCAACAGAAAGGTAATTAAAACAAAACTTTAGTAAATAATATTTTTTAGTAAGCAAAAGCAGAGATATGTCATGTTCATGCATTAGAAAATTCAGGTATGTAAAGACATCGATTTTTTTCCCCAAAATTGAGGCCACCAAAATAAAATTTTAACCTTTTTTTTTTTTAATTTGTTTGCAGAATCAGAAAGCTGATTTTAAAATTTGTATAGAAATACAAAAGACCCACGAGAGATAAAATACTCCTGGCAAAGCTCCTGTCAAGGTAACTTGTTCTATCCCACAGACCTTGGAGGAATCTCACATCTATGCAGGGTCCAGCAGGGAGGTCTGTTTAACATTGTGTGTCACAGCCCCTTGGGGGTTAAATGACCCTTCCACGGGAGTTGCTTAAGATCATAGGAAACCACAGAGATCTTCATTACAATTTTTTTTAACAGTAGCAAAATTACAGTTATGAAGTAGCAACAAAATAATTTTATGATTAGAGCCAGCACAGCTTGAGGAACTGTGATAAAGGGTCACAGCATCAGGAAGGCTGAGCAGCACTGCTCTAACGTGCATTGGAAACTACTAGGCTGGGGCAGCTTCAGGCCCTGTGCTTCTTCTAAACAACCCAAATCCAGCTCAGTTTGAAAAGTAAAAAATAATTTAAGCTTAACCAATCAGAAACCCTAACCGCTACCTACGTACTTTCCACTGAATTGACCTAATTAAGGTCACTGTTGAATTTAACCAAATATTTACTTTGTCTTTCTTCCCTGTTCATCTGGTTCCCTACCCTCTAAGCTCCTTACTGAAGCCCAAGAACCAACTATTTGCCTTCTAAAGTCACCCAGTTCCTGAACTGTTATCTATTCAAAGAAACCCTTTAAAATTTTAATACTCTTAAGTAAATCTTAACTTAATACTTAAGTATGGCTGTACTTAATGCTTTAATTATAACAGAGCAGAGGTAATAGTAACTCTAAAAATACAAATATTTCTAGATTTTTTTAAAACTAAAATTTTGTAAAAAAAAAAAATCTTATAAAACAAAATATTTTTGTACTCACAAATATAGATATTTTGTTTAATAGTTCTGGGATGATAATCAATATGGAAAAAATAAAATTAGACTTCAACCACACACCAACATCAACTACAGGATTAAAGTCCCCAAATCAAATGGTTAAAATATAAAACTTCTAGGGGAAAATCAAGGCAAATATCTTAATTTCCCAAAGATAAGAAAGGAGTTTGTAAATGAGATAATAATGATTTAAAAAATAACCCCAGGCTGTAAAGTTTTTAAAAATCAATACAATTGATTAAATTAAAACTAAGAAATTATATTTGCAAAAGGCTGGGGAAATGCCTGTGTAAGCTTGACTACCTGAGCTGGGATCGGCAGGAAAGCCTGAATAATCTAAAGGACATTCAATCTCATTAGCAATTAGGAAAATACAAATTAAATCTCAACCGGTTATAGTTTTATAGACAAAAGGTTGACAAAATAACAACAACAATAATAATAACAATAACGATGACGACGATGATGATGATGATGACGATTAAGAGTTTCAGGTGAACTCAAGTCTAAGTGGATTAAAGACCTCAACTTAAAACCAGAGACATTAATTCAGTTAGAGGAAAAAGTGGGGAAGAGCCTGGGACACATAGGCACAGGAAACAACTTCCTGAACAGTACACCAACAGCCCAGGCCTTAATGTCAACAATTAATAAATGGGACCTCATGAGGCTGAGAAGCTTCTGTAAGGCAGGAGACACTGTCAGTAGAACAAAACGACAGCCTACAGACTGGGAAAAGATCTTCACCAACCCTTTATCTGACAAAGGTTTAATATCCAAAATATATAAAGAATTCAAGAAATTAAACACCACAAAACCAAACAACCCAATTGCAAAATGGGGCTTGGAACTTAACAGAGAATTCTCAACAGAGGAATATCAAATGGCTGAGAAACACTTAAAGAAATGCTCGTCCTCCTTAGTCATCAGAGAAATGCAAATCAAAACAACACTGAGATTCCATCTTTCACCCATGAGAATGGCTAAGATCAAAAACTCAAATGACACCACATGTTGGCGAGGATGTGGAGAGAGAGGGACACTCCTTCATTGCTGGTGGGAATGCAAACTAGTACAATCACTTTGGAAAGCTATCTGGCACTTTCTCAGAAAAATGGGAATAGGGCTTCCTCAAGACCCAGCTATCCCACTCCTTGGAATATACCCAGAAAATGCCCTACCACACAACAGGGACATATGCTCAACCATATTCATAGCTGCTTTATACATAATAGCCAGAACATGGAAACAGCCTAAGTGTCCCTCAGTAGAAGAATGGACTAAGAAACTGTGGTACATTTACACTATGGAATACTACTCAGCTATTAAAAACAAGGAATTCCCGAAATTTGTGGACAAATGGATTGATCTAGAAATTATCATAATGAGTGAGTTCACCCAGAAGCAAAAAGAGACAAACGGTATATACTCACTTATATCAAAACACTAGTCCAAGTGATACGTCCCATGAAAAACTTTACTTACCAAGAAAGTGGGTCAGAGGAGAGGACATCCTATTGAGACTTTAGGCGAGAGTAGCATGGAAGAATGGGGAAATAGTAGGATCCACAGGGTCCTGGAAACCTACAAGAAGAACTTTATGACAGGCAGATCTGGGTCCTGGGGTCCTCCTCAAACTAAGGCACCAGCCAGGGAGAATATAGGCAGTAAACTTCGAACCCCTACCAAGACCTAGCCGACGAACAGGATATTCTCCACCGTTGAGTGGAGAGTGAGATCTGACTCTCACACGAACTCTGGTGCCCCTTTTCTGACCACGTCCCCTGGATGGGGAGGCCTGGCGGCACTCAGAGGAAGGATAGCAAGTTACCAAGAAGAGACTCAATATTCTAAGAGCATATATAGGGGGAGGAGGTCTCCCTCAATCACAGACATAGGGGAGGGGAGAAGGGGGGAAGTGGGAGGGAGGGAGGAATGGGAGGAAACAGGGGAAGGGCTAACAATCAAGATGTAATATGAATAAATTAATTTTTAAAAGTCATCTAAACATTTCACCAAAAAAAAAAAAAAAAAAAAAGAGTTTCAGGTGAGCTGGTCTCCAAAATCATGGGAGACCTGGCCCTACCGCTTATCTCCCATGTGGTAGCATGGATGAGGGAGAGATGCCCTACCCTTCTCCCCTCTTGGCCCTAGCAACCTGCAGCAGACAGGAGACCTGGCCCTGGGGTCATGAGAGCAGGAAAACAGCTTCTGCATCTCACCTGGGCAGCACAGTAGAGCTGATCCTGGTGGTGAGGGTGTGGGTGAGCTGGCCCTAAGGGTGTGAGTGTGGGAGAGCTGGCCTCACAACTTGTCTGCTATGTGGTGACACGGGCAAGAGACAGATGCCCTTCTTTCTTCCCTTGTCCCTCACAATCTAGGGCAGGCAGGAGAGCTGGTTCTGGGGTCATAAGAGTGGAAAAAATGGCCATGTCACTCACTGACTGCAACACTCAGGAGAGCCAGCCCTGCACCTCACCTGGGCAGCAGGGTAGAGTTGGCCTTGGCAGTAGGGATTGCTGATGAGCCAACCCTGAGGGCAGGAGAGCAGGAGAGCCAGACGCTGAGCAGCATAGATACCTCTCAAGCTGGAGTGCATGAAGGGGCCAGTCCTATAGATCCAAAACTACAGAATCTCCATGATAACAGGGCAACAATAGGATATCCAAGAGGAGTTCCAGTATCAACAGAGTAGCAGAAGCTAGAAGCCTTGTATCAGACCAAGAAGTCATTGCATTGAGCATTTGTAAGCAAAAAAGTGTGGACAAAAGGGTATACTGTGGGACATACTGTGACACACCACAGCTTCCATAAGATTTTTTTTCTCTGTTGTGGGGGCGAGGTTGCAAGGTGGAGGGTGGATACAAGGGAGTGGAAATGAATGGGATTGGGGTGCATGATATGAAATTCACAAAGGATCACAAAAGGTTTCTTTTAAAAAATGAAATATTAAAAATGAATATGTAAATATTGTCCCTTGGTGAGCAAATAGTCAGAGCTGGGTTGAAGCTGGCCCCTTGGAAGATGACTTGACATTGCCTAATGTGGAGAGTGTGAACATGACAATGTGCTGTCACCGAGCTGGCTTTGCTGGTCTAAGCCAAATGCAAGGAGTGAAGTGAACAGGCATAGTTGACTGTTGCTCAGTCTTTGGCCCCAAAGTGTGGGTGGTCAAGATGCTATAGGCTGAACCAGGAACACTCCACCAAAGGCAGGGACCCATGACAACCGCCTCACTAATGAATAGACTGGAGAGTTGATATAAACGACTCAGGGAACCAGCGTCCTGGCTACATTGTTGCTAGCTTCCTAACACCTTGTAGGGAAGTTGGCAGGGAGCTCTAAACCCCAGCTTTCTTGGCAATAGGTCACTGGAAACCCTGGAGCATTTTCCAATTACAGTGGTCAGTTCAAGTGGGAATAAGGCTAGTCACACGCTTTACAACCCACGCATCATCCTAAGTGCGTAGCCTTGAGAATAACATGTTGTGTTATTATATATTCATAGGAATAGTAATTAGCCACATGCTCATAGCAAAAACTAGAAAAAATTCAAATATATACCAGGAGTAGTCTAGACAAATTAATGTTGGCATATTTATGTATTAGAATGCTATAGAACAGAGAAAATACATGACCTTTAATTGTTTGCATCAATATTTTAAAAACTTCAATAACACAATATTGAGACTGAAAAGTAAATCACAAACTTCTTAAAACACAGAATGAATTTATGTATTACTTAGGAATGTTCTTATAATAGACAAAAAAGAAAATCAATAAAATGTTTATCAGACAATGATAATTTTTTAAAAGATTTAAAAAATGTGTGTGTGTGTGTGTGTGTGTGTGTGTGTGTGTGTGTGTGTGTGACCACATCAGAACCAGTGTCCTTGGGGACCAGAAGAAAGCATTGGGTCCCTTGGATTTGGAGTTACAGGCAATTATGGGCTGCCTAACACCGGTGCTGAGAACTGAACTCAGGTCATCAGTGAGAGCAGCAAGTACTCTCCAGTCCCAGAGACGATTTAAATCTTAGTGCACATATACTAGAGAGTTGACAAATGGTGTGAGGAAGTACAAATGCAAAGGGGCTCATAAAACACTTTATACATCCTCATCTTAACCCAAGTGCTGGGCACACATGCATTTGCCTCAGTGTTATGTTTTCAACACACGTTTCCATTTTTATATTTTACTGTTAATTAAGACATTTCTGGATTTTCAAAAAGCAGATAACAGATGCTCAAAGAATATGAAAAACAAAAGACAAATCTTTCAGTAATAAATTTCTAGAGACATCTTTGTTAATTCAAAGACACAAGTCTTTATTATTTGTATTTGTTCCCTCTCCCTCTCTCTCTCTCTCTCTCTCTCTCTCTCTCTCTATCTATCTATCTATCTATCTATCTATCTGTCTCTCTCTCTCTTTACACACACACACACACACACACAGTTGTAGGGGTGCCCCTGCGTGGGTGCATGCCTGCCCCAGCATGAGGGTGGAAGTCACAGGACACCCTAGGAGTTATCTATTGCCTTCCACCACAGTGTCCTTGGGGTCAGAGTCAGGTCACCAAGCTTGATAACCAAAGCCTTTGCCCATTGCATCATCTCTTAGGCCTTTTTGTTTATTATTAGTGTATGAGCGTGGGTGCATGTGCCCTGACATGTACATGACTACACAGAGGTGGCAATCCGAGGACAGCATTGAGGAGTAAGTTCTCTCCTTCTACCTCCCTGTGGCTTTCAGGGATCAAACATAGGCTTGGGCTGTAAGTGTCCTTACCTCCGGCGCTATCATGCCGCCAGACATGAATCTTTCAATGGGTCAGCATTTATACACGCCTGCCAGTATTATGTCTTATTTTAGGTTTTACTTAATTATGTAAGCATTTGTGTAAATGGCCTCCACTTTTGTGAATCAAGTCAAAGACTACATAACAAACGAGACTGTAGGCATGGAGGACAGATCTGTTGCCTATGTGGTATTTTTTTTTTCCTCCAGTGAAAGATTGAGTTAGATTCCCATTTAGAATACACACAAGGATGTTAGGACTGGTAACCCATTAGATGGGAGCAGCCTGGTTCTTTACAAACCAAAGAAAGTCTGGAGGAATTCTCGCTTTCAGCCTGTGCAGCAGGAGGCCTTTCTAGGCCAGCTAATCTCTGCTTCCTCTTCACCTGGAGTTCACTGTGGCCTTTTCCTGTGTGTGCGTGAGATTCATTTGCGGCTCATCTTGATGGAAACACAGGCTTCAAAACCACTGATAGCTATCAGCAAACGCCCATAGCTCCCAACACAAACATCCAAAGAGAAACTTCCTTTCTTTGGCTGCTTTGTGGGGTGCAGAAATAAATATCGTTGTCTGAGAGAAGATAAATCTCCCTGCTCCTCCCCCTAAAGAGCTGGAAAGAACCTGGACTCTGTGAATAATCCTCAACTTCATGTCATTGCAGGGCTAGCTAGCCCTGCCCAGCGGCTGGCGCAGTCTCAGCCCTGAGATATGATTCTGTCCATACGGCTCTAGCCTAGAGCCCTTCGCAGTCCAGAGTCAATGCTTGTCGAAGCCTCTCTTTCTTTTCCCACTTGGCATGTCTGCAACATCTTCTATCCTCAGCCTTCAGCATGGTGACTGGCACTTAGCCCTTGACAATGCTGACAGAAAAAAAAAAAAAATCTTGCTCAATGCTGAGAGAGGGATACCTTGATGTTCTAGTCAAGGGAAAACAGGAGTCAGGGCTCTAAAGAGACATACCCAGAGCCACAGAGAGAGAGAGCAGGAGCCGCAGGACCGTTTGTCCTCTGAGTACCGTCCCTATTTACAACCAGGTATAGAAACTTCTGGAACAACTATATTTGATCCAAGTTCCTGAACTCCTCAAGTCTGCACCTCTGTCTTGGCAGAAACAAAATGAGCTAATTAAATGCTCGCCACTAGGTTATTTTGGAAACTTCATGGAGTGTGTGAGAGCCCGAATGAATTTCAGGCCACTATTGATTACTTCACACTCAGAGGGAATCATCCAGGCATGGCAAGAAGGTGAGGACACTAAACCCATAGCTGAGGGTTATTAATATTGTAATGCTTTTGCTTATTGGTGCAGAAAAGCAACTCTTGGCTGTATAAGGGACTAACGCTTTAAGGCTCTAACAGAGAAGAAGAGAGAGAATTCTTCAAGGTGGAAGGACAGTCCAACCAAATACTCGTTTACCTAATTGCTTTGGAACAACCAAGATAACCCTGCTCACTGTGGGAGAAAGAAAATCAATAGATTGTGTTTAGAGGAAACTAAAGACGCAACTTGGGTCATTCTCTGTGTGGCTAGTAGAGAGTGGTAACTGGGCACAGATTCCCCAGAGGAGCAGCATTAGGTAAAAAGTAGCCTGCATAGCCTAAAATAACCCAACAGCTCTTATAAAGTAGCTCTTTGTAAACCTTAGGGGTTTCGGTGCCTAAGAGAACTACATATGCCTAGAGCGAGCGAAACTCACAGCATTTTCTCCAGTGAGAGGACACTTAATCCACTGGTGAGACCACCAAGCCTCTGGATGACAGCACTGGTCCTCACAGAGATTTCTGGGACCTGAATCAAACCTCTCCTGCTTTTCATGGAGATTTTCCTGGCATTACATATTCACTTTTTGAACTTGTCCATCAAAAACTGACTGGCACTGCCCATCACACGGTACAATCATTCTAGAGAACATAGGATGTTTGGAAGAAGTTGACACCATTGATTAGCCACTAACCCAGGACTGACAAGACCAAACAGACTTACCAACATCCAGCCTTGGACTGTGGACTGTGGCCATGCCCACTGTTGCCTCTTTGTATTCACTGCGATTCCTGGGTATCTCTTATTAGAGATTGTCTTCACTTCAGCAAATACACTTACCCAGTGTGATGCACATATCCAGTGCAGTCCCATGCGTGGGCACTGTCCAGGCATGGTGGATAAGCCACTGACTGGTTTAAGATGGACACTTAAGAAGTGATTTCTGGGCTATAAGTGCTGGTCTTTTTTTTTTTTTTTTTTTTTAAGAACTTTTGGAGACACTTCTCGGCGGCTCCTTTCTTTAATATCCAGTCTAGATGTGAGTTTAGTCACATATTCCCCCTTCAGTTCCTGGACATGGTATGTCCACTCTCGCTAGGCCTTGCTTCTCTGTGGTTTTGATTTGTATCAAATGTTATTTTTAAATGCCTCAGCAAGCCAGGCCTGGTGGTATAGGCCTACACTCCAAAGGAGGCCAAGGCAGAAGTGTTGCCCTCAGTGTTAATGGTTAACAGAGCTTGTGCTGTAAATCAGCATTTATACAAATCAACTCTATTGCTGTATAAGACACAGCAGAAGCTTGAGATTGTCTTCACTAGATTGTTTGTATCTATCCATTAAGTATAAACCTTAATTCTCTCTGTTAGGTCAAGGCCTGCCGAACTCTTGTGTAGTCAAAGATGATCCCTAAGTCCTGACCTTAGACGATCCTAATGCCTCCTTCCATGTGTGGGTCCATAGAAGTGCACCGCCATGACATCCCGTGTATGTGGTGCTGGAGATGGAATTCTAGGTCTGGTGGATGCTAATCAGGCACTTTGCCAGCTGAGCTACACCCCAGCCTTGGATGGATTTGAGAAGGTTTTTTTTTTTTTTTCCTGTACTAGTATGGATGATCAAGAAGAAATAGGGGGAAGATGGTTGTCTGGTTATACGGTCTCTTTTCCAAGCTACACTGCAGCTTTTGGTGCCCTTTCTGTTTCTTCCCCTTGGCTGGATGTAGGCTTTTGGTTCCTTGGCTCACATCCCTCCTTGACTTACATTTGTTCCATGTTCTTGTCTCAGTGTTAATGGTTAACCGAGCATGTGCCATAAATTAGCATTTATAAAAATCAATTATCCTGCTTCATGAGACAGAGCAAGAACTTGAGATTGTCTTCACCAGATCATTTGTATTTATCTGTTAATTATAAACCCTAATTGTCTCTTTTTATCATATTAATTTGCACAAATTGTACAACTTCAGAGTTTAGCAGTTTTCAAGCCCTTGAAATACAATTGCTCTCTTAGCATTCTTTTCAGAAACATGGTGTTCATTAATGATTAGGTTGGTAAAATTAGCAGTTCTGATAATTGGCCTTGGCTTCTCCTTGGATTTTTTTTTCCTTTCCCTACTAAAGTTCTGGTTCTCATAATTATACATGTCTCTTGGCTTCTTCCTGCGCCTGGGCTCTGTTTTAATTGGCCTTCACGGATCATAAGATTTCACAGGAACTGGGCTCAAAGTAGAACGCACTTCCATGCCAGTGAACTGATTCCAAATAGGTTTGACTCTTTTCCCCTCTTGGACTTTTGCTCTATGAGCTCAGTCTTCATGTTCAAACTCTTCAAACCTGAACAGCTAGACAGGAAGAAAGGAAAGGGTGCCCGGGTTCAAGCCCCACCCATGGAACACTACAGATGCCCACCATGACAGTCACTTAGAAGGAGCCATACATCACACAGCAGGTCTCCAGGGACCAAACTAGATTTGTTCTTCCAAGAGGATGCACAAATCTTGATTAAGTAGACAATCCACTATAAAGGATAATGTCCCCTACCCAGCCAGAACTAGGCGTCCTCCTGCTTCCAAGAAAATTACCGCTTTCTGGCACTTTCTAGAGGCTTCGCATTCAACTCTGATCATACTAAAGAGCTATCGGCGTGCTCCATCCCCAAGGCTGCAAAGCTTACGAGAAGGAAAAGAAAGACACCTGTCCCCCTGCTGTCCCACAGAATTAGCAGAGCTAAGGATTCTGTCCTGACTCCCTGATCATGCTCTCCTAAACAGAGGTTGAAAAGTATGTGGGGTGATCATTCCACACTACAAGACCAAATGTCTGACATAGCTGGGATCCCCTGAGTCCTTGACTGGACTTCTAGATTGCTTAGCTCACTGGGCAGATGCCCCTTTGGAAGCCACCACTACAAAGAGAGGTCAAAGTTTTTCATACATTACCTGAGTCAGAACCCAAGCCAGGTATAAATATGTGAGACAAGACTTCCAGTCTGCAAGCTGTGGCTTTTCAGGATTTTGTTCATTTCATTGGATAGGGACGAGGTGCTGGGGAAAAGTGGGGCAACCAAGAGGCACATGGGAAGCAGCTGGCTTTGTGTGTTGTTTTTAGAAATGGGGTCCCACCATGATGCTCAGGCCACCCTCAAATTCTTGCTCTCAAAAGACTCCTCTACATCTGTTTCCAGAATAGTAGATACTGCACAGAACCACACCTGGCTTAAGAACCGTCTGTTAGGGAGAGGTCCCCGCCCCATCTGAAGGGAACTGCAGTGTTCTGCCTGATGCCGTCCTCTGATACTTTTCGGATCAGGTTGCTTTTAAGATACGGTGTGTGTTCCACACACAAAGTACCTGCCAGACAGATCTCTGGAAGTTCTTGATGGCCTGACTTAATCCATGCTGGCTTGGACAAGCTCACACCACAGAAATGTGGTCAGGTTACCTCCTGATGACCTCTCCCCACCCCTAATGAGGCACCCCAGTCTTTTGTGCCTGGTGCCCGGCCACAAGGTTCTGAATCCTGTGACAGAGTGTGAAGCTATTCTCAGAGAATGACAAATGTTGGCTGAAAACAAGCCGTGTATCCAGCTGCGCAGCTCTGAACTGTCACTCCTCTAAGATGAAAAACAGGAATGCTACATACCCCAAAGGGGGGACCAGACTGCATCTCAATGGCTGGGATCCAGGTAAAGAGAGGATGGAGAAAAGCTGGCCACAAAGAACTCTGTGTGGAAAGATTTGCAGGAAAGGAAAGGGGGCAGGGCCCCCACCTCATACTAACTGTGACAGTGTCTTTGGCTTCATTACCTTGGGGTTTTTGTATGGTTGGGTCTGTTTTGTTTTATTTGAGACAGCACCTCTCTTTTGTAGTTAATGCCAGCTTGGAACTCAGCATTGTGCCTCAGTCCCTGAGAGCTGGGATTACAGGTACATGCCAGACAGCCAACATTGTTCTATTTATCTACCTCAAGACCCACAAATCAACAGAGTGTCAGACACACAGAGCACCCTTGCCAGCAGCTCCCTTCACTTCCTTCCCACCTATCCATCTTCCTAGGAACCACCACGTCTCCTCTGTAGCTCAAAGATTGCCTTCCTTCCTCCTTCAGTGTTAGTGAAGCACAAATCCTCCATGGTTCAGCCGTGAGTCCTCCATGGTTCAGCTGTGAGTGCTCCATGGTTCAGCTGTGAGTCCTCCA
>OU015742.1:149953592-150006590 GCA_907169655.1 Acomys percivali
ACACACACACACACACACACACACACACACACACACACACACACACATACATACACACCTGTTTTTGGGGAGTGAGAAGGTGAGTTTGTTTTGTTGGTGGTGTCTTATTTTTGGTTTATTTGTTTGGTTTTTTGAGACAAGATTTCTCATGTAGCCTTGGCTGTCCTGGACTTGTTTTGCGGACCAAGCCTCAAACTCACAGGTATCCACCTGCCTCATGGAGTGCTGGGATTACAGGCATGTGCCATCGCACCTGGCTTGGAAAGGTTTTCATAAAATTGATTTTCTTCTATTGAGTTTCTGAATCATCAACGCTCAGAATCTACTATAACCATGTGACTTTCACAGTGATACCTAGTGCTAGAAAGAAGGGTTAGGAAGAAAGTACACCAGGGATGGGAAGGCTGAAATTCAAGCAGGGTGTATGTTGGTCTCCCCAAGATGAGTTGCTGTTCATATTACAACATCAAAAGAAGGTGGATCAGCAACATTATCCTAGAGTTAGGGCATCTTCCCCAGAGAATAAGATAGAGCACAGATGCTTCTGGAATGATACAATCATTTCTTCAATCAATCATGTGGACATGCTGTCACCCCCTGGAGGTCTGCAGGATCTGAAGGCATTTTGACCAATGATGGTACCCTATTCTTGGAAAGGTAATCAGTAAAAGTTAGGTAAGGCTTTAACCAAGTTCTCCTGGTTTCAGGGCAGATTTCCCAGAGTTATTAGTGGGAAATACGTAATTTTTTCTTCATCTTTCTTTCTTTTTCTTTTAATTCAGCAATATATCCCAGAATCAAGGGATGTGGATCTGAGAATACTAATCCAAGAATACTAATACTAACTATCTCACAAGGCTGTTGCCAAGATTGAGGGACAAGGATATTATATGCAGCATTGAATATAGAAGGTGTTGCTTTCCCAATAATCATCTCATCTAATACCCCTGAAGGAGTTGTGGTGAAAGGGGACCTCTGGATGTCATGTGCCAAACAGACTAGGACTGAGCAGGGAATTAGAAGACCTCACCTGGTCCAGTCTACCCTGCTGCAGCCAGTGGGAAGCCTCAGGACTCGGCCTGCTAAAGACAGAGTGACTAGATGCCATGTATTTCTGTGGCTCAGGCCTGCCCACCAGCCACTCAACTCTGATTTTTTAAAATGCCTTCAAACTGTTGACTAAAATTTTATTTATATCATTCTGCCTAGATTTATCTATCTCAGTCTTTATTCCAGCCTACCTCTAGCCAAATATTAAAAAAAAAAAAAGAAAGAAAAAGACTGAAATGTCTTGTAATTTATTCTGTGATGGAATGATGTTCCTAGAATGTAAACACAGAGAAAGGCCAGAAGGTGCTGTTACATCAGGTGTTAAGGTAGGAAACATGAACTTTGTCTCCAGCCCTTGGGCAAATGGGGTCTGTAGATGATGTCAGGATTTTTCTCCATTAATACCCAAGGTGTCCTGGTGACTTTGTTATATATACTTTTGAAAGTGAGGCGAACTATTTACAGGGCTCCCAAGAGAGGCTCATTGTGACTCAAGATTACTAGTTAATTATCTGCTAAGGCCAGGCAGATAGCCAGACAGGATTAAACTCCACAGAATGGTGTGTCTGTCCTCCCGCTCTCAACATGGGTGGCAGGGATCTGTGAGGGATCCTGAACTCTTTCTGCTGACCACAAAACTGCAGGCTTTGGTTTGAGGAGGGGTTGTTTTGGGTTGTTTTTTTTTTTTTTATATCTTTATTCTGTTGTCATCACTGGCCTGCCTCTGTGGTTAGTCACTCTTTTCTCTTTGTAGAGGGTCAGAGTTTAGCTTTAGGCCACAGCTTTCCAGTCCCTTCCTTCTTACCTCAGGGACTTTGGAATGTCAGAGATGTTGACACTGTCAAGGATGCCTTTTCCAGGAGGAAAGTTAGGCTTATCGCTGCATAACAGGAGACACTGGAAAGAGAGGATGGTATTCAGCGCCCTGTGCTCTCCCAGCTCAGAATGTGAGTGGGCTTTATTTAATCAAGCCTAATTAAGGCTTGCTGATGTTGAATTTTAAAAGTAAAATATGTCTATCAGAGAGATGAGCAAGGTGGCCCCTATGCAGACCAGAAAAGCCTTCTTTTAGGTACACACTTTGGGATAGACCCCACCACCACACCCCAAAACCCATCCTCTTCTTTTCTAGAAACCCCAGTCTCTTCTGACCATGCCAAGCTCTGCTTCCTCTGTATGTTACCGAAGCACAGATCAGTTACGCCCCCTAGACACCAATTTCTTCTCAGTCTCAGGTGACCTTAGGGCTTGAACTATTTCCCAACAGGAAGATGTCCCCTTGCTGAATAGAGGAAGCGTTAGCTACTGGCCAGTTTCAGAGCCAGAGCCTCCTAAACTATCAGGACACCCAGGGGCCATGGGAAGTCCATCTCTAAAATAAAAGGCAGGCTGGGCACATTTCTGAAGGGTGTGCTTCCTGGGGCTGTGATTTGCAGCCCTGGGTAAAATTTGTCCGCTTCCTGATGGAGCCCTTTCCTCTCAGCTGTCAAGTGCTCTGTGAAGACAGGAAACCCAAAGTCAGCTTCCACTGGGGGCAAACCTAGGAACTGACGCATGCAGTGAGGAGGCCAAGCCGTATATTTCATTTACACCTGACCTGTTCTTCCTCGATTCCCACGGATTCGCTTAATCTTCTTTCACCTCTACAATTCCAGAGACAGAGCTCAAGCTTCCAGCAGCGTTTACTTAAGAAGAAGCACAAAGCCAGATGACCACTGATCCTTGGCAACCCTCCAGATGCTGTAGCCTGAGCTAATCGCAGCCAGGATCAGGGCGCGAGGGGTGCTTTGCAGAATATCAAGCTGTCAGCGAGCACAGATGACTGCCAGTCTAACAGCAAAGGGAAGCTTGCGGAGAGCGTTAGCGAGAAGTGTCTACATTCCAGAAGCCAGTCCTCACACATGCAAGGCAATGAGATTTAAAAATTAAAAGAATTCTTAAAAATAGCCTGGCAGTATCCTACCACCAAAATTTTGAAAATAATACTACCATCGGGTTTATAGATTGGAAATTTTAACAACAGCGACAACAAAAATGCATTGAATGCCTTCCGGGTGCAAGACTGTGATAGGTAGCCTTGATTATTCTGTATAGCAGCCTCCAAACCTGGGCTACTCAGTTCAGGGGTTGAAGTGGAGTGATTGAGTTAATAGATCTGTATATTAAACCTGTCTGTTAGTCTTGAGGCATTTCAGAGCTTACAGAGAATGTCACAAAGACCAAAATTGATTTAAAAAAAAAAAACAAAACAGGTTCAAGGTCAGTCAGTCTCTTTGCTCCAAAGCCATTAGGACACCATGCCTCTAGGTTAACAACAGTCTTAGCATGGTCACGAGTAGTGGGACAGACCTACAGCAGCAGGGACATGTGGTGCAGGCATCATTAAGAATCTCAAACTCAGATTTCCTCAGAAAGCTGTCCTGAAGCTACCGCTGAAGCCAACTGGAAAGAAACCAACACCAGACTCTAAGAGAAGAAGCAAAGTGAAAACAGAAGAACCAATTCTCTCTTACAACTAATCTCTCCCACAACAACCATCTGTTCGGTCACCACTCCCCGTGTAATCTCTCAGAGGAGGCAAGTGCAGTGTAAATACTGCCAGGAGACTCGCTGCTCCTCAGGCTGCAGGTGTCCCAAGGGTCACTAGAAAAACACCCTGTGAGGTTAAAAACAAACAAACAAACAAACCAAACCAAACCAAAACAGCTCATTCAGAAGGGAGAGGCGTGCATCTGTGTGGGGAAACCGATGGCAAACTGTGAGCTTTACCTAAGCCGGTGGCCATACACAGCAGACCTCAAGGACAGGAAGGGGAAAAAGAAACTGTTCAAAGGCGTGCTTAATGAAAGCCCAGGGGTATTCATTATGCACACCACCCCAGCAATAAATACTCCACAAGTAAAATCAAATGGAGGACGCTGCAGAGGAGCGGAGAGACAGAGTAATCAAGGGGAAGAGAGAGTCAGATGCTCTGCTTGGTGCAAAGCCATCTGGAACACGCCAGAGGAGGGCGACCCAGCAAGGGAAAAACAGAATGTACAAGTCTGGGGGTGGCCAGAAGTTGCCCAGGTTGTTCAGAGGCCTGGCAAGCAAAGACAAGCAGAATGGTAGGAAATGAATCAAATCTACATGCAAAGAAAAGGCAGGGCAGGGAACGGGAGGGGCAAAGGGGCAAGGCCTTTGTGAACGACAGCAGCTGCCAACCTGGGCGGATGGAGATTTTTACCATGCAAAAATCAGGCTTATGTGCTAAATGTTAATAGACACTAAAGATGTTGGGCCTTCAGCTGGTTCAACCACTTGCAAGATTTTAACAGCAACCTTCCAGATCTCTCAGGGGGTCCCTGGGTTCCGAAGGGCATGGTCTTCTCCAAGGATCAAGAGGATTGAGGAGCAAGAGTAAGAGTCAGACACACTTGATCTATGAGAAGACAGGGACAGAAACAAAGCCTGCCTCAGCATGGGGATTCTAATGACCTCAGGGTACTGAAGGTCACTGCAGAATGGCAGTGGCCCTGCACCATGTTTCTGGCATCATGCCTGCTACAGTCTAAACATACCTTTCATGTGAGTCTGCATGATGCCAAACATAACAAGGTAAGTCCTGTGGCAATTTCTAACCATATGTTAAAATATCCATCACTGAGCTTCTAACACATACCTAAAACCAGGCTGGAAGTTTTATATACAGTAACTCCAACTCCCTAAAACATATTAAATTTTTGTTACTACCATGAGCTACTATTAAGAACTAATGATAATTGTCATGTAAGTTTTGGTTTCTTTAAAAACTCAGTTATGTTATATAAACATGTTTTTGTTCTAATCCCAGGTATGGGATATGTGGCTGCTTCAGTTTGTCTACAGCTGACAACTTTGATTGCCTTGTGCTCTGATAGGGGTATAGTCTTTGCCAGCTACAGATAGTTAAATTCTGAGGACTCTGAGAGGGTATAAACAGCAGAGGCAGGACAGAGTCAGGGAACTACGAGAAAGAAGAAAGAGGCTGTTGTCCCCCCTGCTGCTCCTGGTTGCTGTTGATGCAGTTTGCCAAGAGGTCAGAGAAATACTGAAACAAAGACTGGACTTGCCCCAAGGAACCCCACGACTCTTACCAGCAGGAAGTAGTAGAGAGACCTTTGCCTCTTCTCCCCACTAACCTTTTTCTCCTGTCTTGCTATGGGGTGTTGGAAGGTATTAGGGTAGATAAGGGTTGGAAGGGAGGTAGAGGTATAAGAACTCTAATAAGATAGATTTTTTTTTAAAGGATGCCTACAGATAACAGTAGTAATAATCAGAAACACTGTCAATTGGGTACCACCCCACAAGCCTTAATGGATATTAATTCATTTCATTTCCATATAACTCTGTGAAGTTGGGATCATTACTAACCAGGACTATATCCTCAAACTAAACCACCTGATGTATTGTCCTCAAATGCTGAACGCCCTGGGAGATGTCCATACCTGAAAGACTATAAGGCCCATATACTTTTCTTTAATTCCATATCTCCCCAACCTCTTGGGTAGGTTCCTAGCATCCTAGGTATCCAAAATTAATTCCACCTTATAGGAAAGATTCTAAAAAGTTATTCTCACCACCACTCTTGGTCTTGAAGTTAGCTGCATAGATTATGAAACAAGTGAATTTTTAAAAAGCCCAATTGCCCCATTAGCCTACAGTTAGTGAACTGTTCAATGTACAGCTGTTCAATGTACAGTACAATGTCAATGAGCTACAGTCAAATCCTATTATTTGCTCATTTTTCACATTGACATCTTATGTACATGTTTTAGGGACTTTGGCACTGCCCCATTTTTGGAGTGCACAGCTGTAGAAGTCCTACCCTTGAGGACAGAAAAAAAACCTCTATATCCTTCAAAATTAAAAAGGCAAGTTATATTTTTTTCTACTGCAAAACAAGAAAGTACGGGTGTGGAAAGAGAGCCAAGCTGTGCAGCAACACACAAATGATTTGCTACTAAAGAGAACAGCGAGACTCAAGCTTTAGCTACAAACTCACCCATGTGACTGTCAGTCAGGAGAGACCAGGCAGGACCAGGAGGTCAACAGTGTGAGACGTGCTCTCCTGCTAGACTTCTCACCTCCCAGTGGACATAAGTGGGAAAAAAATAATATTTCTTGTCATAAATTCCTTTTCCTTTAAGTTAATTTTCAGGCAACAGGAGCCACACAACACACAGGGTTGTCACTGGGGTTTTCTTCCACAACAGAAATGACTTCGCTTCTAAGTTGCTGGAAGCAAACACCTAACATGGATATTACTGGCAAGGCCCGTGGGTCCTTTGTCTTCTGCAGCCTTCTGTATTTACAGAGCTCAGCACCAGCAGGCCAGGCCAAGAACATAGGCTAGTTTCTCCATTGAGAATCCAAAACCAAGATCATTAGGCTCCTCCTTGCTTCTTCCACAGACTTGGGAGAGCATTCTCACACTGTTTATACTTACTGCCAACCAGGAATGTGCTCTCAATACACTCAACCCAGAAGGCTCAGCATGAAAACAGTTTTGGTATCCTTCAAACACTATTGTAGAGTCAGATAAGTTTTTATAGAATCTATATAAACAGAAGAAGTATCTCTGAGAATCAAAACCAGAAAGAATTAGAAACTGAGCAGGTATTACAAACTAACTCTAGGCTTTTTTGGTCGCCTTTGGGGCAAAGGATACAGCAAGGAGGCCCATGTGTTCCTTTAGAGGGCACATGGAACAAACTGACTCCTGTGCCCATATCCATATGCTAAACTCTGTATATGTTTTGGTCAGTCTAAAACACCCTCCTCTCCTAGCTGTGAGACCAAAGTACCTAGCCTTAAAGATGACAAGACTCTAAATTGCCTCCAAGTGAGCACTTCAGCAGAAACCCTTCCCCCTGCAAATAGTGCTAGAATGGTTGTCTACCAAGTTCCTGTGGCAGATGTCATGAGACCCAGAGCATTTAGGTCTTCAAATAAGTCTGTCACTGAAACACACCAAATTACCTTCAAACTTATTGATTTAGGACAACAAGCAAGCATTACAGAAGTCTGGGAACACCTCACCATTTCTGGTTCAGAGATCGTGGGAGGCTGGAATCATCTGAAAGCTAAAGCAGGGTTGGGGCCTTAGGACTTCACTACCTGCCTGAGATCTGCCATCTTCCTGGGCATGCTCAACAGAGTCTATTGCCTCCTTTTTGAGGGAAATACTCACATTTACCCACATTTTAAAAATAATCAGTCAGTACATTGGTTTCTTCTCTATGCATATAACCATACTGAAGAGAAGAAGGATTTTAGGTCACACTCTACCATGGCAGACAAGGCTTAGTAATGGCAGTTGTTGTCATGGTAGCAAGGAGGATGAGGCTGCTTGTTCACACCTTGTCCTAGCAGAACAAGAGGGCAGGGGAAGAGGACAAAACATGGGTCTGTTTGTAGCCCTCCAGTCCCACCTCCCAGGGGCCTACTTCCTTCAGATAGGTCCCACGTCCTGAAGGATCCATGATCCATCTGAACATCAGTCCAGCTGGGGGCCAAGTGTTCAAATCCATGATGCAGGCTGATCCTGAGCGGGGCACCAACAGGGTAGACAATATGAGCTCCAGCAAGCCAAGTTCTAAGTCTCTTCACAAATCTGAGCAACTGTTTAAAGACCGCATACAAGGAGCAGCAGCAGTAGAGGGCAGGGTCAGTAAACCTTTCTCTGTACGTGTGAAGGCCGGAGAGTAAATATCTTAGGTTTCAAGAGCTAGAAAGTCTCCATAACCACTACATGTTCTGGCAAGAGGAAGGAGACCACAGATGACACACAAATATAGAAGTGTGGCTGCACCCCAAGAAAACTACGTACAAAACCAGCATTGGGCCAGACCCTGATAACAAGACATGGAGCAGCTCAAATCTACACAGAGATGTTTTCTCATGAGGAAATACCTAGAAAATACTTACTTTGCTAGACATATGCATACCGTTTATATTAATAACTTCTAAACATCTACCTTTGGGGAAATCTTGAGATCATATTTTTTTTTATCCCCCAGATAATGACTAAGTACTCAAGCTCTCAGGCAAAGTTCAGTCTTTGCCTTCATAAGAACCTGATAGTGGCTTAAATCAAGAGTTTTTCTAGCTTCTGGGTGGGAGGAGAAAAGACTAGAAAAAAAGATAACAGCTAGATTTTCCATTTCTGCCCAGATCAGTACTCCCCGCCTGCAGCTCAGTCTAAGACCGCAAGGAGCACCCTGCCAGCTCTAACACTGTCCTCACAAACATCAGTTCTAACAGACACATTATGAAAAGGGGAGACCAGCGATAGCCACCAAGAATGTTACAGGGAGGCAGGAAGTTGCCCCACTTCTAATCCACCCTCTTCCGCTTCGTACACCACAAGCACGTCTTTTATTGGCGATTTGACTTCCAAACCAAAGATTCCTGCCTTGGCCTTTTCTTTCATCTTGCTTTCAGTCATTTTGATTACTTAGTCCAGGTACTGTGGCTCTGAGCCACACCCTCAGCACCCAGACAGGTTTCTAAAAGGTTTGTCTCATGGCATCATTAACTTGAGAGGTGCAGCGGCTCCTCTGTCTCCCTCCCTGAAGAAAACAGTAACTCACCCTCTGCCAACAACGCGCCACTCCAGCAGGAGCGTTGTTAAGTGCAGCAAATCTTAATCTCCTCTAAAATAGGGCCCATTGATTGTCCACAGTAAACACTCCTCGTCCTGATCCACTCAGTGTGTACTGACTGAAATTTATTTACTGCCTCTCGTCACCATCAATCAAGGATGATCCTGCTCAGAAAGCCACAGAGCAGCCTCTGCAAGCCTGTGGCTTGAAAGCTTAGAGGACCTCTGACTTCCCACTGAGGGCCAAGACTTCTGCTAAGTGCCCCCAAAACATAGAGATAAGATACCAATGAACAATCAACAGGACCTGCTGCTGCCGAACATTAAGAAAATAGGAAACCAACACTTGTTACGTTTCTACTTTGATCACTGAAGTTCGTAAAAAGAAGAAACTTTGTATCTAACAGCTATTGTTCCCAGGGGAGGGTAAATCACAACTTCCCACCTCAACTCACATATATACGGCCTCTGAAACCTGCCGAGACAGCCAGTGTGAGCCACAAGGCATGCCAGTGCACCAGCAAGTTAGGTGAAAGGAAATGAAACCCAAAACTAAAAAGAGACTCAAGGCATTTAACCAAACTAACGTGTGAATCTAGAATCCTGATTGCAATCAACTGGCTCAGTCTTTCCTGTCTGTCGTAAGCCCAGCCTCTCTCTTGTGACTATTTTTCCTCCAACTACATCGTCATTTTCCAGGCGTCTAAGATAGCATCTTCACTATCCTAAGAGTCTTTATGCTGCGTCTTTCTATTTTGTGTTCCCAGTGATACAGGGACAGGGAGGAGCCTACCATCTATCATGTTAGCTTGGGGTAGAAACTCATCTCCTGGTCCTTCTTTTTTCCAGACACATTTGACTTAAACATGTGCCAACAGCCTAAGCAGAGACGTGAAGTTGTCATTCTCCCTCTGAGCCTGATGCTAGGCCATGTGTGACACTCAGATTTAATATATATCAACATCGTCCGGAGGAAGTGTGAAAACCCATCCCTGGGTCTGATTCAACATTTCGGCCTCAGTTGCCTCAAGTAGGTTCTGAAAGTTTACATTTCTGCCTATCTCCAAGACGTCACTCCCATTAGATGTGGGATGGAGGGGGGGGATGGTATTGTTGCATGCTGAGAGGTGCTGTCTGGCCATTGGGTGAGCTTACAGGCTCATGGGAGCTTCATGGAAGTGATTGTGTGAGTTGAGCCTTTTAGTTCCACCCGGGCCAGAAGCACAGCTCTCGTGTTATTGGATCCAGGCTTGGGAACCGGGAGAGCAAACAAGACCATATGGAAAGCAGTGAGGCCTACAGCCCCAGCTCAGAGCTGGGACCTAGTGACCTGTGCTTCACTTCACTCCTTGTCTCTTCCTTGTTTGTGACCACTGACAAGTACTTTCTTCCCTTTTATAAAACAGTGTTGGAGATCATGGCTGGAGCCTTGGGAAGCCACCATAAGGCTTGAATGAGGTCATCTATCCAAATCATGCAACGTGAACTATTTGGAGAATTTCAAATAGGTTGACTAAATGCACAGGGTTCTAAGCTCAGCATACTGCCGTAACTTAGACGATCAAGGAGAGGCCGGAATAAGAAGCTTGACCTAGACTAGATATACAGTCTACATAGGGAAGTGAAGGTGAAAAATGACTTCCTGGACAGGGGTGAAAGGTTTGTAGCATAGGCTTTCTGCTCTATGCACAATCAAGTATCTGAAGTGTAGTGGACGCTTGCTCACTGGGTGGCGGTGACATTAGGCACTCGGGGTTCAAGTAAAACACTCAGGCACTGGGAGCTGAGGTGTAAAACAAAAAAGCCAGGATGCTACTAGTATCAGTGGTGCCAGCTTAGGGAGCTAATGCTATAGAATGGGCCCAGATTCTGGAGCAGGACCAAGCATACAGGTAGTACTAAACGATGCTAGATGAGGTGGCCCATCTGGTACAACTCCAGCAACTTGCGTAAGAGGGTATTAAGGCAGAAGGATTGTGCATTCCAGGCCAGCCTGGGCTATATAATGAAACACTGTGCAACAGGGCACAATTTAAAAATAAATAAAACACAGAGAGTGAAGAAACCAGTATGTGTGTGGCTTCTATCCACTGTGAACAATGCCTAGGTCCACAAGCAAATCAAAACAGACCACACAGCCCAAAACTCCTCCCCTTAGATGAGAATTAGGGTCTGTGTTCCAGTAGTCAATCAATTAGTCCATTTTCTCTTACTATAACTACTAACTATAACTTACTAAAGCTAAGATATTACAAAGAAAAGAAGTTCATTTAGTTAACAGTTTTGGAGACATAGAGAACTATCATCTCACCAACTCTGGTGAGCGGCCCTCAGCTGGATCACATCACAGCAGATGGTGTCATGGTGGTGGCACATAGCAAGACAGGAAACCAAAAATCAAGACTAGGAACTCAGTGGGTCCCCTAAGAACTTCTACTGCAGAGGGCATACCTCCAAAGACCAGAGGACACCCACTTAGCCTCAGCTACTAAGGGTCCCATCACCTTAACCCTGCCATATGGTGAACCAAACTCCCAACACCTGAGCCCTTGAGAGATTTGGCACATATCCAAACCAGTCTCTTCGGCCTCTGATGAGTTTTTGGCTTCCGCTGCCCAGATCTCCAAGGCTCATCTTTGCTGTTTACCAGATAGTGTTCCTCTCTAACCCCTAATGTGTTCTTTCTCAGCAGGAATCAGCCCCTTTCCTCTTGGCCTTTCCTGTATCTTTCTACCCACAGTGAGATTAAATGATGCCAAAGTGTATGTTCTGAACACTTCTCCCTGTGACAGGCAACTACTGGCAACTAATTTAATTTCACAAGCCCTTTTTTTTCTAATAAGCAATGTTGTAATGACTCTCATAAAAATGATTTGCCTACTCTCATAGTTTTCAGATTGCCCAAATATAGATAACTTAGCTTGTTTTGCCAATTCCAATTGCTTAGCAATGGCTGCCTGGGGTGTCATGCATAGCTCTAATTATTTAATTCTCTTTTTATTGTTTTTATTATTTTTTAATCAGATAGACATGCATGTTTAAAGTTAATAGTCAAATAATTCTATACGGTTTATTATTAAAAGATGGCAGTTCTTGTCTCTCAGCCTCTCTCTTCCCCTTTGTGGAGTAATTACTTTCAACCTCTTCAGTAGTACTTGAGATCAGTCTTTTTTGGTGCCTACAATAGCACTGTCTTCTTCCACCATTTGGTTGCCTTTCTTTTGTCCATTAGTTTTAGCCAATATTTATTAATTTCTTCCTATAAAATATAATATTTTATTCTTGCATATACGCTATCATACCCATGTACAACTCAATTATAATTTTAAACAGACCAGTATTTGGAATTTACAATATTATTTCTATTTGAATGTTAGTCCCAGATGAGCCATGTAATAACACTTGTCTTTCCCACACCACTTTCCTAGTCTCTCTGAAACCAATTTTGGCTTTGCTTTCATTTAAATTTTTCTATGCGCTTATCATTAGTCGAATGCCTAGCTGACCGCTCTGTAAACCTCTCAGGGCCCTTGACACATGGGGTACTCCCTCCAGTTCATCTTCCTGAGCTTCTGGGTGCATCCTGCAGCTTCCTCATCCACTCTGCTCTGTCTATTCTTTCTTCTGGCCACCTCCTTTCACCTACTTTTCTGTGACTTAAAGCTCCTTTCTTGGTTTATGGCCTCACACACAAGGAACACACATGTACCAGCTATTTTCTAAGAACTTTCTGGAAAGGAGGTAGTTTTAAGCATTTGGATCTGAGAGTGTGCTTATTCTTTCCTTGTGTCCATTTGGTATTCTGAGTAGTTATAAAAGTCAAGGCCCGCAACCATGAGTCCCTAGAATTCAAAAGTCTATCGCTCTATGGTTTCTAGAGTCCAGCTTTGTTCGTGAGACACCAATGCTGTTCTAATCCTATTCCTTTTTGTGGTCTCTCCTTCATTTTCTAGAATAGAAACTTTGTTCTCAGTCTTCCAAACTCGGTGAGCTCTTCCAGACATGTGTCCTTCCTACAGAGTTTTAACGCCTGTGGTTGATGGCTTTTTCCTTTATCCCCCCTTTTTTCTTAGCAACTTTTATTATTAATATTTAGACCTCTTGAACTAGTCCTTAAATTTTGTATTAGTATCTCACCCCCCACTTTCTATCACTTTTTATTTTTGCTGTATTTTAGAGAGATTTGCTTTTTGAGCTTTGGTTTTACCATTATGTCTTAAATTTCTAAAAATCTGGTTTTTGTCCACTGAATGCTCCTTTTTAAGCAGCATTTGTTCTTATTTCATGGTGGCAATATTTTCTCTTGTCGAAGGATACTAATAGTGGACTTCAATTATTTTCCCCTGCCCTTGGCCTTGCAGCTGCTACGTAGATGCTCTACCACTGAGCTAAACCCCAGGCCCCTATAGGTTTAGATTTTTAATGTTCATCTCCCAGCCTAGCCTCTCTAAGTTGCTTTGTCTTAACCTCCTCTCCTTCCCCCTCCTCTTCTTCCTCTACATCTCCTCTCCTCTTAGATGTCTAATAATCTTTGATTAAATGCTCTTATTCTGGTTGGGACTGCAAAGTTGATTTTAGATTCTGCTTGTCCTCAAATATGATAACATCGCCATCCTAAAACCTTATCTCTGTATCCCAGTAATTGTCTTTCAATCATAGCTTTCAAGAGGAGTGAGTGAGCCAAAAGCTCACTCAACAGTGGATGGGTCACCACTATAGATGGAAAACAAGGAATCAATAGGCAAAACCCAAAACAGACTAGATGTAGACAAACCCTAGATTCCTTTCCCACTGATAGCTGTGGGCTGGCCTCGTCCATCTACCTGTGACCACACACCTGTCTGGAAGTTCTTACTCTTTCCAGACTAACTAAGCAGCTCTCTTTTCCTGCCCTTTTAGAAGTGTTAATAACCCTGTTATCCTGCAGCAGTCTACAGTTCTCTGTTGGTTTCCTTACACTGTGTCCTCTTTACAAACGGCCCCATCACCAGCATTTCCACTGTTACTGTCTTTGAGTGTGTTCTGCCATCTTTCTCCTGCTGGAGCCTAATTACTTCATAGTAAACGCAAGAGGGCTCACTTGATGGTAGGCAGCAAAAGCTATCGCTCACTTTAGCTCAGTTTTGACAAACTTCCTGCCCACATTTTGAGGGAAGGCTACCATCTTCCCCTAGACGCTTCCTACTAACTTCTTTCTATCCCATCTGTTAAATCAAGACTCAGAGAACAGAGTTCAAACTTGGAGGGGCTTGGACTACGGCTCCTCCGTAGAGCATTTGTCTGCCGTGTAGGAAGTCATGAGTTTGATTCCTGACACTACTAAAATAGATGAAGTTTAAAAGTTTATACTCCTCCCCCCCCCATCAAATTCAATTTACTTTGCAAATAAGTGTATTTAGTTACAAAACAGCACCCATCTTTCAGGCATAGGTAAGTTATTAAGTTAGTAAGTTAGTTGTGGGTTCTCTTAAGAATTTAAAGTTCAAAGTCCTTCAAGTACACAGGAACACAAGGGCATGGAAAGTCCATGCATTTCCTTCCCCACAGTTCCAAAGCAGATATCTTGCTCTCCCCTTCCCTGCCAACTCCATATGCAGAGATTCTCCCCCTGTGAAGAGGGACATGAAACAATCATCAAATGAGTGCAAACAGACAGATCACCATCGTCCTTGGACCAGCCAAGGCCACATGGGAAAGTTCTAACTTAAGAATATTCTATCTCCTACTGCTTTCCCAGTTCCCCAACAAGCAAGCAGCAGGCTCTGGCAGAAACTTGGCAAACAGAGGTCAAAATGTCTTCATTGCACAGCAGGCCCTGGCAGAACAAAGCCTGATTGCGTCATCACCCCTGTCAGATTTTGATCAGCAGATTAAATTAGCAATACGCCTTTCATCTCTTCCGGTCATGGTTAGCAGCCCTGAGTCAGAGCGAACGCTGCTCCTTGTGGAGGTGTGGGAAATGAGTGGTGCGCTCAGCCAACGTACTCCTAGCCGAAGGCCGACCAGATTCACCCATACAATGGGCACAGATAAAAAGGGACAGATTCTTGTGTTGTGGCATGGGGAAGCTGAGGAGAAACTGAAATATGCAGACTCTGCCAGAGAGCTTGGTGCAATTACAATAAAACATTAAACAGCCTGAAAACTTTATTTTCACTCTGATAACTCTAGCCAGAAGCTCCCAATGCATCACAAAGGCCCATTCACATTGTACTAGAGACCTAGCACCAGAGGAGCATTAATTAATACCTACCCTTCATGGATGAGAAGCTTTGTATGGACAAGTCTTAGTCCTACATACTATTGAAGATTTCTGTCTGCTCACTATTATCCAAGCTTTCCAACACCTAAACACTTCCTACAAGCTCCTTTTTTCCCCCTAACGTGTGCTCACATGAGTGAGTAGCAGCAGCAGCAATAAAATCTCTAATTCTAAGAAGAATCACTCTGCAGGCCTTGCTAACACAGCATTCTAAGTAGTCACTAATATCACCAGTCACATTCCAAAAACACAGGGAATAAGGACAAAGGTGGAAGGCAGGTGAAGGACAGAGTATATCCAATATAACATGTCTATCTAACAAGGGCAAGACACTGGGCTACCAAGGAGATCAATCTAAACAAAATAGTGGCCATAATTACACTCATAATTACAGGTCAATAAGACCCAATAAACTAAAGTACACATCTTTGTTTTTCATGTAAGTTTTTCCCATGGGAAAAAAATGAAAGTATGATTAAACGAGAGATTTGGAGTTTACACAAGGGACTGGCTGTCTAAAAACAGGGCTTTTAAAACTGAAGATGTAAGCTGGGTGTGGTGCACACCTTTAATTCCAGCACTAGGCAGGCAGATCTCTGTGAGTTCAAAGACAGCCTAATCTACACAGCAAGTTCCAGGCCAGCCAAGGCTACATAGTGAGATGTAAAGACTTTCTTAGGCTGGCAGATCTTTTGCAAGCTCTAGAAATTGTATTGAAGAAAATATTCTTTATTTGGGGAGAGTAAAGAGATCTCAGTAAACTGTCAGGCAACAAAGAGGCCGTGCCTACCCCATCATCTCTTGAATCTTTAAGTGGCCTCAGCTTGGCGGAAAGTATCTATTAGGGTTTTCTCTGAACTGATCTCTCAGTGAGTGAGAAAAGCAGATTGCACAAAACATCAAGATATTTTCCTTTATGTACCATTATAAGTATATTGTGAATACACACACAGTCTCACAAAGACAGTAGAAGAAAGTTGCAAGGACAAAGCAGCCATAGAGACTACTTCGAATGTTTAAGCATTGCTTGGTTTTCTGTGCTGAGAACCTACATCTCATTTTTTCATAAACAGGAGAAAGGAAATCACTTTTAGTATCACAACAACATTCAGAAATTGTGATGTGAACAGCCAAAGAGAAAAGGCCCGGAGAGCACTAGTGGATCGCCGCACTTCTTGTTTTCTAAGAAACAAAAACGCCGAGTCCAACTTGATCAAGACTCTTGTAAGCATGGCCAACCTTTCAGAAAAGCAGAAGTCCTAGATGAAGACTTTGGAGAAAGAAGCCCTCAGCCTGACAAAAATGCCAGGGATTGGGTGGAAAGGCGGGAAACATCTCCCAAAGTCCCCACTAGTCCTGGATCACAAGGACAGACAGTGCTGCATACTGAGAAAAAGTGTGGCCAGAACCAGTGGGAGCGAGGCGGTCTGCCATCTTTGGACAGCAGGATTCGCTGTGAGGAATCATGGGTTAGTCGTAGCACACTTTCTAGGCCAGCAATGGGAGTACAACTCCACAGCGTTAGACACCAGGGCAACCACAACATGGCCATACTTCTGCAGGCTTCCATTTCCTCAACTGTACAGCTAAAGTTTTGCCTAGAAAACCCTCAGAGTTCCGTCCATTTCTAAGAATCTAAAACCTATGATCTAATTCCAACCAAAATTTCAGATTCATTAAACAATTGCTGTGGCATGTAGAACTGGTCTACCAGACAGACATTGCTCTGGGGCTTGAATTTACGTGTACTGATGCAGAGATGTAAAATCACTTTTGTAATCTGCGTGGGATTGTGCTACCCACTCACCCACAATTATCTTTGAAAAACAGACAAGTCTATTTACTGTCGGAGCCAAAGCCTCCCTCCCTCTTCTTAAAAGCAAATCCCCAAACCTCAGGTGGGAGTCAGAATAACTCAGGAGATTTAGTGGTCTGAGCTGGAAGCTTTCCCACTGGGTCACAGACGCTTTATTTCCTGAGAGCAGCTTTTGTAAGGCAGGCGAGCAAGGCTGTATTTATAGTTAGAATATATAAATGGTTTTGTTTTTTGTTTTTTGTTTTTTTAGCAAATTAAACAGAATTGTCTCTAAAAAGCGACCAGTAAAGAGGTTCTATATTATTTGCTTACAAGAGAAAATTCAAAATGCCAATTAAAAGCCCCTTGGTGCTGCGAGCAGGTACATTCTTATCAAAACGGGCCAGCCGAATGAATTGAGCCACCCAGGAAATCACATGTCCACTCTTTAACAATATTAACTGGACAATCTCAGAAACAATGACAGCGCACACAGTTATAAATACAGGCTGCAGATAAATCACAATCATCAAACCCAAGTGCTGTCTGGAAAGAATAAGACAGAAATGAATTTAAATGCGTGACCTAGAGGTCAACGTCTGGTGTTTTATCTGGTTGCCATCACACTGCGTCCTAGGGGAAGCTCCTCTGCTCTGGAGACTCTACATAAACCGCATCAAGCCACTCTCCAGCCTCCTTGGTTGTCTCCTCTATCCACGACAGAGGCTCCATGAGTTAGAAATTCAGGGATAACTCCTCTCCTCCACGTAGGACCACTCGCAGTCCAGTGGGCAGGCGGGGAGAGTAAACCAGAAAATTGTTTGAGTTCTCAAAAGAGGCCTTTGCAGCATTCCTTATGGGAAGGTATTCCCAAAGCCTATGTCACAGATGTTTCCTCGTTTGTTTGTAATGCTTCTTCTTATTTAAACGGTCTAGTTTTGAATACATTTTATATAGTTCTAATGAGTCATTCATTTGACAAGTCGTGGGCTATCGGTTCTCAGTTGAGATCTTACATGTTTATTTGGTTGAGAATACACGTGTTTTGGGAGAGTTTTGTTTTGTTTTAGATTTGTTTCCCACCACCCCCGCCCATTTCCAGAGAAGTGTATCTAAGTGCACATCTTAGTCCAAGTTAATAAAAAAGAGTCTGTTTACCTTCCTGCATTAGTGGGTTCCAAGTCTTAAGGAGGCCAATTAGTGACTCATTCTTTTTCCTGAGTGTCAAGTCTTCACAGAGCTGGTTGGCCTGACTCTACACAGGAGCTGTGTCATCCACTCACCCATCCCAGCTACCACACTGCTTGCCCTTCTCCTTCTGATAGAAAAACATTGTCCAAATTCTGTCTTCCCATCTACTTCTTAGCCTAAGAGAACTGTGGACTGGAAAATGTGTTGGTACCAGCTCTGAGATTACAGTTTCGCTCTCTTTATTTCTGAACAATTCATCACTCAGGGACCAGAAGTCACTAATTCCACTTAAAATCTGTGGGCTTTCGGGGGAGAAGGTCAGGATTATGTTTGGCTTTCTTACTGATCTGTAACCATGATTCTTTTCAACCTCATTCTACATCCCAACATCATGTAAGAGACTGAACATAGGCAAGCAGATGTGTGTGAGCAAGGGGAAGTGAAGGCTGGAGAGCTATTCCCAGTGTTAATGGCAATCCAGGAACTCAGTGATGTAAGAAAATGAGCATGATTTTATATTCAAAAGTAAAGTGTATAGAAATGGTGAACAAATTATCCAAAAGTACTTGGTAGGAGAAAATGTTAAGAGTTACAAAGGTCAGATGTGGTGATTACTCGCACAGCTACACCAACCCTCCCACTTGGCCATCACTACAACTACCTCCAGAGCCTTTTCTCCAACTTGTCCATAACCTCAGGATGTCATCCACCTCTCCCAGTATTGCTCCTCTACCACCACCACCCCAGTCTTCTCCACTCCCTTGGCCACCTCTCCCCCTCTCCTCCTTCCTCTTTATCTCACCATATCTATCTCCGTCACTACTACTATTTCAATCATCTGTCTTCCAACACTTCTACTACAACCTCAGTGTTTCCACCAATTTCTCCACCACCTCTGCCATCTTCCTCTCCTCATCCATGATTCTGTCTGTGGCTATGTCTGCCACAACCATCACCACCTGGATTATCACCACTGTGAATATTACCACCTCCTACCTCGGGGCCTTGATTATTTCTTCCACTTGGACCAGTTGGTGCATCTTCCTAACCTCCCATGTTTCTTTGTTTACTTCCTCCATGACCCCCAGCACACTCTTTAATCTAACATCTCTTCATACCTCCACATTTTTATCACAGCTTCCCTCACCCTCAGAACCTTTACTTTTCTAGAACAGTCCTCCTCAAACCCATCTGGAGACTACAAGGAGACCAGTTCCATAATCTTTTCTGCTTCTTCATCATTTTTTGCCTTCTTTCTCCTACTCCCAGCATTTGGTTCTCTCCACATCCCTGCATTCTTCGGGTGGTTTTATACCGAATCCCTCCCATTATAAAGCTATCAGAGACTCTACTCTTGGTACATGCTTAAAAACAAAGCATATGCAGTTGGTAGCTTAGTGGTAGAGCACTTGCACTGCATGTGTGAAACCTGGCCTCAATCCCCAATACCAAAATAAAAGTAAAACCTAGATGAGTTTGCACAGCTTCTTTAGAAGTTGTGGAAACCTATGACCTGAGGAGAAAGTAGGCACAGAACAAAAAGAAATGAATGTGCCCCCGTCTCCTCCAGCACAAACACATCTGTTTCACCATTCTTAATCCTGTTCCTACTCTCATTCTCAAATCATCTCTGGAGAGTGACCCACCTGGTGACCATGAAGTAGAAATGCAAGAATGTTCTTTCTTCTGGCCTCAATGTTGTGTATAAGAATGTACAGCCTAGCCATCTCATCTCCTGAAAATTACGTTAGCCTAAATAAAACACGCCAGAAGCAAGGCTCAGCATAACACTGGGCATGCTGCCAGCTTCACAGATAAGACCTGCGGGGAGATCTGCCAGGCACCCATCCCCAAATGATCATCTTTCTTCTGCCATAGACACATGAGCATCACAGCAGAAAAAATAATCGGCCTCAGCTGGAGTGTGCTGGGATGAGAGAGAGCAACGTAGTAAGAATTCAAAGCATAATGAGACATAAACACACAACACAACGGGAATTTACCATAAAGTCCAGCTGAGCAGGCCCTCTGTCTCCTTTATGGAGACTGTGCTAGAAAAGCATGAGACTTTTCAGGTGGAAAAGTGGCCACTGGGGGAAATGTAAGTTGAGGAGTGAGCCACCATGCCTCCCCACCTCATCTGTGTAATGCCCCAGCCCCACCAACAGACTACACAAGAATCACACAAAACAAGAAGTCCCTGGAGCTGGTAGTTACAAAGCCCCAATCAGCTACTTTTTGCTCTGAATCTTAGCCTTTGAAAAAGATTAAGGAAGAAAGACCTAAATTTTTCAAACAAATATAAAAAGTTTTCAGGTACTAAATCACCATACAAATAGAATAAGAAGTATTTTTCAGCCCCATTTCCCTACCTTGTACCATTTCACATGGGCAGTGAGAAAAACAAAGAATAAGAAAGAAAATAAGAGATTTGTAATGTGCTAGCGGTCACCAGTATATTCCATACAGCATACAGAACGTAGCAAGTCTCTACAGACCTGACTGAGGAATATATGGGGAAATTTTGTCCTCAAGGAAAGGCCAAATATTGTTCATTGGCTCTCACTTGAGGCAATGTCTGAAAAAACTTCTACTGTGTGTTAGTATTTCAGAGACTTCCCCAGAACCACCTGTGACAGACATCCCCTAGCCAGGTATCACACTGTCCTCTCTCCCAGCTTTGCTTTTCTCTTTCGTCTTACTGGTTTGTTTTATGATTGTATGTTTTGTATTGAGCTCATCTGGCTTTATTTTGGTTCATTGGCGTATTGTCTCCTCCCACTGGACTACCACTGCAGTAAGAGCCTTCACATCTATTTTAGTTCAACACCACTGTATCCCCAGAGCTGAGGATGGCACTTGGCACAAAGTATTTACTCTATAACTTTTAGGGAAGGCAGGGCCTTAGGGACTGGTAGAGGAGGTAAATGTTCAAAAAGGCAGCATAACACTTTTAGTCACTAACATTATAACAAACTGCTTGTCACTGTTTAGTTAGGCCAGGAGGAGAACAGCTTGGAGCCTTAAGCTATCCACAAAGCTATTCACAAAGTTACTTGGTTAATTAACTAGTTTTCCTCTGGGTTATTAGTTTTTAGTTTTGTCACACCGTAGGAATAGTTTAGAAACCTAGGACTCTACTTGATGTGGGCTATGCACATATCCTCTCTAATAATACACAAAGTCGACTTGATCCCTCATCTCCTTACACAGCCTTCTCCGAACAACACACCTAACAACCCCTTAGCAACCTAGGGCATAAAGCTGAGCAAACATCGCACTCTGAACAATGGAATATGGGTTTCTCCTAGCCCAATGGTCCTCAAACAGATTCTGTTCAAACATACTCCACTCATGTTCAGGCACCAGAGTAGAAAGGTGGATCTGGCCTGAACTGGTTTGAGACACATGCACAATAAGCCAACTATGTTCTCAAAGTAAACAGTTAGGGGGAAATCCCTATTTACCATCATATTCTCGTGTATGATTTGCCTGTGCATATTATTAAAACCAAATGCACCATAGGAAGGGACATACACAGTTAGGAGGCGACTATATAAAAAAAAAAAAAAAATGTGAGTTAAAATAGAGACATACTTGCCAGTTGGTGGTGGCGCCCACCTTTAATCCCAGCACTTGGGAGGCAGAGGCAGGTAGATCTTTATGAGTTCGAGGCCAGTCTAGTCTACAGAATGAGTTACATGACATCCAGGGCTACACAGAGAAAGCCTGTCTTGAAAAAGCAAGGAAAAAAATAGAGACATACTCAAAATATGCCCCTTAGCAATGATCCTCTCCTTCCTTTGAGCTTCACAGAAACACGCCTCGGGCAGTAACCTGGGGCCTTGGTTATCTTCACTCAGGTGGACTCTGCTCTTGCTCTGGCTTTTCTTAGAATAAAGTTCCCTTGCTACTTTGGAATCCATGTGTTCTTTCATTTCATTCTTGCATAAGAGGCCAAGAACCTGGGGACGTGGCTCTCAGCCCATGACCTCTGGTAAGATAGTTTCTATTTACTGTATCCAAGGTCAGTTACTTATTGTTTTTATTCGGGGGAGGGGGTCTTACTATCAACAATATACATAATGATTATTCTGATGTCAACATATAACATTCCTAATGAGGGTTTTTATTATAAATTCTATATGGGCCGATGTCAACGAAACTATTATTTTTCATTGTCTCATATATACCTGGTATTCTTTCCCCTTTCTTGACTTTCAATCTTTCTGTAACTTATACATGACAGCTCTCATGAATGTCACATATCTAGCTCATGGGTCTAAAAGAGTCTGGGTCATGAGTCGTATTAATTCACCTCTATGGACTGCAAGGGGGTCACTCTGACATTTCCCTGTCTTTTTGCAGGTTTTTGTTAAGCTTTCCTTTTCTTGTCATCCTTTCTTTCTATTTGGTTTTGTTTAAACAGTTCAGGCTTCGCTCTGCTGGATTAAATGCTATGAATCTGTACTTGCTATTGAGACAACTGTCCTAACTTATTTTCTGACTTATACCCAGTTTTTCCAACAACATCTAGTGACTGTGAGTGTACCCCGGATGGGAGCCTAAACTTCTCGGCATCTCATGCTTTCACTCCTCACAACCTACCAAACATCTGAGTTCAAGGCTCACGCACAATTCACGCATTTGGCCTTGTCACTCAGTCACATTTCAAGTCTGTCGTTTCCACAAATACAGCCTTACACAAAAGAGCTCTGACATACCATACCCAGCTGTCTTTCTATTCGTTTCTTTCTCTACTGAAAATATGCCTCTGCTAAATGTGCATTTCCCACTCAAAACCAACTTTAGCTCAGCAACTCCTGTGGCTTCTGGAACTCCAAAGGACACGCTTTCAAAGGAATGACTTCTCCACCGTGCGGCTTCCTCTTTCTTAGTGCCCAGTCATAAGCTTAAGAAGCCAAGCCAGGAGCACTTTCTTTGCTCTTCTCTGACTCTACGCTCCTCCTAGAGAAGAAAGGTAAGACTGGCCCCAAAAAGAGGCCACATCAACCCATGCCATCTATGGTATCTGCCAGGGAAAGGTTGGATGTGACAGTAGGTTCATGTAATGTGGAGTAGCGTGGGTTGATGACAGCTGCCCAGACCCATAGAGAAATGTCATAAAAGAACCTTCTTGCCATCTGAACTACCCAGAGAAACAGAAAGGCAGAGGAACACCGAGCCTGCCCTAAGGAGCTGCAGGCACGCAACTGAGTTGGGCGTGGCTTCCTGTCCCAGAAGCATGTAGGAGTAGAGAGTTGTGACCTCTGTGTGGACAGCTCAAAATCTGTGCATTAGACACCAAATACCCATGGAAGAGTACAGACAAATGAGGCGCTGTTCCTCACAAACAACTGGAGAAGATGGATGCAAACAAGGCTGTGCAAAGAACGAAATGAATTTTTTTTTTTAAATCAAAACTCAGTCATTTCTAGGAACCGTCATCCTGAGGGGACAGAAAGTGAACTACAGGGGAGTCCAGAGAAGGAACTGACATCCTCTTCAGGGCCAACTTCCTAGTATGCCTCCCGTTCTCCGAATTGTCTCTTTTACATTTTACAAATGCTTGAAGTTTTTTTCACTGAAGATAAAGGCAGGCTCCTGCAATTTTAGGAAACAAGATGAAAATAGAGGTGCTCTAGGATGGTCATCTTAAGTGGGAGTTAGGTTGAACCTCTGTGTAGCCAACTAATCACAGTATCAGAACATCACTGTGTGATAGGAGACACAGCGTGGTGATTGGTGAGCCATAAGGCTGTGGAAACCACGGAAGGCCCACCGAAAGAAAACTAAAATGTTCAACAAACAGCAGGCACACGTCACCTGCTACTCTAGGTGTGCACTGTTGGTTTCTATTTCTGGGAAAACAAATACAGCCAGAAGATCTGTCACCCATCACCTCTTCTTAAGCCACCTCAAAAGGACCCTGTTTTGAAAGCCTCATTGGTGTCCTCATCTGCTGTCACCTGGGACTGGGAGTCCCGCAACTCCTCTTACCTCTTCACGTTCTGGTCCCTGCCTTGGCCTAGTCACCAGATCCTGTCACCACTATTCATAGAATGGCCTTTAAATTCTTCCAAGGTGCCTCCAAGGATAGTGACCATCTCCCGTGGCCCCTCCTGCCTGCAAATATCTGATAATTTCTCCATCTCATTCTTCCATCCACAGCTGTTCTCCTGGTGCCCCCTCACCTGCCCCTTTCTCTAAGCAATTAGATCTCCACATGGATAGGCAGGCATGATAGAGGATTATTGGGGGTGTGTGATATGATTTCCTTTTTGTGACTACAGAGCTTCAGCCTAGTGTAATAACCCCCCAAGCAGCACTTTGTGTGAGGCAAGGTATAAATATATGCTAATAGGAGGTCTATCTCCTTGTCACAACACATTGCAGGCTGCATTCGTGCAAGATAAAATAAAAAGATTAGATGCAATCTTGAAGTCAATCAGAAAGCAAGAGAGAACTGAAAAAACGGGGCTCAGATTGTCAACAAGGAAAAGCAGAAAAATGACTTGAATCGAATCGCAGTTTATCTCGTTAGGCGTTAAAGGAAACCAATTTCTCTCAGAAATTGGAAGGCAATTTAAACATTTCTACAGTTTTACTAAAGTTTGGAATTTTCCAGTGAAAGAATGAGGTTTTCTTTTCTTTTTTTTTTCTTTTTTTTTTTCTTTTTTTTTTTTTTCCTTTTTCTGCATATCTGACATTTTCACCCAACTTTCAGAGGCCACCATCAGAGAATCTTTTTTAAAAGGAGAGCCAGTTATCACGATGTGAGAAATAGTCTATTAAAGGAAGCTTCCATTGACTTTTTGGGGCAAAATGTTCAAGGGAACTAAAACACTTAGGAAAAATTCAGGCTACAAAATTCGGTGTGATGTTGGTTAAATCACTAAAGAGAATTAATCAACAAAGAGAGGTCTTACTGAGCTAGCGAAAGTGAAAAGGGTGAAGACTAAAAGCCATCTTAGAGCCCTTAAAGTGATCACACCCCAAACCAAAGGCGCTGTCCTTAAGAAGACTCTTCCCCATTCCTACAAGTCACACACCAGTGGTGACCTCCGTTGTACAATGCCACTGTTGCAGCTCCCTCCCTTGCTGAGAAGCATGGTTCTCTCCATCCATGGAGAATAATCACTCGAGAAGCCTCCATCTTCAAAGCTAAGGCCTAGCTGGTAATGCATCTCAAAGCAACTTGCTAGCCCAAAACAAGCGGACTGCAGCAGTGAGTTCTCAATATTGCCAGGAATTGCAGGGCTTAAAAAGACACATCCGGTTGACTAACAAAAGAGGACAGACACAAGCAGCTTTAAAAGGCTCCCCCATTTTACTCAATATCCACAAATGTTGTTTGTATCCCTCACAATAGAAAAATCAAGCATCACTCTGTAATTTTAGCAAATGCACTTTAAGATGTTTCAAGATAAATAGGCTAGGATTTATTAAGACTGACATCTCTGGAAACCCACCTTTGATGCCTCTGAAAACCTGCAAACATGGACCCCCAAAGTGAGCGCATCCTGTGTTAATATTTGGTATGAAGTAGACAAAGTATAGCTATCCAGAATTCCCTCCCTGCTTTGCTCGTACATACTCACTTGAGACACGTTTACTGAGCACTTCCTTATAGGCTATAAAGTATGGTGTTGCCGTAGTTAGGATGTAGAAAGTCCCCAGGGCCATGGCTTTGAACACTTGGAGGCCACGTTTTGGAAAGTTGTAAGACCCAACTGGAGGATGTATGTCATGAGGGGAGTTGGGGAGGGGGGGCACTGTGTCTATCATCCAGCCTTACCTCTGGTCTGCTTCCTGCTTCCTGGAACCCAGGATGCTCTGGCCTCTGGGAACTCTACCCTGTCTTCTGTGCCATGAGGGGATTCAACCCACTTAACGCATGGGTCTGAACTGAATCTTCCTCCCTTGAGTTGCTCTTCTTGGATATTTGGTCACAGTGAGGAGAATACTAACAGGCCCGTCAAGCTCAAGTTTTCTAAAATGAGAAGTGCAACAAATAAACAGCAAATAGAATCCTAGCCATGCCTTATTATTATGACAGACAAAAATCTCAGACAGATTCATCCGAGAGAATATTCAGGAACAACAACATAAAAAGTGCCTTCCCTGGTTCCTCACTTCTACTGACAACTTTTCCCTTTCAATAACGAGTTATGTGCCAGGAGCAAACAATATGAAATCCATTCCTAATGAGCAATAATTACAGCTTTAAGAAGCCATACAATCAGTGTTCAGTGATTTCATTATTAGATAGCACCATAAATTATGCTAATGATGATAACAGTTCTAGATGAGAGAGGTTCAGATCCAGGAGACTGCACTGAAATTATTTACATCCTCTATTTCTGAAACAATGGATCCAGCAATTTGAAAATCAGATGATCCGATTTATTCTGGCAGGACACACATGTTGCATCAACCATAAAATTAAACAGGCTGCTTTTCTTTCTTTTCTTTTCTTTTTTTTTTTTTTTTCCTTTTTTCTTTTTAAAGGTCTGCCTTCTCTACCTTATGATCTCCAGTCTCTTCAGAGAGGGTTCTGGTGAGTGTAAGTCTTGTTTCTAAAACTGTTTTGTAATGGTGACTGGTGCCGTTACAGAGTGAAAAGAGCTTCAGCAGCCACAACATCTTTATAAAAGCTACAATTAAAGATGCAATCACAAAACATCTCAATTGCCTATCGGGTAGAAAAGGCAAGCTGCGGGGTGAGGGAAATCTTGCCTACTCTTGTCGAACCCCAAGATTTGAAAGGATGGCTTGTAAAAGGAGTCTCCCCAAATGGACACGAAAAGGAACCCCACTCTCCCGAGTCTACACTCCTATGTATACGCTCTTTCCTTGGGCGTATTTTTGTTTGCATTTCAGGAAGTACTAACAAAAGCTACTTACCCCCCTATCCAAATACTAACAGGCCTTGCTTAGTGTCCAGGACCAGAAGAGATCAATACGTTCAGCTTTAGACAAAAGCTGCCTTTTCTTCCTTTCTTTTTTTAGTGCTATTTTTATGCCTGGCACTATGGACCTTAAGCCTCATAAAACTCCTACACAATGCTTCCATGTTGCCCACTCTATGATGAAGAATAAAAGGCCCACATGGCACCTTAAATGAGAAATGTCTCTATGAGCCCTGGCATTTGAACACTGAATCCCCAGTGGGTAGGGCTGTTTGGGGGAAGTTGCGGAACCTTTGAGAGATGGAGCCTTGTTGCAGGATTGGGGGGGGGGTGGCGGAAAGGAGTTGATTGTAGTCTTTCCCTAATTCCTATTCACTCTCTGCTTCGTGGCTGCATTAAAGGTGTAAGTTCCCAGCTTCCTGCTATGGCCACCATGCCTCCTGCTTGCTCTGGGGCCTCTCCACACTAATGGACTCTTACCCTCTGAAACAGTGAGCCTAAATAAATTCTTCCTTCCCTGTGTTGTCTTGGCCATGGATTTTATTACAGAAACAGAAAAGTAACTGCTATAGCAAAAAGAGGCAAAAAGAAAAGGCCAGTGGGAGGGGGAATGACAAAGAAACCCAAAAGGTTGGGGAGGGGGGAAAAAGTAAAAGCCAGGATTCAAATCCAGGAAAGATAGCTCTTATTGGCAGAGATTGTGAAGAATATAACACAGATATGATTCCAAATGCAATTTTTTGATGCCTGATAAAGGGGTAGCCAAGGGAGGATTGCATCAGCTAATACCCAGAAAGACTTCCTTAAAGCTCCCTCCAGGAAACAACACAACTGGAGCACTTTACATTGCTGTAGAGGATGCTAGCTGGTACAACCACTTTGGAAAACTGTTTGGCAGAACCAACTAAATCTAAACCATACGCGTATACCCCATGACCCAGCCATTGCACTCTTAGGTTTATACCAAGCAGAAATTATATGTCCCATAGCACTCACAGCAAAGCTACTTAAAATTGGAAATGGCCTAAAAGGTCACTAACGTGGGCAATGAATATGTCCGTTAGCTTGTCCAAGAACAAATTGTGTTGATTTATTTAATAGACCACCATACAGAAACCAAGAAGAATAAATCACTGATGAACGCAAAACATGAACAAATATATAGACAGTGTCAAGTGAAAGAACTTGAAACAAAGGTACACTGCATGATGCCATGGAATTTAAAAAGCATACATCAACTCTGTGTCACCAGAACAGTGATCACCCTTGTGCTATGCAATCTTAGTGTGGCAGTAGTTGCATGGTGTAATCATATATAAAATAGGCTGAGCTGAATGTTTACTGTCTGTGTACTTTATGTAAGTTGTATCTCAGTTCTTTTAAATAAATAAAAATTTCATCAGATCTCTTTGTTCCCTAAATTTGCAGTCATTGTGAAGGCCACTTTTCCAAAATCTTCCTTATTTCTCTAAATTCATCTCTTTGACCTTTCCTTATACTTTCCACACTTATTCTTTTCCAAACCACTTGTAGCTTTCTGTCCTCTCCTCCCCCTCAATATAATCAGCAAAATAAAAATCTCAAACAAATAACTCTCTTCAGCAGACTTGTAGTGAAGGTACACATGTGACTGCTGTTATTTGTCCCTGAGCCCTCTGCGAGGAGTGAACCCGAAAGATCAATAAATGTGGAGTTGCAACCAATGAACACTCCTATTCGACACTGAACAGTTGTGCAAACTGCCACACTCACTATGAAACCTAGGGCACTCACTAAGGTCTTATCAGACTCCAGCTGCAGATGATCAGTTAAGTCATAAAGAAACACGGAGTCTCGATCAAAACACAAAATTTCAGAGGCATTTGCCTAGGGATTATGAAACACGTGCAAAATGGCAGACCCTGGTTATCTGGTGCCATTTGTATTATTTTTAACCCTTTTATCTCTAACTCACTGCCTTTTGCTAAACAAACATAACTAGGCAGTGTCATGGTCAAAAGGGAATAAAACAATAATTATTTTGCAATTTTTGTAGAAAAGACAAGACATTTAAGCAAAGTATTAGATTATCTGGTCCCTGGGGTGTTTGAAATAAACCAGGAAACCAGAGATGCCCTCATTTTCTCACCCATGTACCCTGCAAGCCTACAAGTGACCTTAGCTCCTGCCTGCTTGCCAGGAAAGTGCTTAGGTGAAAACACGTCAGAGGAAAGGCCTTGCTTTTGAACTAGGAGTAAATCTGCTACCAACCCCTAACAAAAGCTCAAAGTTCAAAAACAGGGGTGCAAGGAGAAAGTAGGTAGAGAATGATCAGTTCACCCAATGACTAACCTCAACTGCTATACCTCAGGGGGCAAATGCCTATTTCAAGAGGAGTGTAGTGGTGCATGCCTGGAATCCCATCACTCTGGGCAGCTAAGGCAGGGGAACCCAGCCCAGGCTACAGGATGAGTTCCAGGCCATGCTGGAGACCCTGTCTCCAAAACCACAAAGCAAAACAAAGCTGCCTCTTTGAAGTGTAAGCCACTTTCCAAGAATTGATATAGTACAGGAATTCATAACACATTGTATCACACAAAAAAAATGTCCATGTTTAGAAAGAGAGAACACCGTTTCTCCCCAGGCCCCCAGGATAGCCAGCTCAGTTGCAGGATTTTTGTATAAATAAATAAGTTCGCTGCTAAGAAATGCACCTTCACTTCTTAGCAAAGTGTCCTTGTGTTTATCTTTTGGTCGGCCTGGGCTTGCTAGACATAAACCATCCCTCATCAGCAACAAGTAGAGGTTTATTTTTGCCATTCATAAAATAAACCAGGTCCCAGCCAAAGGAAATGACTCTTGGAGGCAGCCCTGTCATAGAAGTGCCGTGGAAGTTACAAATGGCTCTGTGGCCCAGGCCATAAACAGTCTTTAAAAAGGCTGGTGCTGGGCTGTTGATATTAAAAATCACCTCATTAATTATGTTTGTAAACAATGCAGCTGTCTGTGCTTGCAAGCTGGCTTCCTCAGCATGATAATATTTGTAACAATAATAACCATCATTTCAAGCATAGCCATAAATACCCAGGCCAGAAGCCTCCAGGGAAATCACATCTGGGCGCTGCCACCTGGCCGTTCAGAACACATCCTCAGAAGGCAGGAAGGTGCTTGGTTGTCCTCCACTGGTCGAGTCAAATACTCTACTGTAGTCCTCCCTAGCTTGTTTGTTCAAAGGTCAATGCCTAGTAGGAAGGGAGTAACACATCCAAAGGCCAAAGGAAAGCTAAACATGCCCTGGAGGTATGATGGGAGAGAGCCCCAAGAAGCCCCCGTGAAGGAGCACTGAAGGCGATGGCGCGTTCTTCCTGGCTATTTGTTCAGTTGTGCTTTTATCAGAGGCCTACTATGCGTCTGCCGTGGGTGCACCACAGCTGGTGGAAACTCACATGCAAGTATTCATTTTTGGTGTGGGTTGGTGATGCTGGCAGATGACATAATACAGAAACAAAGTGACCTGGCATTGGTTTTCTTTTAAGTCATACCTTTGAAACATGTAATTCTAAAATAAGCCTGGCAGTTGTGAGTTCTTAAAATCATTTGGGTCAAAATGAGTTTCCCTGTCCCCTAAAGAAGGTAGGGTTACCAGACTTCTTTCCTCATGAGAGAACAACACCTTCATACCTCATGCATGTCTCTTCCACCTGTGAATTTTAGTTCTGAACTTCACAAGAGAAAGATAAATACGATATCCCATTCCAAAGTGTCACTCATTTTCTCTGTCTCTGCCCCCCCATCTCTCTCCCCTCACTCTGTGTATATATTAATTTTATAGATCTTTTTATTGTCTGAACTACACTGGTAGCGTGAGAAGCAGAACAATAGGCCAAGAAGTCCCATTTCACACATGCCATCCTTATAATTCAAATAGGACAATAAAGAAGGAAAGAGAGAGAGAGAGAGAGAGAGAGAGAGAGAGAAACTGGTGATAAATCAGTGTCCTCAACCAAATTAACCGTCAAAATGGATTATCATACAAATAATGCCATGAAAAATTCTTCACCTTCCTGGTTTAGCTGCCTGTAATAAGCAAAGGGAGGGAGGGTGTGTGTTCATGTATGTGTACATGTGTGTGTGTGTGTGGATACACATGTGTAGAGCGTATGATTGTGTTGTGTTTGTGCTTGTGTGTATGTGTGTTTACATGTGCCTGCCACACTTGCACACCTGTAGAAATTCACACATAGGCCAAGCATGTGGGCTTGTACATACACTCCTAAAGAAACTCGGAGCCACCCAGTACGCATGCTGCTTGCTCATCCATAGGAGTGACCATTAGTATTTCCCAGTTCCTAACACTGCTTTTGTTCAATGTGGTAAATAATAGCAACCACATGCCAAGGGTTGGTTATATTAGACCCTACAGATACAAATGAGCTAAAACAGACACGATCCTGGTCCTCATAAAACTTCCAGTCAGGGCAGAACAAACAGACATTAATCAAATAATTACACAAATAAAGTGGTTATAGCTATAAATTCTCACAAATGCCAACAAGGCACAGGCTGCTAGGAGAGCAATGAGCAATGTGAGGTCAAGAACAAATGGACCTTTGAGCCAAACACCAGTAAAGACTAGAGAGACATGAAAGGCCTGCCAACAGGAACATCCCATGCTAAGGGAGGAGTGAACATTCTCCTTCTCAGCGGAAGGCCGAACACATGAATAAAGACAAGTGGTTGAGACCATGGACAATGAGAAAAGGGAGGAATGTTCCTGACAGGGAACCACACACACAGACACTGAGGGTGAGGGAAGATGGTATGTATGTCTGGGGAATGGGAAGAAAGTCCAAAGGGTAGGAAGCAAGGGGGAGTGTCGTCCAAGGAGCTGGAGTTGAGGGAGAAGGCACACATTAGGAGCACAGGATGGGAGTGAGGAGGGAAGTGGAGGCTAGGCTTTCTTTTGAAAAACCTCATTTCATTTTCCATGGAGAATGCACCTGTTTGAGAAAAGGAAGAAGCCAGGAAGACCTTATTGAACCTCTCCCTAACCCTCAGCAGTCAGCTCAGAAAGTCTAAACCAGAGGTTAGACCAAGACCTCTAACACTGATGAGCTGAGTGACTGAGGATAGTTTGTTTCACCCCTTTAAGGCTCAAGTTCCCCACCTGCAAATAGCAACAAGAATAGTTTTAGCGGGGATTAACTAAGACCGTGCCTGTGAAGCACCTGGTCACCGTAGCCCTCAGTAAAGGTTGCCTATGGGTAGTGATAAAGATGGGGGCAAATAGTTTAGAGGAATCTAAGTAGTCTGTCAGAAGGAAATCACCATGCCTTAACTCATCACAAGGAGGAACGAAACACATTTCTTTCATAGGACACAAATCAGGACAAATAGGAAGAAGCCATTGCTAGTGTGCTAGTTAGATTTTGTTACCTTGACACAAACCTAGACACATCTGGGAAGAGGGAGCCTCAGGTGAGGAGCTGCCTCCATCAGGTCATTCTGTAGGCATGTCTGTGGGGGCACTTTCTTGATTATTGATTGCTGTGAGAGGGCCCAGTACACGGTGAGTGGTGCCAACCCTTGCAGGTGGTGCTGGACTGCATAAGAAAGCAAGGAGCGGGGATAGAAAGATGGTTCAGTAGGACCCAAGTTTGGGCAGCTCACAGCTGCCTGTAATTCCAGCTCCTGCGGACCGACTCCCTCTTCTGGCCTCTGTTTACACCTGTACTCACATGCACAGACCCACACACTTACACGTAATTAAAGTAATTAATTTTTTACAGAGAGCAAAACATGAGAACAAGAGTAAGAGAGTGAGAATGAGAAGTGGGGCCGGGGGGAGGGGGGCAGGACTGAGCAAACCATGGAAAGCAAGCCAGTAAGCAGCATTCCTCATGGTCTCTGCTTTAGTTTCTGACTTCATCTTCTTGCCTTGAGCTCCTTCCTTGATTTCTCTCCGTGATGGAGTGTGACTTGTGAGCTGTAAGGTAAAATAAACTCTTTCCTGCCCAGGTTGTTTTTGGTCACAACAGTAAAGAAACAAACTCGGACAGGTACCAACATGAGAAGTTCCCTAAAGTTCCAACAACTCTTATTCCTTACTGTAAGCATTGCCTGATTGTGAAAGGTAGATGAAACAATTTATTAAAGCAATCATAAAACAAAAAGTATTCAAGTAATATTACTGGCAAGCTTTACCAAGACAACAACAAACATTACCAGAGGTATGACTGGCTAAGAGTCATGGAACAGAAGCCAGGCATGGAACCCTGCTGAACTCTGACCCTATGCCCTTTGCAGAAGCAGTCACTCCCAAGGAATCCAACTTCCTCTTCCTTCAAGAAGCATTCAGTCTAATCAGAAGAGAAAAAAACAAAAGGACAAACACAAAAAGTAAGATGCAGTGGAAATTGCATTTCTCTGCATGGAAAATTAGGGCAACACAGTAAGTTTAGCATCTGGTAATCGTATTAAACTTATTTTATAGTGCTATAAAATAGTTCCTGGTATTGCATCAAACACCATCACTTTGAGAATCTTACCAAAAGCTTACAAGAAGTTAAAGAAATAGAACCAAGGTTATTTGTCTGTTGCCATTGGCAGTTGTTATTAGCTTTTAACGGTGGATGATGAAACGTTGAACAGCCAAAACTTCTAATGTAATAATAAAAAAAAATGATTCTCTGTATTAAGCATGGACTCAGGGATTGCAAGACTTCCTTAATTAAATCAAACTGCTTTTCCACAGAAGCTTTAGGTAAAACCTACTTGTGGGAAGCTTATGGTAATTGATGCTGAAATTAAGTACTTGTTCAAAATCTGGGCACTGACTGCTAGTGTACCTCCAGGAGAAAAAAAATATATGGTTTTCTCCTGGTTGGTCCTTGAGGGCATCTCCTTTAAACTTGCCAGCCTCCTCCAGTGGGAGATAAAATCATGCAGGGTATGGATTAGCTATCATGTCATTATAGCAGGCACAGCCGTCTGTTAGAGGTAAATTGCCAGGCGATGTAGTAACAATGCACTTTATTTACTGTGCAGGGTGCTTATCTACAGAAATGTTCCCAGCAAACAAAGAAAGGCGCAGCTAAACGCCTTCTCTTTAGAATTATAGACTGAAGCTATGCCAACACCTTCACCGAATAAAAATGCTAAATAACCCCTGTATAAACAGCCTCCCCCAAAATACAAAGCATCTCCGAATGGAGGGAGCAGGGGGAAAAAGGCAACTGTTGTCTAGGATGTCCACAAGCCTTTTCACAGGAGCCCATCGCTAAGACACAGCTTAAAAACAAGGGGACCCAAAGAATGGTCAGGCTAAGCCCAGAATTGGAGCAGGTGTTGCTATCAAGTGAGGAGGAGGAAGAAGAGGTAGATGAGGTAGGAGACCATTTGTTGCATGTTGATTCATCTGCCTGGCACAGGTGAACACGGTTTCTTTTAATTTCCTAAACAGACCTGTGAAGTTCACAGTAAGGAGCTAGTTCACTTGAAATTCAAAGCCAGTCCTGCCTCGCTCCAACACCAGGGCTATTAACCTTGACACTAGACTGTTCTTGAGATCTTGAGGGCCTCATCTGAGCTCAGACTCAGCACACAAGACCCCTGCTCTCCAGCCATCAGCACCCACGTCATGCACAGATTCTGCCCACAGGAGCATTCCGAGGCCCACAGCCTGTGCCCCACCACGAAGGCCAGCAACACCAAGGGCATCGTTTTACTGAAAACCTAGTACTTGCCACTCTGGTGGGCAGGCTTCTATGAGTAGAACAAATGAATTAAGGAATAAAGAAATCCAATTAAGGAGTCTAGGATACTGCCTGAACAGGTGACGGAGAAGACTGTTGCAAGAGAAAGCGCTAACTTAGTCGATAGGATTAACAGAGCTGACAAAAGAGTGTGTCCACAGAACGGAGGCCGCCTGTCCTGAGTTCAGAAAAATGGAATGCTGGTGAAGTTGGCGCCATTAATCCATTTGTGCCCAAGGAAGATGGAGACTATGTTTAGTAGCTGGAAGATGTACCCAGATGATTTTGTTCACTTCACTAGTCTTCTCAGACCTACTGTGTGCCATACTGTATAATAAGCAGCACTGTGTTTCTTTATTATTAACCTTACAGTTAGCATAGAAAGGAGCAGTTCCTATGACATTTTCATTTTGGCTCATCCTCCCCCTCCTCTCCTCCATCCCTTAGGTGGAGCTCCCTCCCTGCTTGTGCCCTGCCACTCCCAGTGTCCCCCTTCTTCCGCTTTCAATTCACTTTTCTAGTCCTTTCCCTTTAGGCCTCCTTTTCTCCTCTTACGGACCCTACCCACACTCACTCCTCTATAAACACACACACATATAAAAATGAGAAAAACTGGCTGTGCGTATAACCGATGCTGGGGAGGTAGAAGTCGGAGGATCAGAAGTTCAAGGTCATCCTTGGCTATTTAGCAAGCTCAAGGCCAGCATGAGATACATAAGGCACAATCTCAAAAAAGAAAAAAGAGAAAAAGCACACAAGCAAACAAAAACTTGGGAGCTAGGATCCACACAGGAGGAAGATTCTGCTGTATAATGTACTTCTGAGCCTAGGTTAGTTCATTTAATATATTTTTCAGTTTCATCTACTTGCCTGAAAGTTTGGTAACTTCATTTTTTATGACTAAATTAAATTCCATTGTGTATATGTACCACATTTTCCTCATCCGTTCATCTGATGATGGACATCTAATCTGATTCCTGAATTAAGATGTGGATTTCTTTGCGTTTATGCCAGGGTCATAGGGCAGTTCTATTTTTACTTTTTAAAGACTCTGCCATATTTATTTCCACGGTGGGTATACCTGTTAGTGGCTTCCTCTGTGCTGACCCCCTCCCCAGCATTTGTTGTCTGTGGTGGTTTGATTTAGCTGTCCCTTGTATGCTTGTGTGCTTGAATGCTTGGTCCCCAGTGGTCTAGGAGAGTGACGACTAAGGCAAAGAGGGGCAGGGGGGAAGCTATGTGTTTAAAAAGTGACATTCTTGACCAGTCAGAAGGGAAAGATGAAGAAAGGATGAGAAATCGAGGATGGTTTCAAGAATCCGGTTTGGATATGTGGTCAATGGTTGATTGGATGGACAGGACAAAGGTGAGGAAACTGGGGTGGCTCACATGATCCGTTTATAGCAAAATCATGAATGAAGTCAGAAAGTATAGGACTGTAGGAGGCACAGCAAATTCAGATTTAAAAACAAGTTTCATTTTGAACAAGTTAAAGCGCCTGTCCTTTCTTTGAGCATCCAAGGAATTATCCGATGAGAAGCGGATGTGCCACTCTGAGAGTTAAAGAGGTCATCAGACGTAAAACCTGACCATCACAAGCAAATAGACAAAAGTTAAAATCCTGAATATAAAAGAGATTAGGCAAAGAGAAAAAAAAAGACAGACCTGGGCCTGTTAGTGGAGGCTTAAAATCTCAGTTATGGCCGGGCGTACTGGCGAACTCCTTTAATCCCAGCACTCGGGAGGCAGAGGCAGGTGGATAGCTGTGAGTTCAAGGACAGCCTGGTCTACAAAGTGAGTCCAGGACAGCCAGTGCTACACAGAGAAACCCTGTCTTGAAAAACCAAAGTATTTTTTAAAAAAACAAAAACAAAAACTCAGTTGCTTGGAAGTTTGAGGCAGAAGGATTGCAAGTTCAAAGCTATTTGGACTATAGAGTGAGGTGAAACCACTTTGGCAGCCTAGAGAGACCCTGAGCTGAAACAAACACAAAGACTGGAGCAACGACCCAGAGAAACTGGATTCAGGGAATCTGATACCCTCTTCTGATTTCCTTGGGCACCAGACATGCATATGGCACACATACATATAGGCATGCAAAGCATTTATACACCTAAATAAAATAAAAATAAAAAGCCAAAAGAAGGCTTGGGCTGTAGCTCAGTGGCAGAGTGTTTGTCTAGCATGCCTGAGGCCCTGGGTTCAAATCCTACAAGATAGCAAGGAAGGTGGGGTGGAAAGAGGAAAGGTAGTTAGACATAGGAAAATATGCTAATATAGTGTTATACTTCATTGGGTAGTTTTAACTTAGAGGAAGTAGCAAAATTTAGTTGCACTTACCAACAAATGAAAATGATCCTGAGGAAAAAAGGAAAAGAAACATCACATAAATGTGGGGTTTTGTCATAAGAGGTTTTATTTGTTGTTGATTTTTTTTTAAGTTCTATAAGGAAAAAGCATCAAAAAAAAAAAAAACATAAAGTGGCTGGTCATTTCTAAAACTCAGCCTCCCTGAAGACGCTGAGGAAGCCTGACCCACTGCCCAGAGTAGACAAGGTAACATTTATTTCTATCCTGTCGCATTTTTTAAATGCCTGCTTTTAACTGAACCAAGTTCATCAGCGCTCACACCACTCTTAGTGTAACTATTCCATTCATGGGCCTTTCGTTTTGATTTACCCCTGACCTGGTTGAGTCTTGTCAATGAATAATTATTTTCCTAAGGCGTGTGTGTTCATTCTTGAACTCATTGGGACATGAGAATGCAGTATCTGTTGTCATTAGATCTGACAAACCCTTCAGTCGAGCATAATACTCTTGAGTCACTGGGTTCCTCGGAAATTTGCAGACATTACTTCACCAAGTGAAAGTCCAAGAAGAGCCGTGGTTTTCCTCATAAGAGGTGACTTGCAAAGCTCATGTCATTAGCCAAACAGCAGAAAGGAAAGGAAACCCAATCCTTTCCCCCCTCCCTGCCCCCCCCCTTGCTTCACTCCTTTATGTTTTTGAAGTAGATGAACTTCTTCTTTGACAGTAATAAAATGTCAACATTGCAGAGTCACAAGTCCGTCTCTGCCTCATTAGATTTTCTCATCACTTAAGACAGCCCAGACGTCCCCACTACCCTAGAAGCCTTCTTTCTCCCACCTTTCTAGGTAGAATTACCTTGTTCACATAGCTCCTACTGCATATGTGCTTGTACGCCTGACTGTTTCTCTGCTAACACTTGGGGGAAAGACCCCGTTCTCTACAAAGGAAGAAAGAAAGTACAGGATTTTACTTTAGTAGGCAACTTTTATTATCACGTTACTAACTGAGCAGGGACTCAGATGCCAGCTGGCCATCTAGCCCTTCAGACTTTACCCCCTGAGAAGCTGACAGACTCTTTGGAGCAAGAGTATTTGAACTTCAGCAGGCTTCAGGGCCACCTTGGAGGAACAGCTGAAACACAACCCTCCAAGCCCCGTCCCCAGAGTTTCTGATTCATGGGGGAGGTGTGTTAGGTTTCTCGTAGCTGTATTATGCCAGGCATGATACCTGGCAAAAGCACCTTAGTGAAGGAAGGGTATATTTTGGCTCATGGGTAGACTGTCCATCATGGCGGGTAAGGAATTCCTGTGGGAGCATGAGGCAACTGATCATCCCGCCACAGGGCCACCTTCAGGAAGCAGGGATAGATAAACACCAGTGTCCACCTCGCTTTCTCCTGTTCTTTGATTTAATTCAGCCTAATACCCCAGCCCATGAGACAATGGTGCCCACATTCAGAGTTGGCCTTTCCTTCCTCATTGAAACCTCTCTGAAAACATCTGCACTGACACACCCAGAGCTGTGTGTCAAAGGAGAGGTGGCTCAAAAGCTAACAACCATTACTGGTCCTCCAGAGAACTTGAGTCCAGTTCCCAGCACCCAGATGGTGCCTCAAAACCAGATGTAATGCCAATTGCAAGGAATCTGACACCCTCTTCTGGCCTCTGAGAATACTACCATGCATGTGGTACACATAAATACCTGGAGGTACACTGTGCAGGTGCACATAACTCACACATATACACACATACATACACACTCATACACACATACATATATACACATACTTACACACACATACAAACATATATACACACACTCCACACATATACATACTCATACACACATACATACATACATATATACACACTCATCCACATATATACATACACACATACATATATACACACACTCACACACACATATACAAGCACTTTCACACATTCACACACATGCACACACACATACATATACACGTATACACACATTCACTCTCATACACATACACATACTGTCTCTCATACACGCACACACACATGCACGCACATGCACACACACACACACATATTATCTAGAAATAATCCAGAAGTGTGTCTTATAGGTGATCCCTAATAGAGTCAAGTAGACAATGGAGATGAATCAAGACAGGAGGCCCAGGCAGGGCTGAAGAATTTTCTTCCCTAACAAGTTTTGTGCCGGTGCTGTTGGTGCAGGCCACACAGGAGCGAGAGGCTTAGAGTACCCTTAGTTAGAAATAGATAGAAGGCAACGGGCTTTTCTTTCAAAACAAAAGAAAGCAAGGTTCAGGTAAGGACTTTACATGTACTCCCAAGGCCATCAAAACTAGTTAGTTAGTTAGTTAGTTAGTTAGCTAGCTAGCTAGTTAGTTGTTAGTTAGCCCTGCCATCACAAATGTAACAAACTCAATTCTTCGAGTACATAGCCCGTAAGAAAAGACATTTAATGTGTCTCTTAAGTTTTCTTTTTTATTCACATGCCACTCATGAACAAGTACCTTTAACCAGTGCTCATTACATGATTCTCTCTCCTGCTGTAACTGCCAGCTACTCTTATTAATTCCATGGTCCTGCACGAGTATCACCCCATAGGAAATTTCTGTGCTTTGGACCAACTTCTCCTTCAAGATAAAACTATTACAATTTTGTGTGTGTGTGTGTGTGTGTGTGTGTGTGTGTGTGTGTGTGTGTGTATTTGTTTGTTTTTGTTTTTTTGAGACAGAGTTTCTCTGTGTAGCTTCGGCGGTCCTGGACTCGCTTTGTAGACCAGGCTGGCCTCGAACTCACATCAATCGCCTGCCTCTGCCTCCCGAGTGCTGGGATTAAAGGCGTGTACCACCATGCCCGGCTCACAGTCATAATTTTTAAAGCTCATGTTTCTCTTGCTCTTACTCTGTTTCTCGGGCTTTCCATTCTCTCTGCCTACCTTCCTACCGCCCCATGAAGTAAGAGAACAGTGACTCTTGGATCAAGACTTTGCAACCCGCTTTAGCACTATATTCCCTGCCTCACCAGCCTTTCCATCTGCCACTGAAGAAGGTGGTCACCACCTTCATCCCACTCCCCGCCCTCCTCGTCTACAGAAGCCTCTACGTGCTGTCTGTTGTACCTCCTTTCCTTAAATGATGTTACTAACTTCTTTGAGCACTAGATTTCCTTTAATTTCTCTGCAGGCGTTGCAGCGGCTAAGTTGCGTTGTAGCGCCACCTAGAGCCTACTTCTGATAAAGACCCACGACCCAGAGCAGCCCGATGCATTGCTTACCAGTAATAGGTTTAATGAAAAGAAAGCTCAGCTCTCCGAGATTCAAACAGGCTCTGCCACAGTAAGAGATTGTTCAATATTAGGCCAAAGAGGCCTTGTCTCTGGAACTATGGCTTAATCACTTTCATTTAAATGGTGTCGTCATCAGCTTGGATTTTTGGCTTCGCATTAGAATTTTAACCGAAAACACAGTCGACAGCGAAGGAGCCCAGAGGGAAGTTCAGCAGCTGATAGACCGACCTTTTGGCTCTGCTTCAGTTAAGAGGAGATCCGCGACCTGGAAATCAGCGTGGCCTGACCCAGGGTCGGACTGCCATAGAATGCGCATGCGCCCGGGTCCATTAGCTCTCATTTCATGTTCTTTCTAGCGGATAAGTGTTGAGCATCAAACACCGCTGGCCCTTTTTACGACACATAAATCACAGGTCAGTGCCTTCCATGAGACCTGTTTGATAGTGAGTGAGCACGAGGAGCAAGGAAGCAACATACGAGCACACTTAGACCAGGAGGACAAGCTGAGTGCACACAGCGCAGAGCCACGGATTCGCCCCTGCAGTTTAACTCTCTCTCCTGCTTAAGAAGAGACATATAGACACAACTCTGCAAACTTCCTTCAGGCAGCAGCCTGCACCAAGAGCTGTGCTGGGTCCTTACCACCAAGGGTAAGGGGGTTCCTAGAGGGCTGGCTTCTGCCCACAGTTGAATGGATGGGGGTGGATCTTGAAGCACAGGGAATTCACACACCTTCCTCTTGACTGTTTATGTCAAGAAATATAAAGACTGAGGGGCCTAAGACCTGAGCCGTTCTAACGATGGGACCCTGGGTAAAGGTCCACGAATTTTGTCTACTGGACTCCTTGGGACTGCCCTGGCTTCTGCATTTTCCTAGGCCTGTCACTGTGGCTTTTCTATGAGTTCCATGAGCCCTGTGCCTCAAATCAACAGAAATAGGCTAGTTCTTTACTAGTCAAATTGCTGCCTACGAAGCCCTGGACATTAGAGAGACAAGTGGACCATCCCCCCCCCCCCCCCCCCCCCCCCCCCCCCCCCAAGAAAAGAGGTGAGCAGAGAAAATGCCAAAGACCTGGCTTGCATCTGACTGTGAAGGAGACTGGGCCAAGTCTGGGATCAGTCACATCTGAGATAGAGTCCCAAAGTTCAGACATGCCAAATATGCGAGCCTAGAAAAGACTGCAGGCCCACAACCCTACACACACATACACACACACACACACACACACACACACACACACACGTGTGCACGCATACCACTTCCCAGAAGTACCAGTCCTTGTTGGTCCACCCCACCCCACCCCACCCCACCCCCGCACTCTTTCTTTTTTGCCCTTAAAAACACTGGTCTTGATGCAGGGAAGAGTCAACTGGTTTCATCTGAAACAATTCCCAAACAGGATACAGAGTCTCCAACTGCTCCTGCGCCTTTGGCAGTCACCATGAGCAGGTGTTTCACACAAGTGTCAAGCTGCACGTACTGTGCAAAGAGCCAGGGCAAGCTGGGTGGAGGCCAGGAGAGACGCCCAGGGCACAGGCACTGTGCAGGCCAGCCCTGTGCCTCCTCTGGCTTCCAGGGATTTGAGTTCTTTCTTCAAGCCTGCACCCCTTCCCTTTCAGCATCGCCCCCACCCCCTCCCCCCACATCTTTAATGTGATAGAAATTTGGAAATACCTCTTGTTATTGCTATATTTCATAAAGTTCCCGTCAAAATCAAAACATAGTCTCAAAGGGAGAAAAAAAATAACCTGCAGTGAACAAAATGGAAAAAAAAAAGAATGGGGAACAACACACAAAAACAGGAGGGAGTTACCCTGACACAGGCCAAAACAAACACATATGACTGAATTGCTGAATAAAAATTCATAGTTAAAAAAAAAAATTAGTGCACACATAAGAAGCCAAGTTTCTAGTAGTAAAGTGGAAACAAGGAGTTTTCACCAGGGACTTTATAAGCAGACCTGAACAGGTCAGACATGGAGGGACAGTCCCAGGCACATATCCAAGGGAAATGAAAACCTACATCTAAATTAAAATTTGCATGTGGTTATTACAGCAAAATTCAGGAAAGTCAAAAGGGAACCAAGCTCTCTGGTTTGATGACTGGGGTCCACAAGCTGGAATAGTTTAGACTCTGAAACTATGGTGATGAACATTCCTAGTCATGGCCTTAAAGGACTGAACTGTATGGACTATGTCTGTGTAAAGAAAAGGAAGAAGTGGTTTCCCGAGCAGTAAGACGGGTAGCATGTGGTGAGGTGAATTAGGAGACAGCTCATTCGGTCCTGCACACAGGAGGGGCTGCTCCACATCCTTTTTAACCTTACTGTCATCTCAAGAGCTTCTCAGAGCGTCCTAGTAGTGGGGACCCTCCCCGCTTTGTTTTCATGACATAATTAACTGATAAGTGCTTACAATACTGTCTTTCTAGATGTGTGTATATTTACAGACTAGAGTCCTAGAAACAGAATATTTAATCTGAGATCACAGAGGTATTATCTAAGCCAAAAGAGAAGGCCCCAAATACATCCTATATTTCTGTCTATTCCTTTCATCCTCAACCAGTGCCAATCCAGTCTCTGTCCAAGCCAGCCAGGTCCAACCCAAGACAAATAAACAAGGCAGGGAGGGGACAAGGAAGTGGACCCCAGGGCAAATTAGCAAACAGACACAACCCCTATCACATTTATTCATGTTTCATCAGTAACAATTCATTTTTCAGACCACACCAAGATGCAAGGGGATCTGGGAAATGTTTTGTTTGGGACGCTGAAGAAAGGCTACACAGTTTTAGTAGACAACTAGCCTTCCTTGCCACACTTAGACATGAATAGATTTTTCAACCCAACCCAGCAGCTCCATCATCACCAGGCTCATGCAGAGCAGAACCAAAAACAACGGGAAATGGATATAGATGAATCCATCAGATCTGAGGAGGTCCGGCAGAAGAGCTTGGAGCTCCTAAGAAGAAGGGGTTGCCGGTGTCAGAATATCCAGTACCCGGTCTTCTTAAATAAACTGTTGGTACAGGGATGGATTCTGTGATGGAAATCTGCGGTGAACTAGGCGACAGGGGTGGGAGAGTGGGAGATGAGTCGGATGAAGAAAGTGATCACCAAGCCGGATTTGACTTCTGTCTCCAGGCACTCATGGCTCCTTTAGAAGCTGAACAGCAAGTGCTGTGTGCAAGAGAGATGCAGCCCCAGGGTGAAAGATAACAGATCCCCGGGTCTGGATGCTATCTTTGCTGCCCGGCTTATGCTTCAGCTCCAAACATTTACTTTTCAGTCCAGCTCCTTCTGCCACCGTGTTGGAGGTGTGCTTACATTCTTTGTTCCTATATTTATATTCTGCTAAATCCAGATGACTTCTCCTCGCTCTGTAATCTTCAAACACAGTAACGTGCTCACGTACGCTGCTCTTGTACGCCCTCCTGACCTCTAGGTGGATCCAAGACTACTCCCGCCGCCTGCCGCCTCAGTCAGAGAAGTGCTACTTGGCGCCTGTTTTAAATACGGCACCCACTTGAAGATGACGTTCTTAAGCCAAGTATCATTTCATTCTTTTAAGTCTGAGAAAGGAGAAAGCCAGTGGGGGAAGACACTGCACAACTCCTGAGTCGCAGAGACTGGCTTAGAACGTAGAGTCTCAACAGCATTACACTGTCCTCAGAAATTCTTGACAAAAAATAGTTTCTCAAGCGTATGGCGCACTTGGAAAATGCCAAGAAAGTCTCTAGTCCCAAAGATGGCATCAAAGACGAAATATTATACAAAGGTGCCAGTTTCCTTATTGGTCTGGGCTCCCTTTCATTGCAAGTGACAGAAAGCCAATGAGATATGTCAGACCAAAAAGAGAGACTTTAGTAAGAGAGTCAGAGAGCCACTAAGGGAAGGGCCAGGCATGGCTGGGCGGGGATATTTGGAACCAGGGACTCAAACAGCTGCAAACGTCCCTCTCTGCCTTTACCTTCGCCTTTCCTTCAGCTTCTTCATTTCTCCAGCTGTCGGCACACAACATAGTCTATCAAGCTACTCTGCCATTGCATGGCAGAAGGCACAATCCTTCCAGCACCCAAGTTTTATCTCCGAGGTTTGTGGATCCACCCTCTTTCTTTTAAAAAAAAAAATGTAGTGGAATAGTATTTGCATACAATAAAAAGCATTCTATGTTGAGTGTGTTATCAAGGAGTTTTCACAGATGTAAATCATCCTTTGACCAGCATCAGATGAAGCTTTCTGTCATTCCAAGAATTTCCTTTGCATCTTACCTGCAGATCCACATCCCCCCCCCCGCCCCCCAAGCCCTCCCAACTCAACCCTAGAAACACTGACTTGTTTTCTGTGCCTAGAGATTGGCTTTTCTGGAATTTCTTATAAATAAGACTATACAATATGGAGGATGACTTTTCTATTCCACAGTGGTTTGGAGATCATCTGAGGACTGACTGACTGGTGGTTAGTTTCTTTTGTTACTTAGTAACATGAGATTGTGCAAACAAATGGCAATTTGTTTCTCATGTTGATGGAAGTTTGGATTGTTTCCATTTGGGGGCTGTGATGAGTCAAGCCACTACTGAATCTATAGGCAGGAATTTGTGTAGGCACAGTTAGGTTTTTGTTTCTTTTGGATAAATAAATACTTAAAAATGGGATTTCTCGGCCATACTTTAAGAGTATGCTCCATTTATAAGGAACTCAAACTGCTTTCCAAAGTGGAGACACCATTCTAGGTCTCCACAGCAACAAATCAACATTCCACTGACTTCGAATCCCCTCAAGTACTTGGTAGGGTCAGTCTTGTCTGTTTTAAATGCTCAAGTAGGAAAGTGGAGTATTGAAGCTTGATTTATGCTTTCTTAATAAGTGCTGTTCAACATTGCCTGTTTGCTTTCGACGCAGGGTTCTTCCTTGGTGAACAGTTGACTCTTTTATTGAGTTTTGAAAGCTTGTCTTATTGTCAAGAGTCCCTGAGCATCTAGACACTGGAACATAGCTTTGGTGACAGAGGGTTTACATAGCGTATTCAAGGTTCTGGATTTGTCCCCAGCACCACAGGTTTTTAAAGAGAGCTTTTTCTATGTTCTACGAGCCTTTTGTCCAATTCTCACTCTGTGAACACTTTGCCTCAAAATGGCTATTTGTCTTTTGCTTTTCTTACACTTTAAAGAGCACTTTTAATTTTTGAGAAGTCAAATTTATCTCTTATAGTTTCTACTTACTGAATCCTATCCAAAAAAGAAAAACAAAAAATCCAGGAGCTGGAAAGATGGTTAAGCTCACTTGATGGTCTTGCAGAAAACCATAGGTGAGTTCCCAACACCCACACAGGAAGACACACAACTGCCTGTAATTCCAAACCTAGACAATCCAGTGTCCCTTTCTGGTATCTGTGGGCAGGCAAAGTATGTGCACATCCCCACATGTAGACAAACTCAGAAGGTAAAAGCACTTACCACAAGCCTAGTGACCTGAATTCAATCCTTGGAACCCACATGATAGAAAGAGATAACCAACCCCCAGAAGTTGTCCTCTGACCTCCACAATAATGCTATGGCATGCACACACTCTGGCAGGCAGGCATGTGCCGCACCTGCACCTGCACCTGCACCTGCACCTGCATGCACATATGCACGCACCAAGGAGGAGGCAATAAGAAATGGTGCAGCTGTTAAAGTGCTTGCTGCCCAAGTCTGGGGACTGGAGCTTGGATGTATCGTTCCAGTGCTCAGGAGGTAGATCCCCAGAGTGATCTGGGTTAAAGATGCCATACCAGCAAGCTCTAGATCCAACTGAGACACCTTGCCTCAAAGAATAAAGAAGAAAGCAATAGAGAAAGATTCCCAAGGTCAACCTTGAATCTCCATGCTCACAGTTGTGAAAATGCACACATTTTTACACAACGTACACACCTTGTTTTTCAGTTTCCAAAGCCACAGAGGTCCCTTTCCATGATTTCTTCATGACGTTTCATAGCTTTCCTCAATGACCTACTTGATGCTCATATTGTCTGTGGTGCATCTATCTCTGACTGATGAGCTTGGCCAAATCCTTCTTCCTAGATGAATCAATACAACATTCCACAAAACAAAGTAGCCAGCAGGACCATATGGTTAAGAAGAGGCCATGAGAGCTGGAGAGATGGCTCAGCCATTAAAGGCTAGGCTCACAACCATAAATATAAGAAGAGGACATGATTACTAGCCACAGAATGGGGGTTTACTGTAGGGACATAGCATATGGGCCTATAGCCCTTGAAATCTGGGTCTGCCTCCCTCCCCTGCCCCTTTTTGTTTGTTTGTTTGCTTGCTTGCTTGCTTGCTTGGTTTTCTTTTGTTTTCCAAAACAGGCTTGTGTAGCCCTGGCTGTTCTGGAACTTACTCTGTGGTCCAGGCTGATCTTGAACTCAGAGATCCACCTGCTTCTGCCTCCAGAGTGCTGGGATTAAAGGCATGTGCCACCATGGTCCTGCTGGCTCTACCCATTTCATGCCTTTTAAAAACATATGGCATTTATATTGGTTTATTTTTATAGAGGTGGGGTAAGTGAAACAACAGCCTATAGGAATTGCTTCTTTTTTTCTACCATGTGAGTCTCTGGGATCAAACTCAGCCTCGATGGCCAACTTAACTGATGCAATCAATTGACTTTGAAGCACTTAATTTGGGATATTACAAGGCTTCGCATGTTTGAGTGGCCACTGCAGCCGCTTTTAGGGCACCCACACTTCTGCCCACAGCCCCCCACCTCTACTCTACAAGGAAGCCCAATAACTCATGGGCTCCCCACGATGAACTTTGGTGGAATCAACCTTTGGTTTGTCATTAGAAACTCCTAACTAGGGCATAGAATGTTACTTAGTGTCTTTCCATCCACACCTCCACACCCCATCCCCTGTGCCTCCTGGAAGATAATTCTCAAGATCACAAAGTACACCATGCTGTCGTGGAAAGTGAGTCCTCTAAAAGGCTGGCACTTCTGTGACACTTAAGACATATCTTTCTCGCCCATTAAGTCCTGGTGTATGATATATTTGTGTGGTTGTTAAGGTCTGGTTTTGTCCTATGCCATTTGCCAAACACTGGGTGATGAAGAGAGGAATAGCCTCAGCGTGACTGTCATGTGCTAGAATTACTTTGCAGAATTTTTATGAGAAAAATTCTCGCTACAGATTAATGGCTGGTTCATGAATTCAATAGAAGAAAAAAAAACTAAAGGTAGAGAATCCAATATCAGTCTCACTCTGACTTCTCACCCTCGCCCAGGGGACAAAAACTCAAATGTTCCCTTTGCCATCATGATGCACGGAGCAGGGCTGAGGCCAGTTTGATAAGAAACAGTTAGCATTCCTGCAAGAGCATTCCAAGGAAGACGATGACACACGCCCCATCCCTAGCCCGGAAGCTATCTCCAACTGATAGCCACTTGCAGATGAAAAATTAGTTTTCTCACTGGGGAAACAAACCACATTTAAGGGTAGGCCACATGCCCAGCTATACATGGCCAACACAAAATGAATTCCACAGCATCTTTGAAGCTTCCTTGTCTCTCGATGTTGAGTCAGGGTCTGCTTTTTTTATTTTTTTTTTTAATCTTACAGGTCTTTTGTGTAAATATTATAGCTTCTGGTTTTGTGTTCTTATGAGAACCACTGGTATGTCTCTACATCTATATGTGTTTCTTCTGTTTTTCCTTTGGCTCTTTTGTTTGTTTGTTTAACCAGTTGTTTTGTCCTATTCTGATTTGTTTGGTTTTGTTTGATAGGACTTTATTGCTTAGTTGCCTGCTTGTTTCCTAATGAAAGACAGAAAGGGTGTGGGTCTGGATAAGAAAGGGGGCGCTGGGAGAAATAGAGGGACAGGAAACTATAATCAGAATATATTGTATTTAAAAAATCTATTTTCAGGCCAGGCATGGTGGCGCACACCTTTAATCTCAGCACTCAGGAGGCAGAAGCAGGTGGATCACTGTGAGTTCCAGGCCAGCCTGGTCTACAAACTGAGTCCAGGACAGCCAAGGCTACACAGAGAAACCCTGTCTCAAAAAAAAAAAAAAAAAGAAAGAAAGAAAGAAAAGAAAAGAAAAGAAAAGAAAAGAAACTCCAAAAATCTATTTTCAATAAAGGAAAAGAACTTAAGACTTCTCCAAGATCAATAGTATGTCCTAGGTTTACCACCCTCCGACACACACACACACACACAGACACACACACAATTCCTTTAAAAAACAAACACACTTGCTCTTTGCTGGACCAGATGCTCAAACAGTGACAATATTAGAAAGGAATCTATGGTAATCAACTCTATTAATCTAAATACTATGAAGACTTGTGAGAACAAATACATCCTTCAAATGCAGTTCCCTGGATAGAGCCCAAGACAGAAATGTCCAAGAAGCAAAGTAGGAGCAAATCAGGTCACAGGAACAAGAAGGCTGAATGTAAACTGTTGTTAAGGAAAGCTATCTGAACTCTGTGGCTATTAACCATGAGCACAAAGTCTATAATTGTCACACAGTCTTTGATTTAAAAGTGAAGCCCTGGAGATGTTCGAGACAGACTCTTTCCATGAATGACTATATAGGCATGGCAAAGAAATGGTTAACCTACAGCCTTTCGGTGGGGCTGACAAGGCCCTTCTGTAACAGGCATGGCTGGGGGGGAAGGGTCTAGTCTCTGGTCCCCTTCTCACAGGTATCAAGTGGGGGCACAGAACTTACATGGAATTTCCATCAAAACAATGATTATCTGATATAATTGGGACCACTCTGAGCTACGCTGCTCTGGGCAGAGTACCTTTGAATTGTTTTCTTGCATCACATGGCTAGAGTCTTGTGACACTCAGTAGCCACTACAGCACACCAAGGGCAAGGAAAAGCAGCTTTGCAACTCTCTAGACAGCAGGTCCCATAAGTCTTCTCACATTAGTGAGGCTTCTAACCATTGTGACAACTTCTGGGAGGAGGGGCTGGTTTGGGACCATACTTTCAGAGGCTTCATTCCATCATGGCAAAGTAGGCATGGTAGAACAGAGTAGACCTCCAACAACAGAGAGAAAGAGAGACAGAGACAGAGACAGAGACAGAGACAGAGACAGAGACAGAGACAGACAGACAGACAGACAGACAGACAGACAGACAGTGAGACAGAGACAGAGAAACACAGAGAGAGAGCCTGCACTGACTGGCTCCTTTCTCCTTGTTTTAATTCACCAGTGGTGCTGAGTACATTTGGGGTTGTAGAGGTTTACTGAGCCAAGAAAGGAGAAATTTCAAGTATTTCAGCAATATTATTATCAAAGGCAAGAGAGTTGGGATGTAGCGTGGTGGTAGAATATAGTGTGTCATGTACAGGCCCTGGGTCGACTCCCTAGCACTGAGAAAAGAAAACAAGCAAGCAGGGACATCAGGCCACACACATTTTGTAGTTGTTGTTATTGTTGTTGTTGTTGTTGATTATTCAAGAGGATTTCTAGAAATCTCCAAGGGTGTCCAAATTCACTATGAGAATTATGAGGCTAAAGAAGTTTTCCAAATTCCAAAATTTGAAGAGTATATACTTCTGCCAGCAAATAAGGGGACGAAAACATAAAAATGAAATTTTAGGGACATCTAAAATAGAAATTACATAAATACGAGTCTATTTCTTTGTGCTTGAATAAATTTATACTAGTGGTGGCTAAGTTAGTGAACTAACAAGTACACAAAATTTTCTGTTTGCTGGAATTTAAATGTTTAGGAATATCTTATTATTTTATGCATATGTCTGTTTTGCTCGCATGTGTGTATACCCACATGTGCAGGTGTGGTGTGCAGAGGTTAGTCAGAAAAGGAATTCTGATCTCCTGGGACTAGAGTTCCAGGTGGCTGTGAGCTGCTACATGGGTACTGGGAGTTGAATCTGGGCTCTAGAGACGCCCAGGCAGCTTAGGAGTCCTTTCTTTTCACTACTCTCTAAGCTGGCAGAAAGCGCATGGCAAATATAAATAACCTATGCATAAATTGACTGAGGAGAGGGTGAAGCTGCCAGCTCACATTCATTTTGTGATAATGCAGAAAGCCCAGGCCCCGTGGTGGAACCTCTTAGGTACTGCACAAAGGAGGAAGTCCTGGCTCCTACCACCAGCTTCTATCATATTTGCAGAGAGAGCTCATCCTGAGTCATCTGGTCCTTGAATTATTTCCACTAGATCTAAATTTAAAAAAAAAAACAAAACAGCTTTCTTCACTTGTCCTCTGCCTCCAGCCCAGATATATGACTTATTGCTGAGGACTTGCTCTCTAAAACTAGACTCGTGTGCCCTTTGCTAGGGAGGCTCAGATGTCACTGCTGCGTTCCCATTTTTATATCACGTGTGCCTGGGGACTTCAGCAGGATTACCACACGGTACAGCTCCCTGGGAAGCAGAATGAAAACAGAGGATTGCTGGACCCAACAGAGGCTCTGGGAGCTTATGCCCACCCCCTTTTACTGTTGTGGACCCTTCTGGCTTACATATTCACATCCTACCATCCCCCTAGAGACCACTGAAGGGAGACACTTTTTACTGCTAGGTAGGGTTCATTGAAAAGTTTTGGGGCTAGCCTTTTCTTCTCTGTGTCTCCAGACGCATTCATGGGAAGAGTCTGTCCTGATCACCTCCAGGGCTTCATTTTTAAGTCAAAAACTGTGACAATTATAGGCCTTGTGCTCATGGTTAATAGCCACAGAGTTCAGATAGCTTTCCTTAACAACAGTTTACATTCAGCCCTCATGTTCCTGTGATCTGATTTGGTCCTACTTTGCTCCTTAGACATTTCTGTCTTAGGGTCTATCCAGAGAACTGCATTTGAAGGATGTATTTTATTCTCACAAGTCTTCACAGTATTTAGCTTATGATATCGTCACTGTTTGAACACCTGGTCGAGCAAAAAAAAAAAAAAAAAATTTACCTTTTTTAAAAAAATGCATACACTGTTCATCTTGTGAGGTGTATAAAATACTGACACTTACCCAGCAGTGGTGGCGCACGCCTTTAATCCCAGCACCTGGGAGGCAGAGGCAGGCGGATCGCTGTGAGTTCAAGACCAGCCTGGCCTACAAAGTGAGTCCAGGACAGTCAAGGCTACACAGAGAAACCTTGTCTCAAAAAAAAAAAAAAAAAAATACTGACATATGCCAGTCAGAAGGAACGTGGAAGGGAGCTGAAACTGGCACACATTCTCCATCTTTCAGCAGGCAACTTGAATATGATGCCAACCTTTCAAAACCTTAACTTAGGGTGGTAAAGAGATGTTTCACCATGTATAACAGTCCTTCTAAGCAAGAAGCACTTAGTTTCCAGCTGGCCAAGAGAGGCAATGTCACTATTGCTATGTACACATGCTTCTACTTTGAACAATTACTTCTGAATTTCATTCTTGTGACTGTACAGTGGTGATCTGACTTGGATATGTACTTATTTCTGCGCGCGCGCGCGCGCGCACACACACACACACACACACACACACACACACACACACACACACCATGCATTGTTGACAAAAATTGAAGTGTTTTCTCTATTAGAGGTTTACTGACAATGCTTTCTGGGCACAAACAATTTTGTAATGGCTCAGGTAATTCCTGCAGGTCTTGCCTGTAAGCTAAACAAATATAGCAAACCCTATTTCTCATGTAATGTCACTTTCTCAGGAGCTGACAGTCTTAACTAATGGCTGCCTATCTCAGCACCTTCTCAAGCCTCTCTATGTTCACACAGCATCTGCCGTTGTTGACGACAGAGCCTTAGACCCCTCTGATTCAGTCAGAGAGTCAGTCCTCTTCTGACACAGAGCAGGAGCTAAGCCAGTATGCCAGGTCCTGGGTCTGAAGATCTTTGACCCTATAGGTTCCATATGCATCTCTTTGTCCCGGCTATGCTCTTAGGCCTATGGCAAGTGGCTAGTAGCTGTAATCAAATCCTGGCCTGAGAAAAAGGCCTCAGGCACCAAGTTGGAAGTAAATGCTCTCTCCCCAAGTATGAAGAGTGAAGCCAGGCACTCAAAAGCAGTTTCAGCGACCAGCTTAGGAGAGGACTGAAGAGCACAGCATGTTGATCTCTATGAGTTTGAGGTTCAGCCACCCTGGTATGCATGGTGAGTTTCAGGACAGCCAGGACTACATAAAATAAAGACTCTCTCAAAATCCAAAACAAAACTTTTGGAATATTTGAGATGCTCTAAACCTTCTGGACTTTTTAATTTGATTATACCCATTATGCTAGGCATTAGTGATAATAAAGTGAATTTCAAAAATATATAGACAATAAGTACAGTAGACTGGTTGCTGGTTTTTGAGAATCCAGAGAATTAGAAGCATCTAGGGAAACCATATCCCAAAGGAGGGCAGAACCTAACAGGGAATTAGAGATGCCAGCTCCCAGAAAGACAAAGGCAGATCTGTCCCTAAGATCCACTGTAAGGAACTTGCAAATGACAGACCGAGTTGCTCTGACAAAGACATATGGGGATCTTAATCTTCTTTGCCATTTTCCTTTCTTTCACCCTCTTCTTAAGTGCTTAAGAGTCTTAAATCTTCAGCAGCAACAACCTCCCAGTAATGGTGGCAAACTTAAGCTTGTCGGATTTGAATTAATATCATCATCTCTGGGAGCTAGGGAGATGGTTAAGAATATGTACTGCTCTTTCAGGGATCCAAGTTTGGTTCCCATCACCCGTGCTAAGCAGGTACCTCACAACTGCTTATAACTTCAGAACCAGAGCATCTGCTACCTTTGGCCTCCAAGGCATCTGCATTCGTAACCCACCACCACTGCTACCACCACACACACACACACACACACACACACA
>OU015742.1:150006600-150022786 GCA_907169655.1 Acomys percivali
TCTCTCTCTCTCTCTCTCTCTCTCTCTCTCTCTCTCTCTGTTGTTGGAGGTCTACTCTGTTCTACCATGCCTACTTTGCCATGATGGAATGAAGCCTCTGAAAGTGTGGTCCCAAACCAGCTCCTCCTCCCAGAAGTTGTCACAATGGCTAGAAGCCTCACTAATGTGAGAAGACCTATGGAGCCTGTTGTCTAGAAAGTTGCAAAGCTGCGTTTCCTTGCCCTTGGTGTGCTGTAGTGGCTACTGAGTGTCACAAGACTCTAGTCATGTGTGTACGGTGATGATGCAAGAAAACACATCAGTGAAACTACCAAGGCTCTGCTCTTCTGTCAGGGCTGTGACTAAGTCTCTGGTCCCTTGTTCATAGGTGCCAAGTGGGGGGCAGGACTTGAGTAGAATTTTCATAAAGCCAAAGATTATCTGATAGAGTTGCAACCATTCTGATCTATGCGTCTCTGACCTGAATTTCTTCCTCTTTCTTCTTCTTCTTCTTCTTCTTCTTCTTCTTCTTCTTCTTCTTCTTCTTCTTCTTCTTCTTCTTCTTTCTTCTTTTGTCTTCCTGAGAATTCCAGAAGTGTCTAAGACCCTGCAATACATTTCTTTCCATTAAAACTAGCATTCTTGGGTATGTCTTCTGAGATTAAGAATCTTCACCTCTTGACTTTGTGTTTGGTGGTGCATGCCTTTAACCCCAGCACTCAGGAGGTGGAGGCAAAGTCAGGCAGATCTTTGGGCTCAAGGCCAGCCCAGTTGTAGGACAGCTAAAGCTACACAGAAAGATCCTGTCTTGAGTTTTTAAAAAAAGTTCAGAACAGTTATTTAAAGTCTCATTAAATAACAGTGACTTATTTTTAGTTTGTTGTAAAAGGGAAAAGCCAGCACGTTATACTTATTGTTAAGCCAAAATAACTTTGGTATTAAAAGAAAACTTAAAGGGCAGGTCTTGTTTTGTGGTCCCCTTATGTTTCTGTTGATGGGGGTTCGTACAGCTAGCACTCGATGTGCATGTACTCTTTCTCATAAGCAAGAACTTCATTTGCTTCGGCTGTAAAGGGACCTACTAACACTTAAAGTACTTTAACTATAACAGCAACAGTCTTAGTGTCTATTACATGCCAGTTACTGAACATGCCTTCAGTATCTGATTCTAGCAACCACAGAGACCAACAATCAAAGCACAAAACATTGACAAGCACACAGCATGCTTCAGCCCAAGTCCCCCTGACCTCAGTTACACTCCTTCTTCAGTTACACTATGCTCCTCCCTGCCCAAAGCCTCAGCCACATACTTGCAGCCGGAGTCAAGCCTCTAGCCGACGCTCTCCTGCCCACCCAACTCCCAGGCAAAGTGCTGGTTTCAGGTTATATATGCTTCGTACAGGAACCTCCTCAGAAACAGACTTGCGACATGCCGAGCTGCTCCTCTAAAGTCATTGTTTCTGTATGTGTTTTAAAAATTGTGTTCTTCTGTGAGTAACAAAACAATCAAAACAAGCCGGGCGTGGTGGTGCACGCCTTTAATCCCAGCACTTGGGAGGCAGAGGCTGGTGGATCTCTGTGAGTTCCAGGCCAGCCTGGTCTACAAATTGAGTCCACGACAGCCAAGGCTACACAGAGAGACTCTGTCTCGAAAAAACAAAAACAAATCAAAACAAGTGTCATCTAAGCAGATTAGCTATATGATGACCTTTAAGAAAATACAGGGATTTGTTATTTCGCAGCTGGAATAGGAATCCACACTGCCAGGGACCCAGGCGTCTCATCTTGATGTTCCCCTGTGAGTAGTTTATATTCACAAAGTCATCTCCTGCCCCATGGTGGACAGCAGGTGGAGTTATCACACCTACTCTCTGGCCAAGAGGAAGGAGAAAAGAAAGGTAAAGAGGAGACATGTCTTTTCCTGTAAGAACAGCCCTCGGATACATCCCCTACCATCCATTGACTAGAACTCTCAGCCCAACAGAGCTGGAGGAAGGTTCAGAAATACAACCTTTCCCATCAGCACCTCACTGCCCAAACACAGCCCTGAGTCTCTGTTGTTGTGGAAGAAGATGGAGACAGGCACCAAGAGCTAACTGCTAACTTTGAGACTAGAACCAAAAAAAATTATTTTGGGGTTCTTTTCACAAGTTCTGCATTTGTTTTATGAAGGAAATATTAGATATCAGATTATTTTTCAATAGGCAAGATCAATTGTGTGGGGGGGGGTTTGTTGAGACAGGGTTTCTCTGTGTAGACTTGGCTGTCCTAGACTCACTTTGTAGACCAAACTGGCCTTGAACTCACAGCAATCCGCCTGCCTCTGCCTCCAGAGTGCTGGGATTAAAGGCGTGTGCCACCATGCCTGACCTGGGGAAGATCAAATCTTAAGAGAAATTGGACAATGAAGTTGTCTACTATATGATGTCAGAAACCCAACAGCTTTCCCAAAACTTGTTCATGTTAGCTTCAGTTGTTCAGGGATCTTTCCTCCATTTTAAGGTGACTCAGAAGCTTGTCTCTCTACAAGAATCAGCTCTGTAGGGATAGGGACGAGTGGGCAGCCAAATTCAGTGCCAGAAGCTGAGTACAGGTGATGGAAACAAACATCTTATCCATCTAAAAACCATCATTTCTCCTCTGTGTTCTAATTCATTTGTGCCTTTCCCTTACCTTTCTTTCTATTCCCTGTGTGACAGACATAACCGCCTTTTGTGAGCTTGCTGTGTCTTTGAGGACATCCAAAGGGAAGGTCTCCATCTCCTGAGCCAGACAAGCCTAAGGTCATATCATTGTGATATCATGTGACAAGGGCCACCTACAAGAATGAAAATGTCCTCTGAGGGCCTAAAGGGTCTCTGTAGATGACAAATAGAGGTGTCATTTTAGGTGATGTTTGATTCACCTTTGGAGCCCCAATCCTTAGCATGGTTCAGTCTCTGGAGATTTAGCCATGACACTTGGTTCTCACGTTATCAAGATGCAGACAACACTGTGGGTCAGCTCCATAGATGCCACCAACAAGCAGCAGGGCAGCTCCAGACATGTGCAGGTGGGTAGACAACAGCTTACCTTGCCCCACCCTTAGAATATTTCATTATCAATACCATTTAAAGATTTTGGGGAAACTCCCTATTGCTGTGATCAATTATCATTATATAAATAAGGATATCTGTATAGAATACTGTACTCTCCAAAAGTCCTGTTTGTAGGTGACTGAGGACTTATGAGCATGAACGTTCCTTGGTTAAGATAGCAATCAGGTATTTTACATACTTTATTATCTATTTATGAGTGTGGCTACGTGAGTGTCTTAGGCAGGGTTCTATTGCTGTGAAGAGACACCGCAACCATAGCAACTCTTATAAAGGAAAGCATTTAATTGGGGTTTGCTTAACATTTCAGAAGTTTAGTCCACGTCAGGACGCCGAGAAACTGTCAGCATGAAGGAAGAAATGGTGCTGGGAAAGCAGCTGAGAGTTCTACATCAGGATCCACAGGCAACTGGAAGAGAGAGAGCCACTGGGCCTGGCTTGGGCTTTGGAAACTTCAAAGCCCAACCCCAATGACACACTTCCTCCATCAAGGCCACATCTCCCAATTCTTTCAAACAGTCCTACTTCCTGGTGATTAATCATTCAAAAACATATGAGCCCTTGGACCCATTCTTATTCAAACTACCACAATGAGTATATGTGCACAGCTGCATCCACATGTGGAAGCCAGAAGAGGGTCAGGTGTCCTCGACCACTCTTCATCTACGCCTTTGAGGCAAGGTCTCTCCCTGAAGCACTGAGTTATCCACAGGCAAGGCTTTTGGAGAGATACTGGGATTCCAGGAGTATTGAGATTACAGGCTTAACCACGACCAGCTCATTTTGTTATTCCTATTTTAAGAGTCTTTCGTTTTAAATTTACCTAACTAAATATTCTTAACTCCTTTTCATGTAAATCTTCATGCATACCACCAGCTGCCATTTGTTCTGATGTTTCCTGTTCTGTCTCTCTGCTGTCCCCCAGGCCTGTGCCACAGTGATTTCGGCGATGCCACATTGTGCTGGGTTCTGAGGCCATAAAAGGTATCATTGTCCACAGGCCTCTTCTTTTGTGGAGAAATGGGTGGTACTGGCCACTTGGGCTCCGGTGGAGAGTTGCCTGGATGAGACTTGCCACTGCTGGGAAGTGAATTATGCTGCCAAGAAAGGCCGATGCTGCCAGTAAATTCCTCCTGAAGGTTTCACAAAAACCATTGCACCAGTGATCTCTGCCAAACCATCACACAGGCCTGAGAAAAAGCCAGAAAACTAGCACAAAACGGCCCTTTCCTCAGACCCTACAGAGGCCACATCCCACGGTCATGGAATATGATTGGTTAAACCATGGCTGTTCTTTTGCTCTTTTAAGTCTCGCTGTCTCTACCAAATATCAAGAAATCCACTCATGAGCCCGACCACAACAATCCTCTGAAACCTATGTGTCAGGCTCTCAAAGACATAAACGATTCTTCTAAAGTAAATATTTTTCTCTCCCAACTCTATGTATGTCTTTTTTCTAAGATTGACTTTAACTGTTTAAACATCTTCGTTTTCCATTCTCCATGAATTCCATTTTTATGGAATGAATTCATGTCACTTTTCCTGAGAACAAGAGCACATAGTCAATGCCCAGCCTCACTTGGAAATTCAGAATCAGGCTCTGAGGTACCAGGGTCTTTCAAAGACAACTCAGCATTACTGTCTCTCAGGACAAACAGACCCTCTTCCTTCATCCCATTTCTCCTTACTCAACAACCTTTCAGGCCCAACAGAGGCCTGAAATAACAGGCGAGAAAACAGGTGTCTTCCGGAGAGCCCTGTGCTGCCCAGATGGAAGAAGAGATTAAAGGGACAGGAAGTGTGACCGCTCCTAAGCAGAGCCAGGACAGATTGAGAAATGTGCCGTTCTTTCAAGAGTGCCAAGGTCATTACTAAATAAATGGAAACTATTGTTCATAAAAGGCACTTGTACAGACGTGAATCTCCCTTTATGGCCCTGTTTAAATTATCCAGAAACAAAAGGTTGGACTGCTTACCCACCTCAGCTACACACACACACACACACACACACACACACACACACATGTGCCATGGAAATCTTCCAGGTCTTATTCCACTTGCTCACCAAGAGGCAGCTGGCATGCCCTCCCAAGCCTCCAGCTGTGTGCCCTCAGCCTCCAGAAACTACATTTCAAAACATCCAAGAGCTCAAAGGTATCCCTACCTTAGAAACTAGCCTCTAATTCTTCCCTGTGAAGTCTTAGACACTACGATAAAAGCAAGGTTACTAGGTATATATCTTTTGGGGTGTCTATCTAACCCACCACCTTCATGCTGTCCCCTTTCCAGGACGGATCCTTTGCTATGCTAACCTTGTCACCTCATGCTGGCCGGAAAGCTGCCTGGATTCCCCAGGGTATGTCAGGACCCAGCATAGGAAGCTACACAAAGCCTTGTGTAATTATTCAGGAACACTGAGATATTTTGCTTGTTACCAGACCTGGTCCCAGAACTTGGGAACCCCAGGGTCTTCCATTCCTCATACCTGACTCAAATGGAAGATTTCCCAGTATAAGAAGCAGAAAGGGGCTTAGAGCTTGTGGCTTTAGAAGACCCTTAAAAACAATATACGTCCACAGATAGCAAAGTGGCTCTAATGTCAACATCTATAATTTTATGTAGTAGCATCTGGGTTCCATAGCCTCTCTACACTGAAGAAATTTAAGGTGCTCCTTCTACGGAGCTAAAAGAGGCGCTGTTCAGAAGCCACGCCCAGCTATCCCATAGTGCTCACTCGACTGTTTCAAAGACAGCATTGATTCCTAGAACTTCAAGACGACTAAAGTCAGAACTTGAAGAAGTGGAGCCTGGAATTTGAAGCTTTTCAAGCTCCCTGGGTGGGAGTAGTTACAGAGCCAGGTTTGGAAATGGCTGCCCCCAGTGACCTTCACCTACCATTTGTATCTTTCTACAGCACCAGAGCTATAGGAGCCATTACTGTCCATGGAGTATATGGTCGGTCAGAACACGTTCCCAGACACCTACACAAAAGTGCAATCCTTTGGGAATAAGTAAGAAAAAGAAAATGATAAAACAGACAAAAATTCATCCCCCAAATAAGGAATGACACTCCATTCCAGACATCCACGTCTGCCCAAGGCAGCTCTTGTCTCAGCTCTTGCTGCACAATGCTGAGCAATGAGAAATGGAGCAAAGAGAAAGAGAAAGATTGACACTTTAAAACTAGTTCTACTCCATAGACTCATACCATTAAATGCACCCCCTTCCCCATGAGCTATTATCTATATGGGTGCACCGTATATATAATCCCAACTGCTTAAGTAACAATTAATTGAAGTAAAAAACAACATTGCTCTCTTATCTTCTTCAGTCTATGAAGTAAAGGATATACCCAGTTCTCACACACACATACACAAACTGAGGCTGACCTCAGAATAACTCTTCACTGATGGAATGGCCTCTAATTTTAACCCATATATACATGGTTCACCTGCCACAGACCATGAAAATGACCCACAATCATCAACATTTGAGATGCACAGGGTAAACTCCATTTATGACTTAGAGTGATCTGCACAGCTTTAGCTAAGGAATGATGGCAATTAATACTTTTTCAGAACCAGATTGGACCTTTTCTTTTTATCTCTGGCTCAAGTTCACTTAGCAGATCCTTCACCAAAGCCCAATGCTACGAATAAGCAAATATCCTAGAACTGAAGATGCATTCAGGCATGGCGGTGCACGCCTACAGTCCCAGCACTCAGGAGGCTGAGGCAGGAGGCTCATAACCTGGAGTCAACCTGGGATGTGTACTAAGGCCCTGTCAAGAAAGAATAAGCAGAAAAGGAGAAGGGGAGAACAAACAAAAGAATCCCATTTCCTTTCTTCCAGGAGCCTACTGTGACTCAAGGTCAATGTTCCAAAGATGCAACCCCAAAGCATCACTGTTATACCTCACCATTTAAAGAAGCAAGAGTGTCACAGAAATTACATTATCCAGTTTCACCAATATAAATCAATATCTACTTTACAAAGCTGATTTTCACATTTAACCAAAGAAAAGCAGTCGTAACAGTAATTGTCTGACCTTGGGTAGTTCCATTGTTTTGTTCTGTGATCACAACTTAAAAACAAATTGTTTTATAGGCACCTGGCTCATTATGCATTACAAATTAAATCTTCATTTATCTATATGCTCCAAACAGTACCTATCCATCGCCATCACTTAAAAACACATTGCCCTTCTTTCTAGCCTTGTTAATTTCCAGATGCTAATTAAATTTAAACTCATAAAAATATCTGTTTAGCATGCATGGCAAGATCATCCCTCAATATCCATTACCCACTGTACACCCTGTGTGTTTACTCTCTGTTTTCTGTTTGCATTCTTATCTGCACACCTCAGTTTCAAGGGACAGACTGGTGATTTAACCTAGAATTCAATCGCTCTCCCATTTTGATTCTATCCAAGTTGTCCCCTCTGCTTGATGCCTTTGTAAGCAACTTTCTTTCAAATTATTGCAGAAAAGAATGACTTCCAGGTAATAGAACTTAAATATGGAACAGCAGGATGATAAAGGAATGCCGGGAGAGGGCTATATTTTAGCCCCCTTACACCAGGCCATTACACAAAAGGAGAAGACTTTTCGATCTCCAGACATCTACGGGCCCTTATTTATTGCCCTAGGAAGCTGACAGACAGTCTGAAAGCCACGCAGATGATGAATGGCCCTGTTCATGACCACATGACCAGTGCCTAACATAAAGCATGCCACCATGCGGAAGGGGTATCCCAAAGGCTGGAAGAGGATTCAAAGGATCACCCAGCAGAAAAATGGCACGCACACACTGTCTTCTCACTGATGCAGGTCTTGTCCGGTGGACAAATGGCAGAGAGAGAAGAGAAGTCTGCCTCTTTGATTGTGTTGTTCTCAGCCCTCTGCCTTAACAGAGAAGGCTCCACATTGGCTTGCTTTTCTAAGCTGGGGAAATTGTCTACTGTCCAGAACATACGCCGTGTCTTCAGATCTGAAGGAACACAATCCATGCTCCAAGGCCCACTTGCACAGAGGAAAGCTGTGCCCCACCCATCGTAGCACACTCATGGCCTCTGCATCTCTGTACAAGAAGAGGCTCTCTGCAGGTTATGGTAGGCTGTGCTCTCCATCTGACTTCCTTTAAAACCAAGCCAGAAGAAAGATAAGCACTTTGAGTCACAGCTCCACCACAGCGGAGGCCTCCCTAGACCCCCAATCTTTATTGTCAAGATCAACCACCTGTCTTGCAAAAAGCCAACCTTTTTAGCCTCAAATATCTGCCTTGTGTTAATTTCTTTCTATTGTCTTGCTTTGATTTTGGGAGGATAGCAACATTTTAAAAATATGAAACCGCTGGGTGAGGTGGCTCACGCCTGCAATCCCAGCACTCGGGAGGAAGAGACAGGTAGATCTCTGTGAGTTCAAGGCCAGCCTCGTCTACAAAGTGAGTCCAGGACAGACAAGGCTGCACAGAAAAATCCTGTCTCAGTGAGTAAAGTGCCTGCCACACAAGCATGAGGACCTAAGTTTGAATCCCCTGTAACCCACATACAAAGCCAGGCACGATAGCTAGACATGACCTGTAATCCCAGTGTTGGGAAGGCAGGGATGGCCAGGTTCTTGGAGCTTGCTGGCCAGCCAGTCTAGCCAAATTAGTAAGTTTCAGGCTCAAGAACAAACCTTATCTTAAAAATAAAGTGGAAAGAGATTAAAGAATACAGCCTGCACTGACCTCTGGCTTTTATATGCATGCACATGAGTGTGGGAACACACACATACACGCACACACATACACACATGCAACACACACCCCACAATAAATAAATAAATAAATAAATAAATAAATAAATAAATAAATAAATAAGCAAACAAACAAACAAAGATAAAATCATTCTCAGTTGGCAGGACTTACCGAAAGAGACTAAAAATCAAATTTGCTTGATAGCCCCTAATTATATGCTAAAAAAAAAAATTGAGCTCCTTAAAGTCATGAAATATACTCCTTTTGTGTGTTCAGGTGCTTGAGTAGGTAGGTGTGAATGCATGTCCATGCACTTGTGAGTGGAGGCCAGAGGTCAATAGCAAGTGTCTTCCTTTATCACTGTCCACGTGATTTTTTGAGACATAAAATTAATTTGCTTACATTACTAAAGCATCACTGGGTACAATGTTCTTACTCTAAGGGTTGTGACCCCCTTTGGGATCAGTCACATACCAGCTATCCTGAATATCAGATATTTACATTTTGAGTCCTAACAGTAGCAACATTACAGTTATGAAGTGGCAAGGAAATAATTTTATAGTTAGGGGTTGCCACTACATGAGGAACTATATTAAAGGGTTGCGGCATTAGGAAAGTTGAGAACCACTGTCCTAAGACAATGTAAACACATCTCAGTCATTATCCTTTCAATGTAGATCATGGAATTCTATAGACTATAGGCTTCTTATCTCCTTTTTCTGTATAGCCAACATTAAATGCATACAGAAATTTTAAAATAAATGTAATTTCATACAAGCAAACGAAAAATTCAATAATAAATGTTTGGGTAAGTACAGAGAGCATTTTCCTTGTATCTTCATTTCCTTAAAAGATACTTACGTGGGGCTGAAGAGATGGCTCATCAGGTAGGAGCACAAGTGCTCTTCTGGAGGACCTGAGTTCAGTTCCTAGCAGCCATATCAGCTAACTCACAGCTGTACCTCCTGCTCCAGGAGATCCAACACCCTCTTCTGGACTCCAAGGGTACCTGCATTCATGTGCACATATCCCAATAACACACACATAATTTAAAAATAAAGTAAATCTTAAATTTTTTAAAAATCCCCTTGAGCTGGAGAGATGGCTCAGTGGTTAAGAGCGCTGCCTGCTCTTCCAGAGGTCCTGAGTTCAATTCCCAGAAACCACATGGTGGCTCAAAACCATCTATAATGTGATCTGGTGCCCTCTTCTACAGATAAAGCACTCATATACAATAAATAAATAAATATTTTTTTAAAAATAAACATGCTGCCTTTTTTTTAAAAAAGCCCCTTAACTGCTCCACCAGTAGATGAATAGGTAAAAGAATGCCAATGGAATATTATTCATCTCCCATAAAGAATGAAGTTCTCACACATGATGAAACATGAGTGTATCTTGAAAACATCATCATAAGTAAGCCAGACACAAAATGACAAATATTATATTTTTCCATCTATATAGTGTGCCTAGAATGGGCAAATTCACTGAGATACTAAATACATCAGAGCCTAGGAGGAGAGTTGGGGGCTGTTGCTTAGTAGGTATAGAATGTCTTCATAGGTATAGAATGGTTTTTGTCAGTAAAAAATGTTTTCATAGCTATAGATTGTCTTAGTATAGAATGTCTTAGTAGGTATAGAATATAGACTGATTATGCAGAACTAGACAGTGATGCCAAATTGAAAACATAACTAATGTCACTAAATGTATGCAAATAATTAAAACATCATATATCCACAGTTCTTACAAATTACCATGAAATATGCTAAAAATCAAAATTATTTCATTGTACTCTTTAAGTGGGTGAAGTGTATGGCCTGTGAGTTTATATCCCACAAAAGCTATTTCAATGCAACAATAGCAATGTGTGCTGGTATTTGTAACATATTTAGGAATAAAATATAATCCAGTAGCACAATGAATGAGAGGGAGGTCAACAAAAGCTTGTGATTATAAAGTTCTCACATCTATAATGGTGTAGAAGAAAATTAACCAAGGCAGATAGTAGCAAGGGGTACTTTGTTACCTTTGGAAGAATCTCATACATGCGTGTTAAAAGTAACAACAAAAGCAAATGAAACTAATGTCTCTAAAGCAACACAAGTCCTCAAGAGTTAAACTTTTTTTCTTCTCTCCCAAATCACTTTCTTCAGTGGTTCAAGAAATGCCCCCAATATCTTAGCGTAAGGCAGGGCATCCCTTTGAGTATATCCGACATCATGGGTGTACCCCCGAAAGCATACACATATTCCAAAAGACATTCTCAGCCTTGGAGGTGACAAGAAGACATGTCAGACAGTCACCTCTGGCCACAAGTATCCTCAGCTGGGGGCTCCTCAGGAAGTGGCCAAAGCCTGGCCAATCAGTGGCAGTGTGCCAGATGCCTGCAGTCCACAGCTTCCGTGAGTGCAGCCTAGGCCTAGTCCACACCGGGATACGCACAGTGGAAGGAACGTTTCCTTCAGCTTTACTCTAAGACTGATCACAGGGCCATTGGAAAATAACCCAAGGGAACAGTAGGCCATCACCACCTTCTGAAACCCAGTCTTGTGCGACAGGCTGTGAGGATCGTATTCCTCTGAAAACAACTTCCGGCAATGCCCCTCAAGATACCGCTTGGCTCAGAAATGATATCATAATTCCTTCTTGGTCCTCCGTGTGTTTGTGCACTGACATCCACAAGTTTCATGCCAGCCTCTCTCCTGAGTGAAGTTGTTAAGAGAAAGTGCTTCTTGGCAAGCAAGCAGCAGAAATATTCTAAAATGTTGGGATGGTCCTGAACAGAAAGAAAGACATGATGCAGAGGGTGAGAGAGGGAAAGCATGTGCCTTTTCAGTGTACAATTAATTTTGGGTCAGGGAGCAGGCAGGTTATCAGTTGGCGAAGGGCCTTCTAGGGCAGGGAGGATACTCACAGGTACAGATTTTGGCTTGATCAGAACTAAGAAAATAATTGGGAAAGGAACAAAGGCAGTAAACTTCAATAGCATTGGGTTACCAGGGTTAGGAAATAAAAATATATCCGGTTATATTTAAGCTACAAATAAACAAGAAATGATATTTTTATTGTAAGCATATCCCAAATACTGCATCCTGTGTTCCATCTGCCAACCCCACCCACTACGGCAGGGAAAAGGGCTAAGGTCTCAGCTTCGCCTGTGAGAATAGATTTGGAACTTTGGGGAACAGTAGGTCCTAGGTGGCTCAAAATAGCCACCAGGAACTCCTGGGAACTTCTCATCAACCCTTTTTACTTCTGATCTCTTACTCTAAATGGTAAACAAGTTTCTACCCCAGGAAAAGGCATCTTGCTACTCAAGATATTTGAGCCCAGTGAGTAAAAAATTTCAGGGTCCTTTGCCCCCCAACACTTAGCACACAGGGAAGGCAAGGCCATGCCAACAACGTCCACCCTGTCCCCAGCCTCGGCTTTTTAAATTCCATTCCCTTCCCTCTCCTTTCTGCTCGCACCAGCACCCTTATTCCACTTTAGATTCAGTCTTTTTTTGTTTGGTTGATTGGTCGGTTGGGTTGAGTTTGTTTGTTTGTTTTCTGTTTTGGGGTTTTTTTATTTCGGAGGGGTTGGGGTTTTTGTTTGTTTGTTTGTTTCGTTTGTTGTTGTTTGGGGTGGCTTTTTGGTTTTTTCTTTTTTTTTGTTTGTTTGGTTGGTTGGTTGGTTTTGTTTTGTTTTTTGAGACAGGTTTTCTCTGTGTAGCCCTGGCTGTCCTAGACTCGCTTTGTAGACCAGGTTGGCCTCTAACTCACAGAGATTCACCTGCCTCTGCCTCCCAAGTGCTGGGATTAAAGGCGTGTGCCACTGTAGCCGGTTTTTGGATTCAGTCTTAACTAGTTCCTGCTTAAATCCCTTCTCAGAGAAAGACTTGAGGAACTTCAAAAATTGGCGGATGAGATAGTTCAGTAGTTAAGAACACTAGCTACTCTTCCAGAAGACCTGAGTTTGATTCCCAACAACCACATCGTAGCTCACAATGGGATGTAACTCCAGTTCCAGGGTATCTGATGCCTTTTTGTGACCTCTGTGGGCAACCAGCACTAAGCACACACATGGTACACATATGCACATACAGGTAAAATGCCCATGCATGTAAAATAATAATTTTTAAACATTTTTACATTTACATTTATATTATTACACATGTATACAATAAACTACCTATAGCAAGAAGAACCATGACACAATCAGGAATTATATAAATGTTACATTCTTCGTGTTTTGGCTATTTGTATTTGACAGCCTTGAAGAAAACATCTTTCCAATCTTGATGAGTCTAAAATTCTGAATGTAAATCAATCTCTATCACATCTTGTCATTATCAACTTAAAAAAAAATCTATCTAGACCTAAAACCATCTTAGCTTCTAAACAATTAAGCTTCATTGTAAAACTAAGCTACCTGGTCTTCAACCCCATCAGAGACTTGAGAAGGAATAAACTTGATTACCTGAGTATGCTGGGAGTGCAGGTTAGTAGCTTTCCAAATGAGAAGATGACAGAGACAGTTTGTTACCTGAATAGTCACCCAAACCTCTCTATAACGTTGGATCATCACCTTCAGCCTTCTGGCCCAATATATCTGACAGACATAGTTGTGAGGCAGGAACTATTTTTTAACACATTTTTATTGAAAAATAAAATAATTCATATTACATCTCATTTTCTATCCCATCCCATGCATCCTCCCATTCCTCCCTCCCTCCCACTTTTACCCCAATCCCCCTTCCCTATGACTGTGACTAAGGGACCTCCTCCCCCTGAATATGGTGCTAGGGTATCAAGTCTCTTCTTGGTAGTCTGCTATCCTTCCTCCGAGTGCCATTGGGCCTTCCCAACAAAGGGACATGGCCAAATATGGAGCACCAGAGATCCTGTGAAAGTCAGTCCCCAGTCTCCACTTAACTGTGGAGAATGTTCTGTCCCTTGGCTAGATCTTTGTAGGGGTTTAATGATGACTGCACGTTTTGTCCTTGGTTGGGAGGCAGGAATTATTGAGAACTTGCTCACCCTGGCTTGGCAGAGTTTGGCCATTGACTCTGCCTGCATCCACATTTGCCCTTTTTTAGGCAGAATTCTGTCTGTGGTAGAAACAAGGACATTTTGACCAGTGGCTTCTTTGCCACATTTGAAGCCATCTCCATAAGGAGGTTAAAATAATACTTTTTAAAGTTTTGTTTTTAAGCCGGTTACTAAGATGGTCAAATTTCATTAATTCCCCACTGTGTTTCATAAGACACTGATTTTTTTTTGTTTGGCTGAACTAGCTATGCCTGAACTATAAATGTTCAATTACTTGCTAGACAGCAAATGTGCCTTTCGATTCCTCCTTGCTGTATATTTTCTGTGGTTTGCATTACCATTTACTAAATACACTCTGACACTTTGTTTATTTCTAGCCACAACTCTGAGACCTTTATTTGACTTCCCACGCTCTAGAATCAGCACAGATAAAATCTCTGCTTGGTCACTTAGCACCGAGAGAGGAAGAATCCAATCTTCCAAAGGGAGCCATTTGTTTAGCTTACTTGCCTGCTGAGAATTTGTGGAGATGTTTGAATGTAGCCTGGGAGGGAGGAGCCCCACCCTTTCAGGTCCCTCTTTTGAAAGTGGGTGAGCCTTTTATTCCTCCAGCTAGTGACTTTATGAGTAGGTTCACTGTATAACTAATAATCTTTTATTTTATGTAGAAATTATAAGTATTTTTAACATCTATCCACTTTGAATTAAACAAAACAAAACTACAGCAACAAAACCTTGTTGTAAATTTCATGCAATTCCCAATCCCAAAAAAAGAAAGAAAATTTCTTAAGTTTTATGCCAGTTGGAGAAGTTGCCACTCTACAGGAAGCAAGTCATGGAGTGGGAAAGCCTTCACAGGTGGTTAAATGTATCATCTGCCAAGAGAAAGATCACGGCCCTGGGAAACTGGACTCCTGCATTCTAATCCCAGATTTACCCACACTCAAATTGATGATTAGTTAATAAATTCCTCTAATTTCTTTGCAATTGTATCATTTTTATGGTGTACATATATCTGTGCACCATGTGTGTGCAGTGCCCACAGCGACCAGATAGGGTGTTCAGATACTCCAGAGCTGGAGCTACAGATGGTCATGAGGCACCTCTCCATTTTATGTTTTTTGATTAATCCATGTTGGTGTAATAGTGCTATTTTTTCCACTGACTGTCTCCATAATACTTTACTATGTAAATATATCATTTCCTAACTATTCACTGTCTGATAGCAATTATTTTAACTGTTTTCAATTGTTCTTCATAAAAAGAACAGTCAGGGGCTGGAGCAATGACTCCGTGTTTAAGAACACTGGCTGCTCTTCCAGGGGACCCAGGTTCAATTCTCAGCACCCACATGGCAACTCACAACTGTCTGTAACTCCAGTTCTAAGGGATCAGACACCCCCCACAGGTATGCATGCAGACAAAACACCAATGCACATAAAATAAAAAGCAAGTCACTAATTTATTTTTTAACAAAGTACAAAGGACAGTCAGCCCCTTTGCACTGGCCAGTGCAGCAAGCCAGTTTCTCCAGAGCAAATGTGTGAGGCAGAGCTGCTGAGGAGAAAGAGGTCATTCTTCCGACCAATTTCACATCGTAGCCCCAAAGCCAAGGATTATTCTCCCATTTTCATCAGGAGCACAGATGAGGTGCTGTCTTCCAACAAAGTAACACCCAATAGACTTCATTTTTGCCACACACTGTAAAAAATAAAGCAGTGCCTTGAAGTAATTACTTTTCACTTCCACACTAGCTTGGAGAGGGTGCACACATCTTACGAGTTTTTCTCTAGCTCTTTGTTTCCCTCTTTTGTGGATTCCATATTTGTGTTATACAGTTCTTTGTTATATTCCAAATACTCGGTACCACACATGCTGGTTTTGCTCCGTTTTGGAAATAGTGATACCTAATAGACTGCTGGACTCTTAGGAAGAGGCAGCGTTTGCCGACAGTGTGGCAAATAAATGGGTCCTAGAGGCTATAGCCATATGTTGGGCAATCACTCCAGAGTTCACACAGGGTTGTGATGTTTCCATTATTAGTAATTATTAGTTATGAAGACCAGACAATGGAGTGCAGTAAATGTTATGCCTTACTCAGATCTGAAAGCCCAGTTCTTAGGGGGGCATTCTATAGAATACTCAATCAATGAATGTTAACAAGAAAAAATTAAGTATCAGGCTGCAAGAAATCAAAAAGAGCCTCCAGTTTTCCATCCTGTAATAAGATAGGTTGACTTTAAAACGATAATAAAATTTAGCATGCACCCAGTCTAAAGAATGTATTCTGTGTGTGTGTGTGTGTGTGTGTGTGTGTGTGTGTGTGTGTGTGTGTGT
>OU015742.1:150024070-150039314 GCA_907169655.1 Acomys percivali
GTGTGTGTGTGTGTGTGTGTGTGTGTGTGTGTGTGTGTGTGTGTGTTTACAAATGGACAGGAAATTTTATGTTTCATCCCCTTTCTGACTTTCTGTCTTCCAGACCAAAGCCATCCTCTTCAATGTCCTCCATGCGCCATGTGTTTGAACAGTTGGTCCTTAGGATAGTAATGCTGTTTCAGAAAGTCATAAAACCTTCAGGAGTTGGAGACTTATTACAGGAAGTGATTGGTCCCTGGGGATGGAGCTTCAAATTTGATAACCAGGCCCCATTTTCTGTTCATTCTCTGTTTCTGACTATAAAAAAGTATGACCATCTGCCCCCAACTTTTGCCCTGAGGCATTCCAGCCAGAACAGACTGTATCTCCTCTTAACCAAGGCCAAGGTAAACCTTTCTTCTTAAATTGCTTTTTGTCAGGTGCTTTGTCACAGCAACAACAAGAATAACTAATATACTGCTGGAATGAGAAGCTCTCATAAAATGGGTTTCATATCAATTAACTTCTCTCTCAAGACTCTGCTTAGGGTAGATAAGAGGAGTTCAGATAAAGCCTTTTCCTGTGCTTTCTAACAAATGCCTTCTGACACAAATCAGCAAGAATAAGGTTTCTGAACCAGAAGGTGTGGAGTGGGAGGACCAGGGATGAGAAATAAAAAAAGACAAAACTAATATCTAAGCTTAGGAGGTCCTGCATGAGCTGACAAGGTATGGCAAGCAAGTTTGTTAAGAAGTGCAGCAGCATCTGTACTATTTGCAAGAGGAAAACAGCCAAGGTGAACAGGGAGCTAAGTCAATGCTGGCAAAGAGAACATGGGGTACCTCAGTGACAGCTGCCTAAGGACTGAAAATCACAGCCTTGGGAAAGAGTCGGGTCCCCAGACACTGCAGCCTTGACCCCTAGAAGGCACTGGCTCCGGAGAGGTCGTAACAAGCCTGTTTCTGGACAAGGACACAGGACTAAAGTCCACTCTGTCCTTTCTTTCATTGGGGCCTGTAAGAAAATGTTAGGTTGGTCTGACTGCCCTGAGCCTTCAACTCAAAGTAATTCTTATGCCACATTGTATATTCTAGACTCCATCCAAGGGTAAGTTGAATCCCTAGTGCTTAGAACAAAGGAACAGATGTTCAGTTAATGTAAGCTTTTTTCTATTTACTTTTGATTATGGACGTTTTTCAGATGTATATTTAAAACTAGCATGGGTGATATAATTAACTTCCAAGTACCTGTCAATCTGCTTCTACAGCCATCAACTCCTGGCAAATCTTGCTTCATTCCCTATATCCCCTCTAATTATTTGGAAAGAGACCTCTTACGTACTCTTTCATCTATAAATTTAAAAAGGATTCATTTTCAAAGATCCTTTTCATTTTTAGTCATATGTATGTGAGTGTGGTGTGTGTGTGTGTGTGTGTGTGCATACACGTGTGTACACATATGCAGTTGAGTGTCAGAGTCTCTGCAGGTAGAGTCACAGATAGTTGTGATCAGCACAACACGGGCGCTCTGCAAGAGAAGGACATGCTCTTAACTAGTCATCTCTCCAGCTGCTAAAAGGATTCTTTTTTTTTTTTTTAAGACAACATTGTTATGACACCTAAACAATGAACAATTTTATTATCATTCAATATCCAGTCAATATCTAGCTAGCTAATAAAAATGTTCTAAAGTTGAACCAAGATCCTAGTAGGAATCATTAAGCTCGTTGGATGGAGAAGCCCTCCTCCACTTTTGGGGCCTGTGAGGCATTTGCTGAGAAAACCAGCTTGTCCTGCAGCATTTTCAGTCTGCATTCTACAGTCTGTACTGTCATGCTATCAATCGACATGTTGCTTTAGCCACTTATTTTAGCAGATAGATTTAGGGTTGACCCAATCTGTATTTGATATATTTTAAAAGTCAGCCCTTTGAGCAAGGCATGATGGCTTATACCTGCAATTCCAGCACCTGGGAGACAGAGGCTAGAAGGTTTCCAAGAGCTTTGGGGCTAGCCCAGGCTTTATAGCAAGTACCAGATCAGCCACGGGAGGCTACAAAGCAAGGCCTTGTCTCAGAAATAAAGCCATCTTTCAGATGGTGATGTGTCTGGTTTGTTCTGTGTCTGTAATATTAGAAGCCAGTGACAATGGTTGCAAGCATTCATTAATCCATTTAGAAGTCACAAAAGCAAATATTCCAGCTCTATTTTTCTGTCTTCATGTATTAGCTAGAAGGCCAGTATAAAGAGAATCTTGCCCTGAGTGTGCAGAATATAAAAGAAGAATAAGATAAGTGCTTGATTCATTCCCTCTACTTACCTGATTTCAAATAATGAGTTTGTTCACTAGCACTTTAAAAAAAGGATTACTAAGGAATTTCCCTCAAGTAACTTTTCATACTGGTGAATTTAAATATAATTCTATTTTTTTTTAAACTATTGTCATAACTATTCATACTGACGCTCAATTCATCCTACCTGTGCCAATGGGAGTCTCTTCAAGTTAATTTATGAGTTCCTTTGAAATGTCTCTAACTCTTTGTTCACATCCTTGACATCCAGTGTAGTGGTTAAAGTTTATTGTCAATTTGACAGGCTCCAGACACACCTAGGAGACACGCCTCTGGGCATGTTTGAGGGAGTTTCTATGTTGGCTTAGTTGAGATGGGAGGACGCCCTAATTGTTGGTGGCACCATCCCATGGGATGGGGTCCTGGACCAAACTAAAAGGAGAAAGCAGGCTGAGAACCGGTGTTCACCGCCCCCTGCTCCCTGACTGTGGACACAATGTGACCCGTCGCCTCACGCTCCTGCTGCCGAGCCCTCCCCGCCATGATGGGCTGTTCCTTCAAACTGTGGCCAAAATAAACTTCCTCCCTCTGCTGCTCTTCTCATAGGTATTTTGTCACAGCAAAAGGAAAACTAACCAGCACATGTAATACTGTACAATGTCCCACAGTCAACATGCCATTCCTTCAAGATGCTCTCTAATTCATTTCAGAGGGAAGTGGAATCTAGAGAGTAAAATATGTGCAGTAAGGAAACTGACTCTCCCAGAATTCAGGTTGCGTGGCTACAGCCATGCTTGTCTTCCTGAGAGAAGCCCCAAGCTCCCTGCTCCAACACCAAGCAACTTAACTAAACAGGAAGCACATAACAACCTGTAACTCCAGCTCCAGAAGATCTAACTCCCTCTTCTGGCCTCTGCTGGTACTGCACTTATACACACACAGTGGACAGGACACAATACACACACACACACACACACATACACTAAATGCATGCATGCACACTACATAATTGAAATGTTTAAATTCTTAAAAAAAAAAAAAAAAACAAAGGCTAGCTAAGTACAAGCCAGGAAGCCAGGAAGCCAGAAGCAACATCCCTCCATTTCTGCTTCAAGTTCCTGCTTGAGTCCCTGCCCTGGCCTTGCTCAGTGATGAATTGCAACCCATAATCTGAAATAAGCCCTTTTCATTTCTGTCAGAGTGCTTTATCACAGCAACAGAGATGAAACTAGGACATTTGGGTACTGTTGATATTCAAGTTTGACATTCTCAGAGAGAACAGAAAAACCACCCTCTCCATTCCTCATACCCGTCTTGGTCCATGTGGGGCACTGTAACAGAAGAGCAAAGGACGATGGGCTTACAAACAGGAGAAACTTATTTCTCAGAATTTTCAGGACTGAGAAGTCCAAGATTAAGGTACTAGCTTATAAATGAGAGTCTTAGGGACCTCCAAAACCAATTCTGAGGCTTTATTTGGAGCGTGTTGTGGAGTAGACTCAGCTCCAGAGGGGTTTGTCACTTTCTGTATCGCTTTGTTTTCTAACTATAGGTAAAAGAGGGATGTGAACTAGGGCTTATTGAACAATCAAGTTTAGCCATTGCCATGTCTATGGAGTCTGAATTGTCTGGACCAGCTTTATTTATTTATTTGTTTGTTTGTTTTACTACTAGTTCCACATTTTTGTTTGCATGGCTTGCTTGGGTCTAAATACTAAAGACCTTTTAAAATAAAAGCACCAAGCGCCTGCTTGGCTGGATGCACTATGTAATGCACTTTGTGTATTACACGAAGGTAACGCTTTATCCTGAAAAGTTCCAGGACTCCTATGGCAGCAGAGGAGATGACCTTACTGTTTTAAGGGCAGCTGGATGGACGCTCTGGGATAGAAGATTACACATAAGATTGACATTATAACCATCATAAAAATTAAAATAAACTTCTACATGAAAAACAAAAGCAACACTTTCTCATTTCCCACATGTGACAGAAACGCCAAAAGAGCTTCTTGAAGTCTCTTTTATGAGAGCACTAATCCCACTGATGAGGGCCCCACCCTCATGACTTTATTACCTCCTGAACCCTCCTCCCCCCACCCATCTAAATGTTATCACCCTGGAGATTAGATTTTCACACGAATTTTTTAATATATTTTATTAATTTATTCATATTACATCTCAATGGTTATCCCCTCCCTTGTATCCTCCCATTCCTCCCTCCCTCCCATTTTCCCCTTACTCTCCTCCCCTATGACTGTTCCTGAGGGGGATTTCCTCCCCATGCATATGCTCATAGGTATCAAGTCTCTTCTTGGTGACCTGCTGTCCTTCCTCTGAGTGCCACCAGGCCTCCCCATCCAGGGGACATGGTCAAATATGGGGCACCAGAATTCATATGAAAATCAGACCCCACTCTCCACTCAACTGTGGAGAATGTCCTGTCCATTGGCTAGATCTTCCATATGAATTTTTAAGAGATAAACATTTAAGTGTGTTGTCTTCCATGTTCAGCCCTTGAAAACCCATGTCTTTCTCAAAGTCTTTATTCATCCCAACAATTCAAAATTCCAGAGTTCTTCTAAGTGCCTTCTAAATAAGACGTAGAGAAACACAAAGCACAGTGTGCTCTCTGATGAGATGCAGGAAGCAGAGTAAGCCCCAAATGAATGACGTACTGAGTGAATGTGTATTTTGACACAGGCAAGCATGACTCTAAGGCCAATAGGCCCGTGGGAATTGGCAAAGCTATTGCCCAGGCTCAAGATAGGAGACAAAGCTTTCCTCCAGGGTCCACAATGAGTGTGTATGAATGACCAGTCAGTATGTGGAAAGACTAGTAGCTTTCGTTTTCTCTTCCCACATGTTGGCAGCCTGGACTGTTTGCCTGCAGAGGCCTCCCAGCAAAATTAGCTAGCCCCTCCCTCCACGCTGTACCTGATACCCTTGCTGAGGCTTCGGGTTGCAGCAGTAGTATTAGCGAGCCCCACCTGATCTCACCTTCAATGTATCTCTATGCTTTCTTCATTCCCTCTCCTCCTCTAGCCAAGGTTCTGGACCCAAACCACATAGGTTTTGGTGCTAAGACAAAATTTCTCACCCGGTCTGAACCTGTGAGATCGAACAAGTCACACGCTTTTAAAATCTCCCCAGTGGTATGGCTGGGAGATGGCTCAGTGGATAAAGTGCTTACCACTCAAGACTGAGGACCGAAGTTCAGATCCTCATAACCCGCCAGATTTGGTAGTATACATCTGTGGTTCTAGTGTACCTACAGCTGAATGGGCAGCAGAGACGAGAGATTCCCAGGAGACTCTCAAGCCAGCCAGCCAGCCACTTATATAGCAATGAACAAGAGACTGCCCCCAACGAGGAAGAAGGCAAAGACCCACACTCAAGGCTGTCCTCTGACCTCCTCATACATGCCCTGACACGCATGTGTCCACATTCACACATGAACACACACAGGTTATACATGTATACAAATAATGAACAAACAGAATGCCATGGTCCAACAAACCTAGACATTCCTTATCCAGAAAGGAAAAATAGAAAAGGAAAAAAAAAAAGGCAGATACATTCCAAGTAACTCCAAAATCTAGTTGAATAAACAATACTAAACTTAAGGCTCAATAAGTTTTCTCTTTGTAAACCATGATGGTACAGGCCTCTAATCCCAGCACTGTGCAAGCCAAGGCAGAAAGACCACATGGTTGAGGCTAGCCTGGACTACATATAAAGATCCTGTCTCAAGAAAAAAAAAAAAAAAGATGTTTCTTTCTTCATTTACTCAATGCTGTGACTTCATCCCACTGCATTGATAAAGTCATGCCCCATGGCTCAGTAGGAAAGCCATGTTTTGAGGAACTGGGGTCCTAGGATCACTCTGCTCTGTCATGAGCTTGATCTTTGAAATCTAGGTGGAGGCAGCCACACCTACTTAAGTCTGCTGGTCAGGGCATATGTCACCTCTCTCTGAGAGTCTCCCGGCCATGGGGCTCTGTGTGTAAACCACTGGCCTCCATGACGGAGAAACCACTCTGCCTCAGGGGCCTTTGCACACTGGACCAGTGACAGGAGCTCAAGGCCTGAAAAATCTCTGAATTGCCTTCAAGATCATTTTTCATTGTCTTAAGCAATGAAACAGGCTTTTGTCAAGAGGGCTAATAAATTTCTTTCTCAAATGGACATTTAGCCATGCCCTAGTTCTTCTCTAAATAGGAATTCTTATTCTCTTCAATATGTGTAGGCCTGCTGTAGGCCTTGAACTTTTATAAACCTACTTTATTTGGGGTTCTTCAATGCCTATCCCTCCCTTCCAACCCACCTATCCTAGATAGGAGACAAAAGAGGTTAATGGGAACAGGAGAAGTAGACCTTTCTAGACTCAGTTCCTTGGAGCAGATTCCACTGGCATAGTTGGCAGGATTCCAGTAGACCCGTTAAACAGCAAGGCAGCAATTCAGCAAAGGTGACTGCAACCACAGCAGCCGAACATCTCAAAGCAGAGTGATGAACAGCCAAACAATGGGAAGCAATGCCAAGACCAAAAATCCAAGCTTCTGGTTTTGACCTCATATAAATATATATACTTACATATCTCCTCTCAGAGTTCAAACTAGGATGTTTATCAGTTGCAAAGACCATGCCCCCGCAAGAGGCAGTTCCTCTTCTAGTGGACAAACACCATGTGTTCTCTCGCAAGTCTGTTTCACATCCCATACTTGGGATCAAAACAAAAACATGTTTACATCCACTACAGACTGCTTACAAGCAAACCTTGAATGTAACCAACCTCATTTTACTGTGTACAGGATGAATATCCTCTTTGTTTGTGTGTGTGTGTGTGTGTGTGTGTGTGTGTGTGTGTGTGTGTGTGTGTGTGTATGGCTTGAATGTGTGTATATGCTTGTTCACATATACATGGCCAGATGTGGATGGTGGGCGTGCACATAGGCACTTGTGTGTGGAGCCCAGAGGTTGATGATGGCATTTTCCTTCATTGCTCTCCTCCTTACATTACTGAACCCTGAGCTCACCTATTTACCTAGCACAGATAGCTTGCTTGCTCTGGAGAGTCCTATCTCTGCCTCCTGTGCATGAGATTATAAGTGGACTACATCACTTCCTAGGCTTTTATGCTGGGGATCCCAAACTTCTAACCTCATGATTATACAGAAAGCCCTTTACCCTCGGAGTCACCTCCCCAGCCCCCAAGTTCTATTCCTCTGTGATAAACAGGTCTGTCTTTAAGTTATTTGTTTTTCTATCCTTCGGTTTTACTAGTTTCTCCAAATGAGTTAGTCTGATCTTTCACCTCTTTATGTAAAGATCTCCTCAGGTAAATATTCCATTTCATTCTTGCACAAAACGCTAGAACACAAATGCTATTGAGCCGGTTTCTTTTTAACTAGTTGCTCAATGATGTGCTCCTCATTTCTATGACCTCAGCAGAATGTCCTCTGCCACCCATACGCCTTCAGTCATTCTGTCCGTCATTACATGGACACCCCTAAGGTTGACCCCCAGTTCACTCTTCTTTCTGAGCCTTTACCAGAGTCATTCTTACCACCTATATTTTTAGCATGTAGCTCAAAACTCTTTTTGACTCTACTCACGACCCAGTTCCAAAACTATTTCCACATATGTAAATATTTGTTACTGCAAGGACGCACATCTCATGGCTCGTTCTCATCCTGGTCTGTCAGACTATTACAACATAACACAATAGATTGGATAGCCTCCACATAGCAGAAGTATGTTTCTCGGGGTTTGGGGGTTTGGAAATGCAACGCTGAGGTGCTGGCAGGTTCTGTGTTTGTTAATGAACCAGTCCTGGTTTGGAATAATAAAAGTCTAAGGAGCTCTCTGGATCTCTCTTATATAAGTACTGATCCCATGCATATGTGCTCCACCTCTATCAGCTAGTCATTTACATCCACAAATACTGCCACACGGAGGTTAAAATACAATGTGTGAGTTTAAGGTGCACACCAACTTCCACCCAGTGGTGATAATGAGGGATGGTAGACGTGTAATGAAGCAACAATGAGACTAAATGAAAGGGATGGGGAAATGAGAGCACACAAAGATGCATTCTTCCAAGAAGGACGGCAGAGCAAGCCAACCATCTCTCCTGAGAGGCCCAGATCCAATGAAGGGACACACTTCTCACATAAATCTACGCAAGCTATATGCCTGCAGGACAGCTGGGCTGGAACACTTCTCAGGGTCTCTACATTCTGTCAAGGTGTGGCCTGCACCTTCCCACCAAGATGGAAATGGTAAACATGTGGGAAATCAAGAATAACATAAAGCTATTTCATCTGTATTATAATTATATTCAATTAAATTCAATCAGCAATAACCATCCACTAACCCCTCCAATACCCCAAGCAATATGCTCTGAGTGGTGGAGGAGCACCAAGAGTGAATGAGGCAAGGCTCCTGCCACCAGGAGCTTATGATGAATAAATCACAGACTAGTAGAAAAATTTGCTTTAGGCAAATTGATTTCCTCAATTGACTTTTGGTGAATTTAATTTGGCTAAATGACTTTGGGGAATTGAACTTCAGCAAATTGATCTGCTGCCCATGTGAACAACTAACTTCAGAATATCATAAATGCTATAAAAGGAATACAGATAAGCGTCCTCTGGAGCTAACAGGTGGGAGAGATTTGTTTCTTCCTCTGGAGCTAACGGGGGCACGAGAGTGGGTCTTGAGGAATGTGTAGGAGGTTAGCATATGAGAGAGCTAGAAGCACAAAATGTCAGACATATCTCATGATATCAAAGTCCAAGACTCAATGAGAGCTCTTACCCATGCTCCCTCAATTGGTTGTTTTTTTTTTTTTTAATGCTCTTTATACTGGTCTCGTATCAAAAATGAGAGTTTCACCAAATTAAAACAACTACGTTTGTGTTTTTATGGGGTTTTTTTTTCAGTGCTTCCATGGGATCTGCTATTTGCCATCCAGTTTCTCCCCATCTGCCACCATCCCTAGGTAAATAAAGAGAACACAGCTGACAGCCATGGGCCCCTGCAGCTGCTACTCAGACTATCAATCCTGCCTAGGCTAAGACACCAGCTTTTCCCCTAGTTTGAGCTGAGAGTCCTCCTCCCAGCTTCCTGTCCTCAACCTAGAGCAGCTCTCCATTTACAAAGAAAAGTGATTCACCCTTAAAGTTGTTCAAATGAATTAACTATTCTCCTTCCCTCTCCTCCCCCTCCCCTCCCCCTCTTCCTCTTCCTCAATTTCCAAAGGTGAAAAACACCCAACAACTGAATTCCTAGGCAGGTAGCTAAGGATTCTGAACACTCAGCTTATTCATGACACCACTCAAGTGAATCAGTTTTTTTTTTTCTAAATACCCCCCCCAACCTGTTTCTTTCTTCCTTGGAGCCTCCACCCATGAAATTGAAAGATTTCTAGTAGAAACTCCTTTGTTGCATCAGCTTTGGAAATATAGATTACAGTATTCTGTGAAAAACATTTATTACCTTGAACTGTGACTCAGGCGTTGTTGCATTTCTGGGGTTATAGATTTTCTTTCAGCTAAACTAAGGCTCTAAGTCACAGTGACAGTTGTAATGTGTGTAATACCACAGTACCAGATTCTATTACACACATATTTTTGCTAGAGGTTTACGATGTTAAAAATATTTCTTCTTTTTTCCAATACCTTTCTGTACCTGTTGTGTAAATATATTAGAACCTATAACACCAGAGTCGATTTCCAGATGAAATGTGCACAACAACAGTAGTTTGTCCTTTAGAGGAAAAAAAAAGAAAGAGAGAGAGAGAGAAGGGAACACTCAGCGCCAGCTAATGATATTCAAGCACAATATTGAATTGTAATAAAAGATGAATGAGAGAAAGTGTGTGTCATTGTGAGGGATGGAGAAGGTTACAGAAAGCCGAGGCCCAGAAAGGATTTATCATGGATGTTGCTGCAGGCATTGTGTTGAAAAATCTTCATACTTATTTGTAAGCGTATTTTATGGGAAAGCAGAGCAGTCTACAGAGGGAAGAGTTCCTAAAGATTATCTTTTATACACTCTTTTATACACGATTAAGATAAAACTTAAGAAAAATGTGAGAAAAATCTCAAGCAACACTCAAGGGGACAAAACTTCAAATTTATCAATGTGTCCTGTCAATTCCAGAAACGCAAGAAGAGGTCTTTGTTAAAGGGCCAGCCAGGGGTGGGGTGATGTCTCAAGCTAAGTGAGAAAAGGTGAACAGAGAAAGAGGTGGGCCTTCATCCGTTAGAGTCTTGCCAACAAATCTTTCCACCTTTCCTTAAAATCCACGAACAGTTCCGCTGGGAATTAGCCACAGTGGCTGTCTTTCCTCAAAAGGACGGAGCATGACTGATGCCCCTGTGTGGGGACGTCTGATTGCAGATGACCACATCAGCTGAGGACCAAATGAAAGATAACACAACCAGAGATAGTTTTACATCCTCCTCTGGCTGTTTTAACTTTTTTTTCTTTTCTTTTTTTTTTTTTTTTTTTCCTTTTATTTTTTTTAATCTCCCTCTTAACCAGTCAGTAATAAGAGGCAAAATTAACTAAGTTCTGTCTTATCTCCCGTCTGTAGCTTCTACATTCATCAGGAAGTGGCAAGTGATTAAAAATAATCTGAAAAAGACAAAATGAGTTGAGAAAGCAGGAGACAAGTGAACCCAGTTAGCTGCAAATTCCTCGGTGAGAAGGGGCATTCACTTCAGAGTTCACTCTGGAGACAGAAACAGCAAGGATAGTTTTTGCCTGATTGCAGTTAATCAGTAATTACTGGGGGGAAATCCTAAGAATAATTGGGTGTTGTGGGTTTTGCTTTGTTGTAGAAAGAATCTGTCATTTCACTGTGTCTTGTTTCAGATGTAAATCTAGACGATATTTAAAAGGTAATACTAAATTACAGTCAGTAATTAGTACTTAGTTTTTATTACCTGAGTATTAGGTGCCACAATTAATATTTCCAGCAATGATCTAACATAAAAGTGTAAGCAAAGTCATAAAGTACCTACATCCTTTAATCTAAAGTGTTTATACCTTATAATTCGAACTCTGTGAATCCCTCAAAAGAAAATGATCCAGCCAGGTATTGTGGCCTATGCCTGTAATACCAGCACTCGGGGACTCAGAGGCAGGTGGAGACAGTCAAGGCTACACAGAGAAATCCTATCTCAAAAAACAAAAAGAAAGAAAGGAAGGAAGGAAGTGATTCAAAATACACACAAAGAAAAACCTTGAGCTCAGATAATTTCTTAATATTTTATGTGTATGGGTGTTTTGCATGCATGTGTGTCAGTGTGCCATATGCATGGCTGGTGCTCTGATACTGTGGTATCCATGGAAGACAGAAGCAGTAATCAGATTCCTCGAAACTGGTGGTACAGACAGTTGTGAGGTGCCAGGTAAGTTCTAGGAATCAAATCTCGGTCCTCTGGGAGAGCAGCTGATGCCCCCCAAGACCAAGTATTTTACATGAAGTAGTTTACTATTTTCAATACTAGAGGAAAAAAGGTGCATTTACTATCTACACAGCAGCTAAATTGCCCTTCTGACCACCTTGATAATCTGCACAGTGGCCCAATCCCAGAGGTAAACCATGGCAATGACAGTCCAGCAGCTGCCATGAGACCCAGTACTGGCCATGGATGTACAAGAAGAAGCTTCCTCAGGATTCCCAGAAGCAGAAATACTAAACCAAAAAAGGAGGTATACCAGGCATGGCAAAGACATTCCAACTGAAATACATGTATATGGAAATGATGTTTGTGAACTTTTAGCAAATTATAGCAAAGTTTGTAATAGTAAGTAAAAGCTGGGTGTAGTGGAGCACACCTTTAGTCCCAACAGAGGCAGAGACAGAGGCAGGCAGATCTCTGTGAGTTTTGACCCAACCTGGTCTACTCAGGAGGTTCAGGCTATCCAAGGCTCCACAATGAGACCCTGTCTCAAAGAAGAAGAAAGAGGAGGAAGAGGAACAGGAAGATGAGGAGGAGAAAAGGAAGAAAGAAAGGGATGGAGAGAGAGAACAGCTGGAAATGAAGAAGGCAAAATGTTAACATTTGCCTCTATCTCCCAGCCACATGCTGCTAATTTTGGCTAAGAAAGCAACCCAACAAAACTTGTAAACTTACCTAAAACATTGAGGGACTTGTGTTTTGTTTTTTCTTTTTGGGTTTTTTTATGATTCTCAGATATGAACTTTGTAGGTAGCAATGTCAAAAGATTGGACATTCTTGTCTAGATAATGGAACCATAAGCCATTTCTTTGTGTGTGTCTTTGTTTTAGTGCATTTCTCAAGTTTTTATATAATTAGCATACATTGTTTTAATTATTAAAAGAAAAACCACCAAACAGAAAAGACTGCATTCAGAGAGCTAAATTGTGAAATTATATACCAACTCAAAAAAGTGCATAGAGTAAATATAGTCAACTAAGCTCCAACTTTGCCTCAAGGCATGGCTTCCAGTCACTTCTGGTGCTCTTGCTTGGTTTGGCTCACAGCTTCTGGGTTTTTAATCACAGTTGACTGGTTCCATTGATGCAGCCTATGCTCAGACAGCCCATCACAGTGGAAGCATGTGGTGGTACACATGCTACCTCACGGTGAGAAAGGTAAGAAGGGACCAGGGATAAGATGCCTTCAAGGACACATTCACAGTTAACTACTCCCTCTAGCTAAATATTACCCTCTGAACTCCCAAAATACCAGGCTTTGCTGCCTGGGAACAAAACCTTCAGCACATAAAGTCCACTGGGAACATTCAGATTGAACTATAACCCTAGCTAATAAGATCTTCACCACCAGCCGAATCTCACTTAGACCACTGAGACTACTGGTCTTCTCACTGATGGCTAATATTGTGAACTTCTCAGGATATATACGACTTGGGATACAAACCCCTGAGCACATCTGGGAGGTGTTTTCAAGGTTGGGCTAAAGCAGAAGACCCATCCTAAATGTAGGCAGCAACATTTCATGGACTTGGGGGGTCCCAGACAGAATTAAAAAGAGAAAGCAAGCTGAGTACAAGCATTCGTGTCTGGTTCAGCTTCCTGATTCTGGATGCAATGACCAGCCACCTCAGGATGCTCTCGTCATGATTCCCAGTTTGGCTCCCTCAAACTGGGAGCCAAAATAACCCCCTCCTGCCACAAGTTGCTTTTGTCAGGCATTTTATCCCAACAACAGGAAGAGTAACTAGTGCGCCCACTAAGCCTTAGCTCCTCAGTAATCGCACAAAGATGAGAAGACTTCGTCATTAGACTCAACCAAAAGGAAGAAAACATAGTGGTTGAACAGAAAACACTGAACTTTTGTCTTTAATACACAAATAAAATGGTCGTGCATGAATGATGGAAATGCCAGGAACATTAGTCTGATAGATAGGTTCCTTCCACAAGTGACATGAAGTTGGGGGCGTGGACGGAAACACTAGCCCCACCAACATCTCACACTGTTATACTAAACACTCTGCACTAAATTTGTGCTGTTTAAATATTACCATAGGATCAATTATCAAAGGAACGTCTACAGAAAGTCTAGAAACACAAACACAACACCCTCCAAAGAGGAGGTAGCAATGCATGCTCAAGACAACACAGGAGTGTTTCATTTTTTCCCCTCCCTTCACCTACCAACTAGTCAATGAACCTCAACTTTTAAAACCTCCTTCAACCAATTATATACTAGATTGTTGTAATTGACGTGTCTTTGGCTAATTAGTGAAGTTGAGTGGGTTTTTTTTTAATGAACTCATTGTGTACTTTTGTTTCTTCTACTGTGACTAGCTGCTCAGAAACATGCACTGTTTCTTCCAGAAATAGTGTCCCATTCGCTTCCACCTCAAACTCGACTCTCTTGTAAACAACTGTACAGATTTGTAAGATATTGATATGTAGTCAGAAGTGACACTTCTAACAATGAATTCGGATTTTCTTCTGGAAATATAAGTGAAGTAAACCTGGGTTTTTGTTTCTGTAATAATTCTAATAAAACTGTTTGCATATATATATATATATATATATATATATATATATATGTCCACAGTAATGAAATAAATTGTAACTAGGAGTTAAAAGTTAAAATGCAAGATCTAACTCTATTTAATAGAGTGTGTTGCCAGTGACAACCCATGAGCTTCTTCTCCAAGTGGCAATAGAAAGAGATGAATCAGCAAGTAGTTTTCATAATTGTTTTATTTGACATTGATTTATTTTTAGTAGGGGCATGCACATGCCAAGGCTTGTACGTGGAGGCCAAAGGATAACGTTCAGGAAATGGTTCTTTTCTTCCACTGTGTCTGCCTGGGGATTGAACTCCGGTCAACAGGCTTGGTGGCAAGCACATTTACCTGCTAAGCCGTCACACCAGCTGCCCAGGTGTGTATCAGAGCCCTTATATGGCTGGTCATGATGACATACCCTTTTAATCTCAGCACTCAAGAGACAGGAGCAACCAGATCTAAGTAAGTTTGAGTCTATCCTGGTCTGCATTGTGAATTCCAGACCAGTCAGTGAGACCCTGTTGAAAAACAAAAAAGTTATAGTGAAGCCTCCAGTGCCCAAACTACATAACCTCCCCCTCTAGTTCCCTATAGTGTCACCACACCAAGGGATCCCAAGGGGATTCTTAAGACCTCAAGTGTATTCAGCTTTGAAACCTACTGGGCTGAAAAGAACACTACAGTCCCCCCACACAACTCTAGATAGTCTAAACTTAAATGAGTTGAAAGTCCCACTCGCTCTAGCACATCAGTAAATGCTTCTGTATGTTCAAAGGACCTGTTTAGCCTGGATGCAGTTCTAAACTTGAGGATGCATTATTTTAAAACTCCCATAAAAAGCATTTTAATATCTATGATATGATAATCCTAGGTTAGAATAGGCTCTAGGGCTTCTAGAATCCAACACACACACACACACACACACACACACACACACACACACACACACACA
>OU015742.1:150043747-150074077 GCA_907169655.1 Acomys percivali
AGATAGATAGATAGATAGATAGATAGATAGATAGATAGATAGATAGATAGATAGATAATTGGTTTTTCGAGACAGGGTTTCTCTGTGTCACCTTAGCTGATCTGGACTCATTTTGTAGACCAGGCTGGCCTGTATCTCACAAAGATCTGCTGGCCTCTGCCTCGCCTCCTGGAGTGCAGGAATTATAGGCATGTGCCACCACACTCTGCTGAAAAGTTATATTTTTAAGTCATTCCCACCCAGAAAAGCAGCTAGAAATTCTGAAGCTAAGCTAGGATGCCTCTTGTAAGTCCCAGTCACAGATTTGATAACCAATCTTGCCAGAATCAAATAGAAAGTTCTTTGGTAGGCAATCTTGTGTGTAAATAAAGAGGATTTGTAACTTTTAAAAGATCACACAAGCCAAGCGTGGTGGTGCACACCTTTAATTCCAGCACTCAGGAGGCAAAGACAGGCAGATTTCTGTGAGTTCAAGGACAGCCTGATCTACAAAGTGAGTCCAGAAGATCCCAGGCTATGTAAAGAAAAAACTTGTTTCAAAAAAATACTGTGTGCAGGTGTATGTATGTATGTATGTATGTATGTATGTATGTATGTATACTGTTTTATAAGCCATCTTTTTACTTAACATTTCACTAACATTTTTTCACATACATACACGTACATCATGATTCCAGTCCACAGAGCACACCGCTGAGTGCGCCATAATGACTTGGATGCAGATGCTTGACCACTAGATGTGGAGATAAGACAGTGTCCCTAAAGGCTGAGGACTTGGGGTGAGATGTGGTCGCAGTTCCTCTTGCTGCTCACTTCTTGAAACCTGCTTTCTGTTCTCCAGCTGTTGGCACAGCTGGGTTTGCTTCTGACACACTGGAGGATTTCCTAAGCACATTTCCTTACTGGATTGTGATTTCCACAACATGACAAGCAGATGGCTCTGGGAGCCTCAACCTCCTCACCGTGTCACTTGTGCGTTGACTCTGGATTCATCTGGAACAGCATAAGTGTGCCGGATCTCTCTTGATCTCCATACCTCTTCTCCTCCCACCTGGGTCCCCTCAGGCTGTCCCCAAGATCCCAGTTCCAATCAAGGGAAGTGAACAGAGCTTCAGACTCTATCCAAGCAAAGAGCACCAGGTCTTTAAAATGCTTTAGATTTTTTTTTTTTTGTCTGCCATAATAAAATATCTATAAAGTAAGCAGACCTTTCTCTTGATAACATTGGCCAATCGAAGAGCAGCACGGTCCCCATACTCACTTGGCTTGTTCGCCTAATAGAGTTCCTAGTCATATTCCTTTTCAAACAGACTTTGTAAAACGTAAAGCCATGAGAGACCACCTTACAAGCATCAACACCCATAACATCTTGAGTTTGGTATGCTAGGTATATCTTCCTCATGATTGTTAATGTAAATGCATCCCACTTTTAAATAAGCAATCCTCATCCGTGCACTAACTGAGACCCTCCTAGTGTTACAAATACCATAGTTTGAAAAGCACTATTGTATAAATAAAGACCAGACTCAAAACTTTTTTTTAAGACTTATTTTGACCATTTCCATTATGAGTGTGTGTCTATGCTTGTGTATAGGATGTCACATGAATGCGGGCACCTGCAGAGGCCAGAGGTTTCTGGTGCCTCTGGAGCTGAGTCACAGCTGTAAGCCACCTAACACTTGGGTTGGAAACGGAACTCAGATCCTCCGGGAGGGATCTTTTTTACTTTTAACTACTGAGCCATCTCTCTGGCCCAGGACTCAAGATTTTAAATAAAGCTCTGTTTTCTAACACCTGTGGCAAAGAGGGGAAAAGCACACCCCCATACAATGTACCAGCTCCCCATCTTCTCAAGAGCTTGAACACAATTTCATGTGGATCGTGTGTTCAGAACAAGCAAACAAGCTATGAAAGAGGTCGTTAACAAGAACTGCTTTGCTCTTAGCTGAGGGTTTCTTAGATACAGGAGCCCGAGATGAGGTCTCCTATAGCCAAGGTACTTCTAGCACATATGAAGACTAGAACCTCCTGTGCTCACAGCTTTACATTACTGCGGCACCATTGTGCGAGAACATCTGCATCCTCTCTAGCTCTGTATCATCAAAAACCTGGTCCCTACCAGAAAGGAAGAACAGACAGAAGGTCTCCATCTTACAAACATACATCACATGGTCTCCTGTCCCCATGATCTGTGCTTCTTGACTTACAGGACAGAAAATGCAGCTATCCAAAACACAGGATGAGACGGAGCTCGCCGAACCATTTGCAGGTGCCTTCCTACCTTCTGCTGAGGACACAGAACGCAGCTGACTAATAATCTAGGTAGGAGCGAGTTCCCAGGCTGTCCCACCTAACATGCCACAGGAAGCATCCTCTGATGTCTACCTCTTGCAGATCTCTTGGGTCTTACAAGGCCTCACATCTCAAAACAACTGGCTAGTCAGAGAACAATTTTTACATGTAAAGTATTAAGAACATCTGAAATGTTTGTGAGTTCTTAAATGATTATAAACATAGCTAATGTTTATTATACAGGTTTAAGGGGTTTTGTTGTTTGTTTTGGTTTTAAAGTTTCTGAATCTGAAAAATCCTAAAGGAGCAAGAAAAACATACATGCCCAAGGTAAATATCATTGTTGTTATTTTAGTAGTCTTACCTCCAGTTTGTTCTGTACATTTCACATCCTTAAAGGCATACAATATTTCTAATTCTTATAAAAATTTTTGTACAAATATTTAATGTTCCTTATTATTAAAGTATCATAGTCATTAGAATGCAAATAGAAAACACAGGTTAAAAACAGCCATTCCTGACCTCATCCACCTCCAGGGTATTAATCATTAATGTTTAATACGGTCTTCAATCTGACTCATTTAACTCTGTACAGAAGCATTAAGATCTTTGACAAGCACCATTGGCCGAGGGGTCATAACTAACTTTTGGGGAATTCAGCTTATCAAACCTTTTAATTCACTGTTTTTAGATGTGAGTGCAGCGAGCTCTGACAACAGATAGAAGAGGCTGGAAGGATGGCTCAGCAGTTAAGAGTGCTGACTCCTCCTCCAGAGGACCTGGGTTTAGTTCCCAGCACCCACATGGTGGCTCACAAGCATCTATAACTCCAGTTCCAGGGGATCTGACACCTTCTTCTGGCCTCCACTGGCACTATATACGGTGCATGGTGACGCATGCAGGCAAAACACTCATACATATAAAAAATAAATCTCAAAAAAATGTTTAGCATATAGAATGGCTACCAACCAAATTAAGATATGCTTTATCAATAATTTTATCACCCCATAGTAGTTTGAATAGTCCTAGCCCCCATAGATTCATGTGTTTGAATGCTTGGCCCATAGGGAGTGGCTCTGTTAGAAGGTGTGGCCTTGTTGGAGGAAGTGCGTCACTGTGGAATCAGGCTCTGAGGTCTCGTATGCTCAAGCTACTCCCAGAGGCTCCTTCTACTGCCAGGGGATCAAGACGTAGAACTCTTAGCTCCTTCTCCAGCACCATGTCCGCCTGCATGCCGCTATGCTTCCCGCCATGATGATGATGGCCAAAGCCTCTGAAACGGAAAACCAGTCCCAATTAGATGTTTTTCTTTATAAGAGTTGCCATATTCATGGTGTCTCCTCACAGCAATAAAGCTCCAATTAATCCTAAGACACACTTCAAAAAAGTTTCTTCATACTCCTTTGCCTAGTGCATCGATTTTTTTAAAGCTGCAAAATATTCCGTTTCATGTCGGAACTAAAATCCACTGTGATTTCTGTTATTTAGTTATGAATAATGACACAGATAGCATTATCATGAATAAATCTTTATTTACACTTGTAATTATTTCTCTAAGAGAGATCCCTAGAAGTAGAATTGTAGGTTTTGTTTTTCCAAGACCGTTAATGCATCTTTCCTATCTGTTTTCCCAAAAAGTTGTACCCCTTTGTTAGTGGTTTGAAAAGGCATCAAGGCCTGTAAAGATGAGCCTCAGTCTGCAACTTTTGCAGATGTGTGACATGTAGAAATAGTATTGTAGACACTACATTTGATTGGAATTGTATACAGTAAATGTGGTTGCTTCCATTACTAAAGTTGAGTGTGTTTAAAGGTATGCAAGCCACCGCTTACAAATCTTTTGTTAATGTCTTTGCCCTTGACTGTGGTCTTAATTTTGAACTTCTAAATATTAAGGACTTTATATACAGGAAGGTTGTTAACCTATATCTCGCATAATTATTGCAGATATTTCTATAAAAATAATTGCATATCTTCAATTTTTAATTTCATTTTTAACGCAAAAGGCCAAGACACTTTCTTCTTTCCCTTTTTGTGATAAAGAATTAAATACACACACACACAAAAAAAAAAAAAAAAAAAGAATTAAATACACACTCCAGCTAGGTAAGTGTCTTGCTCTACCATCTTCAGAGAGGCTCACTCCTACGGCAGCGACCCACAGCCAGACATTATGCAAAAACTGAGAGACCTTGGAACACACAGCCCTAAATGAGATATCTCTATAAAATCTTTGCCCTCAGGGCTCAGGGAATGCCCCCCATCCCACCACACAGAAGGAGGCAGAAAGAACGTAAGAGCCAGAGAAGATGGAGGACACCAAGAAAAAAAGGTCCTCTAAATCAATAGGACCATCCACATATGTACACACCAAGACTAATAATACATATATATATGTATTACCATATATGTGTGTTTATGTGTGTATATATGTATGTGTGTATATATGTATATATGAATATGTATATATGTGTGTATATATACATATATACATTACCCTACAGATCCCTTGAGTATATATTAAGGCTTCAAGTTTAGTATTTTTATGGGATTCCTGAATGCAAAAAAGTGCTTCTCTGTGTCTATATCTGTTTCTTGTGCCTTTCCTTAGGCTCATCACTATTTGAGAAAGATAAGGAGGTGAGGCCATATTGAAAACTGCATGTCACTGGGGCTCTGAGGTTTCCATAGCCCATGCCAGGCCCAGTTCTCTCTCTGCAGCCTACAGATCAGGATACAGCTCTCGGCTACTGCTCCAGTGCCATGCATCCTGTCTTGTTCTCCACCGTGATAATAATGGACTAAGCCTCTGAAACTGTAAACAAGCCCACCATTAAATGCTTTCCTTTACAATGGTTGCTGTGGCCATGGCGTCTCTTCACAGCAGTAGAACTGCAACTAAAACAGCTTAGATGTCTGTTTGTTTTCTAATGAGACAGAAAGGGGGTGGATCCAGATGTGAGGGGAGGTGGGGAGGAATTGGGAGGAATAGAGTGAGAGGAAAGTGTAATCAGGATATATTGTAGGGGGAGCTATTGTCAATAAAAGGGGGAAATTAAATATAACTCCTACATTAACTATATAATATTATTGTACTAGCCTAGAAATTTTAGGACAGACCTTTTCAATTGTATTTACTTTTATATTTCAAAAATAAAATGTCCTTAGTCATCAGAGAAATGCAAATCAAAATGACTCTGAGATTCCATCTTATACCAAACAGAATGGCTAAGATTAAAAAAAAAAAAAAAACTCAAGTGATAGCATATGCTGGTAAGGATGCGGAGAAAGGAGAACACTCTTTCATTGCTGGTGGGAGTGCAAACTTGTACAACCACTTTGGATATCAATCTGGTACTTTCTCAGAAAATTGGGAATAGGGCTACCTCAAGACCCAGCTATTCCAATCCTGGGCATATTCCCAAAAGATGCTCCACCACACAACAAGGACATTTACTCAACTATGTTCATAACTATCTAGAATCTGGAAACAACCTAGATGTCCCTCAATTGAAGAATGGATAAAGAAACTGTATTACATTTACACTATGGAATTCTACTCAGCTATTAAAAACAAGGAAATCTTGAAATTTACAGGCAAATGGATGGAACTAGAAACCATCATTCTGAGTGACTTAACCTGGACCCAGAAAGACACACATGGTATATACTCACTTATAATTGGATACTAGCCCAACATGAATGTCTTTCGTGAGTCTTCACTCAGTGGGGGATCAGGATCGATATAGGGACTCACAGCTGGACTCTGGGTGAAGTACTGTGAGTTGTATGAAAGACTTGGCAGATGGAAGGGCAGGTTGGTGGTTGGCAGGGGCTCCACAAGGAGACTTATGAAGGCTGCGGGTCTGGACCATTTTAGTTGAATTTTTAAAATAGAATTTCCTTTAAGAAACTAAAAAGATAAGCATAGGCTGCTAGAAATTACTTGTAACACATACTTATGAAAGATTTGTATCCAAAAAATCACAAAGAACCAATGCTTAATAAGGAATTCAACTACCCACATAAAAAAATTATATACAAAAGACCTGAAGATCAGATGACATGCAAACAGCACAGAAACATATGATCAGGACTGCACATCACTAGGGTGGCACAAATTAAAACAACAAGGAGATGCTACTACAAGCCTATTTAAATGGCTAAAACCCAGAATATTGATGCCATTAAAACTCAGCAAGGATGCGGGGCTACAGGAACTCTCACTCATTGCTGGTAGAAACACATACTGATAGTTTTGAAGGCTGATTGGCAGTCTCTGATGGAGAATATAGACATATAGTTTTACCAAAATGATTTTAAAATGGATGCCTACAGAAACCTGCCTACAAATGTTTATAGCAGTTTTACTCATAATAATTGAGACTTGAAAGAAACCAAAATGCTCTTTCTTTTTAATTTGGGGCGGGGGGTGGGGGGGTCAGAGAGTGGAGCTAGTTGCAGACCATTGTGAGCTGCCTGATGTAGGTTCCAGACTCCGAACTCTGGTCCTCTGTAAGAACAGCATGTGTCTTAACCACTAAGCCATCTCTCCAGCTCCTAAGGTGCGCTTTAGGAAGTAACTGTTTATACAAACTGTGGCTCATACATTCAATTGGATATTACTCAGTAATAAGAAACAAACCATCAGACCATGAAAAGACATAGAAGAATCTTTGAGGAGAGACTACTCTGCATAATAGTGTAATGCTGGATACCTGACATTAGGTATTTGATAAACCCCATAGCATGTTCAACACAGGAGCAAAGCCTGAGGGACCTTAATTAATAATGATGCATCGATATTGGTCCATCAACTATAACAAATGAGCCAACAATGCAAGATGTTAATCAGAAAGAAAATCATTATAGGACCAGAGGAAGGTGTGTGCGAAGTCTTGATACTGTCAATTTTTCTATAAAAAGTCAGTTATCGTATATGTGTATCTTCCACAAAACTAATCACTCTTTGAAATACTTCCTTAAAGCCAGAAATAGTCCTCTATAAGAGGTAAGTTCCCATAACAGCAGGATATGTTAATAAATGAGAGACAGGCAGACAGGCAGAGCTCGCACAGAGTTATGAAGAGGTCTTTGAAGCCAGCCCAATTTGGATTTGAATTCTGTTTTCACTTGTATCAATCTGGCAAACTGTTGAGGTTTCTTTAGCTTTGATTTCCTCACTTGTGTAATAAAGAAATTTTTAAAAAGAGAAGTGTCTTGAGCATTTAAAAAAGAAAAAAGGAAATTAGCTAGGCAGTGGTAGTGCACACCGTTAGTCCCAGCACTTGAGAGACAGAGGCTGGTGGATCTCTGGGTTTGAAGTCAACCTGATCTACAGAGTGAGTTTCAGGAACAACAGAGCTACACAGAGAAATCCTGTCTCTAACCCACCCACCCCAAAAAATTAACAAACAAACAAGCAAAAATCAAACAAAAAAGTAAATGAAGAACTTAGAATGTGAGTGAAAGACAATAGCTTTTCCAATTTCACAATAATAGCTATTTTACAAAATATATTATTTAACATATTTTATTAGTATAATCTATCAATAATCAAATACTTAATATCTTTGTATCTTTGATTTCAGCCTCTTCTTCCAAGTACCTGGTAGATTTACTATTTTTTGATAAAACTTAAGAAACAAGTTGAGGTTGAAATTATCTGTATTCATTTGTTCATTCAGTAAATACTTAGGAGGTACCTACTATGTCCCAGGCACTGTGCTAGACACTAAGAGTTCAACAGTGGACAGAACAAAGTCCCTAAGAGCAAGCATGTATGGTAGAGGAAGCAAATACTAAAGGAACGCACATGATAAACTCTCAGAGAAAATAAGGGGAAGGGAGGGAAAGCTATAAAAAGAGTGTATCCTGTCGTTCTCACTGAGCAGTCTCAAGGAAACGAGGAGGAAGCCAAGGGGGCAGGGGAGCAGTCTGGGTAAGAACAGTGAGGGCAAAGGTCCAAGTGGAGTGAGCCAAACCTGGCAAAGGGGAGTGCCTGAAGCAATCTGAGGGTGAAAGGATGTGGGGGGAGGGGGTGAAAGAACAGAGAGATATTTGAGGCCAAAACCCTTAGTTCTGGCTTGAATTTCAACTTCAAATCCCAAAAGTGAAGAGAAACCACGGAAGGTTTTTAAACAGGTCAATACTGTGATCAACTTGTATTTAAACAGAGCTACTTCAAAGGGCCTGGGTTGCTCAGTTGGTAGAGCATCAGACTTTTAATCTGAGGGTCCAGGGTTCAAGTCCCTGTTCAGGCAGAAACTATTTTAGGCTCCTAAATAAATGTGAGTCCAAGCATGATAAAAACCTAACTGTCCTTTCTCCAAAGGTATTTAATGGTATTTGGAAAGAGTCCTTGCAAACGCAGGTAGAAAGTTAGAAAAAAAAAAACCGAAGTCAGACCCCATCTAAACAGTAGTTCTCTAATTACTGTTCAACAAATAGTCTCCAAAATAATTCCTAACATTTTAGGGAGGAGAAAGCAACTGGTAGAGGAGAACAATATTGAGGTGGGGGTGAGTAGAATCAAAGTATATTATGTGACATATAAAAATCACATAGTTAAACCCATTATCTTGTTCATTAGAATGTCCTTTAAATTGTTTGAATACCAGCAAGAGCCATATGATTGGTTAAAGACACAAATACTGTGATAACTACAAACATTTCTTCATGGTGTGACTATGCATGAGCATAAATATAAATTACTCAAAAGTACCTATGGCCTCTAACGAGTTATATTGAGCACCCTCCAAAAAGAAGATGCGTTGAAAGTGTCATCCTCAGGGACCAACAATGCGATGGTATTCGGAAAGAGTCCTTGCAAACACAGCTGGCTAGATGACGTCACTATGAAGTGCTCTAGACCACTTACTGAAGAGAGAAAAGGGACACAGGACGGAAGACAGAGGAGCAGAATAAAAGGGTGCTACCTCGAGCCCTGGGACGCCACCAGAAGCTCACACAAGGTAGGGGAGGAGTCTCTTCCAGGCTTTACAGGGATGGAGGTCCTGCTAACACCTTCACTTTGGACTTCCAGCCTCCTAAGCAAAGAGTAAGTACCTATGGCTAACAGTCCCGGGAAACCAATACAGTTCCTATCGGTGTCTTCCCTCTTCTCCACCTAGTGCCCCCCCAAGGGTTAGAGACACTGGAGTCAGCCATGAAATCCTATGCTTAGGCAACCAACCACCCAGCCCCATTTCCACACAGACACGCTTAGGGAACGCTTGGTGGCTACGACGATCTTGGTTGACTTTTCTTTTGTTGTATTTAATACACAAAAGGAAGGGAAACTCTACCTGACCCCAGAAACCCTTGCAATCTGCACTGATGCAGAAACCAGTCTCTGGTTCGCTCTATGGGAATTGAAGCCACTAAGAGGAAGTCATCAGTGAGGGAATTACGTTCTAGTAGCATGTTTAATTACGATACAACCAGGACTGTCTCATGCATAGGAATTCAGCATGCAAGATTTACAGCCCTTAGCAGTTTTGTCTTTGCTGTCTCAAGCAGCATTCTTTCTGATGTTTGCCTATGGACCTCTGTTCAACTGTGTCACACTGCCCCCTACTGCCCGGGTGTCACAATGTCCTCCTGGCTGCTCTTACCGGGCGCTGGTCATGAGATGTGAGTTTGGCCAATATTAGAAAGCCTGACACATTAAAAACAGGGCCTCAGGGACGCGGGGAGGAGGGGGGAGTCCTATATTTTCTCTTAATAAAAAGAAGTGAATAACATAGGTTTGGAAACACAGCCATCCCACTGGCTTCAGCTTGGGAGGAAAATCAAATTTCCAGAAAGGGAGATGAAGTTTCCTTTATTTCGTAGGGGGTGGTCAGCCTCTTCAAGAGATACTCTCTCTTTTCATGGTGTGATAACAGCCATGTAAGAGAAGCTGATGAATTTTAACTAATCCAACCAGCCAGAGGAAAAACAGTATTACAAGGGAGGAGGGGGGCAGAAAGGGTGGGCTTTTCCTTCCTGCACCAAAGGCACCGTGCAGGACTTTGCATAGTCCCTGGCGCGCGCCTGTGTGCCCAGCCAGCACAGCCCCAGCCCCTCTCAGCTGTGGTTTCTTTGCCATCTCCACAGCGTGTGACCCTCAGCCGGGAGGAAGAGGAAAACTGGAAGGGAGCGGTTCAGACTTTTAAGCACCAAGTAATTCTCCAAGTACTCTGCTGGGCCTCTAGAACAAAAACAATAAAAACTCGGAACATATTTCCCAACCCCATGCTGGTGGTTTTAAAGCCTGTTAGATAAAAACAAAAGAAAAACCTGACTCTGCTGTCCAGCAGCGAAGCTTCGGTGGCACCCAGCCTACACTGCACCTGCGCGGGCCTCTCCATGGCCCACCCACGAACATCAATTTGGCCTTTGGCCTTAGTTTGGACATAAACCTGCCACGCTGGGTGTGCCCAGTAGACCTGGAACTGGCTCTCAAGAGACTCAAGTTCCTGTGGCGCTTGTGTGGCAGGGGCCTTACTCACATACCTGTAGTCTTTGCGCACCACTCTGTGTTGGCTGGGAGCGGCAGAGGGAGGAGGGGGCGGCAGAGGCGTGGGAGGGGGACTTTTCTCTGGGGCAGTGGTCAGTGCTTGAGCCAGTGCTCCCTGGGGAAGGAGGATTGCAGGAAAACACCTACCCTTATTGCATAGTACGGACAGTCTCCACAGAAGATCTTATATTGCATGGTCCTAGAGAATAGGCCAGCTGCTATCTTTGGCTCTCCTCCATTTCTCACTCCCATTCATAAAATCTTTAGAGACACCTATCTCTTTCTCACAGAGCCAGGGGAAAGTTCGATTTAGATGCAGGTGGCTAGAAAGGCTTTGACCTATCTGTCTTTCTAGCTATTGTGTTGCTTCTGAACTCTCCTTACCTAACCATTCCCACGCTGAATCAATAAACTGTAACTGGGCCTCTCACGTGGTGCCATCACACAACGGGAGGTGGAAGACGTGTCACAAAGTTTTCTGTCTGGCATGGGTGGGTTTAACTGACACAGAACCCCCAGAAACATGTGCAAGACTCATGACCTACCTGAAGAAGCCTGGATTTGATTGTTGAACACATGATGGAGTGTTGAGCACATGACACAGTGTTTGGCAGAGTCATTTAGTACATAAGCCTAGTTGGTGTTTTTTTGTTGTTGTTGAGTTTTTTTGATTTGTTTGTTGTTGTTGTTACGTTGCTTTGGGTTTCCCCACCTTTGTTTTTATGTTTTGTTTTATTATTATTTATTTTTGTTTCATTTACATTGGTGTTTTGCCTGCGTGTATGTTTGTGTGAAGTTGTCAGATCTCCTGAAACTGGAGTTAAAGGCAATTATGAGCTGCCATGAGGGTACTGGAAATTGAACACTGGTCCTCTGGAAGAGCAGCCAGTGCTCCTGACTGCTGAGCCATCTCTCCAGCCTTGCTTTGTTTTTAGCATAGTGTCTCACTGCGTAGATGTAACTGGCCTGGATTTCACTACATAGACCAGGCTAGCCTCAAACTCACAGATATCCTCCTGCCAATGCCTCCTGGCTGCTGGGGCTAAAGGTGTTTCCACCATGTCTGGCTAGCTAGCTGAGGTTTGCTTGTTTGTTCATTCATTTTTGGTTGGTCTGGTTGGCTTGGTTTTTTGAGACAGTTTTCTCTGTGTAACAGCTCTGGCTGTCTGAAATTCCCTTTGTAGACCAGGCTGGCCTCGAACTCCCAGCAATCCACCTGCTTCTGCCTCCCAAGGGCTAGGATTAAAGGTGTGTGCCACCATACCAGGCTTCCCCCGCCCCATCCCCCGCCAGGAACTTTTTAAATTAATTTCCTAGGTTAACATACAAAGTAATGGGTTTTAACAAGGCATCTTCAAACAGTGTCATTATATTTTGTTCTCATTTTTTCTGGTCCCCTACCACTCTCTCCTGACTCATGCCCCTCCTGACCTGCTTCAACTGGTTCCCTTCCTTCCTCAAGTTAGCTCCTCCTTCTACTCCCTTGCCATTTGATTTCCATTTCTCTATTTCTCATTCCCCTTAAGACCTCTTCTGCGGAAGCTGCTCAGCTGTGCTAACATGAGGACCTGAGTTCAAATCCCCAACACCCACATAAAAAGCCAGCAGTGGCTGCACATATCTATAAACCAGTATTGTGTAAGTCAGAGACTTGAGGCTCTTTGGGGATTGCTGGCCACTAACCTACTTCCAGGTTCAATGAAAGGCACTGCCTCAAAGGAACAAGGCAGCAAAGAATAGAGCAGGACACCCAATGGCAGTCTCCATCCTCCAAATTCACCTAAGACCACATGCACCCACACACATGCTTTCACATAGATGTGTATGAACAAAATAAATAAATAATTTAAAAGATCTCAGAATCTTCTTTCTTTTATTATGGTCTGTACACATATATAAACACACACACACACACACACACTATATATATATATATATATACAGTATATATACATATATTTGCATACAGGATATATAGTTGTAAATCAAAGTTATGTATTTCAAAAACTTTTATTCTCCTAGCTCAACTGTTGTCTGAGAGGCTCACTACCTCCTTCTACTGGCCTAGGCCTAGTTCTGGAAGCTTCTAGCCTCCATAAAATCTAACCTAGGCCTAGAATGTTTTCAGTCTCTGAGACTTACTGCTTAATAAGATCACCCTTACTTGTTCTTCCTGAGCTCTGGGCTGGCTGGCTCAACTCAGCTCTTCTGGCTCAAACTCTTCTCCCAGCTGACTTATATAATCTGGCTTCTCTCTTGGCCTGGAATTGCTCTGCTTGGCCTCAGACTAACTCAGGAATCTGCTCTAATCTTCTGGCTTCACCTAAGTTCTTCTTCTGCAGCCCATCTCTCTGTTACTGTCCTGGTAGAACTGCCTCCTCTCTCTGTGAAACTGCCTCTTATGTCATTTTCCTTTCCTCTCTCTGCCCCTGAGAGTTGGGCATATCCTATTCTGTCAGATCTTCTCTGATTCATCACTTTTTCTCCCACTCAATTAGACATCACTTTCAAACATGGGTGCTTCCTTCTACAAGCTAACTTTACCTTCGTTTGAGATTAAAGACATGTACCACCATGCCTGGACCTAAGCATCTCTTTACCTAATACTTGCTCTATACCGGGCTGGCCTTGAACTCAGATCTGCTTGCCTCTGTCTCCTAGATTAAAAGCATGCTTGAACTCCAACCAGATCACACAGACCTAGAAGATCTTTGGATATGATCTCTTGCTAGACAGAACTCATAGACCTAGAAAGTCTTTGGATGTGATCTCTTGCCAGAACAGCCATGTTCTAAATTAACATTCCTCTACGCCATGCATTTTCTTGTTTTCTTGGCAGAGTCATATAATTCCATTGTGTATAGGTATAGCACACGCGTTATCCATTGTCTGTTGATGGATACATCTGTGCTGATTCCATTTCCTGCATATGGGGGATAGTGCTGTATTGAACATGGATGTGACAGATCTCTGCAGTGTGCTGACCTAGGGTCTTTCAAGCATAATACCCAAGAGTGGTATAGTTGAAGCCCAGGGATGGTTATCCTAGACCATATGCAGAATGAGGGTGGGAACTGAGTCTTGATTTGTTCAACTGTTCCCTGGACACAAGCACACGATGGGCACACAAACAATGTATCTTGATGAAATGAAGAGTGAGAGGTGGAGAGGGAAGGAAAGAGTAGATGGGACCAAGAAAGAGGTCTGAACTGGAGAAATACTGAACAGAAGCTTTTAATCCCATCACTAGGGAGACAGAGGCAAACAGATCTCTGTGAGTTTGAGGCCAGCCTGGTCTACATAGTGAGACCTTGTCTTTAAAAAAAAAAACTGAACAAGGAATTGAGAAGTTGCACAGAAGGAAATATGTGCTTGGGGGTAAAGAAGAATAAAATTTTAAAACTTAGGAGAGCAAAGGTAAGAAGGGCTTTAATCAATGTTAAGGCAAAGAGTCCAATGAAATAGTAGGCCAGATGGTGGTCAATAAGACACACTTGGAGATGTATGATGATGTATGGTGATGCATGGTGACGTACGGTGACGCATGGTGACATATGGTGACGTATGGAATGGGAATCAGTGCTTGGGCAGTACGAAAGCTAGATGAAGCCAGGAGAATCCTCAGGAAGACATTGTGGCTGTCTAAGCATCAGAAGAGCCTAAGCAGTGTGGCAAGATGGCTTAAGTAGGTAAAGGTGCTTGCCATTAAAGATGGCACCCTGAGTTCAATCCACAAAAATGTTAAGATGGAAGGAGAGAACAGACTCCATAAAGTGCATCCAGACACATGAGGTGACATGCATGCCCCATTCCACATACACACACATCATGCACACATACTCACCCAAGAATAATTGATTATTGTTCAGATAAGAGTCTGAATCGGGGACGGCAGAAGGAATGGGTGAAAAAATAGAAACTGGAAAGACACTGGAAAAGGCAAAGTCCATATCATGCTGGTAACGGTTGTGGTAGTGAAGAAAATAGAGAAGTAATAAATACGTAAGTCAAAAAATATCAATAAATAAATACATAAGTCAAAATCCCTTGGGGGGCCCTGAGAAGCAGTAGCATAGATAGAAATGAAGGAGTTAACATGATTTAAGAGGTGGAGACTAAGCTGAGTATGTGAAATGCAACTCTAGCAAGCTCGAATACAGATCTATATCTAGATGGTGTTCTGTATGACACAATAAGCAGATTTTCTTTTTAAATGGCCTTATATATGTGGGTGTTTGTAGGCTCAACAAACATGGCATAGCTACTAAGCAACTTTAACTGAAGCATAGAATTTCAAAACCAAAAGAAATAAGGTTGCTCAACATGTATAAGATATACAGAAATGCATTATCCATGTTCAGACTATACAGTCCATAATCGTGTTGGTCTTTTCCCCTTCCTGCTGACTTCCCTATGGGTGAATGCTAGTCACTGGAGTGGTTTTAAATGCAATGGGAGCAGTATGCTGAGGAGCAAGAAGACAGAGGGAGTCTAAACTTATGTCAACCCTGTGGCTACACGGGCACATCTCCTCATCCCCAGACCCTCAGGAGAAAGGAATTGGCTTCCGTTCTGTTTGAGCTATTTTATTTGGGTTTGTATTTGAGCAGGCAAATTATATCCTACCTACACCATGGCATCTTATCTCTGACTGTGTCAGTTGCTAACAATGTGACTACTTCTCTGGGATTCTTCTTCTGAAAATTGCAGCCTATCTCATAGAGCTTCACAAGAAAGTAAACGAACTTGGAAGCAATAACTCAATAAATTGTAGCTGCTGTTGCTATTCTACTTAGTAACATTTTTTTTAAAGCTCTGTCAAAAATAAGCCCAACCAACCAGAAGTATTTTACAACTTTAATATTATACAATAGTAGAGGGTTACTTAATCTGATACAGAATGGATGTCTGCATCTTTATAGATAAGTGGCCTAGAAAGGTTCAGAAATTAGCTCAGAGTAACACAAGTAACTGGCATTAATACGTCACTTAATGATGTTCAACCTCTTGCAGCTCAATCAGAATGTTGTGTGTACATGCATGCACACATGAGAATTGTCACGTATCCTTCCAAACCATCAATAATCCTGAGACACCCAATGGTCAACACCATGGAGAAGAGTCAACACCCTCTCAAGAGGCTGCTATGCTGTCATTCTTCTCAGTGTCCTTCCCATACTTTATAAAGTCCTCTTAATTGAGATGATGCAGATGCTTTCCATCTATACAGGGAGTATCTGGGAACACAGTACTTCGGCTCCCTGGAACCATCATCCTAATATCCTCTCTCAAATTTCTCCATCATCTCAAAGTTTCCCCTTTTCTATTCCTTCACATGGCTAAGGTCTTACCAGAGACATAGCTACCTTAGAGTGTTCGTGTATTTTCCTTCATATCCTGCTAGAAATAGTCCTGCATACAAATATATAATATACATGTAGGGCCTGGAGAGATGATTTAGCAGTTAAGAACACTGGCTACTCTTCTAGAGGTCAAAGGTTCGATTCCCAGCACCCACATGGCAGCTGACAATGGATAAGTAACTAGAGTTTCCAGGGGATCTGATGCCCTCTTCTGGAGTCCAAGGATATTGCATGTTCATGTGGTGCACAGATATACATGCAAGCAAACATCCATCCATATAAAATTAATAAACCTCCTCCAAAATTGACATATATGTAATATGTTTATGTGTATGTGTACACATTTGCCTATAACATTATATTCTTTCTTCTTGTATTATTTATAAACTGTTAATTAAGTGATATTTTTTCATCTTAATTTTTTATTTTTTATTTTTATTTTTTTTTAGGCAAAGCAATCTATTAGCAAGAAGTAAAAGCTCCATACAACAGCCCGAGGTCTTTATAAGAGTCAGCAGACGTCCAGTTACTCTGTGAAACAGAAGTAATCAAATGCCTCCAAATATTTAATTTCCTATTCCAGGAATGTGAACAGGTGTAATTAAAGTAACACTTTTTTTTAATTAAGTGACCTCTCTTGACCAACCATCTGTGAATAATTCAGGTTTCCCCCTTATTATTACTGTAAAATTAAAACGAGGTCATATAAACAGGAAGATCCTCTTTAACTATCTTTAAGCACCAGCAATATATATTTTCCACCAGTTAAAATCCTTAATGATACAAAAAGTCTGTCAAGCATAACTTCCCCAATTCATTTGCCTGAAACCATCAATATTTTATCATGCAGTTGCAGTTGGCTTTAATTTAACAGTCCAGGTTACTAATCAAACAAAACACCCAAGTCATTAAAAGTTAGCATGCCATTTAGAAAGTGCATTTCACGTTTATTAAAATATCTTTCATGCAGCCATTAGAAACCTAAAGTTTTAATTACAATCAGATATTTAGTTCTACTCCAGTTATGGATGCGGCACTCTCTTGCAACTGCCCCGATTAATCTTCCTGACCGAGCTCATCCATTACTTTCTGAAATTATTTTCCTCTCAACTCCTTCAGAATTCATCTTTTCTACCCAACCCACCACCAATACAGAGAATGTATTTTACAGGTGTGCAAAATAACCACCCCAAAGATAACCCATTTAAAAGATTTCCATTTCAAATGTAATTTACCTTTCATAAAATATCTAAGAGGTGTCATTCAGCAAGGCAAATTGAAATTGAGAGTTCACTCTCTGTATCTTTATTGTCAATTTTCATTATTTCTTTCTCTTTCTAATGATAGGAAAAATTCAATGAGCATTTTCTCATAATTTTCTAACAAAGTGATTCAACTAAGTGGTAACTTTTGTTTGGCTTTCCTACCTGGGTTTCCACTAACATTCCATGACCAACATGTAAAAATCAAACTTCATGCCAGTCTGGATCCTGTGAATTACAGCATTTAAGCCTTCCATCAGACACAGATATGTGAACCAAACACATCTTAGATGGGGTTTAGCTGTGACAGTGACTATGGGCTCACTCTTATCTTAAAACTCCTTGTTAGCTCCTTTTAAAAATGTGCTCAAACACAGAAAATGTCTTTTTTTTTTTAAGCTTAATCTTTCTACCCATGACTTATCATAAATAGGAAGAAGAAGGAAGAGGAAGAGGAGGAATAGAATTGGACTGGGTTGGATTGAATTGGATTATCATCTTCAACATTCAGTCGGAAATGTCTCTAGGCAAACCTGCTGATTTGCTGTCTATTTTCCATGTGACTATACCCTAGCATAAATTTTCCAACTCCCCTGACCTTCCATGTTGCTTTCACCAGTCAGTTTTTGTATGGCCTTCCAATGTCTTCCACAAGTTCCTCAAAGTGTTCCCACTTTAACCTAGACCCAGTCACAAAGCCAACCAGAATCTGTGAGTCACGGATGTAATCAGACTCTGATCTCTGAGTCATCAACTGCTATAAGGACACTCATGGGTAGACTGGTGGGTAAATACAAGATGGCTTCTTTTGTGTGCTTGTCAACATGATAGCTAGAGGGCTGGGCTCAGCAGAGACTGCTCATACAACTCCACCATAGCAATCTCCTGCTGTTTTCACAAAGCCTTCCATGGAAAAAGAAATAGATATTGCCTGTCTTCTGTGACCTGGGCTCAGAAAGTGGCACACTGTCACCTCTACCATCCTCTATCAGTCAAACAATTCATGTACCCAATTTAAGGAACAGTCATGGACTTATGCATGTCAACAGGAGAAAAACAAACAAACACACACACACAACTTTTTCAGGCACCATTAATCTATCACAAGTTCTATAAGCTAAGTATTCTTATTTTACAACTGAGTAAGCCAAAGATGGATGAGAAAAGTCACTTTGCCCCAAATCAAAACTGCCAGTAGTCCATTAAGGTAAAAGCAAAATTCTAAATTAATGACCAATCTGGTGATTAAAATGCTATCATTGTCTAGAAAAGCAAAATATATATCCATGTGACCCTGTTTCTTATCACCTACAATTCAAGCTTCCCCCTTTCTCTTCATCCTTACTCTCAGGTAAATTTCTGCATGTTGTGTTTCATGAGTGTTCAGATGGGCAAATGGTCACATGCTACAGGGTCTCATAAAGGCAATTTACAGTTCCACTCATGAAAGTGCATACGACGATCTCAGTTTGACATGATGTCTCAGAGGTGAATAAAGCAATGAGAGAAGCTACTCTTCTGGACCAAAATGGGAGAACTATTTGGTGGAGATAAAGTGACAGAATCCTTGGGGAACAATTGGACTTTGTCATCCTGAGATGGTGGTCATGAGGGAAGAGAAAGCTGTCTTTGGAGAACATGGCGATCGGACCTCAGGTTGTGGCTCTATGAGGAAAGCGTATGCAGCAAAGTGAGGTCTTTTTAAAATAAAGGTCTCTCCAGCAAACCCTGGTAAGAATGGGCAAAGCATGACAAGCAGTGAGAGGAAACCACTGAGCTTACCCATGAAACAAAGGGTCTCAAATTTTAGCCACTAAAAACAGTGCCCTAGGACAGTGGTGATGCACACCTTTAATCCCAACACTTAGGAAGCAGAAGTAGGTAGATCTCTGTGAGTTCAAGGCCAGTGAGTTGCAAGATTGCCAGAGCTACACAGAGCAATCCTGTCTTGGGTGTCAGTGGGGGACAGGGGTGCAGGGGAGACAATAAGCAAACAAACAACAAAGTGTCCTGGTTGCTATAGGCCAAGAATGCAGCTATGACTTAGTTATGTTCTCTATTTCATAATCCATTTCAAGGTTGCCATGAAGGTGCTGGTCCAGGTCTATAGTCTCACCTGAGAGTTCACCTTAGAAAGGATCTACTCCCACACTCAGTGCTGTTGGCATACTTTTTTGGCCTAAGTCTGTCCTCTTCATTGTCAAGTACTTTGCCCTTCCTTCCTCCCAGCCACAAAGCATGCAACCTGGGAAAGTGATAGTCTACAAACAATATGAAGGTTCCAGGCTGTAGTGAGATTTCTTTTTCTTTTCTTTTCTTTTTCGTTTTTGTTTTTGTTTTTGTTTTTGTTTTTCAAGACAGGTTTCTCTCTGTGTAGCCTTGGTTGTCCTGGACTCACTTTGGTAGACCAAGCCGGTCTCAAACTCACAGCAATCCATCTGCCTCTGCCTCCTGAGTGCTGGAATTAAAGGTGTGCACCACCACACCTGGGTTTTTTTTTTAACACAAAAATATTATGGGAATATGTGTTTGTTTTAATCCCAGCTGTGGGATAAGGGGCTGCTTCAGATTGGCCACAGCAGTTGATTGTGATTTGCCTCATACTCTAGCAAGGCTGTGATTTTGACAGCTGCAGATAGTTTCTGAAGGTGTATGTGGGGACTCTTGAGAGGATATACAGATGTGAGAGCCCTGAGAGGGGACTGTGGCAGCTCCTCCTCCTCCTCCTCCTCCTCCACCTCCTCTTCCTCCTCCTCCTCCTCCTCCACCACCACCACCACCACCACCACCACCATCACCTTTTCCCCTTCTTCTTCTTTCTCCTATGCTGCTGCTGCTGGTTGCTGGTTGCTAGTTGTGTTGTTGTGGTTTGTTGCTGTTTGTCAAGTGGTTATGCACAGAGACGAAAAGAAGAAATTGAACATCCTGAAACTTGCTCCAGGAAACTTGATGCCCCCTAATCATCAGGAAATACTCTAATGATAATGATGCCTCTTTCTCCTCTAGCCTTCTTTCTCTCCTACCTAGCAACGGGTGGTGGAAGGGTGGAGAACAGTGAGAGAGAGTAAGGAATCAGCAAAGTAGCAAACAAATACTGGCTACCTGGGCTTTTGTGGCATAATTATGGTACTGACATCCCCACCACCCTTGTCATAATCTATTGGTCAAAAACAAAGCCCTTGGGGGCTGGAGAGATGGCTCAGAAGTTAAGAGCACTGGCTGTTCTTCCAGAGGTCATGAGTTCAATTCCTAGAAACCACATGGTGGCTCGTGGCCATCTATAATGAGATCCAGTGCCGCCTTCTGGCCTGCAGGCAAAACATTGTATACAAAAAACACCAGGGTGATTATTAAGAGTCAAGGAATCATATGTAGTCATTTTAAAGCTACATACAACAGTCCATGTCAAACTCTTAGAGAGGATGGTTTTAATGTTATACTGCAAGAGAATGCTGGAGAATCGTCTATGCCTCAAGACAAAGGACTAGAGCTTTCTACTCCCATACTTAGCAGTCTGTTGGCTATCAGAGCAGTGGGGCACAACGCTCAGGCACTTCCAGCAGTTTGTGCATACACAGGCTCAAAGGGAAGATGTAATGATCTGAGACTTGGTATGAAACAGGTAACAGCACTAGAAAGTATTAGGTCCCCAGATTTTCCTAAACCCTTTAAGCCATACAGATCCATCAGAGCCAAGAATAACCTGAAAGGACACAGGTTATCCTCCAGGATAAAGCTGAGATGCAGGATTGATGATGGTTCTAAAGGACAGGAAGGGATGGGGAGACCAATCCAAGGTAGACTCACAAGACAGGCTGGGTGACTGTGGGTAGAAAGTAAAGTTTGGTTCCTTCCTGTGGACTTGACATGTAATCATGAGCATGTAATGGTGTGAGCTAATCTACCTCCGTTCACCTTATTCATCTACCAGATATTACAGGAGTAAATAAGGAATCACACAGAAAACCACAGTCTAAATGAGTATGAGTAATTAAATAGAAGCTCAAAGAAGAAAGGTTAAGAAAGGTTAAGAAAGAGATCTGTGGTCATTTTTCTGGCATGGCCCTTACAGAGGTATTTCAGACAAGCACTATGACACTGAGCTACATCCCAACCCCAACACAAGTATTTGGAAGCCATCAAAAGATGATAGTGCCTCTTATAGATCCCTAATGCTATAAAAACTTGCAGTAACTTTAAAAAGCCCTGTTGAGATGGGTAAGTCAGATGCTGTGCTACTGGGCCGTGAGAGCATTGTCCCAGCCTGTGTCATGCCAAATTTCAAACATACATCATAATAGGAGAAACCATTCCTCTGTCTCCTATTCAAATGGGAAATAGTCCACACTAAACATGCTGGAATCTTGAATAATATTAACACTAAATTTTCTTTTATAGATGTCCTTGTTACATGACACACTCTTGAGTTTAGAAGTTCTTGCAGCTGACCATCTCTCATGTGGTCATACAAGCCCAACCCTGTTCTCCTCTGTGGTAGAGAATCATGACTGCTTACCACCTTCCCTAGTAAGCTGTCATGATTAGAGTCCACTGTGGCACTGCCTGTCTGTCCTTCCTTTATCTAGTAATCATGATTATTTTACTTTTTCTCGTGCCCTTCATTGTCCAACTTCAGGCAAAGTGTGACTTCCTTTTGAATCTACTCCATATTTGTCTTGCTTTTTTGTATTCTAGAACCACATCAAATATGTAGACTTTCTGAGTGATTTTGAAGCATTACATCCTCCCTGTTATAAATGAAAGGGATACAGAATGTAAAGAAATTCCACTGATGTTCTGGAATAGGTGGCTTATGTTAAGGCATGCCAGGCATTCTGGGTTCTCTTTAGAGCAGCTCTGTGAAAGTCATTGATAGTAAAATGGCTCCATCTAGTGCTCAAGACTAGTTTCACCATCTGTAAGAGAAGGGTCTGGAGGAAACTGTAAATCAATGCCAGTGCAAAATGACAACTGCAACAAATGACAAAGCCAAGGCAATTTAATAACGATAGGCCGGTTGACCAGGGACCCATAACTCTTAGTGCATTGACTGGGCCATTGGAGCAGCTTAACAAACAGAGATGTTTTCAAGAGAGAAACTGCCGTTGTCCTGAATGCAGCATGCCCCACTGAAGGTCTGGAATGAGAAGAGAAATCAAGGTAAGCACCTGCTTCATGCCAGGCACTGCTCTAAGCATTTTTATACATTCTCAGTTATTACTCATAAACACAACATGAGGCAGGTGTTATTGTACAGACAAGACACTGGGGCCCAGAAAAGCTACCATATTACCCTAAGGTTACAAGTCTGACACTAAGCACACTGTTTCCCTTGTACTACTCCCAGAGAGGATGTGCAGGGACCTAGTCAATCCCATCTCTTATTTGTTGCACAGGAAAAAACAAGGAAGATCTGTCTATTCTGTAAAACAGGTATTGACCGATACCCAAAATGGAATTTGCAGGTCTTAGGACATAAAAGGACTCAGTGGCAAATGCGTTTCTTGAAGTTCCACTCAAATATTCTCCTTTATCTTGCCATAATTGTTGTCTGTCTTTAAATCAGGCATTCCTGGGAACCAGCAGCAACTATCTTGATATGCCACAGTAGTGATAAATTAATAGTGACCACTGACTGTATCAAGAGTACAAGTAACAAGTCTTTCCCACTACATTCCTTTGTCATAATAAGGTTCCAGGCATTGACACAGAAGAACAGAAGAGTCCAAAGACAGAAGCCTGCTTCACAGGAAATAACACACACACACAAACACACACATACACCACAAAAAGCTACCAGGGATTAAGCCTATTTTAGACTTGGGCTGGCCACTGTGGCTTAGCCAGTGCACTCCCTCTGTTAACTAACCAGCACACATCATAAGAAAAACAAGAATAGAGAGAAGAAATCAAAACAAAGGTACTTACTTATTTGCCTAAATGTTAAAACTGTACTAGTTACTTTTCTCACAGTTGTGACAAATGTACATGCCATAAACAGCATAAGGAAGGGTTGATATAGGCTCCCAGTTGGCGGGTATGGTCCATCACGGTGGGAAAGGTGTAAAAATGGGAATGTGAGACGGAAGCCACACTGTGTTCAAGCAAGAAGCAGAAAGAAACAAATGATAGTATTCCATTCATTTTCTCCTTTTTATTCAGCCCAGGCCCCCAGGCCATGTAATGGTGCTGCCCACATTCAGGGTATGTCTTCAAAGCACTATTAAACCTGTCTAGAAATGCCCTCACAACACACCCAGATGCTTGTCTCTTAGAAAATTATAAATCTTGCCAGGTTGGCAAGATTAACCACCACAAAGACTTTTGATGCAAAGTAGGGAATTTGTACTGCATTACATTCTCATACATGCAAGTTATGATAGGTTTAACTCAGTGACTAAATCTATTAGGTAGATAAATCAATGAGGTAATTATAGAAACCAATAAGACAGTATTTTCTTATTATTTTTGTATCCCAGTGCCACTATAAACTCAGAGCAAGGCCCACAGAGTCCTAGTGAGCTGTGGCTACAGGGATCAGAATCTAGGGCAAACCCACAGGCATGGGTTGATCATAGATTCACTGGTTATGGAGCAGCAAAACAGGTTTGAGAGGTTCCAGAGGATCATCATGCTTGCTTATGACACTGTCTGGTGAGGGTCTTCAAGAAACCACAAATTTGCAAGACTTCTGCCTATGCTGAAGTCTTTGCCCTAGAGTTCAACTTTCTCAGTGAACCTTAATTAGAGTGAAAATAACTGATGGAGAAGAACAAAGGAACTCCATGTATCCAAAATGTCTGTCTAGCTAGATAAAAGGAAATTATAGTAATAATAAATATGGCCATTATTATTATTTATTACTACCAAGTGAAAAGAAATTCTGAACAAGAAAGAGAATGAAAGGACATGGGAAATCACAAGGACCACAAGTTTGAGGCCATCTAAAGCTATATTGAGAGCTCCAGGTCCTTACAGGTCAACTAAAAAGACTCAAGATTAAAAAATTAATTAAATTTAATTTAAAAAATAAAATAATTTTAATTAAAAAAAGACTCAAGATAAATTTTAAAACAGTGAGTCTGGGCATGGTGTGCGCATACCTTTAATCTCAGATCTCTGTGAGTTTGAGACTAATTTGGTCTACAAAGTAGGTTCCAGAACATCCAGGGCTATTACAAACAAATTATTAAGGAGCAGATGTCACTCAGTAGTAGAGTGCTTGCCTAGCATCTGCAATACCATTACTATGCCCCCAAAACAGTAGACATGTACTCACACACATATTGAAAAAACTATTAACAGTTCCCTAATAGTTGTTTCCCTATCTTCCCTTTAGTTTTTTTTGTTTCTTTGGTGGGTTGGTTGGTTTGGTTTTATTTGGTTTTTCAAGACAGGTTTCTCTGTACATCCTTGACTGTCCTGGACTCAATTTGTAGAACAGGTTGGCCTTGAACTCCCAGAGACCCTCATGCCTCTACCTCTCTGATTGCTGACATTAAAGGTTTGAACCACTGCACCAGGCTTCCCTTTAATTAAGAAAAGTCCTCACATGTTGTCTGGTACCTTCATTTTGCAGCCTCCTTTGCAACTGGGGATGGTCACATCACCAAATTCTGTCCATTGTGAAGTAAACAAAGAGACTATACAAATGCTCCTCCGCTTATAACAGGGTCACATTCCCAATAAACCCACAGCAACTTGACAATACCTTAAGTTGAAAATGCACTTATTACAACCTGACTTAGCAAACATCTAAGCATAACCCACAGAGCCTTTTGTACAAAGGACTAGAACACGCACATTAGCCTACATCTGGGCAAAAGGACCCAACACGAAGCGTATTTTACAAAAAAAAGTATTGAAATTTACATGTAATTTATGGAATACTGAACTGAATGTGAAAAACGAGCTGGTTGTGTGGGTATTTGCCATAATGTACTCAGCAGGAGGCACAGATGGGAGTTTTGTAGACATGATAAGACAAGAGGAAACAGAATACAACATCCTTTTTAAAAATTGGCAAAAAAGCACACTGTAGGAAATCAATCATTTCCCCTTGTGCTGCAGGGACTCACTGGAAGAATCTGTGGATTAATCCACTGACCAGCATCTCGAGAAAGAATCATCACCTTAGAAAGGTCCAAAGGCTGGAGAGATGGCACAGTGGTTAAGAGCACTGGTTGCTCTTCCAGAAGTCCTGAGTGCAATTCCCAGCAACCACATGGTGGCTCAGAGCCATCTATAATGTGATCTGATACCCTCTTCTGGCATGTAGGAATACATGCAGGTAGAGTACTCATATACATAAAGTAAATAAATAAATCTAAAAAAGAAAGAAAAAACCAAAGGTTGAGGTTTGAAGCATGGGTTCACTGTGTCTATATGGCCTTCACTTCTTCATAAAATTGAAAAACTCTGGCCAAACTATTGTCAATTAGAAACTGTCTCTCTGCAATTTTTGGTCTTAGTCTCATAAAGAATTTGCCCTTTGTGTCCTTTTCTTCTCCCTTCTCTCTTCTCTCTTCTCTCTTCTCTCTTCTCTCTTCTCTCTTCTCTCTCTTCTCTCTTCTCTCTTCTCTCTCTCTCTCTCTCTCTCTCTCTCTCTCTCTCTCTCTCTCTCTCTTTTTCTCTCTCATATGGCTGGAAACCCAAGGAAGTGGTAAGAGCCTTCTCTGACCATGTGAGTGAAGCTCATACACCAACCTCACCGTTCACAATGCAGACTGGCAGGGCAGGCTTCCGAGGGCCCTTTCTGGACCAGATGAGGCCAATACTGCATTTCAACAGGGTCTCCAGGGAACCCACACTCACATCAAGTTTTGAGAGCTCTGATCTAAGGGGAAGAACAACAAGCTGGGAGGAACTTGGGTCTGTGTAGATGCCTGTGTTCCTGGACCACCAAGTGGCTATGAGACAGAGTAGACTTTTATTTGAATAAACCCACTTTGGTTTTCCCTCTGTTTGATCCTTTCCACCGGTCATACATAAAGTACGATACGAATCCCCATCACTGCACCCTTGACTCCCTGACCATGGAGCTGTCGCATTTAAGTTGGCCTTTGATGGCTCACTCTCTCACCACCTGCCTCTTTGTGAAGTACTGGCAAATCACCACGCCCACCAAATGGCAAGAAGCTATTTGATTTCTCTTGCCTTAAATGCATTGTTTATGTGTTAAATTTCCTCCGTCCTGTACTGGCTCACCTAGGACAGTCTAAGAAGCACTTAACACCAACAGCTACAAACACAACTTTGAACATAAGATGGTCACTCCGAAACCTGGATAAACATTTCTTCATAAAGAAACAATATCCAAGTAGTCACAGCAGCTTTATACCTAATAGCCCCAAAGTGGCTATTCTTCCATGGGTGACTGGAGAAATAAATAGCATACAGAAATATACTGACATGAACAGCATGCCATGCACAGCTTGGATAGATTTCAAATGTATTGTGCTAAATGAAAAAAGCCAGTCTCAAAGGTTTGCTTACACTCCAAGCTGGGAATGGTGGCCTACACTGATGATTCCAATCACTCAGAAATGGGAACAGGAGGACTGAGAGTTCCAGGCACATACGGGTATATAGTGAGTTCAAGGCCAGCCTGGGCTGTCTCAAAAAGCCAGCGGCTATGAATGTAGTTCACTGGTACAGTATTTGCCTAGTTGTGTAAGGCCCTAAATTCAATCCTTAGCACTATCGCATGCCCCCCCCCGCAAAATTTACATGCTGTAGATTTCATTGTAAAATGTTTATAAAATGAAATTTTTATTGTTTATTGACAAAGAATATCTCATCAGTTGCTAGGTAGGGAGACAGTGTGGCCACAAAGTGAAAGCGTCACAGGTGGCATTTAGAGGTGACGGGAGAGATTGTTTCCTGGGTGGAGTAATGGTTACAAAAAAAAAAAAAAAAAAAAAATGTTTGTGATAAAATTTCACAGAAGTCTACATAAAAATCACTGTGTATAAAGTGGTGGCAATCTGAACAAAGTCAATAGTTTAGCTTATTCCAATGTCAATTTCTGTTTGTTAATGTGCAAGAATTATGTAAGGTGTTATTTTAGAGGAATATAAGCAAACAGTGCACAGGACTCACTCTACAATTGTTATCACAGTGTTTTGAAATTATTTTTAATTAATGATAAACAGGGCCAGATAGACATCTTTTGAGATTTTTACACTTTCAAATAGCTACACATGACAAAAAATACTTAATAAAAGGAGCAATTAGAAAGTGAAAGAGAAGCTGGGTGTGGTGGTACACATCTTTAATCCCAGCTCTCGGGAGGCTGAGGCAGGCAGATCTCTGTGAGTTTGAGGCCAGCCTGGTCTACAAAGAGAGTCCAGGATATCCAAGGCTACACAGAAGGAGGGAGAGGGGAAGGTGATCCAATACTTGCTTGATGCAATGACATGAGGTGACATTGTGACACAGCAGTAGACAGCTATGTAAGGAACGCTGAAGTAAGTGTTGTGACAGTCCAATAACTAAGATGATCAATATAATATGTGACGTGCTGAACAAAGGGTGACCTACATCCACAAGAGGACAGACAGTATGAGATCTCATCAAGCTACCCAGAACATCATGCAATTGAAAACTCACAAAGTGTTTTGGTTGTTTTAGCTTTTAATGTTTGCAGTTTTTCACAGTAATTTCAGTGAGTAACTAAAATCACAGGAAGAAAGATCTCAGATTAGAGACATCACTGTAACAAAAAGTTAAAGGAAAATATTCAGTCTTACAAAGTTCACACCGGTCCACCGGTGGTAAGAAAGGGGCACCTTACTCCTATTACTTACAGCTCTACTCAGCTCCAGACATCACATAGCAAATACCAAGGATGAAACTGGCTCAGAGAGGGAAGTCCAACTTCATAAGAAACATTCCTGTTTCTAAACTTGGAAAGTAAGGACCAGTCAATGACCCTTCTGATCCAGCTTAGGATGCAAACTTTTGCATTGCTGCTGCTGCTGCTGCTGCTGCTGCTGTTGCTGTTGCTGTTGCTGTTTCTGCTCCTGTTGCTGCTGCTGTTGCTGCTGCTGCTGCTGCTGCTGCTGCTGCTGTTGCTGTTTCTGCTCCTGTTGCTGCTGCTGCTGTTTACTGTGGTTGGCAAAGCATTTAGAGTTACTGGAAGCAGAGAAGACTTTGCTTTATGTAGGACAAACACCCTTGATCTGCCCAAAGCACAGAATCTCAGACTGCTTTTTCCCCACCACCCTGTGACTCCTCTGGGTGGAGGTTTTGTCTGCAGATTCTCATAGAACGTGCAATCAGGGAGAATATACTCAGTGTGGATCCCACTTCTGTTAAGAACCTAGAGAAAAATATTTAATGAACTACTAGCGAGTATTTTTTAAAGATTTATTTATGTATTTATTAAGTATAGTGTTTTGCCTGCATGTATGACTGCATACCAGAAAAGGACATCAGATCTCATTATAGATGGTTGTAAGCCACCATGTGGTTGCTGGGAATTGATCTCAGGACCTCAGGAAGAGAAGGCAGTATTCTTAACCTCTCAGCCATTTCTCCAGCCTGACTAGTGAGTATTAAAATAAAGAGAGATTTATTCCACAGACAGTACACAAAGTGCTTTTCATGTGTCATCTCACTTTCAGCCTTACATCTCCCTTGTTGTCAGTAGTAGATTAAAGACTTGAGCCCAGACTCCACACTCTCAGCTAGCACACTATGCTCCTTTCTAGAGTCTGAGAGCAAGAAGGACAAACAGTGCCCAATTTTATTAAGTCTTTAAATGGAAAATACAAACTGGAAGATCTGAGGAAATAGGAGAGAGAGATCTGGCTTATCAAGGAATTGTAGGATGGTGGCATTTGACGGCTAACTGGAAGGGAAATCTTGAAAGGATGGTCACATTTGGGGTTCAACTGTGAGAACTGAAGCCCAGATGAAGAGCTTGGAGCACACAGACTACTCCATGAGGTTTCTGTGGATCGTGTGATTTTCTCCACATGTGAACCTAACCAATGAAATGCTCCTTCACACCTGCACAGTTTGTCACACCCAGTCCTGTCTCCTTAGTTAGCTGGGGACCACATGAAAATGTTTGCCCAGGTAGCAGCAGAGAGCAACTGGATGCTCCTGGACAAGAAGTTATTTCTTGGGACAAGTTCAAACCTATCTTTGTTAGAAACTGTGCAATCAGGGCTTTTTTAATTTCTCCTTAGTTTCTCCTGCCCCAAACAGCAGCTTGGCTACAGGTCATCCATCAAGTCAAATGGCAGGAGGGAGAGGAAAGCAGCGATAAAGAGATTCAGTCTCACAGGTGAGAGAGAGAAACTCCTGCTCTACGTGACCAGTTTTTCAGGTGCTGAAAGGCCATACCCTTTTCAGCTTTGCTTCATATCTACTGACAACAGAATGTGTCAGAAGACTGTTCCATAAACAGACGGGTGTTGGCCTAAGGCTGCCTTGATACTTTGAGTTTATAGATTTTTGTTGTCTTGCTTTGTTTTCTGAAAGTTTAAAATCAGCTCAGCAAGCTGAAAGCCTGGTCTTAGGAGTAATAGACATCCATGGCTCAGTCCAACCCTGAGCAGCCAAGTTCAGCCAGTCACAGGCTGCCAGCTGGCCAAACACTGGCATGTCATCATCCGTTCTTTCTTACTCTGCTCCAGTGTGTATGTGAGGAGGGTACAGTAAAGACACTGCCTGTTGGCATATAAGCAGCCTGCCTCTAGGCTGCCTAGCAACCTCTGACATCATCACCAGCCACCAGGTGTGTGCCAGAAGTCCCAACTCCTCTTCACTTCCTTTCTTCCCAAATAAACCTTTCCATTTTCATATTGGTTGCGTGCATCTCATTTTTAATGATAACACTGCCTGAACAAAATAAGAAAGAAAGAAAGAAAGAAAGAAAGAAAGAAAGAAAGAAAGAAAG
>OU015742.1:150074087-150089087 GCA_907169655.1 Acomys percivali
AAGAAAGAAAGAAAGAAAGAAAGAAAGAAAGAAAGAAAGAAAGAAAGAAAGAAAGAAAGAAAAAAGGAAGAACATAATTGTGCCTAGATATGATGGAGGAGAAGGTTTATTATAGATATGAGAGCAGAGCCAGAGGCAGAAACATCTGTGAGAGTCCAGAGTGAATGGGCCCCTGAGCCAGGTCATGTGAGGAACCATGCCAAGAGGCCAGTAGGGTAAAGAGTAAATAGAAAAAGGCCAGGTAACCAAAATGGCTGGATTATATTGGAAAAGGCAGCTGGAGGAAAGGCAGCACAGCCTCTAAGCTTAAGAAGTACTATTTGGTCTCCATTTCCCCACCTGTCCCAGCTGTTAGATCCTAAGGGGAGGAAGTGGAAGGTGAGACAGCTAAGAATGAGGAGACCTCAGGCAGCGGTACTCAGGAGAAACAGACATCCCAGGAGACAGGTTTCATTGAGAAGCTTGTTTAATTGTGGGAAGCAAAGGCTATTTAAATATTTGGGGAGTGGGTAGAGGCTTCTGGGAAGAGTGTACATCATTGGTTAAGGCCAAGGCACTAGGGATGCCTTATTTACACAAAGAGGAATTCCAGGTGCTTGCTGGACATGACCTTATAAGGAGAAAGGAAGCTTAGCCTGTAACCTGTGCCAGGCTACATGACCACCTCAATGTGGCAGAGGTAGGTACCATAAGGCTTCATGCACTGGTACATGCAGTGTCCGGCCAGGGAGGATCCGGCCCTACTCCTGCTGACCACAAGATGAAATTTCCCAATTTCAACACACCTTGACCTTACTCTTGCTCCAGGCCAGTTCCCCTGGTCCCATGGCTCCCCAGCCCCACAGAGAAGTTTAGAGTAAGGGGCAGGATATGACAGCCATACCCTGTAACAAGTAGGACTGAGGAATGCTGGGAGAACATGCCAAACTTTGATATGTTCAATAAGTACCTCAGTTAACCATCTGTGCTGGGATTGAGATCTGTAGTGGTTTGAATGAAAATGGTCCCCATAGGCTCATAGAGAGTGGCATTATTAAGATGTGAGTCCTTGTTGGAGTTAATGTAGGCATAAGGCTATTGTGTAATTCAAATGCTGATTTCTGTACACACACACCCCATATTTGATTGCAATCCTTGTTCTGAGAATCTCCTGTCTCAGTGTTGTGTAAATGCTGCTCCCCAATTGTCCCCTGATATGCCAATAAAGCAGCTTACAGTCAATTGCTGAGCCAATCACATCCTGCCAGTGAGGGGAGGAGGAGTGAGAGGAAGAAGTAGGGGACTGAGCCACAGGAGAAGTCAAAGAGACATCAGGAGAGGAGCTGAATCAAGGAAAGCTACAAAGTGCAAGTATCTCTGAGATGTACACTGGGAGGAAACCAAATTAGCTTAGAGAGTTAAGAATAGAGTAATAATTTCTCAGTTGTTGTGTTATCAAGCTTATTATTATTAAACAAATACAAAATAGTCTCAATTGTTTGTGTGATAGCCAGGTTAAGAGAAAAACTGAGACGCAAACACAGTTTTATAAAAATAACATTAACATGGGATAACCATTGAGATGTAACAAGAATAAATTAATTTTAAAAAATCCTCAAAAAAAAAGAAAAAAGAAAGAAAGAAAGAAAGTGGGAGGGAGGGAGGAATGGGAGGATAGAAGGGATGGGATAACAATTGAGATGTAATATGAATTAATAAATAAATAATTTTAAAAAAAATAACATTAACAAGTCAACGTGGCCTTGGTAGAGTAGGTGGACCACTGTGGGGGTGGACTTTGAGGTTTCACATGCTCAAGCTATGTCTAGAGTGCCACAGTCTCCTTCTGTTGCCTGTGGATCAAGATGTAGAATGCTCAGCTCCTTCTCCAGAACTATGTTTGACTGCATGTTGCCACACTCTCTACCATAGCAGTAATGGACTAAATCTCTGAAACTGTAAGCAAGCCCCAATTAAATGCTTTCCTTTATAAGAGTTGATGTGGTCATGGTGTCTCTTCACAGCAATAGGAACCCAAAGACAGACGTAGAGACTTTTCTTATGATATTTTGGTGAATAGTATGTCTGCTTTCTGCCCTTGTAAAAAAAAAAAAAAAAATCTGCCTGAGGCTAAACTGAAGAGTTTTAGGTCAATTTGCAGAGGAAATTTCAAAACAGCCTATTGTGGAGTGTGTCATTGCCATGGACTATCTCAGTCAGGTATAGGTCCTTGGGAACTTGAGTTCTCGAAGCGTCGATGGACAAAGATAGCCAAAGCGACAAACAGAGTCAAACACAGGGGAGTTTGATCTGAGTGTATTTTGCAGGCAAGCAGACTAGATTTTTATACACGTTTTTTGGAACGGGGAGTGTTTTTGTGGTTACATTTTTTTTTCCATTCAAGGAAGCCAGTGAAGCAATCAGGCACACACAGTTCAAAATACAGGATGCAAAGTAACAATGTTGTCATCGCTTCTTGAGTCACCATTCTTAAGTCATTAGCTTGGTATCAGTATCTTTATCAAAGGTCAATGTTCTCTCATGCCAAACATCTGTGTGTCAAGACAGTTTTTCTTAGTTCTTCTTTTTAGCTGAGCGTCACTATCTGGAGCTTTCTTTCTTTTTTTTTTTTTTTTTTTGTCTTTTTTTTTTTGACTTTTTTTTATTAATTTATTCATATTACATCTCAATTGTTAGCCCATCCCTTGTATCCTCCCTTTCTTTCCTCCCTCCCACTTCCCCCTCTACTCCCTTCCCCTATGTCTGTGACTAAGGGGGACCTCCTCCCCCTGTATATGCTCCTAAGGTATCGAGTCTCTTCTTGGTGACTTATTATCTTTCCTCTGAGTGCCACCAGACCTCCCCATCCAAGGGACATGGTCCGATATGGGGCACCAGAGTTTCTGTGAAAGTCAGATCCCCTTCTCCACTTAACGATGGAGAATGTCCTGTCCATCTGCTAGACTGGGTAGGGGTTCAAAGTTTACTGCCTATATTTTCCTTGGCTGGTGCCATAGTTTGAGGAGGACCCCAGGGCCCAGACCCGCCTGTAGTTTTCTAGGACCCTCTGGATCCTTCTATTTCCTCATTCTCCCAGGCTTCTCACCCCTAAAGTCTCAATAGGATTTTCTCCCCTCTGACCCACTTTCCTGGTAGGTAAAGTTTTTCATGGGGGCGTACCCCTTGGCCTAGTGTCTCGATATAAGTGAGTATATACCATTTGATTCTTTTTGCTTCTGGGTGAACTCACTCATTATGATAATTTCTAGTTCAATCCATTTGTCCACAAATTTCGGAAATTCCTTGTTTTTAATAGCTGAGTAGTATTCCATAGTGTAAATATACCACAGTTTCTTTATCCATTCTTCTACTGAGGGACACGTAGGCTGTTTCCATGTTCTGGTTATTATGAATAAGGCTGCTATGAACATGGTTGAGCATATGTCCCTGTTGTGTGGTAGTGCATCTTCTGGGTATATTCTGGAGCTTTCTGAAACACTTTATTTCTAAGTCATAATATAAATTATTAACTGATGATTAATTCTTAGCTGTGTTTGTTTTGACAAGTGGAGCAGAACTTGGTGGTAAACTCTGGGCCTGAATGGCCCTTGGCTGCAGTCTCAAGTTAGGGTGTTTCATAGCAACATAGTCATGTCTGAAAAGTTCTGATATGAGAGTAGGTTAGGAGAAAAAACAAAGACAGAATGTTCCAACACAAATAAGTAAGAAGGCTGCAATCAGTTACTCCTGGCAGAAACATCAGACCCTTTCTAGGAGGCTCTCCCTGGGCAGGGGTCGTCACCTCAGGTTGTGCAGTAACATTTGCCACACAGACTCCACTGAAGGGGTCATGACATGTTGTGTGGTTTAATTAGTGGCCATTCCCCTCTCCCTCTCTCTCTCTCTCTCTCTCTCTTCTTTCTTTCTTTCTTTCTTTTTGTGTGTGTATATTTTTTCTATTTTCTGCATAACAGCAACCCATTTTGTAGACCAGGCTGGCCTCAAACTCACAGAGATCTGCCTACCTCTGCCTCCCTGAGTGCTGGGATTAAAGACATGGCCCATCATGCCTGGCTAGTAGCCAGTCTTGTGCAGCTCTATAATGAAAACAGGCAAGCTAAGCAAGAAAAAAATACAAAGTGAACAGTTTGAAGAGAAAAGGAGCACCAGACCAGGAAGTGTAAATAGACTAAGGAAAAGCTTGATGCTAAGTGGGAATAAAGGGAACAGTGAGCTCAGAGCAAGGCCCCATCCAGCTGTAGGCTTTGAACTTTTTCAATCCTACTTTATTTGGGATTCTTTAATGCCTCTACCTCCCTTCCAACCCACCTACCCTAGATAGGAGAGAAAAGAGATTAATGGGGACAGGAGAAGTAGACCTTTTAAAACTCAGTTCCTTGGAGTGATTCCATTGGTGTAGTCAGCAGGACTCCAGCAGACTAGCAGTTCAGAATCCGGAACAGCAGCCAGAACCTCGAAACATTCACTGGAACAGTTCTCTCTAGGAGTGTCTCGAAGGGGAGCAATGAACAGCCAAGACCAAAAAGGAAAAAAAAAGCCCAGGCTCTTGTTTTGGGCATATATATGTATGTATACATAGATAGATAGATAGATAGATAGATAGATAGATAGATAGATAGATACACTCACATTCTAGTGGACAAACATTACCTGTTCTCTCACAAGTCTGTTTCCAGCAGACAAACACCACACACCCTCACACAAGTCTGTTTCACATCCTACACTTGGGATCAAAACAAAAACATATTTACATCTACTACATATCCCCCTTTCTATTAAAAAATAAACTATATACAATAAGAATAATAATGAGAATTATCCAGTAGAAGCTACATTTACAAGGCTCCCCTTTATAAATTTGGAAGCTCAATACCTATAAAGTTTTATGTTCCTACAGTGGGCACAGGTTGTGGTTGTTCTTGACTATATATGTCAACACCTTCCCCAGAGGTAGCTGCCATTTTACCCCTAACTCCATCATTGTCTGTCTCTGTGATTGCAAGAATACTAATTTGAGTACCCCACAGCCCATAAATTTGTGGGTATATCTGCCACATAGAGACTCAACTTCCCTGTTTGCCCTTCTGGTCCTACACATTTAATCCGCCATACTCTTTGTCTTATTAGATATAATTTACCAATTCCTATAAATTGTGTATAAACTTTCTGAAGTGGCCCATCTGGATTCTAAGACTTTTGAGAAAGGATTGTGACATCTGCCCTGTATCCACCAAACCTTCTATTTCAACACTCTTCATTTGTACCATAGTAAGCAGGATTCCAGCAGACTTGTTAAACAGCAAACCAGCAATTCATTAAAGGTGACTGCAACCACAGCTGCTGGAACATGGAGCAGCAGCCAGGACCTCAAAGTGTTCACTGGAATGGTTCTCTCTAGGAGCAACTCAAGGGGGAGTGATGAACAGCCAAACAATAGGAAAGATGCCAAGACAAAAAGCCCAGCCTCATGTGTATGTGTGTGCGCGCGTGTGCGCAAGTGCACGCCCTTTCAGAGTCGGTACTAAGATTTTTATCAGTTGGCAATGACCATGCCTCCAAAAGAGGCGGTTCCTCTTCTAGTGGACAAACAACATCTGTTCTCTCACAAGTCTGTTTCCAGCAGACAAACACTGCACACCCTCACATCCCACACTTGGGATCAAAACAAAAACATATTTACATCCACTATATCCAGCTAAGCTCCCAACTTGTGAAAGAAATTAAAGAAAAGCTTAGGGGTGGGCATGGTGGTGCACACCTTTGATCTCAGAAAGCAGAAGCTGGTGGATCTCTGAGTTTAAAGCCAGCCTGGTCTACAGAGGGAGTTCCAGGACAGCCAAATCTAAGCAGTATAGGAAGTCATTAAAAACAGAAAGCTTGTGAAAATGTACATAAAGAAAAGGATCATGTTCCAGCCCCAGTAAGCAGAACTTGGCTGCTTTAGCCCAATGGTTCTGGCTTTAGTGTCAAGGATAGAAGATAAGGGCTATAGAATCTCCCTCCACAACTAAGGAAGGCATCTGAGGCCAGGCAGGTGTCAGATGTGTCCCTAAAATGGAAGCCCAGAGAGGTCATTATGTGAAGCTGTGAATGTGTGGCCTGGATTGCCTTTGATCCCAAGATGTTGAAGATGATGGAGTTGTGGAATACATGCAGAAGAAAGCGACTAAAAGCGTGTATTACAGTTAAAACAAATTAAGATTGTGTGTGTATAGATTCTTATTATAAACCTTTTGTTGTACGTTTTAAGCCATTTTTTTCTGAGACAGGGTCTCTTTGTGTAGCCTTGGATGTCCTAGAACTAACTCTGTAGTTTAGGCTGGCCTCAACCTTAGAGGTCCACCTGCCTCTGCTTTCTGAGTACTGGGATTAAAGGTGTGCACCACTACCATCTGGCTTAAGCCAATTTTTTGTTACAGATTTTTGTTGTTGTTGTTGTCATTGCTAAAGATTGATTGGTTGGTTGGTTGATTGATTGATTTTATGTATGTGGGTGCTTTGTCTTCATGCAAACCAGAAGAGGCAATCAGATCTCATTACAGACGGTTGTGAGCCACCATGTGGTTGCTAGGAATTGAACTCAGGACCTGTGGAAGAGCAGCCAGTGCTCTTAGCCACTGAGCCATCTCTTGTTACTGATTTTATAGATTTTTTTAATTGTACCTAATGAGATTTGTGAGTTTAGAGAACAATCTTGAGATTTTTTTTGAGAGCAGAGTGCAAAGAAATCATAGAGATAAAAGGGGTTTTTTTGTTTTGTTTTGTTTTGTTTTTCAAGACAGAGTTTCTCTGTGTAGCCTTGCCTGACCTAGACTTGCTTTGTAGACCAGACTAGCCTTGAACTCACAGTGATCCGCCTGCTTCTGCCTTCCAAGTGCTGGGATTAAAGGTGTGCGCCACCACTGCCTGGCGAGATAAAAGAATTTTAAGAGTTGGAAGTAGAAGCATAGAGAAGAGCAAGTTTAGATATAAGATATTTTAGATTCACTCATTTGTGCTGTGGAAGTTATTCTCATTTGAGAGAATTTAGAAATCAAATGTGTCAGTTTGGGGCCATTGATCTATACTGAGGCCAAAATGTTTTTAGTAATAAAATCTGAGTCCATGGAGGAAGAGAGAAAAGTGCTGACAAATGACACTCTGCTGAGGAAATTTCTATAAGCTCTGAGAGAGAGAGGGCACACAGTGGCCCACATGGGCTCAGAGAAGCTGCAGGAGAATCTCTCATAGAAGAGAAGCTTATGGAGGAGACACAGCAGGCAGCTCAGTAGAGGAAGAGAAGCCTTTAGGGAGGAGCTGAGAGATGGAGAACTGGGTTGCACAGTCCTTGACAGGCTTAAGGAAACTATGGGACTTAGCAGGCAACTCCTAGCCTGAGGCAAGGAAACTCACAACGTACAGGCCCAGGAGGGAACAAGGAGAGAAAGAGAAGACAGCTCAAAGGAGGGGTAGGCAACTTTAGGAGGGAGCTGATAGCAGAAGCTTCCAGACTGCAGACAAGAGCTCAGAGATAGGGTAATAGGACTGTAGGTGGATCTAAGACATGGCATAGTGGGACTGCAAGCAGGACTGCATTTCCAAGACCCTAGGAAGTGGGTCTCAATCTTCCTAATGCTGCAACCGCATGCTCAGCTTTAATACAGTTCCTCTTGTTGTGATGCTCAACATAAAATTATTTGACTGATATTTCATAACTATAATTTTTCTACTGCTATGAATTGTAATGTAAATATCTGATGTGCAGGATATCTGATTTGGGACCCCTGTGGGAATCATGACCTTCAGGTTGAAAGCCATTGGAAGAAGGTGAGAGAAAGCTAGCTAAGCTGGGTTAGATAAAGTGTCATTGTGACGAGAATTTCCATCTCAATGCTCAATGACTTTTGTAGCGCAAAGTTCCAAAGTCCTTCCACAGCCAGCCTAAAACAACATGATCAGCAATACCCCACTTCTGGTACTAACTTGTCTTAGTAAGGCTTACTATTGTTGTGATGAAACACCATGATCAAAGCAACTTGGGAAGAAAATTTTGTTTGGCTTACACTTCCACATCACTGTTCATCATCAAAGGAAATCAGGACAGGAACTCAAACAGAGCAGGAACCTAAAAGTAGAAGCTAATGAAGAGGCCATGGAAGGATGCTGCTTACTGATTTACTCATCATGGCTTGCTCATTCTGCTTACTTATAGAACTCAGGACCACCAGCTCAGAGGTAGCACCACCCACAATGCACTGACCCTTCCCCTATCAATCACTAATTAAGAAAATGCCCTACAGGCTTGCCTATAGCCCAATCTTATGAAGGCATTTTCTCATGGAGCTTTCCTCTCCTCTCATGACTATATTGGTTAAAAGTGACACTTCCTTTCTTTTCTATTCTCTAAACTCTCCTTTAAGCACCACTGGGAGACTTGTAAGTGTGGTTGGAGGTCTCACCCACATCCAAAAGCATCATACTTTGGTAATCCTGAGATGCCTGAACAGTGGAAAGTGAATTAGTTGAAGAGTCTTAAAACGTACAGGTGACTGTTACATTAGTGAACAATACAAGGTCCAGACACTGGTGCTGACCTATGAAGGGCCAGTGGGTGATTAAAGGGAATGTCTATCCTTCTATCCAGGGTGCCAGACTTCCAGTCTCTTAAGATCACAGACACCTAAGTGTCAAAACAGGTGCCTGGTAAACCTTACTTTCCCGGAGAGTTGAAGGTGGCTTAGGAATACCCTCCATAAAGTACACTGACCTCTGTTTCTCTTTTTGAAGATAATCATTACATAAAAATAATATAGGGCCTGGAAAGGGAGTGGCCTTCAAGAGAGTCCTCTCCTTAGTCATTTCTGTAAAAAAAAAAAAAAACAAACAAACAAAAACAAACTCCTTCCCCCAATAAACAAAAAATAAACAAAGAAATTCCTTATTTTAGCTCAAAATAATCCCTTCCAGCTAAAACACCCTCCTTTAGGGGAGGGAAAAAACGATCCACATCTAAAACCACTGCTTCAGCCGGGCGTGGTGGCGCACGCCTTTAATCCCAGCACTCGGGAGGCAGAGGCAGGCGGATCGCTGTGAGTTCTAGGCCAGCCTGGTCTACAAAGCGAGTCCAGGACAGCCAAGGCTACACAGAGAAATCCTGTCTCGAAAAACAAAAATAAAAATAAAAATAAAAAATAAATAAATAAAACCACTGCTTCCGGTAACTCAAAAGGTCTATTCCAGAAGACCCATGGAAATGTGGCTATCTTGAATTTACAAGAGGCATTCAGTTTCTATATAGGAAACACACACACACACATTTTATATGTATATATATATATATATTTAAGTATATGTGTGTATATGTATATATATATATTTAAGTGTATGTGTGTATATGTATATATATATATATTTAAGTGTATGTGTGTATATGTATATATATATTTAAGTATATGTGTGTATATGTATAAGTATGTATATATTTTAAAATATATGTGTATACAAAGTATATAAAATATAATTGAATAAATATGTGTGTATATATGTTTAAATATATATAGGAGAGAGAGAGAATATAAACTCATGGTCTCCAGCATTCCGTATTCTGGTATTAATCAAGGTTCAATCAATCAGAATCTTAACTGAAAGCAAAGTACGAATGGGAGCCAAAGTAAGAAGCTTTCTATCTTAAGCTTCCTTCAAAATATTCTTTTATTTTTCAGCTTAAACTATTTTATTAGACAATTGTCAGTGTACAGGTATTGATGTCTTTTCAATTATTTTGCCAGCTATAAAATGATCATACATAAAACTTTGAAGCTAATAAATGCTATTCATAACTATGTAAAATATGTTTTCTTTTTTAATTAAACATTTTTTATTTTTACATATATATTTATATTATTACACATATATACAATAAATTACCTATAGCCAGAAGAACCATGACACAATCAGGAATTATATAAATGTTACATTCTTGGTGTTTTGGCTATTTGTATTAGACAGCCTTGAAGAAAACATCTTTCCTATCTTTGTGAGTCTAAAATTCTGAATGTAAATCAATATCTATTATATCTCATCATTATCAACTTAAAACATCTATCTAGACCTAAAAACAGCTTAACCCCTAAACAACTAAGCTTAAATGTAAAACTAAACTATCTGGTCTTCAACTCCATCAGAGACTTGAGAAGGAATAAAATTGATTACTAGAGTATACCAGGAGTGCAGGTTAGTAGCTTTCCAAATGAGAAGGGGACAGAGACAGTTCTTCAAAACATTCTCAAGCAGTTCTCTGAAGCCCTTGAACTTTCTTAGTAAACTCAAGACTGGAGAAGACTAGGCATTGTAGAGCAGAATCTACAGGGATCTTCCTGGCAATTTTTCTCAGCAATCTTCCCCCATTAAAAACACCACAGGGAAATTAGCTCCAATCAGTCCAGAACAGGTCTTTTAGAGGCTCTCCAGAACGTTGTACAGAATTCATGATCCTTCCAACTCAAAACCCCAAGAAAATAACTTCATTTGGGATATAACAATCCTTTGTGGTCTTTGGGCATGTAAAAACCGCCATGAGCTGTGTGGCTCAGTGGAGAAGGTATTTGCTGGAAACCAGAATTCGTAGCCCATTCCCACATAAATGCTGAGTGAGCATGGCAGCCTGCCTTGACTTCGGTGCTTAGAAAGCCAAGATAGGACCGGGTCCCGGGAGCAAATTGGCTGGCCAGGGTAGCTCTGCACTCAACTGAGAGACCCTCCTTCAATGAATAAGGTGAAGAAAAATCAAGAGAGACTCCTAAGCCCTACACATGTGCACACACACACACACATGAACATGCATACACACACACACATACCAAAAACAAGTTGTGGATTGGCATGAGAATCTCCAAAACAAATTATTTAAGACACATAAAAGTCTCCTCCCACACTTTCCCTCAGGCAGAGCGTGCCACACCTACTCAGTCTCCTAGCAACAAAGGTAGAGGTGACCCAGCCTCCAGCCTCCTCCTTGCAAACATTCCTTCCCTGACTCACTGACTAAGTAGAAAGCCCATAAATCTTCCTGAAAGGCTCTGGTCTGCTGCACATCACCTCAGCCCAGACGAATTAGGCCTGTCTAATTGATGATATTCATAAATCAGAAAAGTAGAGACTCACACAAAGCCTTTAATTCCAAAAGGAATTGCCTGCACTATTTCTGATTCCTGGGAGTGTGGTACTATCTCTCTTCAGACTTTAGGACTCTGGAAAGAGGAAGCAGAGGCATCAGTCCAGAAGGCCTGGCCTGGCTCTCCTATCAGCAGCAGATATAGCATTGGGGAGCATGATCTCCAGGATTACATTGCTGGCCTTCTCTAGCTCAGTTAATTGTGACAAAGGAAATGCGCTGTGCATAGAGGGGCTCACCTCTAAGGTACTTTGGGATATTCTGTTCACGCTGTCCTTATCTCAGCATGTGCCTGTGTGTAGTGTGCTCAACTGTACATGGAGACCAGAGGCCAACTTTGAACATCTTCTATCACTTTCCATCTTATTTCTTGAAAAAGGAGCTCCAAGTGAACCTGAAGCTCCTTGTTTCATCTACATTAGTTGGCCAGGGACCCCTGAGAGCTGTCTGTCACACACACACACACACACACACACACACACACACACACACACATAGACACCATCACTAGGGTTATAGGCAGCTCACTGCTCCACACCTGGCTTATAAGTAGGTACTTTGAATCCAAACTCAGGCCCTCAAGTTTGCACAGTAAGCACTTGACCTGCTGGGCTATTCTTCCAGTCTCAAGATTAGTAACCCTGAGTAACAGCAGCTATGGAAGTACACTGTGAGTGAATTTCACATGTACCTTTTTTTTTTTTTTTTTTTTTTGCTTGGTTGGTTGGTTGGTTTTTTTCAAGACAAGACTTCTCTGTGTAGCCTTGGCTGTCCTGGAGTTGCTTTGTAGACCAGGCTGGCCTTGAATTCACAGCGAATTGCCTGCCTCTGCCTCCCTAGAGCTGGGATTATAGGCGTGTGCCACCACACCTGACCTCACATGTACCTTTAACAGAGTGTTTTGTTTTGTTTTTGTTTGTTTGCTCATGTTATAGTTTGGATTTTTGAAACAGTGTTTCTCTGCCCTGTAACTCACTCTTGTAGACCAGACTGGCCTGCCTCCCAAGTGCTGGGATTAAAGGCATGTGACAACACTGCCCTGAAGGCTCACTCTTAGTTAAATCCAAAATATCAATTAAAATATCTGCATATTTTTTGTTTGTTATTTTTGAGACAGTGTTTCATCATGTAACTTTGACTGGCCAGGCACTTGCTATATAGACCAAGCTGGCATTAAAGTCACAGAGACTGGTCTGCTCTGTCCCTTGAGTGTTGGGATTAAAGGCATGCGCCACCATACCCAGCTAATTTTATTTTTTAGTTGTGGGTTTCACAATGAGTAAAATGTTATTGCATTCTTTACACTCCCTTCCCCTAACTCCTCTTGTGTCCTTGAGCCCCCCTCCTAAATTCATGATCTCTTCTATATTATATTTATGTTCAGGATAAAAATAAGCATAGTTGGCTTTTAAGCAAGAAACATACCTTAAAAATATTCAACCAGGCATGGTGGTGCACGCCTTTAGTCCCAGCACCTGGGAGGCAGAGGCAGGTGGATCTCTGTTGCTGGGTGGTCAGCACTCAGGAGTCAGCTCCCGAGTCTGTGCTGTTGTCCCTGACTGGTCAGTTTGTGCTACCTAATTCAATAAAAATTCTGCTTTGCTGCTCTGTAGTCTTTGAACTTTTACAAACCTACTTTATTTGGGGTTCTTTAATGTCTATACCTCCCTTCCAAGCCACCTATCCTAGATAGAGAAAAGAGGTTCATGGGAACAGGAGAAGTACACCTTTTTAGACTCAATTCCTTGGAGCAATTCCGCTGGTGTAGTCAGCAGGATTCCAACAGACCCACTAAACAGCAAACCAGCAATTCAGCAAAGGTGACTGCAACTGAAGCAGCTAGACTCTGGAACAGCAGCCGGAACCTCAAAGCGTTCGACGGAATGGTTCTCTCTAGGAGTGTCTGGAAGTGGATCAATGTACAGCCAAACAATAGAAAATGATTCCAAGACAAAAAGTCCATCCTCTTGTTTTGGATATCTGTATATACATATATACATATGTACATATACATATATACATATCCATATACATCCTCAGTCACTACTAGGATGTTTATCAGTTGGCAAAGACCATGGCCCCGCAAGAGACAATTCCTCTTCTAGTGGACAAAGATCACCTGTTCTCTCACAAGTCTGTTTCCAGCAAACAAACACCACACACCCTCACACAAGTCTGTTTCAAATCTCACACGTGGGATCAAAACAAAGCATGTTTACATCCGCTACACTGGACTGCCTGGGTTGTTGTGGCTTTGGAGGCCCCAACAGTTCAGGTTGCTCTGATGGTGACCCTGTGAACTCTGGAGCACTGTTGGCATTAAAGCTGAAGTTCTCTTCAGAAAACAGGCCCTGCTTTCAGTTTATGCTGGTGAAGCACACTAGTGGAATTCACTAGAATCTTTTGCTAGAGAAGGATGACCACTTAGGGCAGAATAGGAACCAGTCTGGTGGTGGGGAACTTTCCTGAAGCTCTCTCTGCCTGCATGAAAAGGCTGTCAACACATGAGTTTATGGGGAATGTTTCTTATTCAACCCATAGCAGAACAGCGTTCCCAGTAAGTTAGTTACACCTCAACAAGGCCCCACCTCTCAAAGGCTTCACTGTCTCCATAAAAAAAATTTTAAAAAAAAAAAAAATCCATACTAGGATGGCATTTTCAGTGATTCAGCCCTGCCTTTGAGTCATCCATGCTTCTGTAACTAACCCCAATAAACCCACTGGTACGCAAAGTTGAACTTTAGTAGAATCGTTGGTCTGCAGCTGGTGCCCTATCTGGAGTGAACAGATGTTTGATCCGATCTCCACAGGAAAAGTCACTCAGCACCAGGCTCACTCTTTTTATAACAACCTGTCTCACAAGCATTCGTGAGGCTGCTGCAGCAGGAGCAGCAATCCCATGCTGAGATGTGTTCCCCAACTTTTCTACACTGGGACAAAACACCTGAGGAAAGCAACTTAAATCTACAGGGGGAAAAAAAACACATAATAATAAAATGTTTCTTTTGATTCATCATTTCGCTGTTTTCAGTCCAAGGGTAGATGGCTCCATCATTTTGAGCTTGAGACAAGACAGAATTATCACCGAGGCAGAAGTGAAAGATAGAGGAGGCTGCTTGCCTTACGGCAGCCAGGAAGTAGAAGGAAAGGTCTAGGAACCTATGTATCTTTCAAAAGCACATCCTCATTGACAACTTCATCCAAGCAGAATCTACTGCCTAACAATCCATTCAGCATGAACTCATTCATAGATTACTATCTGGATGGGATTAGTGTCTCTAAGATCATTCTTTTCCCAATAGATTCACCAGCTGGAGACAAGGCTCCATGAGTTTTGGGGAACATTTGTATTTTGGTGTTGTTTTTTTTTTTCCCAAGACAGTGTTTTTCTGTGTAGCCCTGGATGTCCTGGATGATCTTTGTAGACCAGGCTGGCCTCAAACTCACAGCAATCCACTTGCCTCTGCCTCCCAAGTGCTGGGATTAAAGGCGTGCGCCACCACACATGGCTCTGAGGAACATTCCTTATTCAAGCCACACCAGAATAATGTCTCTAATAAGCTAACTACACCTCAAGTAGGCCCCACCCCTTAAAGGCTTCATTGCCTCACATTACCATCTTACTAAGGACCAAGCTAGTAGCACGTGAGCCTTTGTTTGAAACCATATTCTTCAAGGGGTATCAGGAGCTAACTCAGAGCAGCAGAGCCAAGAGGTGCACCCTTCAGTGTGGGGCTTAGGGAGTCATGTGACTGGGAGAGCTGGTCCAGAGCAAAAGTGGGGTCCAGACCTTTCGAAACCCTAGAAATCTCATCCTAAGATCAGTAGGAATAAGACTGCTTCCTCCC
>OU015742.1:150094087-150095403 GCA_907169655.1 Acomys percivali
AGTAAGGGGAAAATGGGAGGGAGGGAAGAATGGGAGGATATAAGGGATAGGATAACCATTGAGATGTAACAAGAATAAATTAATAAAAAATAAATTATTTTGAAAAAAAATGACCTACAGCCTTGTCCACAACTAGTTTCATGGAGCCAGTTTTCTCAGTTGAGGCTCCCTCCTCTCAACAATGTTAGCTTATGTCACATTGACAGCATCCCATCGGCACAGCCAGGCACACTCACATGTGTCTTTAGTCCTAGCACTGAAGGTGAAAGACCCCATTTCTAAATGTTGTTTAGTCAAATAGTTTAAGGCCTGTGTGGTGCTATTTTTCTTTGCAAGGCTTGTACAATGATTTAGAGAGGTCACCTAAAGGGCCCAGTCAAACTAGAAAAACATCACCCATGTCACAAGGTTAATGGTCACCCACCATTTCACAAAGCCTGCACAAACAGTTCAGAGAAACTGTTATTAAGTACCATTTCACAAAGCCTGCACAAACAGTTCAGAGAAACTGATTAAGTGGTCACCCACCATTTCACAAGGCCTGTACAAAACAGGATATATGATCTAAAAAATGACCCACCATTTCCTGATTCCACAACCCTGATTCCAAAACCCTAACCAGAGCCTAAATTAGTTAATCAAAACCCTGTAACTATGCCTCTCGCCTCTGTAACCCTGCTTTCTGCTTTCCACCCTATATAAGGGGACTGTTTCCCCTCACTCGGCGCGCCAGTCCTCCGAAAGACTGTGTCGCCCGGGTACCCGTGTGTAACCAACAAAGCCTCTTGCGTTTGCAACCGGACTTTGGTATCGCTGGTTCTTGGGAAGGGTCTCCCTGACGAAGGGCACTCCGTGAGGAGGGTCTTTCAAAGGAAAGTACACAAGCAGCTGTCAGAAGATACTGGCCAGCTAGTCTAGATAATCGATGAGATCCAGGATCTGTTCAGTGAGAGATGCTAAAGATAAGATGGCAAGACAGCCTGAGCTGGCACATGCCTTTATTCTCAGCATTTGGTAGGCAGAGGCAGATGGATCTCTGAGTTTGAGGTCAGACTGCTCTATACAGAGCTAGTTCCAGGACTGCCAGGGCTACACAGAGAAACCTTGTCTCAGGAAATCCAAAGAGAGGTGTGTGTGTGTGTGTGAGAGAGAGAGAGAGAGAGAGAGAGAGAGAGAGAGAGAGAGAGAGAGAGAGAGAGAGAGAGAACATAGCTGAAATAGCAGGATTATAAGGAGAATGAGTAGTGTGGGGAGGGAAGCCCATGAGCAGAAGTTTAGGATAGGGGAGGAAGCAAAGCAAGAAGAGCTTAGACAAG
>OU015742.1:150095413-150121486 GCA_907169655.1 Acomys percivali
ACACACACACACACACACACACACACACACAAGATACCCTCACATCTATAGGTACACTCAAAATTTGTGTCAATATGTGTTTCTCTGAGTTAGCCACAATGACACTGTATTATAGGTGTCCTAACATCTATGAGGGCCAGCATTCATCCGGTAGGAACTGGTACTGAGGCAGGAGAGTACAGATTAGAGCAGAAGAAGATTCCAGAGATTAACATATGAATAGCAGCAAAGCCAGAAAGACTGGCAGCCCTTTCTCTACCTGTGCTTCATTCAGCCAAGGGAGCATGTGGAAAGCCAGTATAAAAACTTGGAAGAGGTGGGTACCAGTCAATGTCCCATGGCGGCCAGGACACTTGTGAGATCAGGCATACCTTTACACTCCTATGAACCTCTCTGAATATTTATGTTTTCACTTACATGCAAAGGAACAGAAATAAATTCAGAGTAAAGGTTAGCCGTGGCAACTCAAAATAGGCCTAGAGTAAAGAACAAAGACCCAGAGACTAGACTAGTCTGAGAGAGTGGCAGTTTTGTCACTGTGGTAAAGATTCTTATCTGTGGCCACTGCAGTGTGTACTCATTTAACTAAATACTCTCTTTCTGACTTCCTGCTTCCTGCTTACCAAGCCACACCCATGGACGCAGAAGGTGGTACCTGCACATCATGAGGTTCCTTTGGCATTCATCTCTTTCCTTCTCATTCCCTCCATTCCTGCCATGACCTTGACAACTAATACATTACCACCCACTGCCCACCAACAACAACCACTGGGAGAGCCAGGAGCTGAGCAGAAGAGGAAGAAGACACCAAATTCACTCTTGAGATCCCTGAGACAGTAAGACAAATGCAAGTCACACATGGTAGAGCAGTTTATTTTGAGCACTTCCCGCTGTCCACAGGAGGAGCAAGGATGCCAAGCCTGAGGAGGCTGACTGCCTAGTGTACTATGTAGCTATAGCATACCTTGCACTGATGTACACATCACCTGAGTCCTGAGCAATTGCAGGATAAAGTGTCTGCTCTAGTGAGGTGGCAAATCCCTGTCAAAGCCTTTCCCTGCTGTATCCTTTTTCTCTTCCTGATTCCTTCTTTACTCATTAGTACCTGCTCAGAGTTTCACCTGAAGACTTTTCCTGGCCTTTCTCACCACAGTAAGAGTAATTTTACTGTGTTCTCAGAGCACCTAACTGCTCTATGTGGTTCCTATCTTTTAGGTCTTTGGATGAATTGTGAACATCCCATCTGTCCTGGTGAACCTGAGATGCCCACTGGGTTCCCAGACCCCCTGAGCTTCCACCAAATTCCCTCACCACCCATTACTCAACCCACTGCCTTATTTCCCCACACCTTATCTGATCTAACAAGGATTACCACACTGTTTGTTTTAATGACTAGCACTCCATAACTGACCCATTAATTCTGCAAAAAGAGAATTATACATACTATTACAACACATCTGTCTCTCGGGTACCGCCTCTGGATTGAGACAGCACATGCCTGCACTGAGTTAGTGATGATGGGATTATGACTGAGTACCTTACAATCATCTAAAACATTAAAACTATGTCCTGGCCTGGGCCCCACCCCAGGGCTGCAACCTAAGTTTTATGATCTAGCTTCTTATGTGAAATGGTCTGGGATACAGGACAGAGACTTTGCAAGTGATGCTAGTAGGTAGCCAAGGTTGAGAGTACCTGCTCTTATACCCACACAGAAAGGCAACCCAAAAACCCATCTCAACCATGAGAGCCATTGATTGAACACTTTTACCAGTACCACCTCCTTAGATACTCAATTACCAGTACCACCTCCTTAGATACTCACAAGCCTCTGGGAGCTCTAGGAGCCACCAGGTCCATTTTATAGCTGAAGAAATCCAGGTTCAGAAAAGCTACATTACTGTTCCAACCTTTCAGAACACTGAGAGCAAAGCTGGGGTTTGCAACCTGACCAACTTCAGACAACCACGGCCTTCAGCAAAATCCATTCTAAATGGAGTACACCAATCAGACTCCAATCCTGAGAGAGACACAGTGCTTCTCCTGCTGTCTTAGGATGAATATTTCACTCTTTCTGCACGACAGTATGTGGCTTAGTCAGTTATTAATAGAAGCGTGCTAGTAGATGTTTATGGATACGCAATGTCAAGAAGATAATGGGAAGGTCTTCCTATCCAGTCGCCAAGGTACCTGGGGTCTCATCCTCTCTGATCTCTCCTCTTGCTTCCATTACCCATAACCCTGGTCTTCACCCACCTTTCCTGTCCTCCCCAAGGTTCCAGCTCCTTTCTGAAAAGGTAATATGGCAGAGCCCTACTGAGCATCATTAGGGCTGCCTGTTGATACCAGAATGAACTGTGCCCAGAAATAAACATTTCTGTTGTTTATATGGCTGGCTTCAATGGTCATTAATACTCTGTGCTTTCCTCTATGTTGCCACAGTATCCTATTCAAGGTGAAAGAAGAATTAAGGAGAAAAAGCTGGTGATGGTTCTGACATTGCCTCACAACTGCCAACTGACTCATAAGTCATGGTGAGTAAAGGTGACTTGGCCTTTATGCCCTAAACAATGAAAACCAATCACTCACCTGTCTTCTCCTGCTGAGAGGATGCACTTCCCAAATAGGGACCACTGGGGAGCCATGCTAAATTCAAGCATGTAGAAATCCTGTGCTTAAGCTACATGCTGTGACTTTCGAGTTGTTGACCTTTGCTGAAGAAGATCTTGTGTTTCAGCTATCTTTGGATTGTTTACCTTTAAAAGAAATAGGGAAGTTCTTACAGGGAACTATTCAGAGGATTATATTCTTGCCTGGGGGCTAGGGGAAGTGAGATTACAATAGAACTTGTATTGACCTTGCTATATAAAGTCTACTCACCTGCATTAAAGGGAGTCTTGATCAGAAATCTCCAGGTTTGACTCTATTTTTCTTGTGTCTCTGTTACCCACTTTCAATCCCCACTCCCTCTTCCAGGGAACCCTGTTTGATTTGTCCCACGGGCGGGACAGGCCACACCAGCCAGCATGTGTGCATAGCCTATCCTACTGAGACCATAGCAGGGACAAGAGTCAAGGCTTCTTTCTGGCCTAGGAGAAAAGTCTGGCTCCTCCTCAAACAAGACCCACCCCTGCTATAGGCAACCACCATGTTAGCCAAGCTGAATAAGAGGGGAAACAAGTTCCTTTTTAAAAAAAAGATTTATTTATTCTTATTTTATATGTATAAGTATTTTTCCTCAGGGTATGTACATAATTACATGTGAGCCTAGAGTCCTAAATCACCTGTCCAGCCCCAGAAAAACACATCCTTACACTCCATTCCCTACACCTGCCCATCACCAGGGCTCTTTCTCATTTGCCCCAGTCTTCCCTAAACACCTGGGCTGACTTCTGTTCATTACTCACCTTGGCACAGAGCAAGAACACAGATTCATCCATTTTGTCTAAGATGTCACATACTCACCTGTCAGAAAATTACAAACAAAGGAGGGCTGTACATCCTAGTTTTAACAGATAGATAGGATTCTATAGACAGATAAGGTAAAAATATTTAGTTAAGGTCTTTAAAAACTTGAGACCTACAGAATATGACATTTAAGATGTTTTGATTATTTTAAAGATTCTTTGACAATAAGACAGGCTAACTCCTGGCAACACCCAGCCTACCTCAAAGAAGATGATGAGCATCAAAAAACCACTTTATGGAGATGGCTTCAAATGCGGCAAACCAGCCACTGGACAAAATGTCCTCGTTTCTGCCACAGACAGAATTCTGCCTAAAAATGAGCAAGCTTCGATATAGGCATAGTCAACAGCCAAACTCTGCCAAGACATGATAAGCAAGTCCTCAATATTTCCTGCCTCACAAATGTATGTCAGATATACTGGGCCAGAAGGCTGAAGATGATGCTCCAACGTTATAGAGAGTTTTGGGTGACTGTTCAGGCAGCAAACTGTCTCTGTCATATTCTCATTTTGGAACCTGCTAACCAGCACTTCCTTAATAGTCAAGTAATAAATTTTATTCCTTTTCAATTCTCTGATGGGGTTGAAGACCAGATAGTTTAGTTTTACAATTAAGCTTTGCTGTTTGGGGGTTAAGATGTTTTGGGTCTAGATAGATGTTTTAAGTTGACAAAGATGAGATATGATAGACATGGATTTACATTGAGAACTTTAGATGTACCAAGATAGGAAAGATGTTTTCTTCAAGGTTGCCAAAACACTAAGAATATAGTATTTATATAATTCCTGATTGTTTCATGGTTCTTATTGCTGTAAGTAGTTTATTGTATATATGTGTGATAATACAAATGTATATATAAAAAAAGAAAACTTTTTAAAAATGGGAACTGTACAATGTGATATACAGATATATTCAGGCAAAACATTCATACATAAAATAAAAATAAATAAAAGCTCAAAAATAAATTTTAAAAATAGAAATAGAAACAAGTGAAGCTGGAGCTGTGGCTCAGAAGTTAGGAGCACAAACTGACCTTGCAGAGAACCTGAATTCAATGCCAGCACCTACATGGTGGCTCATAACCATCCATAACTCTGGTTGCAGGGTATCTGACTCCCTAGCTTCTTCTGGCACTGAATACATAAGGCAAAACACTCACAGATGTAAATGTAAAATGAAAAGAAAAAGATTTAGCACAGGAGAACATGGAAGATGGCTCAGTGGGTAAACACATTTGCTATACAAGCATGAAGACCAGAGTTCAAATATCCAGCAACATGTAAAAGCTGGTCAGTCATGCCCATAATGTCAGGAGGGAGGAATAAGGGAGATGGGCAGATTCTGAGATCTAGCTGGCCAGCCAGCCTAGCTAAAACAGCAATCTTCAGGTTCAGCTAGAGGCTCTGTCTCAAGAGAATAGAAAGTGATAGAAGATACCCAGGGTCCTCCTCTGACCCCTGCATACTCCATGGATGGCATGTGCACTCACCCCCACAAGTGTATACACCACACAGTGTGTAATTCTGCTTCTTCATAGGATTCATATTAAGCAAGAGCCAGAAACTAAGGCAGAGTTATCCTGACAACACTGAATCCCCGAGGAGATCTGAGTCTCACTGTCAACTATGGTTTTGGTTTTTGGTTTTGGTTTTTTGACACAAGATTTCTCCGTGTAGCCTTGACTGTCCTGGACTCACTTTGTAGACCAGGCTGGCCTTGAACTCACAGTGATCCACCTGCCTCTGCCTCCCACAAGTTGGGATTAAAGCACTGTCAACTATGAAGCTGAGTCCAAGCATCAGTATTTTTTTTAAGTTTCCCAGACTCTAGGTGACTTCAGTGTAAAATTAAGATATTATAGGGTCTCAGTAGATGGATCAATTGGTAAAGTTGCCTGTAATGTAAGCATGAAGATTTGAGTTCAATCCCCAGAACCTATCTGAAAAAAACAGGAGTGGGGCATATCAGTAATTTCAGTATCAGGGAAGTAGAGACAGGAGGATCTCTGAGATTGCTGGCTAGCCAGTCTACCCAAATTGCTGAGCCTCAGGTTCGGTGACAGGCTTTATCTCAAAAAATAAGGTGGAATGCAATTAAGGGAGATATCCAGTGTCAGTCTCTGTGTAATACATGCATAAACCCACACACATACAAAGGTACCACAGACAATAAGCTATAGTGACCATGCATATAACACCAGCACTGAGGAGGCTTAGGCAAGAAGGATGGCAAATTTGCAGCTAGCCTGAGCTATATAGCAAAGCTATCTCAAAAAGAAAAAGAGGTAAGAAAGATATTTTAAACTCAAGCTCCCTGAAAAAAAGCCACCAACATTGAAGTTTCTGCAGACTGACTGGTGGAATATAGAGGTACAAATGTTGTACACCAAGAACCAAAATTGCCTTGTGCTATCTTCAGCACCCTTAATAAACATTTATTTATCATCCTGGTATCTGACCTAACATCCTTTTGACTTCAAATGTATTCTTAGCAGACCACTGGAGTCCACCAAGCCAAAAGCCAAGGCTGTCGTCATACTGTGTCTGAAACATATAGTGGTCCTATTCTGTTATACCATGTACTTATCTGAATCCTCACTAACTAACTTGGGTGTTGATTTATGACTGTTCCTCGTTCTGTGGTTCTGAGTCATGTAACCATCTCTACAGCAGAGCAGAGCACTTGAGGGAAGCTCTTGCTCCCTTTGGAGTGACAGCTGCCTTTTGTGTTGATAATATTATAGACGCCAGGTCATTTATGAAAGAGGACTTATCCCACCTTCGCTCTCTCTTCCTTATGTCTCCCCAGAGATCACCTCTGTATACCTCTTCCCAATAAAGTCTCCTACGTGGATCTGCTGAGTGGTGTGATTTGTATATCTATTACATAGTTAGGCTGCGCAACGCTAATAGATAGGGCAGTGGGATTTGTTGTTGTTGGGTTTTGTTTGGTAGGTTGTTTTTAGACAGAGTCTCACTATGTAGCCCTTGGCTGTCCTTGAACTTACTCTGTAGACCAGGTTGCCTTAGAACTCACAGAGATCCACCTACTCTGCCTCCAGTGCTGAAATTAAAGGCTCATGCCACCATACCTCGCCCAGGGCAGTGGTTCTTAATGCTGACTTTATGATAAGAGCCCAAAATTTTTGAAACTATGGCTGCATGAACTTCATCCAAGTGATTCTGACTTAAATGGATTACACTAAGACTCCAGGATTATTTTTTCCATTTCTTAAGTTGTATTTAAGTAACTTCCAGCAGAAATAGAATGATCCATTTACTACCATCCCCTTGTAAAGGCAAACCAATAAGACTGGAGAATTTAATGTGCTTTGGGGTTAAGAATGTATGAACTAGAGAAGAAATTAACATCATATGAAGATAGAAATTTCCAGAATATGAGAATATTAACATGAGTTCTCCAAGAAATCAGTGACACTCTTTTGGGTCTAGGGTTCAAGATGATCAAAAAAGAAGAAATGACATGTCAAAAAGGCCTCAGCTATGTGCAGCCAATTTACTACACAAACTGTACCCATTGCATCCCAAGGACAATGGTACTAACAAGTTTATCATTGCAGGCAGTTATGGTGCATGTCTTTAATCCCAGCACTAGAGAGGCAGAGGAAGGCAGATCTCTGTGTTTGAGGCCAACCTGGTCTACAGAGAAAGTTCAAGAACAGTCAGGGCAACACATGAATCTCTATTTCAAAACAAACAAGCAAAAGGTCATTATTCAGAACATTTGGTTTTTTGTTTTGTTTTTGTTTGTTTGTTTGTTTGTTTGTTTTTTCAAGGCAGGGTCTCTCTATGTAGCCTTAGCTGTCCTGGACTCTCTTTGTATACCAGGCTGGCCTCAAACTCACAGCAATCTGCCTGCCTCTGCCTCCCAAGTGTTGGGATTAAAGGTGTGTGCAACCACGCCCAGCTATTCAGAACATTTGTAAAGGCCCTACCACAGGGACATTTTTTAAGCAAGTGTCTTCAACATTTATTGAGAGGATCAGACATTGCTAAAAGGTCCATGGCTAGAGCCACATAGCCCCAGGCCAATTACACCATGGTGGAAGTCACATAGGCTCCACAGGCACTGGCCTGCCTCAGCTAGTCCCAGCCTAGACTGTAACTCAGGTGACAAGCCATTAGGTCCCAGCCTATTAGCTAACACCCCCTGTGATTGCTCCTTAGCCTACCCAATCAAATTAAAAGATAGCATACCCTCTCTAGAAGTCCTCTAGTTCCCTATAAAAGGGCCTGCTTGCCTATGGCCAAGATAGCCACCATTTTGTGTGGATGGTTGACCTCTGCATGCAGCCTGTTTCTGCAGAATAAACATTCTTGACTTTTACATACTAATTGAGTCTGGGATCTTCCTTCCTTTTCAGACCTTACATTGTGTGCTTCCCAAGCTCTGTGTAAGCTACACTGCTGCATGAGCTGCACCATTCTTAGCCAGGTGGTCATGAATTGATCTGAAGCCAGAATGAACTGAACACCTCCACCACAATTTAGGCATGCTGGTGTTGCCCTGCAACCTCCACCAAAGTGCACAAAAGGCTTCATAAGGAAAGGAGAAACATGAGAAGAAGAAAAAACAGTATCACTAAGGGAACAGAAGAGGCAAGAACAACTCAGTTAAATAGTGCATGGGATACATACACTAGGGCCTAAAACAACTACAAAGTCATTCTGTAGGACAACTGGGGAGGTTTACATATTAACTTAGTTGCAGATGCTATGATACCAAGTCTCTGCTGTCAACTGAATTAAGAAGAAACACCTAGAGCAGTAAGGAAACACACCCAAAGGTGTGATTGTTTTCCCAGAGAGAATTAACTTGGGAGGAAAAGTCCCATCTTGAATGTGCTCAGCACCCATTCCCATGGGCTGGGATCCAGTGCTGAATAAAAGAGGCCAGAGGCAGCTGAACTTGGGCATTCACTTCACTGCATCCTGACCTGTCCAGGTATGAGCAGTTTCATGTTTCCCCATGGTGGTGACCTACATCCCTGACACACAATAAGTCTTTCTTCCTCAAAGGAACTTCTTATCAGGTATTTGGCCATAGTAGCCAGAAAAGACACTAACACTTAGTTACTATTCTAAGGTACTGAATAGTACATTGTGTTCTGTAGACAAATGCCTGTATTCTTAAGTGGATGGCACTGAATACTAAGAAGTATCATAATATGAATATCAATTACTTTCAATTGGCTCAATAACAACAAAAGAAAGCCAGGTATTAATAAACAAAGCAAAATATTAACAACTGTTAGAGCTAAGAAAAGGGATATAATAGTTCTTTGTGATAATCTTTCCACTTATCAGTATATCTGAAATATTTTATAGTTTAAAATAAGTTGAGGAGCAGGGCATAGTGGCATATGTCTATGATCCAAACAGTCAGGGGTGGATTACAACCTGGCTACATAGAAAGATTTGTCTCAAGGGGGAAAAATAAGAACTGAGGAAATTTTAAAACAGAGATTAAAAACCACTCACATGGCCAGATAATCTCTCTCTGCTCTAGTTCTCTCTTGAGAAATGTCCAAGAAAACCTACTCACAGCTTGAAGCTATCTAACACCTAACAACACACCCAAGTGTCACAGTCTGTATTTCTCAGCCTTTGCTCCCTGGCTTTTAAGAAGCATCTCCTGTTCAAACAAGTGTAGATAACACTGAGTTTTCTTACTGCTGGAATTCTCACAAGTGTAGGGGAAGGCACCAACATAGCAAAGAAGTATTTCTTAGCCTTTCTGCCCCACCCTTTTTCTGCCTTGGGCTCCTTTTATCTCCAAGAGCCTTGTGAATTCAGCATTTGAGGGCGGGCACTCGGAAAAACACTACCATAAAATGTCCTCCTGGTGTTTTATCACTCCCCTTTATGCCATTAACCAGAGTTCCAGGACTGTAGTTTTTGTGTGCCCAGAGCAATTTCTTGCTCACCAAAACCTAAGAGTGCAATGATTCAGGCACAGGTTTTTTTTCACTTGATGCATATGTGTGAACTCTCATTCAAGAGCTCCAATAACATCTGCATTAAATCATGAGGAGCTGGAAAGACTAGGATGCCCTTCCAATGGAGCATCCAGGACAGAGCCATCACTTACTTGCAGATGGAATACATGTAGAGCTCCAGGTAGTAAGGAAGGAGTTCTCTAAAAGGCCTTGTCCCAAGGTGCCCCTCCAGGCCCTGCTACAGCTGTCCCAGGGTGCCCCTCCAGGCCCTGCTACAGCTGTCCCAGGGTACCCCTCAAGCCCCAGCCTATAGCTGCTAAGAGACATCTCTCCTTGACCCCAACAACACTAGAAGAAATGTGTAATTCTCACCAATGAGCTTCTTCAGTGTCAGAGAACAAATGCCAAAAGTCATCTTCTGATATCTTTTTCAATTTCTTTTTTCAGAGACTTGAAGTTCTTGTCACACAGGTCTTTCACTTGCTTGGTTAGAGTTACATCAAGATACTTCATAATATTTGTAGCTATTCAGGTTACCAAGAAGAGACTTGATACCCTATGAGCATATACAGGGGGAGGAAATCCCCCTCAGGAACAGTCATAGGGGAGGGGAATAAGGGGAAAGTGGGAGGGAGGGAGGAATGGGAGGATACAAGGGATGGGATAACCATTGAGATGTAACAAGAATAAATTAATAAAAAAATTTTAAAAAAATAAAAATAAAACTGAAAGTTTGGCTTGCAGCTAAAAATAAATAAATAAATAAATAAATAAATAAATAAATAAATAAATAAAATAAAAAATACTTGTAGCTATTGTGAAGGGTATTGGTTCCCTAATTTCTTTCTCAACACAATTATCATTTCTATACAGGAGGGTTACTGATTTTTTTTTCCTTAGTTAATTTTGTATCCAGCCACTTTTTTTGTTTATTTGTTTGTTTGTTTTTTGGTTTTGTTTTGTTTTTATCAGCTGTAGGGGTTCCCTGGTGGAATTTTAGGGAGTCACTTAAGTATACTGTCTTATCATCTATGAATAGTGATACTTTGACTACTTCCTTTCCAATTTGTATCCTCTTGATCTCCTTTATATGTCTTATTGCACCTTCATTTTCATGGAGTTTTAGGAAGTTTATTTCTTTATTTTTTCCCTGACCCAGTGGTTGTTGAGTAGAGTTCCGTTTCCATGAGGTTGTAGGCTTTCTGTTGTTCTGTTGTTGTTTAAGTTCAGCTTTAATCCATGGTGATCTGATAAAATACATGGGGTTATTTTAATTTGCTTGTATCTGTTGAGGCTTGCTTTGTAATCAACTATGTGCTCATTTTTGGAGAAGGCTCTGTGAGGTACTGAGAAGAAGGTATATTCTTTTGTGGTTGGGTGAAAAGTTCTATAGATATCTATTGGGTCCATTTGATTCATGACAACTGTTAGTTTCATTGTTTCTCTATTTAGTTTGTCTCGATGATCTGTCCTTTGGTGAGAGTGGAGTGCTGAAGTCTCCCACTACTGATGTGTGGGGATTGGTATGTGATTTAAGCTTTAATAATGATTCTTTTACAAATGTGGGTACCCGTGTATTGGGGCATAGATGTTCAGAATTGAAATGTCCTCTTGGTGAATTTTTCCTTTGTTGAGAATGAAGGATCCTTCCCCATCTCTTTTGATTAATTTTGGTTGAAACTATTTTTATTAGATATTAAGATGACTATTCCAGCTTGCTTCTTCGGTCCATTTGCTTGGAAAACCTTTTTCTAGCCCTTTACTCTGAAGTAAAGTCTATTTTTTTGTTGCTGAGGTGTGTTTCCTGTATGCAGCAAAATGTTGGGTCCTGTTTACACATCCAGTCTGTTAGCCTATGTTTTTAATGGAGAATTGAGTCCATTGATGTTGAGAGATATTGATGAACAATGATTGTTAGTTTCTTTTATTTTGATATTGGTTGTAGCAATGTGTTTGTATGCTTGTCTTCTTTTGGTTTTGCTGTTGTGAAGTTATTTATATCCTGTGTTTTCTTGGGTGTAGTTGCCCTCCTTTGGTTAGAGTTTTCCTTCTAGTATTTTCTGTAGAGCTAGGTTTATACACAGATATTGTTTAATTTTGGTTTTGTCATGGAATATCTTTGTTGTTCAACATCCAGAGGGTGACCTGGGTTCCTTATCTGGAGGGTCCATCAAGGTGCTGCTTGCTTCTGGACAAGAACAATGGACCTTGAGATCAAAGGTCCCAAGGTCTCACTCAGGGGCAACTTAGAGCACTCAAGGTGAGGCCTAAAGCCTATGCATTAACCAGGTTCCCAATCTCACTGGGGAGGTAGAAAATGAGTTTCTACTAATGTTACAGTTTACCTCTTTTAGAATGAAATCACTGGTATCAGATGGCAGTGGAGATGCAAGAGTTTCCACAAGCCTGTGATGATGCCAGGTGCTTCACCAGCAGTCAGCACCAAGATAGTAAGCAGCAATGGCTGCTGAAGCATCTCTGCCATTGTTACCTGACCACCAGGCATCCAGCCACAGATCTTCCGCAAAATAAATGGAGTCTCAGATGGTCATGGTAGAGAAATGGCGAGCATGAGAGAGCAAACAAGCAAGCAAGCCTTTATTTGTAAACCTTGGGCAGTGGTGAGGGGTTTGTGGGTGAATGTGTCTGATTCACTGAGAGTAGGAGTGCCAGGATACTTAATCCACATGAAGGGTTACAGTACCTCATTTACATGCAGTAGAATGGGATCCTATCACAAAAAGGAAAACACAGTACTTTATTATCTGTGGGTGGGGGAATAACTTCTAGGTATGATTAAAGGTCATTTGCTTAAGAATCTCCTTAGTACAGGGTCGGGTAACCCAGATGTTTGCTAAACTGGTTTCTTATCAGGAAAGGGTCAGCCCTGTGATCTTTCCTGAGAGCTAAGTGACGTTCCTTCTAAGCTCTGGGTTTACCAGATCAGGTGGATTGAGAACCCCTCTGAGAAAAGGGAGTCCACTAACATAGACCAAGAATAAATGGCTATACAGAGATGGCAGACTTAAATCTTATCCATCAGAGTTCCACATATCTTGTTTCTCCATCTGTGGTGATTGAAAGTTTTGCTCGATATAGAGGTCTGGGCTGATATCTGTGGTCTCTTAGGGTCTGCAAGACATATGCCCAAAGCTCTTCTGGCTTTTAGAGTCTCTGTTGAGAAGTCAAATGTGATTCTGATAGGTCTGCCTTTATATGTTACTTGGCCTTTTCCCCTGGAAGCTTTTAATATTTTGTCTTTGCTCTGTACATTAAGTGTTTTGATTATTATACAGCAGGAGGACTTTCTTTTCTGGTCTAATCTATTAGGTGTTCTATAAGCCTTTTGTATGTTTAAAGACATCTCTTTAGGTTGGGAAATTTTTCTTCTATAATTTTGTTGAAAATATTTTCTGGTCCTTGGAGCCAGGAATCTTTTCTTTCTTTGATTGCTATTATTCTTAGTTTTCATCTTCTCATCATGTCTTTGATTCATTGGATGTTTTGTGTCAGGAATTTTTTCAATTTAATGTTTTCTTTGACAGATGTATCAATTTCCTCAGCTGTGTCTTCTGTGCCTGAGACGCTCTCCTCCATTTCTTGTATTCTGTTGGTGATGCTTATCTCTGTAGTTCTTGTTCTCGTCCCTGAATTTTCCATCTCCAGGATTTTCTCAGTTTGTGTTTTCTTTATTGATTCTATTTCCATTTTCAGGTCTTGAACCATTTTATTCATTTCTTTCACCTATTTGATTATATTTTCCTGTATTTCTTTGAGGAATTTATTCATTTCCTCTATAAAGGCCTCTGTTTGATTGTATATTTCTGTATTTCTTTGATGGATTTGTTTCCTATTTAAAGGCCTCTATCATCTTAATAAACATAGATTTAAGGTCATTTTCCTGTGTTTCCTGTGTATTCAACAATACCAAGGACTTGTTGTATTAGAATAATTGGGTTCTTGTGATGGTTTGTTGCCCTGGGTTTTGTTGATTGTGTTCTCATGCTGTCCTTTAGCCATCTGGTTGTCCCTAGTGTTTGGTTAGTTGTTCCTGGAGCCTGCTTGGCTTCTCAGGCATGCAGAGATTGGGGGGAGCCCTGGATCATGGGGTGGGGGCTGGACCTCTGTGGCTCTTCTCTGCTGGTTATGTCCAGTTCAATCTATACATTGGGGATTAGGTTGTAGGTGTCTACCTTGTGTTATCCTGAGGTTTAGCAGGTCTCCTCAAGATGGCTAGCAGAGCCTTGAACTGTAGGTTGGATCTGTATGTTTCTGGAATCTGAAGTTGTCCTTGGGATGGTGGAAATAGTCCAGAGGCCAAAGACTAGAGCCATGTGTGTCTGACTACAGGGATACCACCTCCATCTGGGGAAACACAAACAGATGCTGGCATTCCAGAGTCATCAGCATAGTCACTTGCCTGCTTCACAGTCACTATGTACCTGTCACTCACACTCCATGCATGCTGGGTACTGCCATCTTGGAATGAGATCCTGTATGTCCCTACTGTCCAGCAGGTCTCCACAGGGAGATGAATAGAGCCATGGACAGAAGGCTAGGATCATCCCTGGTATCCAGGATCTGTCCTTGGGAAGGTGGGAAGAGTATAGTGTCCAGAGGCTGAAGGCATGGTTCCCTGGAACTCAGGAGTCATATTCAAGTAGGCAGAAGACACTAGGTGATGGAAAAGGGGAGTGTAATCTAGAACCATGTGTCCCTAGCTCCTCTAATTTGGGAAACACAGACCTTGGTGTTTTGAATTCTGCAGTTTGACCACTCACTTGGTCTTCAGTCTCTGATCTCCTGCTAGTCAGAGAGTGCACATTGGGCACTACCATCTTGGAGAATCTAAGCAAAGAGTTTTAAAGTGCTATCAGAGTTGAAGTCTGCAAATCTAAAGTAATAAACAATAACAAAAAATATCTTCATAACAAAAATCAGTAGACTAAAGTCAGGCAGTGGTAATTCAAAATTTTAATCCCAGCATTTGTGAGTTCAAGGCCAGCCTGGTCTACGGAGAAAAATTCCAGGATAGCCTGGGCTATACAAAGAAATCCTGTCTCAAAACACAAAACAAAAAACGATTGGTCAATCTTTTCTTTCCTTTTATCTCATTTGTGGTTGCCTGTAGTAGTTTAATAAATACCAAATAGTGGAATCTACTTAAACATGCTACCCAAATTGATATTCTCACTAGCTTAAATTTACAAAACTCTTTTAAAACAATATTAGCCATCAAAAAGAATCTCACATCTTAATTTTGTATACTCAAGTTGCCTATTTGACCAACTAGGAGAAATCAATAGGATATACTAGAAAGTGTTCCATTAGCATCACTTATGTATTTATTTAATTTACCACAAATAAGTTTTCTGGTAGAGAAGAACATTTGGAGGAGCAGAACAGAGGAGGATCTAAGTACCTTCTTGCCACAGACCGTCTCAGTCTAGTATAGGTCCTTGGGGCTGGGAGTTCTCAAAGCACTGTTGGGCAGAAGAGAGGTGAGTGACAAACAGAGACAAAACTCAGGATTGAGTCTGCCTCTGAGTGTATTTTGAAGACAATCAAGCCAGGTTTATATACACATTTTAAAACGGGGATGTCTCTCGTGGTTACATTATTTTTCCATACAATTCAAAAATACAGGATGCAGTATAATTATGTTGCCGACAATCTTGAACAATCGTTCATAAGTCATTAGATTGGTATCAATGCGTGTGCCCTCTTTATCAAAGGTCAATGTTCTCTCATTATGCCAAACATCTGTGAGTCAAGACAGTTTGTTTTCTTAGCTCATCCACCACTAACTGGAGTTTTACTCAAACATTTTATTTGTAAGTCATAATATGAACTATTCACTGCTGACTAACTCTTAGCCATGTTTTTATTAACAAGTGGAACAGAACTTAGTGGTAAACTTGACTGAATGACCCCTGGCTGTAGTTTCAAGTAAAGGGTTACCTAGCAACACAGTTACATCTGAAAAGTTCTTTGATAAGAAAAGTAAAAACATAGGCAGAAAGAGAAAACAGTCAGAATGTTCCCAAAACAATCAGCGCTGTAATCAGTTACACCTGGCAGGAACATCGGACCTGTTTCCAGGAGGCTCTCCCTATGAATAGGGGTCGTAGCCTCAGGTTCTGTAATAACATTTGTCACACAGACTCCACTGGAGGGGTCGTGACACCTTCTCTAAAACTAACAGTCCCACTTTCCAAATAAGTATCTTCAAAGTTCAAACCTGAATCAAATTTTCTTCATTAAAAACGCATACAAAAAAATATTTTGCCTCCAGCTATACAATATCCTCAACAAATCTCCAATTAGGCATATAGCCTCAAAACATTCCACCATTTTTCAGGTTTAAAAGCAGTATCCTGTCAAGTATGGAGAATTACTCTTCCCTTAGGTCTCCTCAAATTTACTAATCTTCTGTCGGGACTTCTTCCAATATCATGTGACTAGCAGCCATCTTTGTTAGAGACAATCACATGGCTAGCTGCCACCTTCGCTTTAAAAAAATACTGTGTTGAGCCGGGCGTGGTGGTGCATGCCTTTAATCCCAACACTCGGTAGGCAGAGGCAGGTGTATCGCTGTGAGTTCAAGGCCAGCCTGGTCTACAAAGTGAGTCTAGGACAGCCAAGACTACACAGAGAAACCCTGTCTCGAAAAACCAAAAAAAAAAAAAAAAAATACTGTGTCTACACCCACTATTTTTACCAAGGGCTCCCAGCCCTGTTTAAAACCTTGCTAAACTCCAAATACAGCTTCTAGGTTTTACAATGGTTACCTAATTTTGGCTTTTACATTTTCAAGGTTATGCATTTATCCTGATCTGAAATGTTTTTTATTCTAACCTATGTCTTTACTAATTCTTAGATAATTAAATAAATGCTGGTCCTCCTGTTACCACCTACCCTGGATTCAACTACAGGCTTCCTGGCTAATGGGTTTGATATGGTTTTTTTTCATTAGTCTATAATGTTCTGCTATATTAACATTCATTTGTTACAATGTTAAAACTTAAATCACTGCCTTATAAATATATTTAGCCTTATTTCCTAAGTGTGATGTTATTGATTATACAAAAAACTGTTCTGTTCTTTTATGGACTGTGCTATACATAACTTCAAACTATAAACAGAGTTTTTCTCTTTAAATATTCTTAAGATAGATGGTGGTCTTACTGCCATCTTAACTAAAAAGCTGAGGATGGTTTCTAAACCCCTATATAGGAGCTGACAAAAGTAGTTTTAAAATCTTTAAAACCAGAGAGGAGCCTTCACAACCGGCTCAGCTACCATAAAAACTATGCTCCAGGCTTTAGCCACTGCCCTGAGGCAAGGAAATAGAGGCCTACAATGGCCCCTCCCAATGTGGTCTGCCTTGAGCCAGCTCTGCCAGGGATCTTTTCAGATGCAGCCAAAAAGGGGACACTGGTCCCATAGCTGCTGCAGACAGAAAGGGGGCACAGGTCCCATAGCTGCTGCAGGCAGAAAGGGTCCCACAGCTGCCTAAAAACCACGTACCCTGACTGTCTACAGATTGGTCTGTGGATGTCAAAATGTTCACATGCAGGCTTGTCCTCTGTACCCAGCCACTGGAGGTTCAACCAGCACAAGAGCTTTAGACACTTCCAGCCTTCAAGCTCCTATAATCTGCTGATAAGTGTTAGAGGACCACATCTGTCTAATTTTAGTATATATGAATTGCTTGTTTCTAGCTATATATTGACTAATTTAGAAACATCAATGACGAACTAGAAACCATAAGCTTTTAAATAGTTTGTGATAGTAGCTTTTAAAAGGCCTGGAACTGCACATAGTATTTTTAAGAATTACATAGGTCAATACTTTAAAAGAGTTGATACATAGTATTGTAATCAAAATTTTGTACCAATATACAAAAATTTGAACAACCAAAAAACATCCACCCCACCTTGGGAATGGAGCATCATTCTCTTAGAATTGTTTCATTAACTATCAGGCAACTGATTCACTGATATAGCTGACCATCAACTGCATCAGTTATTGGTATAACTTTAAATATATTTCTGAACTAATATCAAAGCAAAACTTTTAATCATAGATACAGTTCATTGACAAACTGGCAACCTTACTGATTCTGCCACATTTCATCATTAAGACTGAACAGCAAAAGTAGCTTAAAGGACAGAAGTTGCCCTTAATGCTAAGCAAGGCAACTAAATGCAATTGGCAGCCTCCAATAGAGAGCCTTCAGTCTCCCACAACCAAAATGGCTGCTAGTCATGTGACTGCCCTTAGCCAAGATGATGGTGAAGCTATGGCTCCACCCTTTTGATCACAGAATCAAGATGGCAGCAGGCCACATGTTGTTAGAGGCCATGGTGGGCAATTTAAAAACAGAGCCATATTCAGAAAATAAGGCCAAACATATTCCTAAGGCAGTAATTTTTGTCTTTTTGAGAATAAAGATGTCCTCTCTCTCTCTCTCTCTCTCTCTCTCTCTCTCTCTCTCTCTCTCTCTCTCTCTCTCTGTGTGTGTGTGTGTGTGTGTGTGTGTGTGTGTGTGTGTGTGTGTGTGTGTGTGTGTGTTAGCATATGTGTGGTGCTCAGAGAACAAGCTTGTGTAGTCAGGTCTCACCTTCCACCTTCCACATTCCACCTTCCACCTTCCACCTTCCACCTTTAAATGGGTTCCAGGGATGGAACTCCAATCACTAGGTTTGCATAGCAACTGCTTTTGCCCACTGAAGTATTTTTTTGTTGTTGTTTTGGGTTTTTTGGTTGGTTGGTTTGGAGGTTTCGGGGGTTTGGGGAGTTTTGTTTTGTTTTGTCTTTTGGGATTTAGGTTTTATTTTTGTCTTTTTTTGGTTTTGGTTTTAGTTTTAGTTGGTTGGTTTTCCTCTTATGCTGAGCCATCTTGCTTAGTCCCTATAAATGCAAAAGAAAAACAAAATATACCAGCTTTGTCTAAGTTAATGTCAAAATACCCCAAGTAAACGATTAGATGACTGTATTCTGAAATCATGAGCTCTTCTTATAGTAAAAACTTCACACAATGAACCTTTAACCACTTTCAATAAAGCAACATTAAAGGGCCAAAATGAGCAAATACAACAAATTTTGAATCTCATTTTACAGTTGTATTGGGGATCAGAACATAAACTGAAAAAAAAAAAAAAATCAAAATCTGGTCCCTGGTCTCACCCTGAATCAAGCATTTTCTTCTGCTTTTGTTACAGCAAAGTTAAAACTAAACTGGGATCTGCTCCCTCCACAAGGCTGCCTCTTTCATCCTCTTTCTGAGACCATTAACTGATGTTAGGAAGTATGACCACAGCTGGGCCAATGTCAACAGTGCTAGAATGTAGACCAGGTGTGGCTTTGCCCACCTGTATAAAGCATAGATCTGAAATGTCCTCTGTGTGTGTGTGTGTGTGTGTGTGTGTGTGTGTGTGTGTGTGTGTGTGTGTGTGTGTGTGATTTATTTATTTATGTTGTATATGTAGAGGGCAATCTGTGAGAGCCAGTTCTGTCATTCCACCATGTGGGCCCAGAGTCATCGGGCTTGGCCACAGATAGCTTTATCTGCTGAGCCATCTCACCCGCCCAGAAATGCCTTCCTTTCTTATAGAAGATGAAGAAATTCACACTATACAAATTTAAGAAAATGAAATGGCTGAAAGCAGATGGAATAGTAATGGCCACTTCTCTTTAACAGTGGACCAGGGCGATGGCTCATCAGTTAAGAGTCCCTGATGTCCTTGCAGAGGACAGAGTTCAATTCCCAGAACCCATCCCTCTGCAACTTCAGCTCCAGGGAATTTGACACCCTCTTCTGAGTTCCACGGGTATCTGTATGAGTGCGCTCACGCTAGAAGGCAGGCAGACTCCTATATAATATTAAAAATAATAAATCTCTTTTTGTTTTTGTTTTGTTTTGTTTTTGTTTTTTTTTCTTTTTTCGAGACAGGGTTTATCTGTTGTGGACTCGCTTTGTAGGCCAGGCTAACCTCGATCTCCTCCACCACAACCATCTGGGATTTGTCATTTATTCCATGGAAGGAAGGGCTCCTGACAATTTGCCACTGATTGCCCCCCATTTTGCCAATCCACAGGTTGTTGCAAGCTTCTGGACCATCTGGGGCTTGACTGCTGGTCAGTCTGCCAGGTGCTAGTGCTGCTGACCTTCAGGAGCTCCCACCATTCACCGACGTGTGGCGCCATTCACCTGTGTCTCAAAAGACCTACGGTTTCAGGCCTCACTCCCACCCCTGCCCCCCTGCACTTTTGCCATTCATAGAGTGGCTTAACTGAAGGGCTGAAACACTGAGGTATCATCACAGGCTTTTGGAATGCCCAAGTTTCCACTGTCGTCTGATACCAGCAATCTCATTTTATTTGTTTGTTTGGTTGGTTTTGGTTTTTCGAGACAGAGTTTCTCTGGGTAGCTTAGCTGTCCTGGACTCACTTTGTAGACCAGGCTGGCCTCGAACTCACAGCTGATCCACCTGTCTCTGCCTCCCGAGTGCTGGGATTAAGGGTGTGCACCACCCCACCCGGCTAGCAATCTCATTTTAAAAGAGCTAACTGTAACACCTAGCAGAAAACTCATTTCCACCTCCCCAGGTGAGACTACAAACCTGGCTTACCGCACAGGCCTCGCCCTGAGAAACAGGACCTTTGATCTTGAGGTTCTGGTCTGGTGTGGGGCTCGGCTGGAGGTTGAAATCTGGTGTTTCTGGATAGCCTCTGAGCTTGGTATACCTTTCCTCATCGGATCCCCTCTCTGAACTCTAGAAACTCTAAGGTGTCACATTGCCAGTAGGAAAGATTACAGGCCGGACTTTTTCCTGGTAGAACCAGTTCAGCAAGCACCTGGGAATTCCCCAGCCTATACTAAGGAGATCCTAGCCTTCAGCAAATGACCGTTAAGCGTAGACCTGGAAGATCTTCCCCCACCCTTAGGATAATTAAGTACTGTGTTCTCCTTCTTGTGATAGGACTCTTGCTGCTGATGTAAATGAACTATACCACCGCATGTAAATCAAATATCCCTAGGTCCCTAGTCCCAGTGAATCATTCACCCTTAAAACTCCTCCCACTGCCCAAAGTTTCTAAATCCCTGATTCACGAGTAAAGGTTGGCTAGCTCTCTCACTCCACCATAACCATCTAAGATTCCATTTATTCTGGGCAAGAATCAATCACCGCCAGGAAGTCCGCCAGGTGCTGCTGATCTCACCAGCATGGAAAACTGCCTTAGTCGCCACCGAAGACCACTCCATTGCAGCAAGATCGGTGATGACCACCAGCGAAGAACCCACTGAGCCTGCATCTCACCAGACCTGCCTTCCAGAGCATCTGCCCACATCCCCTGCCGTGCTTAGTACAGCATCTTAACCAAAGAGCTGCAGCACTGTAGTGTCATCACAGGCCTTTGGAAGGCCCCAGTTGCCACTGCTGTCTGATGCTGGCAACTTCATTCTAAAAGAGCTAAATTGTAACACTTGGTGGGAAACTCTTTGAACAACCTGGCCTAGTGCCCAGGTCTCTCCCTGGCCACTCTAAGCCGCCCCAGAGCAAGAAATGGGGCCTTTGACCTCAAGGTCTGTCTATTCTCAACTGAAAGCAAGCAGCTCCTGGTTCAGCCCACCAGACAGGGAACCCAGGCTGCCTTCTGGATGCTGAGCAGTAGTCTGGAAGCAAACAGTGCCTGGATCTGCAGAACCCAGGCTACCACCAGACCTTGAGCTCAAGATACTCCCGCCTCAGCTTCCAGAGTGATAAGATTCTAGATCTGCGTACCATGGCGGCTACTAAAAGCTATTTCTCTCTCTCTCTCTCTCTCTCTCTCTCTCTCTCTCTCTCTCTCTCTCTCTCTCTCTCTCTCTCTCTCTCTCTCTCTCGGGAAGGGGGCGTTCTCTGGATTTAGTTCTAGCTGCTCCTACCTCTGCCTCCCAAGAACTGTGACTAAAGGCACACACCACCAAACCCAGCCTTAAAAGCAGTATTTAAAGAACACATTATTAATGTCGGGCGTGGTGGCGCATGCCTTTAATCCCAGCACTCAGGAGGCAGAGGCAGACGGATCGCTGTGAGTTCTACGCCAGCCTGGACTACAAAGCGAGTCTAGGACAGCCAAGGCTACACAGAGAAACCTTGTCTCAAAAAACAAAATAAAAAACAAAAACAAAAAAAAAACCCCTAAGACAGCTGGGCGGTGGTGGTGCATGCCTTTAATCTCAGCACTCAGGTGGCAGAAGCAGGCAGGATCTCTGTAAGTTCAAGGCCAGCCTGGTCTACAAAGCAAGTCCAGGACAGACAAGGCTACACAGAGAAACCCTGTCTCAAAAAAACAAAAAACGAAAAAAAAATAATAAAATAAAAAAACCCTAAGACATTTGCTTAGCATGCTTCTCATTCATTTTACCACTAAAAACATATTCTGCCTTCTAAAAAATAATACTAATTAATTTTCCAATTGCTCTTGTCTTAGTGCTAGATTATGTGCAGGTGAGTGTGTGTGTATATGTGTATGTACTACATGTTCAGGCTGCATGTGTGATAAGTACAGGTGAGTGTGTGTTAGTGTGTGTGTGTGTGTGTGTGTGTGTGTGTGTGTGTGTGTGTGTGTGCATGTAGGCCTAGGGTCAATATAATGTGTCTTCCACAGTTACTCTGTACCTCGTTTTATTTATCTATCTGTTTACTTGTTTATTATTGAGTGTTCAGGGAACATATGAATCCAGGTCCTACGGCTTCTGTGTTACATACCTTTACTTTCTATATTAGTTACTTTCCTGTTGCCATGATATGACATAATGACCTAATGTGACTTAGGAACGAAAGAATCGATGGTGGCTTAAGGTCCCAAAGAAAGAGCCCATGATGATGGAAGAGGTGTGGCAGAAGGCAGCCAGAGCAGGCAGCTAAGAAATCACATCTCCAACCACACACCAAAAAAAAAAAAAAAACCAGAGATCATCAACTGGAAATGGAATGAGACTAAAACTTTGAAACTTGCCTCCAGTTTCACACTTCACCCAGTACATCTCCACCTGCTGAAGATTCCACATCAGGCCCTCCCCAAAACAGCGCCACCAACGGGGGGACCAGATTTTCAAATACCTGAGCCTATGGAAAACAGTTTTCATCCAAACCTGCTAAGCCATTATCACCACCTATCCTGCAGTGCTGTGACTAGGAATGGCCTTCCATAGACTTGTGTCTTCACAAGCTTGGCACCATTAGGAGCGATGGTATTAGGAGGTTTGGCCTTGTTGAAGAAGGTGTATCACTTGGCAGTGGGCTTTGAGGTCTCAGAAGCTCAAGCCAGTTCACTTCTTACTTGCCTACCAATCCAGATGTAGAGCTCTCAGCTCCCGATCCAGCACCATGGCTGCCTGCACGCTGCCATGCTTCCCACCATGACAATAATGGATGAAACCTCCAAACTGTAAGCCAGCCCCAAGGAAATATTTTCCTTTATAAGAGTTGCCTTGGCCATGGTGTCTCTTCACAGCAATAAAACCCTAACTAAGACATATATATATTTTTAATATGGTCTCTCTTTGAGCCTGGAGCCCACCAATTGGCTACACCAGCTGGCCAGTGACCTCCTGGGATCCTCCTGTCTCTGACTTCCTAGAACGTAGATTACAAACACGTGCCACCATGCCTGGCTTTTTACACGGGTGCTGGGGATCAAACTCAGGGTCTCATGCTTCTACCACAAGCTCTTTAGCAACAGAACCATCTCCTCGCCTCTGATTTTTAATTTAATTACTTGTGTTACTTGTGGTTTTTAAAAAAAAAAATCACATCATGCACTGAGTCATCAAAACCAACCTGGAAGAAAACAAAATAATACATGTTATAGAAATGTAATATTTAAACCAAGTCCAATATCTTATAAAGCTTTAGCATGTCCCACTTATGCTATATTAAACACAGAGGAAAACTCTTGCTTTGTTTGGTTTGGGCCCCAACCCACTTTGAAACATGGTCTCACCACATAGAACAGGCTGGTCTTAAACTCCTGATCCATCAGCTGTAGCCTCCCGGTTCTCAGATTACAGGCATGAGTGACCATACCAGGCTACTCCTACATCCATTTTTAAAAAGACTTTTAAGAGATTTCTTTATGGGGTTCGTGGATTCCTCTGGATTACTTGAATCACTAAATAGACAAATTCCTGCTGCTTCCACTCTGATCCCAGCTTGCTCATAGGGCTCTGCAAGATGGCTGCTTCTCTTTAAAGGACATACCTCTTCAGGGAGTCTTAAATTTCCTTTACCCTTTATTTTTAAATCAAATAATCCTAAGCATGCTTTTCTTGCTTGGTAAGAATAGATTCAACATTCACATTGGATGCAACTTCGTTTTATCTACCAGAGCAATACTGTCCTGGACTCTGGGCAAACTGAGGCCATCAGCAACACACACCCAATGTGTGCAGGCTTTATTTTAGCTAAGTGCCGGCTGCCCTGCACTCCCTTAAGCTGGGAGATCAGACCGGAAAGCTCCCTCTCTGCAGAGGAGGCCTTCTGCTTGACTGGTTCTAGGGACAAAGCCTTTGTGAGCTGGCCTCCTGAAGGCCCAGCCCAGCCTCCCTGCCGGTAGAACCCACAACATCCATCACTGCTCTATGTGACCGGTTCGCAGAACAAGCTTCAGCCAGCTTCCCTGCCGATAAAACCCACAAACCCAGTACAGTAAGAGCTTTCATGTGCAATACTGGATTGGTGGTAAAGTATGATTTGGGGGACTCTGTTTTACTTTGGGGTCTTTTAAGATGAGGTCTTTCTTGGTAGCCTCCATTGTCTTGGAACTCACTATGTAGACCAGGCTGGCTTCAAAGTTGCTGTGGTCCTCCCTCCCCATGCTAGGACTGGGGATGGAGCTCAGAAATAGATAACTTACCTTTACTATGTACAAGGCCCTAAAGTAGAAAGAAAGTAGGGAGTTTGTTTTGCATTTGTTTGTGTGTTTGTTTTATGAGACAGGCTAGCCTTGAACTCTACAAATTTTTAATCCTCCTGCCTCAGCTTTCCAACAACCACAACTAGTTAGCCAGCATGTTCTTGAAGAAACAGCTTTTATTTGTCCTCATAGCCCCAGGACCCAGTTGGCTTTAATACACATTTATTGATTGTGGTTGTTTGAATAGCTATGGCCCCAAAAGACTCAGGTGTTTGAATGCTTAGCCCATAAGGAAGGACAGTATTAGGAGCTGTGGCCTTGTTTGAAGAAGATGTGGTCTTGTTGAAGGGAGTATGTCACTGTGGAGTGTGTCACAGTGAAGAAACACAGAAAGCTGCTGAAGATGTCATTGAACAAGAGTACCGTGTTCCAGCCCCAGAAAGCAGCAAAATTTGGCAGCCTCAGCCATGTAGCTCTGACTTTAGGATCAAGCATAGTGGAAAGGGGTCATGGAATCTCCTTCCAGAGGCCAGGTGTGCATCAGTAGTGTCTCTGCATGGAGGCCCAGAGAGGTCGTTGTGTGAAAGTGAAGCCTGGGTTGCCTTGGAGATGCCAAAATGTTGGAGATGCCAGAGTCGTGTGATACCTGCCAAGAAAAGCTACTAACTGGCATAGGAACCAGCCCAAGAGAAAAAAGTATGCTGCAGTCAATAAAGATGAAAAGAGTTGGCGATCTGAAGTGCAGCTTAATATCAGACATGAAGACGCAGAGTTTGGAGTTTGCCCAGTTGGTTTTTTTGGTCTTGCTTTGGTCCAGTATTTCCTCATTATGTTCCCTTACCTATCTATTGGAATGTTAATGTATATCCTGTCCTGTTATGTGTTGGGAGTATTGATCTGCTTTTTTTTTATTTTGATTTATAGGAACTACAGTTAAGAGATTGCATGAACCTCAGAAGAGTTTTGAACTTTGGACTTTTAAAGGCTGTGACAGACTATGGGGACTTTTGAAGTTGGACTAAATGCATTTTGCATTATATTGTGGCTACAAGCCCATGGGGGCCAGGGAGTGGAATATGGTGGTTTGAATAGGTGTGGCCCTTATAGACTCATGTGTTTGCATGCTTGGCCCACAGGGAGTGGCACTATTAGGTGTAGCCTTAATGGAGGAAGTGTTTCACTGTGGGGGTGGACTTTGAGGATGTATATGCTCAAGCTATGCTTAATGTAGCGCACAATCTACTTCTGCTGCCTGTGGATCAAGATGTAGAATTCTCGACTCCTCTAGCACCATGTCTGGCTGCATGCCACCTGCTCCCCACCATGATGATAATGGACTAAACCTCTGAACTGTAAGCCAGCCCCCATTAAATGTTTTTCTTTATAAGAGTTACCTTGACTGTGGTGTCTCTTCGCAGCAGTGGAAACCCTAACTAAGATATTGATTAAATAGTATATTAATAGTATGAATATTTTATGCCTGAGATTATCTAGGTTAGAATTAGTCCACTGTAATTACTTAAGAAGCACTGTAAACATTTATACACGGTTTAAAATTACTCTGGGGTCTTGTCTTAGTCCGGCTGTGTGTGTATAGAATTCAATAAACTCAAAGCATGACCATCCTGTAAAACCACTGTGTAGACCATCTCCATCCTAGCCCTTGGCTCATCCATTCTCCAGCCACAGAAAAATTTTAGGCATAAATCGTTGTGAAGTTCAACAGCCTACCTCCA
>OU015742.1:150121496-150139944 GCA_907169655.1 Acomys percivali
AGAGAGAGAGAGAGAGAGAGAGAGAGAGAGAGAGAGAGAGAGAGAGAGACCCAGCTTCTATGCAGCTTAGTTCTCTTTGGACTGATAAGGAATAAAAAATGAAAAAATGATCATCACCCTGGAAAGAGCACCATGGTTGACCACACTATATACACTTCAATCTCACTAACCCCCTTACAGTAGCAGGCTACAGGAAGAAACCACTGGCTCTGTGCCTTTAACACTCTGCAACTTCTCTGATGTCACTCATTTGTAACAGGGAGACTTAACACTGTTCTAAGTGTCTTGAGCATCCTCCTAGCCTAAAATCCACATTAATTCCTTTCTTTCCATTTCTCCACTGAATACATGAGCCACATTTAAACTAGATATAGCAGATACACTGGCTTTCTCCATTAGACCACTACACATAGCTCTTATATCAAGGCTAAATTATATTTTGATTGTTTAAAATACTACTTACTCGTGTATTCATGGTCTCTAACAGCTAATGGCAAATAGCAAATTACTTAAACAGTACAAAGTAAGAGGAAAAAAAGGCAAGATTATTTTAAAAGTTGTTTTCAGTGCTAGGAAATGAGCCTGAGGCTTTGTGCATACAGACAAGTGTTATAGTGTGGAATTTCACCTCCAATCATTGGCCTCCTGGGTAAGTGGATCATACACTCCCCCCACCCCCACTTTGCAAATATACATTTGCAACACTGCATTTAAAATATGCATAGATTCTGTGTATTGTGTTACACACCTTTAATCCCAAAACTCAGGAGGCAGAGGTAGGAGGATCTTTGTGAGTTTGAGGCCAGCCTGGTCTACATAATGAGTTAGAAGCCAGCCTGGTCTGCACAATGAGCTAGAGGCCAGCCAGGGTAGCACCTTCAGACCTTGTCTCAAAAACAATTAAGTTGGCCAACTGACTGAGAGTGACTGAAAAAGCCATGTCCTCTTCCAGATCCCCCTTACTGGAGTCATTTGTGAAGGACCGCAAAGCAGAAGACTCCCCAGTAAGACAAAGGTTGTCATGGCATAAAGTGAGTGTGCAGTAGAGAGCATGTGGGCCTGGAATCCATCGGACTAGCTCTGTGACTTCAAGCTAGTATATTATATTTTCCAAGCCTGTTTCTTACTCCAAAGAATGGCACCATATTCATCAGCTTTCTATTTTTATTGTAAGATACCTGAGCTCACAGTTTGGGAGGTCACAAGACAGGGTCACAAGACAGGGTCACAAGAGAAAGAGGAAATGCCTTCTAAGGGCATATCTCCAATGACCCAAGGCTCCCACTGAGCCTTAACTCTTAAAGTTTTCACCATCTCCCCACAGAGTCACCTTGGGTAACATTACTACATTGGCTTTTGGGAGAAAGGGCACATTCCGATCTAGACTACCTGGGGACCGTCATATATAGTTTTCTGAAAGATGCTACATACCTGCAGGAACTGCCCTGAGCCAAGAACACAGCAGTTTCTCCATTGCCAGCCGCGGAAATCATGGTAGAAGAGCGGCAGTAGTGGTAAGCACTTGGGTGCTAATACAGGCTCCTTGGATATTTTCCCTCTTCCTCTTTCTCCTCCTCCTCCTCTTCCTCTTCTCTCCTGCCTGTTTACCATGGCTTTTCTTTAAAGAACTACCTCCTCAGTCCTGTGTGGTTCTGGAGGAAATGCCAATCAAAGTGCCTACATTTTAACCATCTTTGTGTTTCTTCCTCTTGGTCCCAGGGATGAGGGGACAATGTGGCAGGGAGGACACATGGACATCCATATTTGGTTTGATTTGGTTTTTTCCGAGACAGCATTTCTCTGGGTAGCCCTGCCCTAGAACTTGCTCTCTAGGCCAGGCTGGCACCATACTCACAGAAATCTGCCTGCCTCTGCTTGCCAAGTGCTAGGATTAAAGGCATGTGTCACCATCGCCCAACATATATCAACATCGTAGAGAGAGACATTGAGAGATAAACCATCTGGTTCCTGTAGGGTGGCTGGGCCAGAAATGATCTGGGCTTTGAGCTCAGCAGCCATACTAGCCTTTACTCAATACACACAGGGACACATCTCAAAATCAGAAAGAGTATGACTGACATAGGAAGCAGAAGGAAGGTGGGAGGAAGGGAATGGAGGGAAGTTGGGATTTACAAGCCTGAGTCCAGCTTTTCTCCTGGAGTTCATCATTAGATAAGTCAATAGACTGTTATTTTAGACTTACTTCACATTAAAAGTCCCTATCTATATCAATATACTTTTCTAAAAACAAATAAATATAAAAGAAGGAAGGAATTGCCCAACTTAGAAAAGAGCACAGATGCAATATCAGGAGTCATCACACATTGCTTCCAAGGACAAAAATGAAAGCAGTGGTGTCCCATCTTCCCTGCAGTCCAGTAGGGTTGCTCCTGCATCCCGGACAGAACCAGGTGCTGATGTAGATGACTGCAGCTTGTGGAAGCAGGAATTGGAACTTAGGTTTTGTCTTCCTGGCCGGGCTGCTTAATTCCACCCCTAACCTTGATGGCTGCCATCTTCTGCACCATCTTAGATGGCTGGCTATAGTGTTCATCCTGCCCCAATCAGCAAAACAGAGGTGGGGAAGGATCAGCCCTCTGCTCTTAGAGTCACAGTCTGAAATTTTCCATGCCCCTTTCCCTCATATCCCACTGGCTAGAGTGTACTCACATAGTCTCACCTGTATGAAAAGGGGAGACATGTGCCTCAGCTCAAACCAGAAATATCATCATCATACACAAGAGAGGAAGAGGCTGAGGGTGTCCGTCGGCATCTGTCACTCAATGTGTCCATTTGCATATTACATGTGAAGCCCTGAATTCCATTCCCAGCACCAAAAGAAGAAAATGGGAGGAGGAGATGGACATTGATGGGAACTAACACCGTATTACAGCAGACGTTAGAAAGTAAGAGGACCAAAGAAAGCTTGAAAGAATAGGAGCAGCATGTCTCAGCCTGGCATGGTGGTACATGCCAACTGCAGAACTTGGGAGATGAAGGCAGAAGGAATAGGAAGTCAAGATCATCTTCTGCCACATGGTGAATTTTAAGCCAGCCTGAGTTACATGAGATCCTGTCTTTAAAGGGCCAGGGGGAGGGGGTGGCTGGAGAGATGGCTCAGCAGTTTAGAGAACTGCCTGCTCTTCCAGAGAACCAAGGTTCAATTCCCAGCACCCACAAAGACAACTCATAATAGTCTGTAACTCCAGTTATACAGACAGACATGCAGGCAAAATGCCAATACATGTAAGATTTTTTAAAAAATTGTTTTTTTAAAAGAATAATATAAATAAAGCCTTGGAGCTTATAATCTCTAAACTGAAGCATTTGCACATGATGTCTAGATGTGGCAGGATGGGAGCAGCCAGGGAAGTAAAAAACCTACGGGAGCAGAGACAAATCAGTAATTTTTAAAGTTGAGGGAGTAAGTGATTGTTTACACGACCTTCACCCACTGGAATGTATGTTCTATTTCCTTCTGCATTACTTTAGTTTGTATATTTCTCATGAATTTGTGGAAGAACCAAACTAAAACTTATTTTCCAAGAGACTGGGGAATCTACCTAAAAGAAAACTTCTGAAAGGAAGGAGAAAAACAGGCAACATTACTTAACACACCTAAAAAAAATAATCTCAGCTATGTTGAGTAGGGCTTGTGTCAAGAATGGAACAATGTCAAACATTTGGACTTAATGGTTAAAATGGTGGGCTTTAAGGGCTGGAGATATAGCTTAGCTGGTAGTGCACTTGTCTGGTATGTACAGTGCCTTTGGGTCAATCCCTAGCACCATCAAGAGAGAGAGAGGTGAGGGGAGAGAGGGAGAGAGAAAGAGGAGAAGAGAAGAGAAATAGAGAAGAGAAGAGAGAAGAAATAAAGGAAAGAAAGAAGAAAAGAAGGAAGGAAAACAGGCAGACAGCAAGACATGGTGGTCAATACCTGTAAATCCAGCACTTAGGAGCAGAAGCAGAAACATCAGAAGTTCAAGATCAGCTTTACCTGTATGCATAGCAAGTTAGAGGCCAGCCCCAGCTACCTGCAATCCTGCCCTTAAAAAGAAAAAGGGAGGAAGAACAGTAAAGAGAAAGAAAGCAGCAGAGAGAAGAAATAATCTACAGACATCTTTGCCAACTACACATCTGGCAAAAGATTAATGTGCAGAGTCTCTAAAGAACTCAAAGAGTAAAATGAAATACATGCTTGCTTCAGACAAGCCAGAGCAGGAAGTCTTTGACTCAGGACTCCATGAATTCATGTGATGATTCAGTTAAGTGGAGGAAAGCAAACTATCCCATCTTTGTTTCTGATCATGACTAAGGCATCTCTCACTTGTAGGATGTACTGAAAAGCTGGTTTCTCCTAGCATAGCTCTAGAGGTTTAGTGAACTATGCTCAAAAGCATTACAGAAGGTTACCAATAAGATATATTTATTTTTCTCTCAAATTCCTTAAAGGGGAGACCAAATGTCTTGGTTGAGGAAAGACCTGACCCTCTACTAAATTTACAGCTGAAAGCTCCTTTTGGCCTAACCCAGAGTTGCTCAAATCAAAAGGGAAACACAAGGCCATGGCTTTTGCAGATAACAAATTGGTTCAGTCAAGGAAAGACTGCAGATCTGACAAGGGAAAAATGGTATGCTCAAGAGAAGATAAATTTACACCATATTTCATTATAGACGACCACACTGGAAGAAAAATGGCTTCATTACTCCTATTCTAGGGGCCCTAGTGAGGCTAAGGATAAAAGGGAAAGTCACTAGGAGTGACTTCCTTTCATGCAAGTTGAATCCATCAATCCCAGACAACTTCAGAGAGGTGCAGGAAGTCATGGCTGACAGTGGGGGAGTCACAATTATCAAGACCTTATTAGCTATTGCCCTGGAGTTAAAGGGGGTCATTTGCCTCCAGAGGGTAGCCATCAATTGCTTTATATGGGCTACAACTTCTAAGGCCAAAGTCAAGGTACGGTGATGGAAAATTGGGTTAGGCATCATAAATCCTCCAGCACTGATCCTTCCTATCTGAACAAGAGTGCTATAAAGCACCAGGCCAAAGACAGCTGGCAGGAAATTCATCAGAATCCCAAGCCACAGTGAACTTTCTGATGGATAATTCAGTCTGCCACAATAACCTACAGCACTGAGCTTTTTCTATTTCACAAAAAGAAAAAAAGCTTATCCTGGCATGATGTGTGTGGTTAATTTTACCTTTTTAGAGATTGTGATTTCTTTATTCTTGATAATTTCATATAGGTATACAATGGAATACGAGCATGTCTGCCCCTATTCCCTACCCCATCACCCTAACACTCCCCAACCCAACTTCTTGTCTTTTTTTTTTAATGACCCACTAAGCCCAGCTAGTGCTACCCAATGTGCAAGGGTGTGGCAGTTATTTTTTTACAGCAGCAAGTACTTGTCCAAAAAAAGCAGAAAAGATACTTTGTAGAAGAAAGCATCTCTCATTTCTCCTCTTCTTCTGATCTTTTTACAGTCCAAGAAAGTCCATGCCCTACACCAAGGAAAATGAATCCAATGGCCCAGACACCATAAAGCTGACAAAGTCTGTGGGCAACAACTAACGAATGGTTGTTTCTGGTTTGTTTGGTTTTGGGGGAGGGAGAGTTGTTTTGGTTTGGTTTTTTTTTTTTTTTTTTTTTTAATGTGGGATACTTTGTTTCATCTTTGTAACTAATTTGAGGTGGCAACTACAACCAAAAAAAAAAAACCCAATTATATATAAACTGGGTATGGTGCCACACCCCTCTAACCTTGGCTCTCAGAGGCTAAGCAGAGACAAAAAGATCACAAGTTTTGAGCAAGCCATGGTTATATAGTGAGACTCTGACTCAAAACATACATGTTTTTCTCTCAGCTTTCCAAAATAAAGTGTTTGAATTGTTAGAACCGAAATTAACATATCTAGAGTAAGTCTAGTAGTGAACCAGGAGGTAGCAGCTGTGAAGGGCATTTCCCAAGAGGCGACTTTGATGTCCATGTTCCTCCCACACTGTTTAGAATGACATCGCTTCATGAGTTATGCCATTCACATGAATCCTGGAAGAGAGTATACACCCACACTCAGTTCAATGTGTGTCCCATTCCACAGCCTACACCAAAAACTAGATAAGAAAGCTGAGTCTTTGCAAGCTGAAGAAAAACTATCCTGGAGGGCTAGAGCCACAGAATGGTAATCTTCCTTAAAAAAAAAACAAACAAACAACAACAAAAAAAAGAAAAACAGCTGAGGAGAGGGCAGGCAGAGCATGTCCAAACAAACCAGGCTAAAGTCACATGACGTGGGTGGGGCAGAAGATACCCAGAGGCTCAGGAGCCACTGAAATGAGCAATTGGCTCATGGAGAGATGGGAGGGAAAGAGGAGCAGAAGGATGTGTGGAGACTTGAGAGTAGTGAGAAACAGCATGAAGGGAGTAGCCTGCGATGCCACCTGAGGCCATGGTGAGGCACTGGCTGGTACTGCTGCCCAGGGCTATGTCTGGGTCTGTGGCCATGCAACAATGGGGTTCTCTGTCGATGTCTGTGGCCCATGTTACCACCAAAGGCCATATCGATGTCCCAGATCTGGGCTGCTGCCTGATCAAAAAACTCTACTTGTATAAATTCCAAAACTAGCAAAAGTAAAACTATGTTATTTTTATGGATGTATACGCAAATGGCTTTTAAAATCTAATAAAAGAGGTGGGGGGAGGAATCATCAAAACATCAATCCAAAGAGAATAAGGCAGAAAATTGCTGAGCCTTTAGAAACATCAGGCCAGCCTAGGCAATGTAGCAAGACTCTACCAAAGAAAAGAAGAGGCTGGGAAACAATACAATATACATCACAGAAGCAAAATTCTAAATCTGGAATTTCCATGCATCCAGCTACACCAGTCCTCAGCACATAAGCAAAGCAAGCTGAATCAGTACACCAGCAAGATAGCAGCTCGTTTGCTCGTTCCTGCGCTGTTCACAACAGTCGGGATAAAAACCAGCCTAATATTACACTAAGATACTTTATACTATTTGTGGCTGTTGTGAAAGGTGTAGTTTCCCTAATTTCTTTCTCAGTCTGTTTGTCATATATATACAGGAGGGCAACTGCCTTTTTTTAGTTGATTTTATATCCAGCCACTTTGCTGAAGGTGGAATTTTGGAAGCCACTTATGTACGCTATCATATCATTTGCAAATGGGGATAAGTTGACTTCCTCCTTTCTGATTTGGATCCCCTTGATCTCCTTTTGTTGTCTTATTGCTCTAGATAGAACTTCAAGTACTATATTGAAGACCTATGGAGAGGGTGAGCAGCCTTGTCTAGTCCCTGATTTTAGTGGAATTTCTTTGTGTTTCTCTCCATTTAATTTGATGTTGGCTATTGGCTTGCTGTATATAGCCTTTACTATGTTTAGGTATGTGTCTTGTATACCTGATCTCTCCAAGTCTTTAAACATGAATGGGTATTGGATTTTGTCAAATGCTTTTTTAGCATCTAAGGAGATGATCATGGGTTTTTTTTCTTTCTTTGTTTATATGGTGGATATATTTATGGATTTCCGTATATTGAACCATCCCTGCATGCCTGAGATGAAACCTACTTAATCCTAGTGGATGATATCTCTGCTGTGTTCTTGGATTCAGTTTGCAAGTATTTTATTGAGTATTTTTGCATCAATGTTCATAAGAAAAATTGGTCTGACGTTCTCTTTCTTTGTTGGGTCTTTGTGAGGTTTAGGTATCAAGGTAACTGTGGCTTCATAGAATGAGTTTGGTGATGTTTCTTCCATTTCTAATTTGTGGAGTAGTCTGAAGAGTATTGGCATTAGCTCTTCTTTGAAAACATCTGGTCCTGGGCTTTTTCTTTGGTTGGGAGAACTTTTTATGACTACCTCTATTTCTGTAGGAGAAATAAGACTCTTTAATTTGTTTACTTAATCTTGATTCAACTTTGGCAAATGGAATCTATCAAGAAAATTGACCATTTCCTTTAGATTTTCAAATTTTGTGGTGTATAGGCTTTTGAAGTAAGACCTAATGATTCTTTATATTTCTTCACTGTCTGCTGTTATGTCTCCTTTTTCATTTCTGTTTTTGTTGATCGGATAGTGTCTCTCTGCCTTTTAGTTAGTTTGGCTTGTATGAAAAAAGCTTCAAGTCTCTGAAATGGGAAATTGAAGATATCAGAAGATAGAAAGCTCTCCCATGTTCGTGGATCAGGAGAATCAACATAGACAACATGGCCATCTTACCAAAAGCAATGTACAGATTCAATACAATCCCTATCAATTTTTAAAAGACCTTGAGAGATCAATTCTCAACTTCATATGGAAAAACAAAAACCCAGAATAGCTAAAACAGTTCTGTATAATAAAAGATCCTCCAGAGGAATCTCCAGCCATTAACAGCACAGGCTACTCTTCTAGAGGACTTGGCTTCAAGTACAACATGGCAGTTTACAACCATCTGTAACTCCAGTTCCAGGGCATCTGATAGCCTCTGAGGGCATTGCATACATACACAGACAAAAATGAAGGCAACACACACACACACACAAAAATAAAAATCTCAAAAAATATTTTTAAAACATAATTAAAAAAACAGTTCCTGTGAGTCAGAAGCAAGGCTTAGCTGGGTCCTTCACCCAAGGTCTCATAAAAGTGCATTCAGTGTGCAACTATGGTACATTCCCACTAGAGGTTTGGCCCTAGTGAAAGCTCCTCCTGGTGTATTCAGGTTTTTTGGCAGAAAGTATTGCCTTGGGGCTTTATGAGCGTCAGCTGGAAACCAACCCTTACACCCTAGAGGCAGCTTGCAGTTTTCTTGGCCTCTCTCTATATGTCTCTCCGTCTCTCTCTCTCTCTCTCTCTGTGTCTCTGTCTACCTCTATCTGTCTGCCTACCTCTGTCTGTCTGTCTCATTCGTTCCCTCCTTCTCTCTTTACCTCCCTCTAAAATCACAAGCAATATAATGTGATCACAGGAATAGTATCCCCGTTGTCTAGAAGCAAAATACAGGTCTTGCCTGCTTAGCAGGATAAGGGATTCTAAAGGACATTATTCCACCAGATAACAGAGATCACAGGCCATCTCTGAGGATGCTAGATGCCCCTGCCCACCCTAAGTTATCAACCTCTACTAACCAGAAAGGCAACAAAAGATTGCTTGATTTTATGGCATTCTTTCCCTACTAATTAAACTAGGCACCTTTTTTTTTCTTTTTAAATAAAGGCAGGGCCTCAATTGCACAAAGACACAACCACAGAAGTGACCTGAAACTCACCGGGCTGGCCCAGAACTTACATGTCATCCTGCCTCAGCCTCCCAAGTGGCTACAATTAAACATGTGCCACCACACTTGGCCCTAAACACATTTTTATAGCCCATAATTTCTGATATTCACCATATTTATATGCACATACCTACAGGGTGCATTTTTTGGGATGAGTTTGGTTTTGTTTGTTTGTTTTGTTGTGTTGTGTTGTGTGGGGGTTTTGTTTTGGTTTTGGTTTTTCAAGACAGGGTCTCACTGTGTAGCCTTGGCTGTACTGGACTCACTTTGTAGACCAGGCTGGCCTCAAACTCACAGTGATCCACCTGCCTCTGGCTCCCAAGTGCTGGGATTAAGAGTATGTGCCACCACGCCTGGCTTTTTTGCTTTTGTTGAGACTATGTCTGGCTGGGGCTCAAACTTACTTTGTGGCTGACTTGTTTTAAACTTTTTTTTAAGATCTATTTTAAATTTGTGTATGAGTGCTTTATCTATATTTATGTCTGTGTACCACATGCATACCTGGTACCAGAGGAGGCCAAAAGAGGGTTGTCAGGTCCCTAGGAATTGGAGTTACAAACAGTTCTGAGCTGACATGTGGGAGGGAGCTTGGAATCAAACCTAGTCCTTTGAAAAAGCAGCCAGTGCTTTTAGCCACTGAACCATCTCTCCAGCCCCAAGACTTGAGCCTCCTGTCTCCACCACCCAAGTGCTGAGTGCTGGAATTATTGGTGTGCAACACCATGCCAAAGCCTGTTTTGCTTTTTGAGACCAAGCTAGCTTAATTGGTCAAGTTTCATTAAAAAAAAAATCTCAACAGACACACAAAGAAACACAAGATGCCCACCAAGCGCAATCACCCAACATGGCCCACAAGTTCTACAACACCGTGTGGTTTCTATTGTGTGGTTTCCATGTCCTCTTTGCTTCTAATAATTTCTCCATAATTATTATGCCCCTCTACCCTAACTAATCTGATCAAGAGAAGCTAGGACCAGGCCAGGCGTGATGGTGCACACCTTTAACCCTAGCACTTGGGAGGCAGAAACAGGTAGATCTCTGAGTTCTAGGCCAGCCTGGTCTACAGAGCAAGTTAAGGGACAGCCTATTAGGGTCCAGAGGAAGCCATACAAACCACTCAAATACCAATTTCAGTTAGATATGAATGGTTTATTGAACTCAACACTCCAAAACTGACCATAGTCAGGACACAGAGTGGTCTGGGGAGCCAAACTGTGATGTTGAATATTATTTGGAATCAGTTATAAAGGTAAAAACTGCAATTAGTTCATATGGGGGGGTATACAGTGGAACAGAGTGGCCCACTCTGACTCAACTTATTTTTGCTACCTAAACAAGCAGTTCCAATTAACCTTGAAAGTGTGTCTGGCATATATTGGACCAGAAGGCTGAAAATGATGCTCCAACATTATAGAGTTTTGGGTGACTGCTCAGATCTCTGTCATCTTCTCATTTGGGAAGCTGCTAACCTGTACCCCCTGTATACTCAAGTAATCAATTTTATTCTTTCTCAAGTCTCTTATGGGGTTAAAGACCAAATAGCTTAGTTTTACAATTAAGCTTAGTTGTTTAGGGGTTAAGATGTTTTTATGTCTAGATAGATGTTTTAAGTTGATAAAGATGAGATATGATAGATATTGATTTACATTCAGAAATTTAGACACACCAAGATAGGAAAGATGTTTTCTTCAAGACTGCCAAATACAAATAGCCAAAACACTAAGAATATAACATTTATATAATTCCTGATTGTTTCACGGTTCTTCTTGCTATAGGTAGTTTATTGTATATATGTGTAATAATATAAATGGAAAAAAGTGAAAATAATAAATAAAATGTAGTGAAAATGATCCTTAATGGTATTTTGCTATACACATAGATTGTGCCTTATTGAATCATCATCAGAAAAGCTTCCTTCTGCAACAGATAGAAACATAGAGACCCATGGCTAGACATGCAGAGAGTGAAAGGCCCTGGAATATTCAACCCTAAATGGGACGTCTCCATCAAATCCCTCACCTCAGAGCCAAGGGAACCCCAGAGAAGTCAGAAAGGGTGTAGGAGCAAGAAGAGATGGAGGACACCAAGAAAATAGCCCTTCAAATCAACATGATCAAAGATCAGGTGAAATCAGAGTTTGAAACAGCATGCACAGGGCCTGCACCAGGTCCTCAAAATATATATTATGGCTTCCAGTTTAGTGTTTTTATGAGATTCCTGCATGTGTGAACAAGGTCTCTGACTCTCATGCCTTCTCTTAGGCTTTTTTTCTTCTGTTGATTGGTTCTGTCCAACTTTGATGTGATGGCTTTAATTTGATTATATTTTATTGATTTTTTTAAATGAATGAATGAATGAAAACCTAGCCATGGAGTAAAGGCTAGCAACTGAATTGTCATGTATTACCTTTTGGGAGAGAAAAAAATCCACTTTCTCCAGGGAAGTGACACTGGATATATCTGAGTCACTCCTCATGTTCAGGAGTAAGTGACCAACATATAATAGGACTCCAGGATTTTTTGCATACTTTTATTTGGTTACAGTTTGGTGGGGGGCTGTTTCTGTTTTCTGTTTAGGTATTTTACTTTGTTTTCTTGGTTTGGAGAAGTTTTGTTGTACTGGGCTTTTGTTTACTGAAAAAACTTAAAGTTGGGTAGGAGGGAGAGAGAAAGAAAACATCTAGAAGGACTTGAAGGCGGGGAAGTATATGATAAAAATATACTTAAATTTAATTTTTTTTTTTTGAGACAGGGTTTCTCTGTGTAGCCTTGGCTGTCCTGGACTCACTTTGTAGACCAGGCAGGCCTCGAACTCACAGGGATCCACCTGCCTCTGCCTCCCGAGAGCTGGGATTAAAGGCGTGTGCCACCACGTCCAGCTAATAATAAAATAACTAAGAAAATTGGGGGTGGGGAGAAAGAAATAGTGAGGTTGGGAAAGAAGTGTGTGGATAAAGATAATTAAATTGTTGTGATCTAGCCTTAAAGATACAATAATAAAACGAATTTTCCAAATACAAGAAAAAAATCAGGTGCAGGAAGAGTAATTTTTTTTAGTATTTTCAAACATGTATATATTATATTGACCATATTTCTTCCTCCTCATACCCTCTCCCTCCCATTAGGAAGTGCCCTCTGTCCCCCTGGGCAATATGATTTCTACTTGTGTCTTCTGTTGTAACTATGTAAGTCTGAGAAAACACAAGTAAAAGAAAACAAGTTATACATCTTTCTAAGACTGGCTCAACACATTTTTTTTTTTTACTTAAAAACTTGTTTTACCACCTACTTTGACCCGCATGGTTAATTTTCACAGCATTGTACTCAACCAAGTAAGTAGTCATTGACCTTGGGGTCATACAAATCCAGCAAGAATTTGGGTAAGACAGCCAGAATTAGTGTGAAATTCCTATGCCATACCAGCCCAGGCTATACTTAGTATACAGGGAAACACAGTGCCCAGGAAATGTAAGGGGATCCCAATTTTTAGGAAAGCAATAGGCTGTCTTAATCAATAAGCAGAAATATCCCAGGTGATCTCTCTCTGAGGTACTTTACTGACCAAACTGCTTGATGTGAACAAGGAAGGTGTAAGGAGGGATTTACAGTCAGAAATCCACTTGGCTGACTTTTGGCTTCTTTCTGCATTTTTTTTTTTTTTTTGAGAGAGAGAGGGAGGGAGGGAGGTAAGATGATGTCATTGTGCCCATGTGGGGGTCAAAGAACAACTTGTGGCTCTCTCCTTACACCATGTGGGTTCCCGGGACTGAACTCAAGTTGCAAAGCTTGGTAGCAAGCCATCTCTTTAGCCAGGTTTTGTTTTATTTTGTTTTGTTTTATAATAGGTCCATATCTCAAGTTGGCCTCAAGCTATGTGTCTAAGGATGACCTTGAGCTCTGATCCTACCTTCATCTTTCAAGTGCTGGAATTACAGGCATGCGCCACAAGCCCAACTTGAGCTGACTTTTAAAGAGGCCATTCCAAAGTTTAGTAGTATCTGACATCTGACTTAGAGTGTGAACTTCCCACTGAGAATTGGGCTGAACACATTGTTGAGTGCCCTTCGGAGGCACTATGTAATTAGCAAGCTGCAAATGGCCCAGAAAACCAAAACCATGACAGACTCACTGCAAAGGATTTAAAAAATGTAGCTGGAGTCTGCTGGTCAGTCTGGAGCAATAACGCTGTAACCTGAAAAGGTTTCAACACCAGTGAGGCCCTGGAGACAGCTATGACAGGAGGGCATGGTCTGATGTGCTCATTTTTCCAAGAGAAAGATGGGAGGGGGGGCAGATGTAGGCTTAAGTATTGTGTAGTTCAAATGCTATTCCTGTATCCCATCCCATTATCTGGTTCAGTCTTTGTTCTGAGAATTTCCTGTCTCAATGGTGTGTTAACACTGCTCCCCAATTGTCCCCTGATATGCCAATAAAGCATCTTATAGCCAATCCCTGAGCAGGGGAGAGATTAGGGCTGGACTTCCTGCCAGCCAGGGGAGGAGGAGTTAGAGGAGGAAGTAGGGATTGAGCCACTGGCAGAGGTCCAGGAGGCATCAAGAGAGAGAGAGAGAGAGAGCTGGAACAGAGAAAGCTATAAAATGCAAGTATCTCTGGGATGCATGCTGGGAGGAAATCAGATTAGCTTAGAGGGTTAAGAGTAAACTAATAACTGCTCAGGTATTGTGTTGTGAAGCTTACAATTAAACAAACATAAAAGAGTCTCAATCATTTGTGGGATAGCTACATTAAGAGAGAAACTGAGAAACAAAAAGAAAAAGTTTTATAAAGATAACTCTAACAGGCAGAAGTCATACCTCACCTTGTGTGACCTCTTCACTGACATTTGCATAGGTCTGCCTTGTAGTCACCATTGTACCACAAACATGGTCCTTTCTGATACAACTATAATGGTGGCCGTTGCCAGGTACAGCAGAATGATGCGCCAAAGTGATACTAATTGCAGTCTTTTTTTTTTTTTTTAAATGTATATGAATACTCTATCTGCATGTACACCTACATACCAGAAGAGGGCATCAGATCTCATTATAAATGGGTGTGAGCCACAATGTGGTTACTAGGAATTGAACTCAGAACCTCTGGAAAAGCAGCCAGTGTTCTTAACCACTGAGCCATCTTTCCATCCTACTAATGGCAGTCTTGGGTAGTATCATGAAGGCTTGCCCTTATGGTGAATAGCTACATGAGTGACTCAGATAGTTCAGTGGGCTATGTTATTGCATTTTGTAGTCCCAAAAAGGAATGTCACTAACCAGTCTATAGTGTTTATCAAATAAAAAAACTAAACTTTTAGGCTAGAGATGAGTAAAAAACCTAACAGGCTTTAGCAAAGGGACTATCAGCCAGGGACTATGGCCACAGCCCTGAATTCTACATTGATAGTTCTAAGCAACTATCTCCACATTTGGTTCTGTAGGGCTGATACCGAGGACGCTGAGCTATAGCCACGGCTCAAGGGATACTATGACGGCTAAACCTCCAAATTATCAGTGAACCGGGCCCAGCATGGATATGATCTCTTAATGGAGGTCCTCACCAACCAGCAGTTTTGTAGCAGGTGAAGTAGTGAAGGGCAACAGCCATCACTTCTGGTAAAACAGAGATACTGATGGAGCTGTCATTTGTGTTCTTGAATATGACATTTCCACTTGACAATGTGTTTGGTGCTTCCTACCTTAAGTCCAGGTGACACATCCGAAAGCAATAATATCATGTCAGAGTCACAAGGCCTCCATGGGTCAGCCCAGAGTAGTTTTTCAGAGGGGACAAGGAGTCACCAGAGCCTCCAGGTAAATAAATGATGTCTCTTTTTGCCAGACTAATGGGCTAGAATCATTAAAGACTTAGAACTCAAAGGAGCCATTAGGGGGCTGGGACCCAAAGGTACTAATTCGGGTTTCTCTCCATCTATCCCTTCCAGTCATTAGAATAACCTCTACCATTAGGCAGCCTGTTTCCTTCCTGCTTTTCACTAACACGCACAGCCCCTAGTCATTAACTAACCCATAGGCTACCGGGGGATCTGTTTCTCCTTAACCCTAACTCTTGGTCAGAAGCATTTACTTCTAGATCTTAAAGAGTTGTCTCATCTCCAAATCTGGCTTGTGGCACCATTACCTTCCTCCTTAAGGTGACGATCTGTCAACATCCCACCCTCATCCCCTAAACTGGCGAAGGCTTGGGAAGCAGCTGGGATCTTACTCTATTTGCAAGCTAACACACATTAGCCTGATGCTGGCAGAAAACTTGAGGTCCTGGAGTTGGAGACAGAGGATTTTGTTCTAAGTTTCAAAGCATTAAAATGTTCTTGTTCTGGTTTCTGCAGCCCAGTTCCAACTGAGTCACTCAAATAGGCAGATGCTATCTACACTGCAGTGAGCCTCATGCAGAGCTCCTCCCCAACGTTGTCTTTCATAAAGGCTCTTGCTCAAGAGGAGATACCGTTTATCCTCCAAAGCTCTGAGCAAACCTGCCCTTTGCTCTGGTGGAAGATACCATCTCGCCATCTTCTCTATTTATCTCTGAAAACATTACAGTCTGAAGGTAGTTAGAAAAACAAGCAGGGCATGGTGACCTGTCTAATGAATCCTTAAGTAAAGAAAGTGGACCTCCCCAGATGTTATTCACGGACAGACCAGACTCTTGCACCAGCTGCTGAGAATGCATTTCCAAGCACACTCCTTTCTTCTTCTAACTCATCTTGATTTCCTAGGAGGGTAAGCATGTCTTGCATAAGGCCCGTGTTGTGCCAATCATCAGCTACCCAATGGCAATTTAAGAGATGTCAGCAAAGGACGGGGATAATTAAACATTTCTAAGATGATGATGGTCAGATAGGCCAGTGAGTCTCACCACCTATCATTAACTCACTAGAGGGACACGAGGCATCCACTTGTCAGCAGTTCTTAATGGGCGATAATGGACATTAACTGAACAAATCCTAAACTAAATGTTCTTATTCCTTTTTTTAGTCTGAATACAGCTCGCACATAATCACACCCATAATATCCTTATCATGACAAGCTAACAGCAATAAGATTAACCTACTTTTGATAAATACTGAAAGTTTATATGGTACTTGAAACTTTGGGAATAAGATACACTTTAGAAAGATCTTGTCAGGCTGGAGAGATGGCTCAGCAGTTAAAAGCACTGACTGCTCTTCTAGAGGTCCTGAGTTCAATCCCCAGCAACCACATGGTGGCTCACAACTATCCATAATGAGATCTGGTGCCCTCTTCTGGCCTGCAGGTGTGTACATACAAGCAAAATACTGTATACATAATAAATAAAATTTTTTTTAAAAAAAGATCTTGTCCTTAAAATTCAGGGCCAAAAAAAATACTTTTTGAAACAGAGTCTCTTTGTGTAGCTCTGGCTGTCCTCAAACTCACTTGGTAGACCAAGCTGGCCTTGAACTCAGAGACCCACCTGCCTCTGTATCCCAAGCGCTGGAATTAAAGTTGTGCCTGGCTCCAGTAACTATGTCTTAACATTTCTCTGAACATAAAAGTTCTAGTAGTTAGAAAATGCACTATAGCCAGGCATGGTGGCACACACCTTTAATCTGAGCACTTGGGAAGCAGAGGCAGGGGGATTTCTGTGAGTTCAAAGGCAGTTCTTGGACAGCCAGGAACAGACAGAAACTTCGCCTTAAAAAAAAAAAAAAAAAGTTCCTGCTTATCTAGTCCCCCAGCAATCAACCACAAAACAACTAACTACTCGATCAATATTAACCATAAAGGGCTAGAGATTTGGCTCAGCGGTTAAGGGACTGGATGCTCTTCCAGAGACCTGGGTTCAATTCCCAGCACCCACATGGCAGCTCACAACTGTCTGTAACTCCAGTTCCAGAATCCGACATCCTCACGCAAATACACATGCAAGCAAAACACCAATGCACATTAAAAAATAATAAGGAGCAGTATGAAGAAGCAGCGAGAGTGACCTCGGAACAGACCAAACGCGTACGCCACTGTATTCCCACGTTTAGCACCGATTCCCCCACCGCCGCCATGCCCAAAGGAAAGGCCGAAGGGGATGCTAAAGGAGATAAAGCCAAGGCGAAGGACGAGCCACAGACAAGAGCTGCAAAGTTGTGTGCTAAACCTGCTCCTCCAACGCCAGGACCCAAGCCTAAGACAGGAGAGAAGGTGCCCACGGGGAAGAAGGGGAAAGCTGATGGCGGTAAGGATGCGAATAACCCGGCATAAAACGGAGACACCAAAACAGACCAGGCACAGAAAGCCGAAGGTGCTGGAGATGCCAAGTGATGTGTGTGCATTTTTGATACTGTGTACTTCTGGTGACTAGAACAGTTTGAAATACAATTTTTTATCAGGTTCTATAAAAGCAGAATTTTGTTTTACTTTTTTTTTTTTTTTAAGCTATGATGTTAGCACACAGAACACTTCATTGTTTGGGGGTGGAAAGGAATGAGTGTCACTAACAAAATGTCTCCCAAGCTGGATCGATGATGGGAAACATCTTTCCCTGGTAATTTTGAAAGATTCCTGTTGGCTCCCAGGGGAGATGCCCTGGTGTTGACATATGTGGCCACCATGGCACAAAATGCCCTATGGTGTGGGAAAACTCTAAATTCACGTTTTGTATCCTCCTCCCCTGTACCATCAACATAGATTTAACTCCCTTAAAACCAGAGACCTTTTGGAACCTGACCCCCCAAAAATTGTTTTTCCACTCTTTTGGGCGATCTGGACTTTGCAGTGACGTCACTGAGTCTCCTCAGAAGAGCAGTGGTTCCTTTTATAAAAGATTGTGGATCTTCAGATTGATAATTCTGCCATTTTCATTTCATTTCCTGAAAGTCAGGGTCGGCTTGTGAAAAGTTGTTAAACAACATCCTTAATGTGAAATGTTAACCCTCAGTCTAAGCTACTTCCCCCTTTTCAAAGCATTGAACGAACTTGATTTCATTAAGTTTTACAGTGGCTTTCTCATTGTGGCAGTCTGTCCAAGAAGGGAGTTTGGAAGTTCTTGTATACTGTTAATGATTGTCTGCCCATGTTCTGCCTGAAATACCATGATTGTTTATAAAAAGTATCTTTAATAAAGCTGGATACAGTTAGGCTTGGAAATAATAATAATAATAATAATAATAATAATAATAATAATAATAATAATAA
>OU015742.1:150139954-150156971 GCA_907169655.1 Acomys percivali
AATAATAATAATAATAATAATAATAATAATAATAATAATAATAATAAAAATGCTAGTGTCCCTTCACCTTCACTATTTCAATAAAATAAACAGTTTTTTTAAATTTAACCATAAAAGAAAGGATACACTGCTACATTTTTTCTTTCAATTTAATGAGTTTACATCAAAAAAAATTAAGTAGTCATTTTACATCTAAGGAATAAAAACCTTTTTTAAAAAATACAAAGAGTGAAAGGATTTTAGGCATGTCTTTTGGCTATGGTTCTGAACAATTTATCTCACTGTATCTTATCACAATGTGCGAATGCATTTCACAGCACCTGTTACAAACGTCAAAATTAACTTTTAAGCAAATACACTGTCAATATTGCCTCAGAGAAAACTGATTTGCCTTCCACAATAAAGCTCTATAGTATTACCTAAGCATTACACAAGGCGGCCACCAATCATCCACTCACAAGAATCATCACCAAAGGTGGTTGGAAATAAGTCCACATAAGAATTAAATATCTAAAAGGTGAAATGTTCCTTGTATTAATTTTAGCAAGATCTTTACTTTTTCATTCCTAAGAAACACTTCAATAGTTTTAGAGCAAAAGCTGTTAAGAGTCTAGGGAGCTAAAACCATACTCCTGAGTTCAAGCTTGCAGATAAATCTTTTTGTGATTCTCAAAGTATCCTCCCTCCCATCCCCAAATTCAGTATTGTTTCTTACAAAACTTTGGTCAAGAGTAGAAATATATCCAGGCAGATGTATACGCCATACAATAGCAAGAACAGTAAAACCCAACTAATGACCTTGGGTTTGAAAAATAGAAGGCAATTAAGATGTACTCAAAGTTACAATAAGAAAAGCTTTCACTGAATAATATTGAAACAGTCACAAAGGTTAAGAAAATACTGATATCAAAGTACAAATGACTACAATGTTAAAATAGACAAAAGCTACTATACAAGAGCCTCTTGTAAAATCAAAAAGAAAGGACACAACACATGAGTCAGGATGATTTTCCTGTTCTACTCATGAATTTTAGTCTCTGTATTTATAAGGTTGGTTATGTTGACATCCGTAGAGCATCTTACATCAGATGAGGTCTCATTCCAACTTCACAAGGTTATCTTCCCCAGGAACCTCTGGATCCTGGTCACATCTTCGTCACTGTACAATTTCAAAGTAATGCAATATCGCCATGATGTGCTGGGGCATGAAGACATAGCCGGTATACAGTGCCATCCCCACAACAGAAACCAGCATTGAATCTGCATGATGGTTAAGGAAAGTTGGTTTTCATAGTCTATTCAAAAACTAAATCCAACAGTTTTGTTTGTTTTTAAGCAACCAACCATCACTAGTAAAGTGCATATTCACATAGTATGTTTTATATTTATCAAGTATGTATAAAAAACCAATATTGCAGAGATCAGATATTCACCATTACAACATCCTAAGTGGGGTTATTAGCCCATTTCACCTCTATCAGCATCACAAAAAGTCAGTACTATTACTCTCCCTATTAGACAGAGGTGAAAACATTAGATGGCTTAAAATTAGGTATATATAGTGTTCTAACAAGTGCATACTGGCGCTGGGAAAATGGCTCGGCTGTTAAGAGCACCAGCTGCTCTTCAGAGGACCTATGTTCAATTCTCAGCAACCACATGGCAGCTCATCCCTCTTCTGGCCTCCATGGTGCATAGACATACATGTGGGCAAAATGCCCATACATATAAAATAAAGAGGAAAAAGAGAAAAAAAAAAGAAACAAGTGCAGAGAGTATGATTATATTTAATAACTTCATAAGTGTATCAATTTAAGCAACAGGAAGAAAGAATGTCTGATCTAAGTATTTTAAGTTTAAACTACCATGTGGCAGAAAGCACTGACTTTGAAATTTGGGTCTGTCTCACCAGCACTAAGAGTTTTTTGAGTTGTTTGTTTGTCTGTTTGTTTGTTTTTTCAAGACAGGGTTTCTCTGTGTATCCTTGGCTGTCCTGGACTCATTTTGTAGTCCAGGCTGGCCTCGAACTCACAGCCATCTGCCTGCCTCTGCCTCCCAGAGTGCTGGGATAAAGGCATGCGCCACCATGCCCGGCTAACCCATAGCTTTTTGATTTTTGCTTTTTTATGAGATGATAGGGGTTAAGTAAGCAGTGTGCTCACTACAAACTAATATTTTTATAACAGTTCATCTGGCAAATCTCTTCATGAAGAGCTTTTGTATGGGATGTTTACTGTAGTTATTACTCATCAGAGGCTGAGAAAACATTGACTTGTCCAGGACCAGACTGAAAGCAGAGATCAAAGCAAGACTGAGAACCTAAACTCATTTACATCATGGAGCAAATGTAACTGAAAACGCTCTTACCATCTTTTTTTGTTTGTTTGTTGTTGTTTTCAAGACAGGGTTTCTCTGTGTAGCCTTGGCTGTCCTGGACTCACTTTGCCAACCAGGCTGGTCTCTCACTCAGAGATCCACTTACCTCTGCCTCCCTGAATGCTGGGATTACAGGCGTGGCACCCAGCTTCTCTCACCACCTTTTAACCTTAAATTGTACTCTCCCTTTGATCTTTCTTGTGTGTGTGTGAGGGGGATGGGAGTAGTGGGAGGTAAGGAACAGGGTCTATGTATCCCTGGCTGTTCTGGAACTCATTAGATAGAACAGGCTCGTCTTGAACTCACAGAGACCTGCCATCCTCTGCCTCCCAGTGCACCACCACACTGGCATCTGATCTTGCTCATCCTTAAACCTCTACATTTCTCTTTATCATTTCATTTCTTTAACATGAACAAACGAACAAAATGTCCACTTACTGACTCCTTGTCATTAGCATCTGACCTCTACCTACCCACACTAACTGTAGCTCCAGTGGCCTCCTATCAAACCAATGGCCAACTGGGACACTGGCTTGGTCCTTGCTACACTAACCCTCCTCTTCTGGGCTGAGGTGTCTCTCTGAGGCTCTCATCTCCATCACCAGCTCCTGTGTGTTCCCCTGTCCATCCCTTGTGTGTAGGATGATGAAGAGTGGAGTCTGCTTTTCTTCCAAACACCCATCTGAAGTCTGATGAGTTAAGTTTGGTTTTTGGTTTACTGCTGAAGGTCGAACCAGGGCTGTGGGCATGCTAGCTCACTTGCACTGAGCTTCATCGCCAGCCTGTTAATTTCTGCAGTACAGGTGTGTAACTGTTTGCCTACTCAAGCAATCAGAAGCTCCTCTGATCCTTCTTTCCACGTTCAAATTACCTAAGACTTCCCAGCTCTCCAGTCCCTACAAAAAAAAAAGTGCCATATCTCATCTCTCCTTTCCTCATCAATGATAAATGATGAAGGCAATTTTAGTCCTTACTTGTTTGTATATTTGGACCTACTATAGGTCATAGCTCTCAGAAATAGAATAAACAACCATCAGTTCTGACAAAGATAAACAGAAATTATTGAAATTCATCTGAACGTCTTCGTTATAGGTTTTTTTTTTTCTTAAGACTTATTTGTAGGCTGCTGGACATGATAACTCACACCTTTAATCCCAGCACTTGGGAGGTTGAGGCAGGCAGATCTCTGTGAGTTTGACGCCAGCCTGGTCTACATAGTTCCAGGACACCTGAGCCACAAAGAGAGACCCTGTCTCCAAAAGCCGATGTCAAACATGGTGGGAAATGCCTGTAATCCCAGCACTCAGGAGACAGAGGCAGATGAATCTCTGAACTCAGGGTCACCGTGGTCTACAAAGTAAGTTCCTGGACAGCCAAGGCTATATAGAAAAGCCCTCTCTGCTTTACTGCAGAAGGCAGCATAGTCCTCAGTAAAACTGCCCTTCAAGGGTTGAATACTTGCTACCCCAATTCAGACCTGTTTGGCATTTCCCACAGCTACCCTGCTTCCTAAGTGTTATGATTTGTAATATAATCCTGGGGTGCCACTGACCTTCTGGATTGGGTTTTTAAATACAAGAGAAAAAAATATGAGATTCCTCTTTCTTCATTAACATTTTAGGATCCTATTTATTTGGAGAGGACATTGAGTTATCACATCTCAATCATCCTTCAAGTCATCTTCTATTGGAGACATACACAAAAGGGGGAAAAAAAAGCAGGATGTGGTGGTGCACACCTTTAATCCCAGCACTTGGGAGGCACAGGTAGGTGGATCTCTATGAGTTCAAGGCCAGCCTGGACTACAAAGAGAGTCCAGACCAACCAAAGCTACACAGAGAAACCTTGTCTTGAAAAACCAAAACAAACACACACACAGACACACACACACACATACATATAGAGAGACAGACAGACAGACAGAGACAGAGACAGAGAGATAGAGAGAGACAGAGAGACAGAGACAGAGAGGGGGCCTCTTATGAGTTAAGATGTAACCATAAAAGCTGGTCTCTGCCACTGGACCAGATCTTGCTGAGCCCCTGCTCCTAACTGCAGGACACAATATGTTAGAGTCACCCCATAATCACTACAGCATCAGCAGCCATGTGCCAGGAAGTATGCAGGCTGTGAAGACAAATGTTTGTACAAAGGCTGAATGAAAACAAGTTCCTTATAAGCAAGAGGTAACATAAACATGTTATTACGCTCATGAATATGAGCAAATGCCACCAGGCGTAGACAGCGCAAGTTCCAGGAAAGCCAAGGCTATACAGTGAGACTGTCTCAAAAAATCACGAGCTGGTAAGTTTTCAGCCAGAGAAAGAGAAGAAGAAAAAGGAGAGAGAGAGAGAGAGAGAGAGAGAGAGAGAGAGAGAGAGAGAGAGAGAGAGAGAGAGAGAGAGAGAGAGAAGACTAGGCTAATCCCAGCTGCTTAAAAAAACAAATCCTGTAACAAAGGCAGGAAATGCAGGAAGGCAAGCATCGTTGGGTCAGAAGGAAGGCCAGCAACTAACACTGCCTGTCCCAAACAATAACCCAGCCCTTGCTGTTCACAAGACTTGGAAAACTGAAAAGCAGTTTTCTCTCTAGGAAAGTGGGGACTTCTATTCGGCGGGGAAGGGTCACCCTGCTTTACCACCATACAGCCACTCAGTGCTTTGAGGCTCTGATCACACTGCTCAACTCAGAAAGCTGTCAAACAATCCAGTCTTTGGCGAGTTTTTTTGTTGCTGTTTTTGTTTTTTGAGACATGGTCTCTCTGTAGCCCTGGCTATCCTGAAACTTCCGCTGTAGACTAGGCTGTCCTCCAATTCACGATCTGCCTGCCTCTGCCTCCCAACTGCTGGGGTTAAAGGTGTGTGTGCCACCACATGTAGTGCAATCCAACTTTACATGGGTCTAAAATTTTTTTTTTTTATTTTAGCCGGGCGTAGTGGTGCACGCCTTTAATCCCAGCACTTGGGAGGCAGAGGCAGGTGGATCGATGTGAGTTCGAGGCCAGCCTGGTCTACAAAGTGATTCCAGGATAGCCAAGGCAACACAGAGAGACCTTGTCTCAAAAAAAAAAAAAAAAAATTTTAATTATAAAATGCTACTTATCCTTTAAAAGTATTCAAAAGTTTTGATAAATGCAAGTTATTTTAAAGAACTATCTGGGGAGTGTGGGGGGTGCGGGGGACCAACACTCAATTACTAGCAGAGAATACTTAGTGAAAAACAAAGGCCTACACAAAAGCAACTGCCGGCTACACACTTGAGCTCCAAACAGGAAATCTTCATTTGCCCTCTTCACCACAAGCAGCCGGAGATCCTCCCCAATAGAAATATTAAGGAAGTTTCTTTTCCTCCAATGTATCTTGATACTTTTCTGGCTACCTTCTATGTCAGCAAATGTATGAAACTGATAGTGTTACAGGCCTGTGTGGGCCACCTGATCAGCCATTCTCAGATCATAGTAAATCATATCACATCAACAGCTGACATTAGCGTTCAGCAAGAAAAGCCCATCCCCTGCCTGTCTGCAGTGCGCCGATGACAGGACCCAAGAAAGAATATCGTTTTCACTAACCGGAACTTTACAATGAACTCTTCACAAACTAAGAGAAAAATAAAATCTATACGCTGCTGGGAAGGTGGGTGAAAGCCCTTGCTTCCGCTAAACCTGATGCCCTGAATTGGATCCCTGAAACCAACATGGTAAAAGGAGAGAACCCGCTCCCAATAGGTGCCCTCTGCTTCCACACACATACAAGCACATAAGCCCACACAAAAATAAATAGCTTTAAGAAAACAGAAAAATCATCCCGCTGAAATGAACACTGGCATGCCCTTAAAAAAAATCTTCACTTGAAACAAACCCCTGGAAATCATCTGTAGCTCTGCTTCCAGACACCAGTTTACAAACAGTTGTATATTTTCATAATTACAACTGTCTGTTGCCTTCACAAAGATTTAAAGCTCCAGCAGTGGGAGAAAGGGCTATGTGGGAGTGAGGTTTCCCATACTACAGTCCATAGGTCTAAAATACCAGTTAGCTTCCATGCCACTGGTTCTGTTTCAGTTCTCATGGGCCCTTCTTTCTTCCTCTTTTTGGGGGGAAGCAGTTCAGATCCTCCCTGGAACTGGAGTTACAGACAGGTGTAAAACCCCTTGTGGGTGCTAAAAACTGAACCTTTGTCCTTTTGAGAGTAGGAGGCGCTCTTTACTACTACCCCCGCCCCCCTCCATCCCCCTATCTCTCCAGCCCCTCAGATGGGATGTTTCATCTGTGAGGGAAGCCAGTCTAGAGGGCAAAGACAGACAACCTTCAGCAGGAACAACCATCTCTGAGCTCAGCTGCTTGCTGCACAGGCAGCAGTCCTTTAGATTCTATTTAAAGAAAATTAGAAATTAGCACCCGCAGCAGAGCTGCTCCCAGAGACGCATCTCAAGACCAGCCCGGCTCTCAGCTGACATTGATGGTGCTGTGTCCCACAGAGCATCTATGGCAACCTTAAATCCCTGTCACAGCCAATATTGCCACGGGTCACTGTCCATGCATTTCTAATGAACCCTGGGGCAGCTTTCAGCCACGCAGGGCTAATCAGGTTGGTCCCCAAGATGACAATGAGTGTTTCTGTTAGGGCCTATTCACTAAGTTCAATAAGTGGCCTGTATAAATACTGCCTCCCAAGAAACCCTGTTATTTGGGGATTGTTAAGAACACACATAATGTATGCTGGCCAAAATGTATGAGTAAAACTTCTACTTGCAACTACTGATCATAAATTCTCTTTCAAACACTCTGTAACTATTTCAAGCATTCCAACATATACTCTGTCTGGTAGCTCTGAACCCTAGCTTTTGATTATTAAATATGAACATCTCTATTCTTTATTAAAAGAGAGAAGAAAGGAAGGAAGCAAGCAAGCAAGCTGGGACCTGGCACTGTACACCTTTAATCGCAGCACTCAGGAGGCAGTGGCAGGCAGATCTCTTGAGTTCAAGGGCAGCCTGGTTTACAGAAGAAGTGTGAGGACAGCCAGAGCTATACAGAGAAACCAGGTGTGGTGAGACACATGTCTTTCTTTAATCCCAGCACTCAGGAAGCAACGGTAGGCAGATCTCTGACTTTGAGGCTAGGTAGTGAGTCCCACGCCAGCCACGGCTGTATGTTGAGACCCTGTCTCCAAAATAACAAGGGAAAATAAAAGAATGAATCTATCTTAGTTTTTCTCAAAAGAGCGCCAGCATTCAAGGCTTAACAAGACCCTCGGTCATTGCTACTAACAAAAATGGCTGGTATCACAAGCTGAAATACTATGGAAGACAGACCAGGGGTCATACTATACCACCTAGGACTTGCCAGACCTTCAGCATAGTCTCCATTATTTTATACCTTCCCTAAAAACTACTAAAGAAAATGTTACGTAATAGCCTCAGGAGTCCAGCTTGTAGATCCTCTAACATTCTCAAGACAAAGGCAGTGCAAAATAAACCAAAGCTTGGAAACTGGGAAGGGAGGAGACAATCTCCCCGGAAGTTAGGACAGTTTATGACAATCAGTTATTGGATCTTCTAAGAGGATCTGAGAACTTCCCTTGGCCACCAGGTCTTCCCGTCTCCCTCCTCACACTCTCCCGTGTTCTTCAACCTCCTGGGGACACAAAAAAAACCTCTAACACAGCAAACAAAGGGATAATAACTAACTTGGGTTTTACTTTCATTCAGATAATAGACATCTGGCACAGCACCAAGCCTTGGAGACAAGAGTGTGTATATTAACACAATTTTCTTATGGGTTGGTTTGGTTCTGTGTTTTGGGCGGACAGGGGTTCATGAAGCTAAGGCTGGCCTCAAACTCACCAAGCAGCTGAAGCTAGCCCTTAACTTCTGATGCTCCTGAAGCTACCTCCCCAAGTACTACGATTACAAGCATGCACCACCACACCTAGCCATGCACACAGTTATTTGAATGGGAAAACAAAACAGGCACTTTTTTTTTCCTGATAGAAATTAAAACTGAGTCCCCTCCCTCCCACCCCTCACTGTCCCACACCCACACCCACCCTTTGAAAATAGGGTTTCTCTGTGTAGCCCTGCCTATTCTAGAACTCACTGTGTAGATCAAGATGGCCTCAAACTCAGAAATCTGCCGGTCTCCACCTCCCCAGTGCTGGGAATAAGGACATATGCCCACATCGTGCAGCTTAAAGCTAATTGTTTGTTTCTGTTTGGCTTCACAGTACAGACTGGTTTTGCCAATCAGTTATGCATTGAACATTTTCAATGAATTGTATGAGAAAAAAAAAATATTTTAAAAGTATACAGAATTGGGCTGGAGAGATGGCTCAGAGGTTAAGAGCATGACTGCTCTCCCAGAGGTCCTGAGTTCAGTTCCCAGCAACCACATGGTGGCTCACAAACATCTATAATGAGATCTGATGCCCTCTTCTGGCATGGAGGCATACTGCAGGCAGAGCGCTGTATATATAATAACAAATAAATCAATCTTTTTTTAAAGTATAAAATATAAAAATATGTGTACAAAAAAGTTCTTTCTAGGTATCTACATTTACTACAAAAGACTCATGTCAACATAAATAAACAAGGGAATACATTGTCCACCTTTTTTTTCCCCCCTTTAGGGGTATTACATGAGCCAAGTCTGAAGACCATGGTACTAGATGGTTTCACCATAATAATTTGTGGACTGCTGCTGCTATTGTTTTAGGACTTCTATTCCATCCACTTGGCCCTTCCTGATAATAGGAAACCCCATCCATTCCTACACTGGGAAAGAAAGCCAAACAGAGGTAATGGCAGAAAATACACAACAGCAGCACAGTGGCCCACGCCCACCAGAACTCAAGAAGCTAAGGCAGTTAGAGGCAAGTTTGGGCAACATAGGCAAGCCTGGCTACATAGCTAGATTCTGTCTCAAAAACACTCAAAATTTAGGACAAATTTAAAATTCTAGCATTCAACTGATTTCAGTTCCCCATAATTTAGAAAAGTATGGAAATGACTTTAGTCATGTTAACCAATTAGTTAAAAACATCAAAACCAAAACCTGAGGCATTAGGTTTCCTTTCACAATTTCTGTCTCCATCTTCAAAATAGGACACTATTTCTATTACAATATAGCACAGAAGAACCTTACACTGTTGCCAAGGTAGCATTTATTCACATGCCAACAAATGTTTCAAAGCATATAGGTGTATACTAAGCTCTACCATTAACCTCTGACTTAAAGAGTTTCAAATTTACCTCAACACTGTTTCTCGCTCTGTTGCTCTGTTTCCCTCCCCTCCCTTCTCCTTCTCCCTCCCCTCCCCCCCCCCCCCCCCCCGTCTCTCTCTATTATGTAGCCCTGGCTTATACCCTCTTGAATCAGCCTCCTGAGCATTACTAATGAGTCATGAACCACCACACCTGGCTTCAACTTTTTTTTAATTGTAGTAAAACGATTTTCAGTCAAGATTACCTGCTGCTATTGAGAAGTTCCAACTAATCATGCATTTAAATACACATTTTACCTGACCTATCTACGAAATCAAAAGACCAAACGGAAGCTACAGCTAAGCGATGTGGGAACTCAGCAAAATATCTTACAACCAGCTAATATTTTTCAAGGGTCAGCTCCAAACAGCCTCATGCTATTTCAACACCAGCACCCTTGTGAATGCTCGGGATGAAGCTCTTGCACCTCGGCCATCAGAATGCAACGATATTATTTGCTGAAGTTGTTTCTACGGAAGCTAAACCACAACGGGAAGCTGAGCCTGGACGAAATAAACATGTGATTTGAAATATTAGATTTATATTGGGGGGGAGGGGAGGAAGAGGAGAAAGAATGCATTGTTAGCATTTGGTCCACATGAATAATGTCAGAGGATATCAGCATAGACATTGGGTGACAACAAACATCAGACTTCACAACCGTGAGCTAGTCGCCGGGGCTGTTAAAATTAGGCGAGGTAAGGGTACACACAAAGTGCTCCTCAGCAAAGTCATCACAATTCTTAACTGTTTATAAACTATACAACAAAGCAGTTTGAAACCCATCTACAACTAACCACAAAGTCTTTTCCCGGCACAGCTCGTACCTATGATGCAAAGTCATAAATAAAACACATCTTTTTAAACTGTCTGCTTCCCAAAACCGTATGGGAGTGTCACGACCACGTACTCATAACCTGGTGAACTAGTTAGAGTTTTATCGTTCCAACGCCAATCAAATCATTAACAGCTAAGGGTTAAAGACGCCCAAGCCCGGAGAGATTTGCTTCACCGGCATCATCTCTGCCTCCTATCAGAGGACTGAAGAAAAGACAGGCTCGGCCGAAGCAGGGAACGGAAGCACCAGAGGAGAGGTAGCCCTCCAGATTGCCTGCAACAATCAGGACGACTCCACCTTGGGCAGGGGAACTGCGCCCTAGACCCCGATCTCCACGGTTCCACCTCCCGTGGTCCCCAAGACCCCCAAACCCGGCGCGCGCGCCCCTCCACGTCCTGACCAAGCCAGGCCAGGCCACACAGGATACTGAACACGGTCCTCTCCCAGGGCTCCAGCATGTAGAGCGCGGTGACCAGCAGATACTGGTAGTAGAACCAGGACATTTGCTTCCAGGCCCGCGCCAGCGCCATGCCAGCCATGAGCCTCCCGCGACGAAGCAGCGTCAGGCCGACCCGCGGCCCGCTCACCTCCTAAAGTCCCAGGCCTCGGGGCCCGCCCGCCACCACCCCGCGCCCATTGGCCCTGCCGAGCCTGTGCGTCACCGTGTAAGCCCAGCCCCGCGCGCAATCCAGCGGCCACCGCCCGCCCCGCCTGGCCGTCGCTTATTGGCCAGGCGGCCACCTCGCGTGCTCCGGTTCCGCCCCGCGCCTCCCCGGAGAGAGCGCTCCCCAGCCAGGAGGAAACGGTCTGGGTTTGGGCACCTGTTCTGCATCCCGACGCGCCCGGGTAGTAGTTGCAGAACTGGCTTCAGTTTCCACTAGTGTCTTGCCTTAAGAGGTGGGTTCCTTCAGACCAACCCAGAAAGGTTCCTCTAGGAACCAGTGTGTGTAATACCTCTCCTGCCTCCTCTGGGCCAGATGATCACAGGGCTTGGTGAGAATGCAACCAAGGAGTCCTGTGCAAGACAGAATGAGGGATCAAAGAGAAGGCGGATGCCAAGTGTCACCAAGCCAAGGAGGTGTTGAAAACTGTAGAAATGACGTGTGAATCAACTCTTCCCTTTGCCCAGGCACATGCATGAAAACACACCTATACCACATACCCTCACCCCAAGTATTCCTTAACCTAAAGACAAGAGAACTGACCACAAGCAGCTTCCCATTTTTCCGTGGCTGCACCTAGGAAATAACCACGTAGGTCAGGATCAAGAGAAGCGCACTTAATCTAACAGGTTCTAAAGACAGCTTGACATAAGCGGGTGAGCTGTCTCCCCTCCTAAGATGCACTCCTAAGATTTTTCTACCTGCAGTGATACCAGCTGTATTCCACTCTTCTGGAAGTTCATGAACTGAGTGTATAATAACATAATTAAGTGACCTGTAACTTACATGTTTAAAAGTTTTAAGTGCACTAATTTATTTATTTATTTATTTATTTATTCAAGGTTGACAGATATTACTTAAAAGTATCAAGTGTTCTTTATGAGCAAAGGTCTTACAAACAACAATAGACTCAGCCGGGAGGTGGTAGCGCACGCCTTTAATCCCAGCACTCGGGGAGGCAGAGCCAGGCAGATCTCTGTGAGTTCTAGGCCAGCCTGGTCTACAAATAAGAGTCCAGGACAATCAAAGGCTACACAGAGAAACCCTGTCTCGAAAAACAACAACAAAAAAAAAACAACAAAAAACAATAGCCTGAGATCTGCTTTCACAAAGTGGCTAGTCTACTCGAGAAGGCAGGCAAGTAACTACAGTGAATAATAATAAAAGATGTCTGTGTTCTGTGTATTAGGTTGGAAGGGTAAAGGTTTCTGGGAAACAGTGCATGAACTAACTGCCAGAGGAGGAGTACTAATGGAAACGTGAGTGGGTTAAAGAGAAGAGGGTGACAGATGTTTCAAGCACAGAAGAAATAACACCCCTACATGAAAGTCTGGTGTTTGGTTCCAGAGCTAAGGCTCCCACTAGTCCAGTGAGTAAGCCTAAGAGAGCCATTACTCAGTCTCAGATCTTTTGATGGTTTTTGGTTTTGGTTTTGGTTTTTGGAGACCATATGCTCTAGTTTGTTTTCCTGGTGCTGTGGGAAACACCATGAAAAACAACAACAACAACTTGGGTAGGAGTTCTATTTCACCTTACAGTGTTTACAGACTATCACTGAGGGAAGCCAAGGCAGGAACTTGAGGCAGGAGGCTGAAGCAGAAGGCACAGAGGAACACTGCTTAGTAGCATGCTCTCTCTGGCTTGCTCTGCTTTCTTTCTTTCTTTTTTAATATTTTATTTATTATTTATACAATATTCTGCCCACATGTGTGCCTGCCCACCACAAGAAGACACCAGATCTCATTACAGATGGTTGTGAGCCACCATGTGGTTGCTGGGAATTGAACTCAGGACCTTTGGAAGAACAGACGGTGCTCTTAACCACTGAGCCATCTCTCCAGCCCCTCTGCTTTCTTTCTTAAACAGCCCAGGTTTACCTGCCTAGGAATAGCACTGCCTATAGAAGGCTGGGCCAAGCCCACCAACCGTCAATTGAGACACTTCCCCCACAGACCAACCTGATGTAACAGTTCCACAACTGAGGTTCCCTCTTCCTGGGTGATTCTAATTTTTGTGGAAATGACAATAAAAACTAACCAGTATATGGGGCCTCCCTATGTACCCCAGGCTGGCCTTGAACTGACAGTAATAATTTACCTTTCTCAGACTCGAAAGTGTCGGGATTACAGGCATGCACCAACCACACCTGGATTTATCGTTCAGATACGTGATGGTAAGAAGTAAGCTCAGAAATCAAACTGGATCTGAGCTGGAAGTTTCTTCATTCTTGCTTTCTTTTTTCTGTCATTCATTCATTCTTTCTTTCTTTTATCCCTTCAAGACAGGGTTTCTCTGTGTAGTACTGGCTGTCCTGAAACTTTTTCTATAGACCAGGCCAACCTCAAACTCACAGAGATCCTCCTGCCTTTGTCTCCTGAGTGCTAGGATTAAAGGTATGCCACACCACTGTCCTGGCTCTTGGCTTGCTCCCATTGTGCCAAAAGATATAAGCCACTGAGGGAGAAAATCCATCAATGGTTCTACCCAGTTGTGAACCTTGTGAGCTACAATACTAACCTGCCAGGCAAGACAGGCTTACTGGTACAATAATGGCATGTCTGTTATGGGGATAACCAACTACTTTCTAACAAGATTTTATGCCTGCTCCACAAGAGAGAATTCTGACACTGTGAATCTGTTCAAAAGTCCATGGCTGGGAAGATCATAGGCCCAAGGAAGAAGCCTACTACTGTTGTTTGCTAAAGAAGGTTCTAATTAAACTGGCTTTACATAATTACATTCATATCCAGCCTTGGTCAGAGAAACTTTGGTTTGCAGGAGTAACAATTAAATCAAAGACTCATAACTAGTCAAAGTGCTGAGAATAAGTGACTGCAGAGTGCTCAGCTGTTGCAGAATATTTGATACCATTGTGAATCCCAAGATTGTGAACTGAAAAAACCTATTTCTTCTTTGGTGTGGCTCAGCCTTAACATACACCTTTAACCCAAGAGCTTTCTGTTTACTGTTAACAAGTATTTGTGGTGGGGCTCAGCCCTAGTACACACCTTTAACCCAAGAGCTTTGCATAAACAGGATTAAATAATGTTGACCCTAGGTCAAGAGGCAGAGAAAGCACCCAGCTGCCCTTCCAACTCAGCCAGCATCCCAGAAGAAAAACCCTTCCTACTCAGCTTATGTCCCAGAAGGAAAAAGTTCTTTCTCTTCTCCACACTGTCTTATATACCCTCAATTCAATGTCCCTCCCTTCTGTTACTCCCTGTCAGCTAGTTTTTACACATACACACAAATGTAATTTTGAAAAAAAAAAAAATTAAGAGCTGGGCATGGCAGAGCACCACTTTAATCCCAGTGTGTGGACCAGCCTGCTTTACATATCAAGTTTGAGGACAACCAGAGCTATGTAATAGAGAGATCCTGTCTCAAAAATAAAATAAATTTTTAAAAAGATGAAGTGTTCCAAGAACTGGGAATGGGCCATGTTTGTTTCTTTGTCTTGTTTTTATGTAGCACTGATACTAGGTAAGATCTGTGCCACTGAGCCACATCCCTCCAGTCCTTTTTTAAACTTGGGGTTTTTTTTTTTTGTTTGTTTGTTTGTTTTTGTCTGAGTGCCTGTCTGATTACATTCAGACACAGTCTCAGTAACTTGCAAAGCTGGCCTTGCACTCACACTGCAGTCCAGATTGACCCAGAACTTGAGGTATTTCTCTCTCAGTCCCCCAAATAGCTGTGATCACTACCATGCCACCAGCCCCAGCTTGCAAGAATAGCATCAGAAAAACAGACATTGTTTGGATAATAGATTTGTAGACTGTGTAAAAATTGTCTCCGTATTATTCAAATGCTGATTTCTGTACCAGTGCAGTTCTGATTCAGACCAGACTTTGGCACTGTCATTTTTATGAAGCATCTCCTGCCTCAATGTTTTGTAAACATCATTCTCCATCACCTTCTGATTTGTCAAATAAAAAGCTCAACAGCCTATAGCTGGACAGGAGAGTTAAGGTGGGGCTTCCAGGCCCAGAGGTAGGGACGAAAGAGACAGGGAGTCACCATCAGAATACAGATGAAGAAGCAAGTGCCAGAGCAAGACTAAGACGGCAGGTGACAGGCCACATGGCAGGTAGGGGTCAGGCTAGTGTTAGAATACCTGAGTATCTACCCAGCTATAGAACCTGAAGCTGTTAATAAATATAAATGTCTCTATGTCATTATTCAGAGCAAGAGTGAGCATATAGAAAAGAACAACTTGCATTTTATATTTGGCATCCAATTTCAGCACAGAATCCCTGCTTAGACACTAGATTCAGGCATTAGGCCTGAGCTTTGGCTCAGGACCCGGGAGCCGAACCACAGAGTCAGGCAATGGCATGCTTGCCAGACAGGAAGCCTAGCCCATTAAGAACAAGCTGAGTGTCCCACGAAAGCCTTCACTTACCAGGAAACTGGGACAGAGAGGAGGACACCCTATTGGGACTCTAGATGAGAGAACCATGTGAGAATAGCAATGTAGAAGGATCCAGTGGGTCCTAGAAAGCTACAAGTAGAACATTATGATAGGCAGATTTGGGCCAAGGGGTCCCACTCAAACTAAGGCACCAGGCAAGGACAATACAGGCGGTAAACTTTAAACCCCTACCCAGATCTAGCCAATGGTCAAAATAGTCTCCACACTTGAGTGGAGAGTGGGATATGACTTTCTCACGTACTCTGGTGCCTAACATTTGACCATGTCCCCTGGAGGGGGAGACCTGGTGGCACTTAGAGGAAGGACAGCAGGTCACCGAGAAGAGACTTGATACCCTATGAGCATATACAGGGGAGGTAATCCCCCTCAGGAACAGTCATAGGGGAGGGGAATATGGGGAAAATGGGAGGGAGGGAAGAATGGGAGGATACAAGGGATGGGATAACCATTGAGATGTAACAAGAATAAATTAATTTTAAAAAAATAAAGTAATTACATTTCAAAAAAAAAAAAAAAGAACGAGCTGAGAAGAGGTGCAATACACATCAGCCTAGGTTTCTCTCAAGCACAGCACTGCCCCACCCAGGGGAACTGCCAACTACTGGTGGCTGCAGGCAAACCAGGTCTGTGAGCAGCCAGTGGCAGAGCTGCAGAGATGCTGAAGTCCCGCTAAGTCCACCTGGCCACATGAGCCAATGAAACAGAGAGGTATGTCCCTCACCTTCAATGGCTAACATAATGGGCAATTGATACCTACTCAAGATTTCAAAGGGTTTTTGCCTTGAGTTCTGAAAAGGCTGATTCTGTAATTACACATTTATTAGAGGTGATAGCTATATTAAAGATGCTTTTACAGATTAAAACTGATGATCCTCTGACATATGTGTCCAATAGAGTACAACAATTTTTTAGGCATTGTGGTATAGAACATGTTACATATATATTTTATAATCCTACAGGACAAGCAATTGTAGAGAGACCTAACAGAACTTCAAAGAAAATACTCATAGAACAGAAGGGAGGTTATGAGATCTCCCAGAGATGAGTAAATAATGCTCTATTAAATTTTTAAAAATTTAAATGTCAATGAGACAACTAGCACATTTGGAAAAAAACAAAACACTGGATTTTAGAAAGGACTGCTAAATTAGATCAGTTTATAGATAAACTTCAGAATAGAAGGCGGGGAATGTATTGTGTTGGAGAAGAGGCTTTGTCTTTGTTTCAACGGGAGAGGAAAAGCTTTGCATTCCTTCAAAATTAATAAAGATTAGATTTGACTGGGGGATGCCTCCTGAAGATCTAGGCTGCAGACATGAAGAAGAAGAAGAAGAGGAGGAGGAGGAGGAGGAATAGGAAGAGGAGGAGGAAGAAGAAGAAGAAGAAGAAGAAGAAGAAGAAGAAGAAGAAGAAGAAGAAGAAGAAGAAGAAGAAGAAGAAGAAGAA
>OU015742.1:150156981-150170519 GCA_907169655.1 Acomys percivali
AAGAAGAAGAAGAAGAAGAAGAAGAAGAAGAAGAAGAAGAAGAAGAAAAGGAACAACAAAACAGAGCAAAAGGACCAGACAGCAGGGGCTGGAGCGATGGCTCAGTGATTAAGAGAGCCACCTCCAAAGGTCCTGAGTTCAATTCCCAGCAACCACATGGTGGCTCACAACCATCTGTAATGTGATATGGCTCCCTCTTCTGGCTTGCAGGAGTACATGCAAGCAGAGCACTGTATACATAATAACAAACAAATAAATCAAAAAAAAAAAAGGACCAGACAGCAAAGAACGCAAGACATGAGTCCAGATGATCCAGCCTCACAGATTGCCTCAATAGTTGTTTCCTCAAAAACTCTGCATCCAGAACAACTTCTATGCAGGTAACTGCATCATCTAGCATCACAGACTGTTCCAGTCAGAACTTCAGTTAAGTCTTGCACTTTCCCATCACACAGGGACTAGACCGCAAATGTTACAGCTAGATCTCCCAGGTTTTGACTATTTCCCCAATTTTCTTAGGGCCCCCAAAAGATGTTATCATCCCCAGACGGCAGGAAGAAATTTTAAGAGAATGACACCCCATTTTCAGGAGGTAGGGTAGGTAATTTTTTGACATATGGTGGGCAATGAAAGTTTGTTGTCATTTAGGGGGGTTGGCCACAGTTGTTAATGGTCTTGGTCATGGAGGAAATAAATAAAGGGAAGTTAGGTTCAGGGATCTCTTTATCTCTTTCTTTTTCTTTCCTCTGTCCTTCTTTCTCTCCTATATAGTGCTAGGGGGAAAGGTTGGAGAAGGGGATGAAAAGAAAAAAGGGAGATATAGGAATGATAGGATAAAAGGACAGATTATTAAAGCTAGTTTTAAACTAAAGAGCAACTAGTAGTCTCAACATTTTTACATTGGTATGTATCTTTGTATATTGATACAATTTTAAGGTTACTTTTGTTCCAACATATGATACATATGTTTCAACTCTTGTATAAGATACTGTACCCATGCAACTCATTTAAAAATGTGATATGAAAAAAGTAAAAAAATAAAATTGTGATATGAAGGGCTGAAGAGATGGCTCAGAGGTTAATAGCACTGGCTGTTCTTCCAGAGGTTCTGAGTTCAATTCCCAGCAACCACATCATGGCTCATAACCTCTTCTGGCCTGAAAGCACACATGCAGGCAGAACATTATATATATAATAAATCTTTTTTTTAATGTGATGTGAAGTTCTAGTCCTTTTGAAATCTACTACTACAAACTGTTTAGTATAATTAAGAGATGCAAGTTAGGGGCTTGAGAGATGGCTCAGTGGTTAAGAGCACTGTTTGCTCCTCCAGAGGTCCTCAGTTCAATTCTTAGAAACCACATGTGGCTCACAACCATCTATAGTGTGATCTGATGCCCTCTTCTGGTATGTAGGTGTACATGCAGATAGAGCATTCATATGCATAAAAATAAATAAATAGTTTTAAAAGAAATGCAAGTTCATCTGGGATGTGAGCTAAGTAGGTAGGTCAGCTAGGTGCTTTCTCTGCCTCTCAGAGCTGACAAGTTTTCACCCCAGCATCTGGCTCCTGAGTCTTCATTGATAAAATCAAACAATTTGGGATTTTCTGTTTTTATAACAACATTTTGGCACTCAAACTTGTATGTAGCATGACCCCACAGACAGATCACTCCAGCTGCATACGAACTGAAAAGCCATCAGAATTGATATGTCTCCTGGGAAGTACTCAAGGAGAGAGTTAAGGATGGAAAGTATCATAACAGAAGGCTTTAAAACCCTGTATAGTGCTACTGTAGAAGGCTTGAAAAAAGAGGCAGAAAATGAAAAGCTAAAGGGTTTAGCTGAAATTGTCCCAATACCAATTATAATTATTATCATTTCGGTGTTTTATACTTTATTCTTAATAGCCTTAACGGCTCTCTGTACTCACTCAAAGAAAAAGTGGATTGATAAAATACACCAACGCGCCGCAAGTGCGCAGGCGTCGCCACTCTGCGGCTCTTCCTTGTCCCTGTGCTCCTATGTGGCTAGGGAGGCCGATGGGGGAACAGCATGGCCAGGAACCCCTAGGGCCTGACGCCTTGCAGTTTGATCTCCTTGAAGACATGACATAGAGGAAGAGGGACCAAAACAAGGGTTGGGTGGCCTTCACCCCAGGGGCACAGGTAAGGAAGGAGTCTGTGTCACCAACCGGTTAGAGCTGATAAACATCACGGGTCTTGAGGATGGCCTTGTGGTAAATGGGAAGAGGTCTGACTGTACCCGGCCAGACTCTGTGTCATCAGGGAACAAATGAAGAGTGCAACGTGGAAACCCAGAGACTAAGCAAGATGGGCACATGGCCAAGGCAGGGTTCCCGGAATAGTCGAATGCAAGTGGCAAACTGCAAAAGAAGAAGAAGAAGAAGGAGAAGGAGAAGGAGAAGGAGAAGGAGAAGGAGAAGGAGAAGGAGAAGGAGAAGAAGAAGAAGAAGAAGAAGAAGAAGAAGAAGAAGAAGAAGAAGAAGAAGAAGAAGAAGAAGAAGAAGAAGAAGAAGAACGAGAGAGAGAGAGAGAGAGAGAGAGAGAGAGAGAGAGAGAGAGAACCCTCAGAAAATGGGCTAGAAGATATTGATCGCATTTTAGTGAGGATTGAAGACAGCAGTGGGTCCAGGCCCCCAAGACCCTCCTCCACTGAGATCCAGGAAATACGTACTGTTTGCGGGGCACAGACACTTGAATCCAGATACAGAACTGAAAAGGTATTTTCGTGCTCGAGCGGTCCTGGGAGAGCAGTGACCTCAACAGAGGCAGCGTGTGTATCCCAAGTTTGCATGGCTAAGAGCACTTAGCCCTGATACAGCAAGCCAGGTCTATCAACGCAGCTGCTAGAATCCAAGAACGGCCTTTCTTTCTTCGCCTTTGAACACAGTGAACAGTACCAACCGGTTCAGCCCAAGCTCCTGGTGGCCGTGGAGTCCTTGGAGCCAAACAGCATTGTGGTTCTGCTTCAGTCCAGCCCCCTTCATATCGATTCACATCTGCAGCTCAGCGAGGGTGGCCTATTCCAGGGGGATCAAGAAATGGCTCGAGATCTTATGGAGAGAGCACTTTACAGCATGGAGTGTGCATTCCACGCCTCCATCAGTCTCACCAGTGAGACTCGCAGGCTGGATTACCACAGACCTGAGAACAGAAGCTTCTACCTGGCCCTCTACAAGCAGATGAGTTTCCTGGAGAAACGAAAACGCCGCCACATACCTCAGCTGGAGTTCTGCAAGCTCATCCTGAGCCTTGAGCCAGATGAGGACCCCTGTGCATACTGCTGCGTATTGACCAGCTGGCTTTACGGGCCCAGAACTATAAGTGCCTGATCCGCCTCTTCCACGAGTGGGCGGCTCATCAGAACCTGTCCCGGTCCCTAAATTTTGCCATCTTGGTTCCGTTGGCACATTTCCTTCTGAGTCAGCAAACAGACTTGCCTGAGCAGGAGCTCACCTCTGCCAGGCAGTAGGTTTCCCTCCTGATACTCACCATGTTCCCTAGAGTTCTTCTGCCATTGCTGGAGTGTTGCAGTGAGCGGCTTTGAAGCAAAGGTCTCGAACCACCACTTCTTTGGTCCAGATGCTGAGATAAGCCAGCCCCCTTCCCTGAGCCAGCTGGTGCGGCTGTACCTTCGGGAGGTTACACTTTTATTGGCGAGAACCTGCCACTACAAGCTGGTTAGAGGAAAACGTTCGTGAGGTTATGCAAGCAGTGGATGCTGATGCCCCTGCTGTGGAGGCCTGTGAGAATAGGCGGAAAGTGTTGTACCAGCTTGGACCCAGAAACATCCACAGCCATGTGATACTCTCAAGGAGAGTAACATCAAGGAGGCTGTCCCTGCCCTTCCCTAGGATGTGACCACACAGTCTGTGATGGGGTTTGATCCTCTGCCCCCCCATAAACACAATCTACTCATAGGTCAGACCAGAGAGGCTGAGTCCAGGGAGCCAAGGAAACACAATTGCCTTCTTCTTCCGGTCATTATTGCCCCAGAGGGGGAGAGGCTAGAGGAAGGAGTGGCCGGAAGTCAGAACCGCAATCAAAACTTGAACAGGATGATGTTGGCCATCCATGACAGGACGGGAGGACAATCCTCAGGGCAAGAGGGACTGGGACTGAGCTGTCCAGACGCTGTGCCCAGAGCTGTGCAATTATGTTCCTGATTTTTTTTCCTGGCTGGAATTAACCAGCTCCCTGAGTAGAAATGCTAAAGGGGGAAGAAAAAAAAAAAAAAGATACAAGCCTTAGAAGGAAAATTAGAGAGATATACAAACAAGAATAAGAAAAGTACTCAGACACAGACAGAGGGGTTTAGACAAGCCTTAGAAAGATCTGTAAATGAAAATTAGAAAAATACTCAGACATAGACAGAGAATTTTAGAAAAAAATGTAAATGAGAATAAGGAAAATTCTCAGACACTAAGAGGAATTTAGACAAGCACCCACCATGCTACTGCATAATGAATCCAAAAGAGGACAAGAAAACCAACCTTAGTTTATCCAGTTATTATACAGAACCTACCAGGAGACAATAGGTACCCCCAAGGTTATAATGAAATAAAATAGAATCCTATAAACATATTAGATTTGAGGAGATTTAAGGAATCAGTCATTTCCTATAGTATGCACTAATCCTATGTGAAACATTTTAAATCATGGGCAACTCAGAACAGGCTTATCACCCTTGGATAATCCTTGAAAGATTTGGCAACAGCAGTATTAGAAGCTAGTCCTCGGTTACAATGGCAAACACGGTGAAAAGAGGAAGCGAGGGCCTCAGAACAATGAAATCGGGCCAGAGGTATTGATCTATGCCGGGATCAGCTGCTAGGTGATGGTCAGTATGCTGATATACAAAGGCAGCTTGAATTCAATGATCATGTCTTGGTACTATGTCACTTAGCAGCCTTAAATGCTGGAGATAAGGTTGAGGAGTCAGGAAAGTGGTCTGAGTGGTTTACTAAAATCATACAAGACAAAGATTGACTTCAGCTGTAATTAGAGTAATATCAGATTCAGAAGTCAGGAAAATACTAGTTGGATCTTTAGCTTTTGAAAATGCTAATTCAGAATTCTTTAAAAGCAGGATCAGCACTGATAGAGGAATGTGTTAGAGATAAGGCTGATATTGGGTCTCATGTTTATGATGCTAATCTGACAGAAGAAGTAATTTCTAAAAATCAAAATGGCAGATGTTTTAATTGTGGTAATCAAGGCCATTTGAAAAAGGATAGTAGGCAAGGCGTTCCTAGAAACAATGGGTTTTTTTTTCTAGAGATAATCCAAAAAGAAGGCCCCAGCCTTCTGGAGTATGCAGAAGGTGTACCAAGGGCTGGCACTGGGCTAATGAGCACAGATAAACAAGGGATAGGTAAGGTAACCCTTTGTTGATGAGGAAGACCTCCAAGGTGCCTCCAACAGGCCCCAACATCAATTTTTTTTTTTTTGAGACAGGTTCTCTCTGTGTAGCCTTGGCTGCCCTGGACTCACTTTGTAGACCAGGTTGGTCTCGAACTCACAGCGATCCACCTGCCTCTGCCTCCAGAATGCTGGAATTAAAGTGGTGTGCCACCATGCCCAGCCCAACATCAAATTTAGTTCAATCATTTCCTGTCAGTGTAGGAGTGCTCATCCACAGAGCACTCAAAAGATGTCATGCTTTTTATTAAAAAAAAAAACAGCACCACTCTGGGTATAATCACGGATTGAACAGCTTCAACAGGTAAAACCAAAAAATAAAAAATAAAAAATAAAAAAATAAGGAGAGACCACAAAATAAATATTTTGGCAAACTGCTATAAATAGTCAGAGATCTAAGCTGGAAATACAAATAAATGGCATTGGAATTGAAGGTTTAGTAGACACAGAAGCAAATGTAACAATAATTTCACCATAATCTTGGCATCCAGATTGGCCTCTTCGGGAGGAAAATATCCAGCTTCTAGGGATTGGACCTTTATCTCGGGTTAAAAAAAAAAAAAGTGCAAGATGGATAGAGTGTATAGGGACAGGAGAACAAATAGAAAAATTAAAGCTATATGTGGCTAATATAGCAATGCATTTATGGGGACATAATTTGTTGCATCAATGGATAACATGGATTAATAGTCCTTCAATCTCAGAAACAAACTATAAAATAAAAAATGCTTCTGAGAAAAATATTAAAAGGTATTATCAAGAACAGTCACAGACTGTGCAGATTGTCCATAGCAAGACAAAAGGGTGTTAGCTTTTCAAAGGTACCAACTGCTCTACCTGTAAAACTTTTAATTAGGTATGAAAAATAAAAAATAATAATATTTTCAAATGATAATTTACCAAAGGCACACTTCTCTTACTGGCATGAGAAATGGGTTTTATTAAACCACATGTCTAATTCCATGCTAGAATGTTAGACTGTAGATTGCCACATGGCCCATGCCTATTTAAGTTTTCTTCTCAAATAAAAAGGATGTTTTTGTTGTTTGGTATTAAAAACACAGTTATAAGACTCAAAATGTTTTAACTAAATTCAAAGGGTTACTAAAGTTAAAATTTGTTTTCTAAATCTCTAAGGGTTGAAGTAATTTGAAACTAAGATAAAATATTTGAGCAAGATGGTGGTAGTTCATGCCTTTTTTAGTTTTGGTTTTGGTTTTAGACATGGTTTCTCTGTGTAGCCTTAGCCCTTGGCTGTCCTGGAATTTGCTGTGTAAACCAGGCTGGCCTTAAACTCACAGAGATGTGCCTGCCTCTGCTTCCTGAGTGCTTAAATTAAAGGCCTGCGCCACTACCACCTGGCAATAACCCATGCCTTGACCTACTTCCAGTCCCAGACCAACAGGTGTGCTATCCAAGCCTAGGCTAACTGCCAAGAGGTCCTCTGTTGTAAAATATCTGTAAAGCATGATGTTCCAAGCCCACCCTCTATTTCTCTCAAAGTAGATTCTAAGGAAACATTTCTACAGGTAACAGTATCTAGCCAGGTACTGTTATGTCAAGGTCCTAACTTTCTTACATGCAGTTTCTGCTTGGGTACTCACAGTCAGAGCAAAAAACCCTATCATTGTTTTGGACCCTAGAGTCCACTCGGGTAGTAGGGGGGGTCGTCGCGAGAGACCACTTGAGGACCACAGTGTTGATGCAAAAGCACAAGGTTTACTGCTGACGCGCGTCAGGGGGCCTCAGCACTCACTCGGGAGGGAGGGAGGCACCCCTCGAGTCACTGTTACAGACTATTTTTAAAGGCTAAAACCGCAAAGGTTAGGAGGGGCTGCATGCCCTATGTTAGGATTGGCTCTGGTGGTCGCTAGGGGTGCTTGTCTAATTATTATTGGCTATTGCAGGGAGGGGTGTTAGGGAGTTTCCAGAGAATTTCCAGATGGTAATTGTTTACCTTAGTTGAAATTGTTTATCTCGGTTGGCCACCTTGATCTCAGAAACTGAAGCTGAGCTGGCCTTCAATTCTTTTTGGGTCATTTTCCCAAGCTTATCTGGGTCATTCCCAGGCTGGCTGAGAGAGAGGGCCTTACAATTGTCTCAAGCCTTTGGCCAGATGCCTTCTTTCAACATTCTCTGTGCGAAAAAGTTTCCCCTGTGTGAATTTCCTTAGGGCTGAGAAATAAGAAGAAGAAGAAAAAAGTTTTAGGAGAAATAGCATATTTCTAAACAAAATCACACCTGGACCATACATAATTTTTAAGGGTAGTGGTAATCAGCTGGAGATCTTTGGAACTTCGTCAAGCAAAGCCTCAATAGCTGCTCTGGATGGCTAGTGATCACGTTGGCCAGTTGGAGGTCTCTGGAACTTTGTCAAGCAAAACCTCTATAACTTATCCCCATTTCTGTGACATAGATGGTCTTCAAAAACTTCAGTGACCCATAGAATATGGCATTTAAAGATGTTTTATTAATTTAAGACTTTTTGACAATAAGACATGCCAACTCCTGGCAGCACCCCCATTCTACTTCAAAGAGCATCAAAGAACCTCCATATGGGGTTTGATTCATATGTGGCAAACTAGCCACTGGGAAAGAAGCTATCCTTGTTCTAACCACAGATAGAATCCTGGACAAATTGGATGCAGGAAAGTCAACTGCCAAGCTTTGCAAGGACAAAGTAGACAAGTCCCTCTAATACCTGCTTCACAGAAAAATCTGTCAGATATTCTGAGCCAGAAGGCTGAAGATGATGCTCCAATGTTATAGAAAAATCAAGTCTTGGGTGACTGTCTAGGAGTCCAGCAATCTCTGTCATTTCTATAGTTTTAGAAACTGCTTGCTCTACACTTCTTGTTTATTCAGATATTTATTCATCTCAGGTCTCTGATGGGGTTGAAGACTAGACAGTTATAGTCTCGTAGACAAGCTTAGTTCTTTAGGATTTAAGATATTTTAGGTCTAAAAAGATGTTTTTTAATTGATAATGCAAGTCATGCTAGAAATTGAGTTAGGAAGCCGGGCATGATGGCACACCCCTTTAATCCCAGTACTCGTGAGGCAGAGGCAGGCAGAACTTTGTGAGACAGCCTGGTCTACAAAGTGATTCCAAGAGAGACAAGGCTACAACAGAGAAACCCTTCCTCGAAGGAAAAGAAGAAGGAAGAGGAGGTGAAGGCAGAGGAGGAGGAGGAGGCAGAGAAGTAGTTAGGTATGAACACACCAAGATAGGATAGATAATAGAGTTCTTTCTTCAAGTTTACTAAATATAAATGGACTGGACATTGTAAATGTGATTTTTACCTGATAGTATATAGTTTATTGATGTTAAAGAAAAGCATTTTATTTAGACAATCAGGGGGAAATGTTGCAGGATAGTTGATCACACTGTGAACCCAGAGATCGTGAACTGTAAAAACCTGTTTCTAGTTGTGGAGTGACTCAACCCTAGCCCACACCTTTAATCGAAGAGCTTTCTATACATAGGATTAAATAAAGTTAACTCAAGGTCAATAGGTGGAACAATAAACCAGAGGACAGGGATTAAGCAGAAAGGAGGGACATTGAGAGAAGGATATTTAAGATGTTGTGGAGATGAAGATTTGAGCTTTTTGGCTTTTTCCTTCTGGGATATGAGCTGAGTAGAAGCAGTTTTCTCCTTCTGGAACCTCAGCTGACTAGGAAGGTCGGCTGGGTGTTTTCTCTGCCTCTCTGAACTAGCAAGTTTTCACCCCAGCATCTGGCTCCTGAGTCTTCATTGGTAAAACTGGACAATTTGGGGGTTTCTATTTTTATAACTACAGCTAGGTCTAATGATCAGCAGATATAAAAAATTAAAGCCAGGTGGTGGTGGCACATGCCTTTTCTCTCAGCACTTGGGAAACAGAGGCAGGTGGAGCTCTGTGAGTTTGAAGCCACTCTGGTCTATGAAGCTGAGCTGTAGGGACAGCCAAGGCTACACAGAGAAACCCTGTCTTGAAAAACAAAAACAAACAAACAAAAGATATTTAAAAAATCAGATGGATAGCAAGGAGGTTACACATATATATAGTTTACTTATTTTATTTGCATTGGTGTTTTGCCTGCATGGATGTCTGTGAGGGAGTGTCAGATTCTCTGGAACTAGAGTTACAGACAGTTGTGAGCTGCCATGTGGGTGCCGGAAATTGAACTCAGGACCTCTGGAAGAGTGGCCAGTGCTCTTAAGCACTGAGTTATCTCTCCAGCCCCCAAAGAGGTTTTGTTGTTGTTGTTATTGTTTTTGTTTTCTAGTTTCTAATTTTCTGATATTGTTTCAAGTATTTGCTAGAGTATTCACTCCCCTATAAACATAGTCTCACCTTCCCTTTTCTGCCTCCTTGGTGGGTCAGTACCGGACATGTTTTGTAAGTAACACCCTCTCGACCTGAGAAGACTGCCTGAGGAGGAGACGTCCCAAATATCACTATCCTGAAGACAGGAGCTTCAGACAACAGATGGGAAGCCCCAGCCAGCCTAGATCTCTACCCATTTCCCCACAGTGATCACTGCGTAGCTTTCATTTGTCAGCAGACAGCTCTTGACATTCATACCATTATTTCCATGAGACTTGGGAGTAATGGAATATAAAACCCCCAAATTCGATCTTGTTTGTTTGTTTGTATTTGCTTTTCAAGATAGGGTTTCTCTGTGTAGCACTGGCTGTCCTGGAACTGGGTAATTCAACCTTTTTTTAAACTAAGCTCTTAACTTTATTTAAGAGCATCAAGTCTTAGAGTCATCTCCTTCTTGGATCCTTTCATCCTGGTTTCTAAGATGAAGCTTCTGGAACCCATCCGAAGGTCAGGAAAGGAACAATGTGCCCAGATAATATAGGACTTTGGCAACCCTCATGGACGGTAACAGTAACCATGTCCTACTGTTTGAGGTTAATTCCTCCAAAAAGTATAGTGACATACACCTTTTGAGGAGGACAAATTTTTATAAGCCAGCCTGACTCCGTGACAGGCTTTAGTTCTCCACTCTGCCTGACTAGGCCTGAGTTTTTGTGTCTCAGGATTCAGGAAAGTACTTCCTGGAAAAGCCACAGCTCTCACGCATCCAATCAGCTTACAGGGTCAGATTGACCAAAAACTATGTCTATATTACTTTATGGCCTTGCTGTTCCCCAGGAAGAACACAGCTGGCCCTAACCAATAAAATTAAAGGTCAACTCCCGTGTAAAAGCCAAACCTCAGTGACTCAACATAATCCCCAGTAACTAGGAAGCATTCCCAAACAAGCAGCCAATCCTGAATCCCTCCTCTACCCTGACTCACTTCTAACCAATCAGTTTAAAAGTCATCACAAGACCCTCTGTCTATAAATTGAGCCTGTGTGCTCACTTTGGGGTTGTCATTTTGTGAAGGTAGTGACTCCTACATGCTGGAAATCTCTGCAGAATAAATGATATCTCCTTTTTGCGTTCTGCCTGAATCTCGGGTCTTTCTTCAGCAGCTCACCCGAACCCTAACACTGGAATCCTGGAAGCAAAGGCAGGTAGATCTCTGTGAGTTTGAGGCCAGCACAGTCTACGTGATGAGTTCCAGGCCAGCCAGAGTTATATAATAAGACTGTCTTTTAAAAAAAAAAAAAATTTTTTTTAATGAACTTGAATTTCTGATGCTTTTATAAAGAGCTTTCACTGAACATGCACTAGACACAAGAGGATTGTGAGATGTAAAGGCCATTTTGCTTTCAGTGTAATTGGACTCCACCATGCTGGGCCCACAAGATACACATGGGATACAAAAAACAAAAAAAAAAAAAAAAAAAAAAAAAAACGGTGACAGCGCAGAGGGGGCTCCTTCCAAGCTCTGTGGAACCGAAGGAGGAAACAGATCAGGGAAGGCTTCCAGCAGAATGAACGTGTGTTAAGGGTGAGCAGGTGTAAGACCTTCATTTCATTTATTCAATGAGCATGAAATAAAATTCATGATTCATTTGGCTGCAGCCTGCAAACATGAGGCAAATGTAGGGGAAATGGGTAGGAAAGTCTGCCAAGCTCAAAACATGGAAGGGCTTGATGTTCCTGTTTTGCATACAGATAGCGCCATTTGCAACGGCTCTGTCTACAGGATTGGCCTTGCAGTTGCCATGCTCTCTGCCCTGATTTAAGGCTTATGTGAACGGTTGAGAAGAAGGATAGTAAGATGCTCTGCCAAGTCTGCTTCCAAGGTCTACTGATTCCAGGAGGACGTGGGCCCTTGAGATAACTCGTGCAGGTGTCAGCACTGCGTGATGAGAATGATTTTTGACCTGGTTCCCATGCCTGAAAAGTGTTTAAATATGTTCTTACCAATAAAGACAGGGCTGCAGGATTGACTGACAGTCCTCCCGAATCTGTCTCTTGTCTCTGTTTCCTTCTCTCCCCTCTCAGGAGCATATGAACTTCCTCTTTGGAGTCCTACAGTAAAAAAAGGAACTTGGGGAATCTAGAGAGATGGCTCCGTGGTTAAGAGCACTCTCTGCTCTTCAAGAGGACATGAGTTCAGTTCCCAGAACCCACATCAGATAGTTCATCTGGAGTTACAGGATAAACTCTAAGGAATCTGACATCCTCTTCCGACCTCCAAAGACACGTGTATACATGTGGCATACCCACACATACACTTAATAAATAATTTCTTTTTTTTTTTTTTTTGTTTTTCTTTTTTTCTTTTTCTTTCTTTGTTTTGCTTTGTTTTGTTTTGTTTGTTGTTGTTGTTGTTGTTTCAAGACAGGGTTTCTCTGTGTAGCCTTGGCTGTCCTCAAACTCACAGTGCTCCACCTACCTCTGCCTCCCAAGTCCTGGGATTAAAGGCATGCACCACCATGCCAGACCTAAATAATTTTATTTTAAAAAATGGAACTTGGCTTAGCTTGACCCGGTGTCCAACTTATTAGACCAAAGTACCATTACTGCAATTATAGAATACCTATTAATACAGGCCAGAGCACCAACGTTAAGCAGGGTGTAATTTGTGAAATGAGGCTTAGGTATAAGGTGATAACATTCTGAATGAGGACATAAGATATAACAACCAATCCCAGGTGAGTATTTGAAACCTACAATATTTCAGATGTGATGGTCCCCTCAGTTCAGTCACTCCCTTTATGTTCTCTATATAGATAAAGCCAAACTGAGCATTTGGGAGTCATATGAGGAACTAGAAATATTAAAACCATTGTAATGAGCAAGAGTAAGTCAGGAATTGGGGTATACGCCTGGAATCCCAGACAGAGGAACGTGAATCTCTGTGAGTTCAATAGCCAAAGCTAAATGGTGAGACACTGCTTCAAGCTCCCACTCCCCCAAAATAATAACATTCTTAGAACAAGATGGGAATCAAAAGAAAAAAGAACAAGGTGTGATGTCTTACACCTGTAATCCCAGCAGGAAAGCCAAGGGTTCAAGGCCAGCCTGGGCAACATTATGAGTTCTAGGCCAGTCAAGATACAGATTGAGATTTTTGCCTCAAGAATAAAGAAGGGAGAAAGAAAAGGAGAAGTGGAGGAAAAAAATAAATAAACAAGACCACCCAAATAAAACTAATATAAGTATACTAGAATATAAAATTGGGGAATCCCCCCAAAAGCAAGCAGACCATAACAAGGTATTGGACAGTATCTTATCCTATGTAGGATAAATAGATTGTTTTGAAGCTGGGCATGGTAGCACACACCTGTAATCCCAGCACTTGGGAGGCAGAGGCAGGTGTATCGCTGTGAGTTCGAGGCCAGCCTGGTCTACAGAGCAAGTCCAGGACAGCTAAGGCTACACAGAGAAACCCTGTCTCAAAAAAACAATAACTGTTTTTCAACAGAGTCTCACATAGCCCACAAGGTGGCCTAGAATTCAACAGGAATCTAGGAACTGACTTTGAACTTCACATCTTTCTGACCCTACTCCCCAGTGCTGGGATTACAGGCATGCACCACTTTACCTGGAAACAGATCTAAATTAATAAATAAATAAATCTATCCTTTTTTCATCCTTGTTCCTTTTGCACTTTAGTGGGTGAGTATGTGTGTGTGAGAATGGGTGTGCAAGTGTGTGTCTGTATGTGTGTGTATACATATGTGTGTGTGTCTGTG
>OU015742.1:150171568-150205133 GCA_907169655.1 Acomys percivali
AGAAGAAGAAGAAGAAGAAGAAGAAGAAGAAGAAGAAGAAGAAGAAGGGAAGAGAAGAGAAGAGAGCTGGGACTTGGTGATCTTCAACCTGCCCAAGAAAACACGAGCCCCAGGTGTAAGGAAAGATTCTGCCTCAAAAAGGTTAACAGAAGGTGATGGGAATGGTTATCCTACTCCTTCCTATGGCCTCTGCACATTCACAGCTCACACAGACAAATAAGTAAGTATATTTTAACAGCCCCCTCCCAAAAAAGTTAAATACACATCACTATGAAATTTCCCAACAAGGAGAATAAACAAGTGGCTGTGTAAGATTCCAGGTGGCCTGAGCTCAGCCACCTTAAAATAGCATCATAAGCCGATAACAGGGACAAAAAGAATAAGTTAACATTGTTAGCTGAGCAAGAACCCTCTACCTGCCAGCTCAGAATTTACTGCCTCTACTTCACCCTCTTCAGAATTTACAAGCCTCTGAGAAAAGGCAGTGTCCATATATCTGCCAGAATCAACTACCCCCAACCGCCAAAAGGTCACCCTTGTTAGCCGATCTGTCGTTAACTAACCACTGTGTGCTGAGTTCTGCTTCTATAAAGGGTATTTAAACCCTCAGCTTTTGCAGGACAAAGTCCCCAACTCTTCTGAGCTTGGTGGACCCCGGCACATCAGCTCAATAAAATTCCTTTGCTTTGCATCAACTCTGGACTCAGACTCTCAACAGGCTCCCAGGAAGAGACTCTGACGATCTAACAGCTCTGTGGGGCTTTTCTGGAAAGATCTAAGTCTGGCCCTTTTGGAGAGGCTCTGAGCTCCATATATAGGGGCAGACATCCTTTCTCAGCAGGGTCTTTCTCTACCTGAACCCTAAAACTCTAAGGAGACTCACATAGCCACCTGGGAGTCTAGCAGATCATCTGACAGAAGAAGCGGCACTATCGGTGGACCAAACTTGGAGGTAATCCCCCCCCCCATTCCACCACCAGGGCAAATCCTGAAACTCCCATGGACCGCAGGAAGGAACCTCCGATCTCTCTCCAGTTCCCTCCTCCCAATGATCTCTCTCCAGTTCCCTCCTCCCAATCGATGGTCGTTTTTTTGTAATACAGTACTCCGGCCAGAGTCACCAGCCCTTGTCTTTTGTCTAGGCCTCCCAGTCTACCTAAGATGTTTATCAGTCTGTAGAGACAGTCTCAGTGGGGTCGAGCATCCCAAGACTGTTTTCACCTTGGGCCCAGACTAAGGCAAGATTACATTCTCTTCATACTCACCCATATGATAATTAGATGCTGCTTTTTCCCCTTCTTACAGAGCTGTTTTGTTACATGTAGATTAAGTATCCCCAGCACCTCTAGCCCTAGTGAACAGACACATTCATCCTTGAAACCACTCCCATTGCCCAAGGTCTGTAAATGTCTCTGATTCACTAAATAAACTCTCTCTCATGCTCGCACCATTCCTCCACACGAACATCTGAGACTCCATTTATTCTGCGGAAGGGAGGGGTCCCCTCCTCCCTGGGGAATTGGGGCTGGATGCCTCAACTCTGCTGCTACCTTCTGAAGTATCTGGGGGTTGACTGTCAGTCAGTCTGCCACGTGCTGCGGGATCAGTGCCTGCATCTCACCAGGCCTGCCTCTGGACAGTCTCCTGAATCCACCCACATCCTCTGCCCCACTTAGCACAGCAGCTTAACCACTTTGGTATCACCACAGGCCTTTGGAATGTTCCAGTTCCCACTGCCATCTGATGCCGGCCATTTCATTCTAAAAGAGCTAACTGTAACACCCAGTAGAAAACTAATTTCCACCACCCTAGGTGAGACTAGGAGCCTTGCCTAGTGCACAAGCCTTACCCTGAGCACTCTAAGCTGCCCCTGAGGGAGAAATGGGACCTTTGAGCTCCCGGTCCTCTGTTCCTGACCAAAAGCAAGCAGTGCCTGGACAGACCAGCCTGCGGAACACAGAGGCCACTACCAGAAGATAAACAACATGGATCTGGCTTAGATGGGTGGGTTTCAGGTATATTCATTGGGTCTAAGATTTGACAGTTTCTTTGGGGAGACATATTAGTTTCTTTTAATCCCAACAGAGGCAAATGGGTTTCTGTGAGTCTGGGTCAGGCTGGTCTCCACAGTGTAAACTAAAATTCCTGAAAAGACGCTGCATCTTGCAGGTCCCAAGGCTAATTACCTGTCTCAAAAGAAATTAAAAAAAAAAAATTCCTATCTGAGTTACTACTCATCCAACATCCCATAAATACTTGCACATGTTTCTCATCTGGGCTGCTTTCCTACATTACTAGTTCTCAGAGCAGGATCCTCCCAGCCATGTGCAGTTTGTTCACAGTCAGACTCAGATCGTCAGAGTCTATTCCTGGAAGCCCACTGAGAGTCAGAGTCCAGAGTCGACACAAAAGCAAAGGACTTTTATTGAGTTGATGCATCAGGGTCCACCAAGCTCAGAAGAGCTGGAGATCCCAGCCTGCAAAAGCTGTGGGTTTAAATACCCTTTACAGAAGCAGAACCCAGCAACAGTGGTTAGTTAACAACCGATCGGCTAACAAAGGTGACTTGTTGGGGGGTGGGGGGTGGGGGCAGTTGATTCTGGCAGATGTTTGAGGTAAGATATATGGATGTGGCCTTTTCTTGGAGGCTGGTAAATTCTAAGCTGGGTGAGGTAGAGGGAGTAAATTCTGAGCAGGCAGGGTGAGGTGGGGGGCTCTTGCTCAGCTAACAATGTTAACTTGCTCTGTTCTTGCTGTCAGCCTACGATGCTATTGTTAAGGTGGCTGAGCTCAGGCCACCTGGAATCTTACATCAACCCCTTTTCCTTGTAACTATTCCAATATTGGGATAGTCTAGTTATAGTTCATGCTCCACTAGGGTGGCCCCATCATTTAGACCGGCATATTGCTAAGTATCATTATTTGGACGGTACTTATTCTTTCTCGGATGAAAGTCAGCAACTTATTTAGGATACACAGGCCAAAGGTTAGAAGGATCATGAGAATGAGGAGGGGGCCTAGGGGAATGGAAATTGGGGTGGTAAGCCATGGAGATGAGTTCTACCATGACTCAAACCACCCTTGAGTGGCCTCCCGCTCCCATTTGCATTTGGCGAGACCTCTTGGACCTTAGCCATAAAGTCCTTTATGACTCAGCATAAAAGCAACATTCTTCTTTGAGAGCTGCACAGAGGCCCCCCCTGCTGTAAGAAGAGCAAATCCAGACCTCTCTTGTTTGTAATACCACTTAGGATAGGGAGTCCTCTAGGTGGGATATCGATTGTTCAAGGTGTTTTATGTCATCTATAGCTAACCTGAGGTCCTGATAATTTCAGCCTTGGATCACCAAGGCAGATGCCACTGTTGTTGCTCCAGCCACCCCTAACCCCAATAGCAAGGATACTGTTAGCCCAGTTATGAGTTCCCGGGGGATTTTAGGGTTATTTACATCCCAGATGTCCAGGAGGGACTCGTACATGTGGTAGTTGATATGGGGCACTAACTGAACCAACACACAGAAACCCTCATCTAGGGCTTCTGAATAAACACAGGGAGTAACTCCTGATGAGAAGGCCTACCAGGCATTGTCCGGGGCCATGTAGTACACCCTTGGGTCTGGTTCTGACTCCTTTTCTAGTGTAGAGATGCACAGTCCTTTGAACTCACCAGTGATTTTGCCAATGCACTGATCTTAACCTGTGATAGATTGGAGGGATATCCAGGCATCCTGCCTCTGATGCCACCTGCATCTTTGGGAGTCAGCGACGTTTGATGGGAGAGAGGAGTTGGTGGCAAATGCTTCATAGTATGGAGGATGTACGGGAGGGCAAAGCCAACAAGACTCAATCAGGTTTGGTCTGGACTCACTGAGGACTGAGAAGGTTTTAGAAGCCAACTGTAATAGGGGGCCAGGGTTGGATGAAGTAGAACCTAGGGTAAACTGGGGCAATGGATCTTTAGTCAATAGCCTTGGCCTGAGGGTAGTTGGAGAGGTGGTTTGGGGGCCAAGATGCAATTTGGTCCTACTGTATACGTCTTTTTTGAGTGTAGTAAGTTTTATGGTGAACAATAGGCCATCATCACACGTTCTTTATAGAAACGCAAGCCTCATGCGTGTCCCTTGGTCCAAGACCTGTCTAGCTTACTTGGGGGGTGGGGGTGGGGGTGGGGGGAGGAAGGGATGGTGAATCTTATTAGAAGGGATGGCACCATCCCCAACAATTATGTTGGGATTGCTGGTTTACATGGGAAGTCACAGTATATTTAGCTTGTACTGTGATTAAATTTCATGAGAAAGATGGCTTCCAGTAAGTGTTTCCAGTAGTTTCACAACCCCATGCCTGATGATAGTAATGAGAGGACCCTGCATTTTTAGCAGCCTGTGATTTCCCTTGGTGATCCCCAGGACAGACATAAAAAGTAAGAGTCTGGAGCTACTTTCTTCTGAAGGTGCTAGCACACCCAAAATAGCTGGAGTTTAGCCTGAATTTTGTGTCCCTGTCCATGTCAGTAATCATCTGAGGGGCTGGCTGAGAGGGGTGTAAGTGCAGGACGTCAAGAGCTGAGCCTGCTGCGAGCTTGCATAAATCGGGGTAAAGGTCTGGCTACCAGGAGAAAGGGGGATGATTCTCCATTACAAACCATACAGTGTCTCCTGATCCGGACAGAACAGACCAGGTTATTTCCATGGGCATGTGCGGGGAGGGCTGGGATTTTCCCCAAACAGTACATACAGTCAGGAGTAAGGTCAGAGTTTTCATGATGGAGTGGTGGCTGTTTTTCTTTTGAAGGCTCCACACTGGCTTAACTGGATCCAGGGCTGTCTTTGGGGATGCTTTGACATGGGAAGTGTGGATCCAGGCCGTGACTCTGTCTACCTTGACAGCTGTGGGGGTTGTTAACAGGACAGTATGAGGTCCTTTCCACTGTGCTTGTAGGGGAGTGGCTCTGTGGTGTCGCAGAGCACTACGTCTCCCAGCTGAAACTTGTGAGGGACGTCAGGAGTCCCTGGGGTATAAAAAACAGACAATTGGGACCAGATCTCTCTTTGTATACTCTGTAGGGCTAACAGCCAGGCCGTGATATCACAAGGATGACCCTTGGACAGGTTAAAGTAAGGGCCTGTAGCCACTAGAGGGGAAGGATCCCCATAGATTATTTCAAAAAGGGGTCGGTCCCAGCTTGTAGGGGGAGTTTCTTGTACAGAAAAGGGCCATGGGAAGGAGCATCACCCAGTCTGTGTCAGTCTCCAAGGTCAATTTAGTTAAGGTCTCTTTTATAGTTCTATTAATTCTTTCTACCTGTCCTGAGCTCTGGGGGCAGTATGCACAATGTAAATTCCAACTGGTCCCCAGTACAGATACCAGTCCCTTCCTTACCTGGGAGACAAAGGCAGGCCCGTTGTCCGACCCTATTACCTTGGGGCAGTCCAAATTGGGGAAGAATTTCTTCCAGGATCTTTTTGGCTACCACATTGGCAGTTTCCTGCTTCATGGGATAGGCTTCTACCCATCCAGAGAAGGTATCTACAAAAACTAGCAGATATCTGTAACCATACTTTCCTGGCTTAACCTCAGTGAAGTCTACCTCCAAATAGAATCTTTTTCCCTGGTGTCTGTATCCTTTACAACTATTGACCAGGTGGCAGTACTTACAGGCCTATACCACCTCTATGACTATCTCCCGTAGCTTTGGAACAAACATGGAAGAGGCCCCTACAGCCCATATTAACTTGTCTTGGCCCAAGTGGGTCCAATGGTGCATCTGAAAAATCCAGTCCACAGCCTGTTCCTGGGGAAGAATGACTTCTCCTTTTATGGTTTTCCACTGTTTCTTTCTCTAAGTAATAATTAGAGCAGTTTTCTTTAATTAGGTCATCTTCTTTGGAGTAGAATAAGTAAGGCCATCCCTTCATCCAGTCATTTAGGGGCCTGTAAGTGGCCAGTCCAATGTTAGAAGATGGGGGCGGCCCAACATTAGCAGCCAGAGCATTTAAACTGACCATGAGTTGCCTCTCTTGCTGCCTGATCTGCCCAGTTATTTCCATGGGCCATCAGGGAACTGCCTCTTTGGTGGTCCAGGCAATGGATGACACTTACTCTTTTGGGCAGATGTAAGGCCTGTAGGAAGGCCAGGATTTCTTGTTTGATTTTAATTTCTTTTCCATCAGAGGTTAAGAATCCCCTTTGTTGGCAAATGGCCCCATGCGCATGTGCAGTCGCAAAAAGTGTCCCTACTGTCCATGTAAATGTTCACCTTTTTGCTCTTTCCCAGCTGGAGGGCCTTGGTTAAGGCAATGAGTTCGGCTCTTTGAGCCAACGTTCCTATCCAGAGCTCTTCAGCCCAGATGACATTTTTATTGCTGACTACTGCTGCTCCAGCCTGCCATTGTCCATCCTGTAAGAAACTACTCCCATCAGTGTACCAAGTTACCTCAGCATCTGGTAGCGGGATGTCCAGCAGGTCCTTCCTCCATCCATGAACCTCAGCAAGGATTTGCAGATAGTCGTGGTCAGCTGTCTCAGTGTTGGGGTCTGGTAGCAAAGTGACAGGGTTGAGGCCCGAGGGCGGGTGGGAAGAAAGATACCCGATCCGGATTTAGCAGCAACATCTGGTAGTGGGTCATTCTGGCTTTAGTGAGCCATCTGTCTGGAGGTGGCGGATCACATTCTCAAGGGCATGGGGGGTAGTGACCACCAGTTGTTGGTCCAGGGTTAGCTTGTCAGCATCCCTGACAAGTTGGGCCATAAGTCTTAAACAAGGTGGCCAGCCCGATGCTACTGGGCCCAGCCTTTTGGACAGATAGGTAGGATACCGGCCATTTCCAGGGGCCCAACTGTTGCATGAGGACTCCCTTAGCGATCTCCTTATTCTCATCCACATATAAATGGAAGGGCTTAGTTAAGTCAGGCAGGCTCAATACTGGGGCACTCAACAGAGCTTGTTTGATCGCTTCAAAGGCACCCTGTTCAGTCCACTGAAAGAGCTGGCCACTGTTAGTTAAAGGATAAAGGGGGGGGGGCAGCCATCTCAGTGAAGCCTGGTATGCATCGGCAGCAGAAGCCAGAGGCGGAACTGGAGATGCGAGGTGAGGTCACTGCCTGTGCTGCCACTGAGGGCCATGTCTGGGTCTGTTGCCATCTAGCAACAGAGATCTGTGTCAATGCCAGTGGCTCACATTACCACCAAAGGCCATTCAGAGGTTCTGGGCTGCCGTCTCGGACCATGTTGATGTCCAGAGCATCAGCTGGCCCAGCCGCCCACTGGCTCCAACACTCAGGAGAGTGGACCCCACACCTCACCTGGGCAGTGTGGAATTCAAGCTAACCAGTGTGCTATCTATCAGCTTTAACCAGAGTGCAGCCATTATGCTTTCAGCTTGTGGAAGATTCCAGGTGGCCTGAGCTCAGCCATCATAACAGTAACAATGTTAGCTAATCAATATAAGATTTCAGGTGGCTTGGGCTCAGCCAACACAATAGCATTGTTAGCATTGTTAGCTGAGCGAAGCAAGTTAAGAATTGCAGGCCAATAACAAGGGCAAACAAGGCAACAGTGAACGAAGAACAAGTTAAGAATTCTCCACTAGCCTCCATCTCAACCCTGCCCCTGGAATTTACTAGCCCCAACTCACCCCATTTGTAATTTACTACCTCAGACCCCCCATTCACCTAAAAGGTCACCTATTGTTAGCCTATCACTTGTTAACTAACCACTGTGTGCTGAGTTCTGCTTCTGTAAAGGGTATTTAAACCCTCAGCTTTTGCAGGATGAGGTCTTCCATCTCCTCGGAGCTTGGTGGACTTGGCGCGACAGCTCAATAAAATTGCTTTGATTTTGCGTCAACTCTGGACTCTCTCAATTGGGCTTCCAGGAATAGACTCTGACATACTGAGTCTAACAGGTGGCACAGCAGAGCTGGCCTTGATGGCTGGAGCACAGGTGAGCCACCCTGAGGGTGTGAGCACTAGAGAGCTGGCCCTGCCATTTGACTGCTATGAGGTGGCATGAGCCCTCTCTTCCCTTACCACCTGCAGCAGGTAGGAGAGCTGGCCCACGGGCCATGAGAGTGGGAGACCTGCCCCTGGCTCTTGCCAGCTGAGGCATTGGGTGAGCTAGCCAAAACAGTGCTAGAGAGCTTGCCCTGATGGTGTGGGTATGGGAGAGTTGGCAGGCTGACCAACTCAGCTACCATCCAGGCCCAGATCCAAGGCTTTTGAGTTGGCTTGCCCCAACATCTACACAATCTGTGAAGTGCTAGAATGCATGAAGGGACCAATCCTACAGATCCAAAGCTGCAGGATCTCCATGACAGAATACAACAGGACATCTGAGAGGAAACCCCATCAGGATCCAGTATTGATAGTGTAGCAGAAGCCAGAGGCCTCCAACCAGATCAATGACTCATTGCAATGAACATTTGCAAGTGAAGATGTGTAGGCAAAGGGTGTACTGTGTGACACATTGTGACACATTTCAGCTGCCATGACTAGATGTTTTTTGTTTTTGTTTTGTTTTGTTGTTTTTGAAACAGGGTTTCTCTGTGTAGCCTTGGCTGTCCTGGACTCACTCTGTAGACCAAGCTGGCCTCGAACTCACAGAGATCCACCTGGAGTGCTGGGATTAAAGGCGTGCGCCACTACACCCGGCATGACTAGATGTTTTGTTTTGTTTTGTTTTGTTATTTTGGGGGAAAGGTTGCAAGGGTGGAAGGCAGATACAAAGAGATGGTGAGATGACTGGGATTAGGGTACATGATGTGAAATTCACAAAGAAGTAATAAAAAGTTTGAAAAGAAAAAAAAAAATCATAGCAAATGGGTGAGTCAGTGATAGCTAAATATCTAGAATGAAAAGCCACTCCAAAAAGAAAAAACATTTACCAAAAAAAAAAAGCATTCAGAGTGGGATGTAGGTACAGGCCAATACTTCGTAACAGTGCAACTTCCCTAATTAGTGTCTTTTTACCTGTTCCTTCTGCTCCAGTCACTGTAAGGACTCAGAAAGGCAATGACCCCTCCCAGGAGAACTGTGAAAAAGTAAAAGCAAAGTGCTTAGGAGTTCAGATTAGGAACTGAGAAGAAAAAAAGAAAAAATAGCCAACAACTGCCATAGAGTTAACACACAGCACAGGGTGTGCGCATGTGCATGTGTATGTGCGTGTGTGTGTGTGTGTGTGTGTGTGTGTGTGTGTGTGTGTGTGTGTGTTCCTTTCAAACATAAAATACTTAACAAGTGACATTTAATATTTTCTGTATTTCTACAACTGGAAGCAGGTAGCTTCTGGGAACTGAGTGCAGTTCCTGGCTAATCAGTCAGCACCGCCCCCTCCGCTACCCTTCCCCCCAAAAAACTGTCCATCTCTCCTGGCTGACACCCAATAAGGGAAAAAAGGCACTTCAGTCCTGTGGCTTTAAAGATGCATATTCTGCCAACAACCTGAGGCACTTGGAACAGATACTTGCCTGGCCACATCTCCAAGTGAGGACATTACCTAACCAGGTTTCATACAGCCTTTGTGAGTGCATGTTGGATGAATGGATAACTGCAGCCAAGCTCCTACCTTTAAATTATGAGCCCGTGAACGTGTGCTTTTCTGTCTGTGATCACCTTACACCGCAATAGAACATGACACAATAAGCCAAGCTGATGAAGGAACAATTAGGTTCAGTGTAACCAGCAAACCTAACTCCATATCCAAATCTGTTTAAATCCCTTTAAGCAAATAGTTTGTGCTCTATTTAAAAAGGAGTTAATGCTAGACACGCTGGTGAACGCCTATAACGGCAGCAACAGGAAGGTAGGAAGAGGATGACCAGGAGGTCAAGGTCCTCTGGAAGAGCAGGCAGTGCTCCTAACTGCTGAGCCCCTTCTCCAACCCCTCATGTTCAACTTTTTTTTTCTGGTAATATTGCCATGATTATCTTGGGAGTTTGCAAATATCGCCTTAAACAAAGTAGCTCCGATGAGCATCAACTTAGCATAAATAGTACATAGAATTCTCCTCGCCATAGCTCTGCTCCTCCCCCTTGTTACCGTCAAACTGCATATTTATACATTGTGATCTCCTGCTTGTTACAGAGTCATATTCTCACAGGGAGCAACAGCAAGCTTTTTTTTTTTAAAAAACTATTTTATTTTATGTAAACTGGTGTTTTGACTGCATGTGTGTCTGTGTGATGGTGTCAGATCCCCTGGAATAGGAATTACAGACAGTTGTGAGCTGCCATGTGGGTTCTGGGAATTGAACCTGGGTCCTCTGGAAAAACAGTCAGTGCTCTTTTTTTTTTTTTCCCCCAAGACAGTTTCTCTGTGTAACAGCTCTGGCTGTCCTGGAACTCACTCTGTAAACCAGGCTGGCCTCGAACTCACAGAGACCCGCCTGCCTCTCGAGCACTGGGATTAAAGGCCACAGTCTGGCCAGTCAATGCTCTTAAGCATTGAGCCATCTCTCTAGTCCCCGCCCCCCCCCATACACACACACACACAAAACTAAACCCATTGGGGACAGTTATAACAGGCCTTTCTTCAGACCACCAGCTCCCAAGCATGACAGAGAGACTTTTATTTATTTGTTTTTTGGTTTTTTTGGTTTTTCGAGACAGGGTTTCTCTGTGTAGCCTTGGCTGTCCTGGACTCATTTTGTAGACAGGGCTGGCCTCGAACTCACAGCAATCCACCTGCCTCTGTCTCCCAAGTGCTGGGATTAAAGGCAGGCTTGTGCTGCCACAGCCTGGCGGGAGGCCTTTTATTATGAAAGATTGTCCTTAGCTTAAGCTTGTTCCCCAATTAGCTCCTCACTTAAATTATCCCATTTATATTCATCCCCACTGTTCCACGTGGCTTGTCACCCCTCCTAAGTCTCTCAGCCCCGGCACCCTGTTTTCTCCCTCCGCAATCCTTCCCATTGTTCCCATCGCTGCCAGATGCTGCCAGATGTCCTGCCTCTCCCCTCCTACCTCAGCTACTGGCCGGTCAGCTTTCTATTTAAACCAATCAGAAGGTGTTGGAGGGAGTATTTACAAAAGATGATGCAGCCAGAGGAATAATACAAAGTCCAGCGCCTGTACTCAGCTCTCTGATGGTACAGAAATCAGCATTTGAATATACAGACAACCCTTACACGGTGCAAAAAAAAACATCACCCCAACACCCAACAGTAAGCTTTTTAACATTTTCTCCAGGTGATTTTATAAAACACTGAGGACTTCCCACTAGACTGGAGGATGAGGTACACAGAAGAGTGGTTATGGAATCTGAGAAAAAGTAGGGCTTGCAATAAAAATACAAGAGATCTTACAAAGCTACAACATGGTAAGACAAAGTTATAATAATCAGACTGGCAGTGTTGCTTTGTAACATTACTTTGTAATAATTTGAAACTTAAAATGTTAAGTATATATTGCCTCCATATAGATACCAACATATTATAAAAATTATCAAATATGCTAGTCACTAACGCACTGAAACTAACTTCTTTCCCTCCTTTCTTCCCGTCTTGTCTTTCCCAGGTGCTTGAATTCCTGGCAATCAAGCCCAGGAACCTACCCATGCCAAGTATGCCCTCTACCACTGCTGTCCCCCAGCCACAGAAGACAAAGGCATCGTTTCCTTTTGTCTCAATTCCATTCAGTCGCTGGTTCCAACTCTCCTTATATGTAGCTTGAAGAAAGCCTAAAAGGTAATTAGACATAGAAGATATTTCTCCTCAGGGAATATTTAAGAGGCCCCCTCAGAGGAGAGGTGTGTGTGTGCATGCATGCATGTGTATTCTCGTGCGCATGCACACAGGCTACAGGAAAACTTTCAGGAGCTGTTTCTCTCCTTCCACTCTCAGTTCCAGGGATTGAGCTCAGGTTGTCGGGCTTGCATGGCAGGCGCAGAGCCATCTTGCCAACCACAAAAACTCATTTCTTTATAAAGCACCCATGTAGTGAGAATTCTGGGTTTTTGGTTTCCTTAAATAAATAAATAAATAAATAAATAAATAAAGCAGGGATGGTGGTGTACACCTTTAATCCCAGCACTCGAGAGGCAGAGGCAAGCAGATCTTTGTTGAGTTTGAGGCCAGCCTGGTCTACACGGCAAGTCGAGGACAGAAAACTACATAGAGAAACCCTGTCTCGAAAAACAAAAACAAAAACAAAAACAACAACAACAACAACAATAATAATAATAATAATAAAAACACCAGAATATTTTAAGAATATATTTTCATTTTAATCCCAGGCGTGGGGATATGGGTCTGCTTCACAGCAGCTGACTATCATTTGCCTCATGCTCTAGCAGAGGCATGGTTTTGCTAGCTGCAGATGTGTGACATTTGGAATTCTGGGGACTTTTCAGAAGGTATATACATGCTATATACATATACACATACACATACATATATATATACATGCCCCCAAGAGGCAGGGTTGGTGGTTGGTGGTCTTTCAGGGGGTTTGGTTAAGGTTTGATAATAGTCCTGCTCAAAGTAGAAACAAGAAGAAATTAGACTAAGGGATCTCCCCCCCCACTCTCCCTCCCCTTCTATCTTTCTTTCTCTCCTATAGTGATAGGAGGTGAAACCAGGGGTAGGGGGTTGGGGGTGAGGATAAAGGGTGGGAAAAGAAGAACCCACAAAGTAGCAAAGACAAGCTACACACCAAACTAGTATTTTGTTATAACAATAGAAAATGGACCAAATACTAAGACAAATACTTACCGCAAAACTGTTTAATTCTAGGGAGCTAATTTAATAAATAAGAAACTCTGAAGTCTCCAAATATGCACCAGAATGGAATGAATAATCAGTCCCATCATTATTCATGGGAAATTAAAAAGAAAAAAGCAGAAGATAGAGGTTGACAACCATTCCTTTTCCTAGAGATGAAATGCTGTTTTAATAACTCAACATCACTGAATGATACGAATAGGAAAGAGGAAAATAAGAGTCCGTATTTGCCTTATACCCAGCGCTGTGCAGTTTCCTGTCACACTGTTCAAGAATGGCTTGCTAAAACATTGAAAAAATGAAAAACTTCATCCTTGTCATAGACGGCCACTTCAGTAGAACACTCTGTGCACATGACAGGGTGATAGATTTCTTCCTCTGCTGTTTCTGGGGGGTCTTCAGGGTTAGACTTCATTTTCTTAGCACCCCGCTTTTTCTTCCTGTTTTCTGGATTCTTGTATCTTAGAACCTCCTCTCTGTTGACAGAACAATTCATCACAAACATTGCTCTGTACTGAGTCTTGTACGATTCATGCCTAGACACAAAATAGAACAGAGAGTTTGGATATAATGTGGTCAATTTTAGGTCAAATTTAAGAACACCAAAAACCTACATGAATATCCACCAATATAAAGATAAGAGAATGAAATGTGAATTTAAGGAAAGTTGAAACGGTTGTTATAATGTGAAGCATCTTTTGTTTATTTACTTATTTTTTCAGAGAGAGCTGCCAAAGCTAACTTGGAACTCACAATCCTGTCTCAACCTCTCAAGTAATGAGATTGCAAGCATATATCACCACTCTGTGGAAATTTATTTTTTCCCCAAGACAGGGTTTCCTTAATTCAGAAATAGGAAAAAGTAAAATGAAAATTAATACAACACCATGATACCCAGGTCAAGGTGGTTAACAAATTCAATTAATGTGGGGGATGGTCATTCTAAGACCCCTGAGCTGACTAACCAGATCTTTTACAATTTCTCTCTCTCTCTGGAATTTCTCCCCCTTCTGTGGTTATAGCAGCCATAAAGGTAGATACCTGCTAGAGCATTTCACAGTTAAGTATCCATAGCAACCCTTGCTTACATAAATACCCATGCCCCCATGCCTATAAAAACCCTGTGAAATTTTTCAATAAACAGGCTTGATCAGAATCCAGACTTGCCCTCATTTCTTCATGTCTCCTGTCCCCCACTCATCTGCCTCCTCCACGGATACCTGTTGAAGACCCCGCAGGCCGGAACAAATTAAAATCAAAGACATTCAGAAACAACCTTATTTCTTGAATTATTTGAAATTTATATTAATGTGTTTGCAAAAAAAAATTTATTTTTGCAGGGCGGTGGTGGTACATTTCTTTAATACCAGCACTTGGGAGACAGAAGCAAGCAGATCTCTGTGAGTTCAAGGCCAGCCTGGTTTATAAAAAGAGTTCAGGACAACCAGGGCTCTGTTACACAGAGAAACTCTGTTGGGGGGGGGGGGATTTTTGTGTGTGTATGTGTGTGTTGCCTGTATGCAAGGTCAGAAGACAGTGTTGGATTATCTGGAACTGAGCTGCCTTCTGGGTGCTAGGAACCAAACCTGAGTCCTCTGCAGGAGCAGCAAATATCCTTAACCACTGAGCATCTCTCCAGCCCATTTTGGTTTTTTGAGGCAGGTTCTTACTTTGTAGCCAAGAGTAGTTGTGAATCTGCAGCAATCATCTGGCTTCAACCCACAAACCTGGGATTATAAACCTCATGCCAGCTAAGGGCTGAATTACTATTAATTAATAATTATAATTTTTAAACTATTCCTTGTGTTCAATTCAGCAGCACATATATTAAAACTGGACATTACAGAAAATATGAGCATTGCCCTATGCAAGGATAACATGAAAACACTTTTTTTTTCTTTCTTGAAAAACAGTTTCTCTATGTAACCCTAGATGTCCTAGAACTCACTATGGAAACAAGACTGATCCTCCTGCCTCTGCCTCAAAAGTGCTAGAACTAAAGGCATGCACCACCGTGCATAGCAATGACATGCAAAACTGTGAAGCATTCATACTTAAAAAAAAAAAGTCCCCTAAGTGGAGTCAGTGGTACAGTGCCTGCTTCCAATGCATGATGCTCTGAACTTGATTTATGATTTCGATCCCCAGAACCCACGTGGTGGAAAGAACCAATTCCCACGAACTCATCTGTCCTCCACATATGCCATAGCATGTGTGCAAATACACGCACACTAAGTGAACAAACAAATGAACAGGGGCTACAGAGATGGCTCAGGTGTTAGGAACACTCAATCTTTAGAGAAGCCAGGTTTGGTTCCCAGCACCAATGTAGCAGCTCACAGTTGTCTGTTAATTCCAGTTCCAGATGTTCCAATCCATCTTCTTCTGTCTTGTTTTAGTTTGGTTTTTGGTTTTTGGTTATATGGTTTTTGAGACAGGGTTTCTCTTATAGACCAGACTAGCCTCAAACTCACAGAGATCTGCCTGCCTTTGCCTCCCCAGTGCTGGGATTAAAGGTGTGTGGCACTACACCCAGCCCTTCTTCTATCTTCTTAGGATCCCATATGGTACACATACATGCATGCAGGTAAATGCTCATATAAATCTAAAACATCAAAATTAATTGTTGCTGAGAGCCGTAACACTCCAGCTTGGTGGACATGTACAGTGTAGCCTTGAATCTAGCATTCAAAGGCTGAGACAGGAGAAGCAAGACAGACTACCAGGGCCATTGAGTTACATGGTGAGGCTTTGTCTCAAAAAAGAAAAGAAAAGAAAATCCCATCTAGTGGTGGACTATGGTCACAGCACATAGGAGGCAGGTGGGTATCTGTGTGTTCAAGGCCAGCCTGGTGTGCAAAGACAGTGCCAGAGCAGTCAAGGCTGCATACTGAGAGTCCATCTCAAAAGACAAACAGTCATCACTACACTCACCAAATGGCTCTATTAGCAAAAACTGGGCAACAAGAGGGTCTCTCCAGCAACAAAGTAGTGGCAGAAAGAAATTGGCTCAGCTTAATTTCCATTATTCAGGGAGTGAAAAATAATTGTTACAGGATCAACAACAACAAAAGGAAAAGTCTACTTCTGACTTAAGCAAAGGGCCACCATACTGTGTTCAGTCTGCAGGGAGTTTTGTTCTAGGGTGGGGTACACTCACTAGTGTGCATGTGGTATGTTTACCTTTGGCAATCAAGGCACAGTGTAGTCATACAGGCAGGGCAATTCAAAACAGCATCACTGTTTGGGACAGGCTGTTGTTTCTGACGTGGTCTCTGCAATCCAAAAGCATGATAGCTAAAACAGAAAAATATATTTGAGAAGGAAAAATACATTAATCAAACCAAATCCTGGTTTCTTTGTTTGTTTGTTTGGGTTGGGTGTTGGCTGGTTGGTTGGTTGGTTGGTTTGGTTTGGTTTTTTGAGACAGGGTTTCTCTATGCAGTCTTGGCTGTCCTGGGCTCGATTTGTAGATCACGCTGACCTTGAACTCACAGCAATCTGCCTGCCTCTGCTTCGAGTGCTGAGATTAAAGGCGTGAGCCACCACATCTGGCCAAATCCTGGTTTCTAATGTCACTGTCCAGAAAAGGAATCAGTATTCAGAAATGGCTAGCTGTTTAACTATTACTTACATGTTTGTTTTACTTATTTTATTTTACTTTAGGTATGAATGTTTTGTCTGCATGTATCTAAGTGTACTCTATGCATGTCTGGTGCTCTGGGAGGCCGGTAGAAGGGCAGGATCTCCTGGAGCTAAGAATGGTGGCTCACCACCATGCGGGTGCTAGAAACCAAACCCATGTCCTCCAGAAGAGCAACAAGTGCCCCTAACCACCCCATAATATCCGTATGATTGTGAGGGAAATCTCAGATGAATGCTAACAGGACTCTTCAAAATACTTAAGATGCCAAGCACAAGGGAAGTCTAGGAAACTATTTTTACATTTGTAGTCAAGTACTTAAGTTGGCCAGGCAAGGCAGCCCACACCAGTAATCCTAGCACTGGGAGATAGCACAGGAAAACTACAAATTCAAAAGCAGCCTGGACTACACACTGAGCTCCAGACCAGTCTGAAACAAAGACCCTGTCTCCAAACACACTAAAAAGAGGGCAGGAGGCCTGGGGAGATGGCTTCGTCAGTACAGTGCTGCTGAGCAAGTGTGAGGAGCTAAGATTCCAGCACCCACAGAAAGAGCAGGGCCATAGAGCACCAGCCTGTGACCACAGTGCTTGAGGGCATCGCAGAATGGAGACAGGCAGATCCCTGGCCAGCCAGCCAAGCAGAGCTCAAGGTTCAGGAGACACTGTGTCTCAAAATCTAAAGGCAGAGGAGCTGATGAGATGGCTCCACAGGTAAAGGCGCTGGCACTAACCTGACAACCCGGGTTCAATCTGGAGAACTTACATAATTCCTACAAGTTGCCCCCTAACCTGTATAAGCATGCCTTGACATGTATGTACATAGCAATAATCATTTAAAAAGTACACAAAATAAAATTTTAAAAGTTAAGGCAGGAAGAACAAAAGCAATTTCCAGGCCAAACTATGCTTCCTAGATCCTGCCTGAGAAACCAGAGTAAAGGAAGCAGCAGTACGTGACCACCAGGGGGCACTAGAGGAAGGAGCGCAGGATAAATCGGGAAGAAGGAAAGGACGCATGGAAGAACTGAAGCTAAGGGGTGTGTACAGAGATCCCACAGAAACATCAACCCTCCAGACTGGAAAAACAGACACCCATCCCCGCCTGCAGTGAAGCAAAGCCTCCTAGGTACTGAGTGGCACTGAGCAGCACAGTACTTGCCTAGCATGTACAACAGCATAAAGTCAATCCCCAGCACCAAGCACACAAGCACACAAAGGTTAAAATACAAGATTATCCTGAAACCCTGTGGTGCTCCTCCTAGGTTTGTAACAAAAAACTAAATCTGCAGGGACTCAAACCAATACCTGTACACCAGTGCTGACAACACTATTCCTGGCAGTTAAAAGGCAGATAGAACAAAACATTCCTTGGTGGACAAATGGGACAGAAAATTGAGATACATACATACAATGACATTGTTCAGCCATAAAAAGAAGTACCGTGCTACAATTAGATGAGCCTCAAAAAACATTTTGTTCTTGAGCCTGATACAAGCCTAGCTGGGCAGTGGTGGCACACACCTTTAATCTCAGCACTTGGGAGGCAGAGGCAAGTGGATCTCTGTGAATTCAAGACCAGCCTATACTAAAGAGCAAGTTCCAGGACAGCCAGGGCTATACAGAGAAACCTTGTCTCGAACCCCCCCCCCAAAAAAAAGATGATACAAGCCTTTAATCCCAGCATTTGGGATTAATAAACAAAAACACTTGGGAGGCAGAGGTAGATGGACTGCTGTATATTCAAAGTCAGCCTGGTCTACATAGTTCAAAGAGCAGTCTGGGAGAGACCCTATATCAACAAACAAACATTTAACAAACAAAAACTTTTTTTAAAAAATTTTTAACCTATTTGGAAAAAGTTAATTTGAAAAGAGCAAAACAAAAACAGAAAACCAACCAACCACTGAAAAGTTAGTTTTTTTGTTTTGGGGATTTTGTTTTGTTGTTGTTGTTGTTTGTTTGTTTGAGACAGGATTTCTCTGTGTAGCCTTGGCTGTCCTGGACTCACACTGTAGACCAAGCTGGCTCTGAACTCACAGAGATCGACCTTCCTCAGCCTCCCAAGTGCTGGGATTACAGGTGTGTGCCAACACGCCCAGCTGGAAATAGTTTAATTCTGAGGACTCAGAAAGGGTATAAATATGAGAGCCCAGAGAGAGGAGAGTGAGGGTTTCAAGGAGACAGATGGAATAAGAAGCCTGCTTGTTCGTCCATCTGTGTTTGCTGTTGCTAGACTACTAGATAGTCTGGCAACTGAGATTGGTACTTTCCCAAAGAACCTGAGGACCCTAACCAGCCAGAACAAAGTCTAAAGATATGTCCCTTCTAACTTTTCTCTTCTACCTAGAGTTGGTGGGCTAGAAGGGAGGTAGAGGTTTAAGGAACCCCAAATAAAATAGAATTTAAAAGTAGCACCTACAGTTACAGGAGAATCTGTTTAAGTAAAAATTCAACCAGAGTGGTGGCACACACCTTAAATCACAGCACTCAAGAAGCAGAGGCAGGCAATGTCTGAATTCCCAGACAGCCAGAGCTACACTGCCTTGTTGGAGTATGGTCTGGTGCTTTGTATTTGCTAATTGCGTGCTCCCCAAGATTCTCATTGCAGGCTGTCACATACCCCAACACTGCTGTTTAACCTTGCCTCCCTGTTTGACTAATAAAGAAAGCTGATACCTGGGCAGGGCCATACGAATATAGGTATGGCAAAGATGCTCTGGCTTTGGGGGACAAAGAGGATCTTCAGAAGCAGATGGGACAGGAGGAGGAAGAAGGAGAATAGCCATGGGATAGAAAAGAGCCATGTGGGCCCTGAGGAGGAACTCTGTTTCACATGGGGAAAAAAATGGCCCAGATGAACAACCTTACCAAGTATTTTGGGATTACAGATGGAAGGTAGCCCAGACAGAAATTGTTAGAACAGGTGGCATGGGATAGAGGATGAGAGATATTGGAAGGTAGTTTAGGGAGTTAATATCTGCCCTACCCCAGGTAAAATAAGGCTTATTCTAAAATATAACAGGTGTTTGTGTCTTTACTGATTGAGAGAGCGGGTTAAATAATATTGCCATAATAATTATAAGCCTAATAAATATTTATTTAGGCCATACCATTAAATTAACAGCAACACTGCCTTGAAAAAAATGATAGGTAGGTAGGTAAGTAGATAGATAGATAGACAGATAGATAGATAGATAGATAGATAGATAGATAGATAGTGAATGAATGATAAATATAATTGACTGAAATTTGCTGGTTATTTTCAAATAAAGTATTGAAATTTTCCTCCTCCACCTTTTTTGATGTGTTTGCATGAAAATAAGTACACATACAGTAAAAGAGAAGAGCAGTGAAAAGACAGTCTGGCCTTCCCTAAAGATTCTAAACATAGATTTAAATTCTTACCCCCTTCTCTGTGCATCAACCCAAGCCTGGTCTCTGTTATCTTTTTCAGGATCATACAGCAACTCATCGTTTGTTGGAATCCTGTGTTGTTTCTTCTTCTTTTTCTTGTTCACTTGTGCTAATTTTTTAAAGGTTCAAAATATGGATTAGTATCATGTCTAAAGTTCTTTAATATAAAATGTCTCCTGTTTCCCATACTATGTATTTATTCTGTTTATATTATCTTTTTAAAAGATACCTAAAGGGACTGGAAAGATGGCTCAGAGGTTAACAGCACTGTTTGTTCTTCCAAAGGTCCTGAGTTCAATTCCCAGCAACCACACAGTGGCTCACACCATCTATAATGAGATCTGCTGCCCTCCTCTGACATACAGGCATACATCCAGGCAGAATACTATATAAATAGTAAATAAATAAATATTTTTTAAATGCCTACAGCCTTTCTTTAGCCGGCAGTCCCAGCAACCTGGGAGGCTGAGGCAGTAGAACTGCCATGACTAGGCTACATATAAGTCCCAGGGCACCCTGGCAATGTAAGGGAAAACCTACCCAAAAAAACAATACATAAAATAAAGCTACTCAGGGGCTGGAGAGATGGCTCAGAGGTTAAGAGCACTGGTTGCTCTTCCAACGGTCCTGAGTTCAATTCCCAGCAACCACATGGTGGCTCACAAACATCTATAATGAGATCTGGTGCCCTCTTCTGGTCTGAAAGCAGAACACTGTATATATAATAAATCTTTAAAAATAAATAAATAAATAAATAAATAAATAAATAAAGCTATTCTTCAAATAAGAGTCTTGTCCTATTAAGACGATAGAAGAGGCCAACAGGCTAAGTTCAAATAATGAAAATTCAGCGTCAAAAAACCTACTAAAAACTAACTGGGCATGGTGACACACATCTGCAATCCCAGTGCCTGGGAGACTGAGGCAGGTGGATCATGACTTCAAGGTCATTCTTGGCTATATACCAAGTTTGAGACCAGCCTAGCCTATACGAGACCCTGTCAAAAACAGAAGGGAAGAGGGTGAGATAAAGGTATCTGCCACCAAGCACAACAATCTGAGTTCAAATTCTGAAACACAGTAGAAGAAAAGTAACTCACAAGTTGTCTTCTACACCCATATATGAGTTAATAGAATGAGCTCCCACATAAACACACAGCCGTATAGGTTTTTTGTTGTTGTTGGCTTGGTTTTTTGGTTTTTTTGGTTTTCTGAGACAGGGTTTCTCTGAGTGTAGCCTTGCCTATCCTGGACTTGCTTTATAGACCAGGCTGGCCTCGAACTCACAGAACTCCACCTGCCTCTGCCTCCAATTAAAGGCATGCACCACCACCTCCTGGCTAGAATGATTTTTTAATTACAAAAAAAGAATGCTAAAATGTGATTTGGGTCTTGTGTAGCCTAAACTGGCCTCAAAGCCACTATGAAGCCCAGGATAATCCTACACTTCTGAAACTCCTGCCTTCACAGCAAGTACTTTTAACCTCTGTGCCATCATTCTAGCCCAGTGGCTTTCAGCCTGTGAGTCTCGACCCCTTTGGAGCTTGACTGACCCTTTCACGGGGGTCACCAAAGACCATCACAAAAACCCAGATATGTACATTCTGATTCATAACAGTAGCAAAATTATAGTTATAAAGTAGCAACAAAAATAATTTTATGGTTGGGGAACATGAAGAAGTATATTAAAGGGTCACAGTATTAGGAAGCTGAGAACCACTGCTCTAGGCCCTTGTCTAACATTCTTGAGAACCCAGAATACTTAAAGCAAAAAAAAAAAAATGTTAGTAGGCTTTTAAAAATGTGCTTTTGGGGGCTGGAAAGATGCCAAGGCTACACAGAGTGACCCCATCTCGAAAAACCAAAACAAACAAACAAAAAAGATTTATATACATGAGTGCTCTGTTTTCATGTACACCAGAAGACAGAATCAGATTTCATTACATTATAGATGGCTGTGAGCCACCATGTGGTTGCTGGGAATTGAACTCAGGACTTCTGGAAGAACAGCCAGTGCTCTTAACTGCTGAGCCATTTCTCCAGCACCATGTATATGAATCTTTTTTTTTTTTTTAAGTGTTTTTAGCCAGGCGGTGGCACATGCCTTTAATCCCAGCACTCAGGAGACAGAGGTAGGTGGATCTCTGAGTGAGTTCCAGGACAATCAGGGCTGCACAGAGAAACCCTGTCTTGGAAAGGAAAAATGTGCTTTTAGGCCAGCTATGGTGGTACACACATTTAATCCCTATACTGTGGGATGGGGGGAGTGTGGCAGGAGAGAGGCAGCTGGATATATGTGAGTTGGCAGCCAGCCTGATATATAAGAAAATGGGTGGAAGTAAATATAAAAACATAAGAGCCAGATAGTGGTAGCACGCACTTTTAATCTCAGCACTAGAGAAGCACAAGCAGTTGGATCTCTGAATTTGAGACCAGCTTGATCTATAGACCAAGTTACAGGACAGCCAAGGGCTACCAAGAAAAAGGAAATATATGTGTGTATATGTGTGTATATATATACACATATATAAACATATATATGCTTTTAAACATATATATGTATGTAAACCTACATATATATTTTTTCTAGCTAGGTGTGGTGGCACATGCCTTTAATTCAGTGGTTCTCAACCTTCCTACTGCTTTGTTCCTCAAGTTGTGATAACCCCAACCATAAAATTATTTTCATTGCTACTTCATAATTATAATTTTGCAACTGTTACAAATCATAATGTAAACATGATATGTAGGATGTTATAAACTGAACATAATTAAAGCATGTGATTAATGATAAAACAATATGTAGTTATAAATTGTAAACTATTTCTATTTACAAATAAGTAAAATTTTGTCTTAAAAGCATGGTGTAACATGAGTAACAGTATTAATATAACAAACAGTAACCTACATTGCTACATTTTGGGACAGTATGCATAAAAAACCCATAGGTCAGTGTGAAGGTTGAGATTGCTTCTTTCCCTGGGGGTGGGCTTCAGTGGAGCACACCTTTGATCTCTGCACTGGGAAGGCAGAGGCAGGCAGATCTCTGAGTTCAAGACCAGCCTCGTCTACAGAGCAAGTTCCAGGACACCCAAGGCTACATAGAGAAACCTTATCTGGGAGAAAGGGATAGCTTCTTCCACAACAAGTCCTCTGCTCTATTTAGATTTGATAAACAACAAACTGGCAAGCCCTGATTCACAAAGATATGTTGTTGGAAATGAAAAAGGAAGGCACAACACAGTCTCAGACAGAACAGGGTATAACCGCAAACACTAAATCCAGAGTTTTGTAACTGGCATCTGGAGAGCTCAGTGCTCCCTGCATCACTGCCGGTAAATTCAATGAGCCCCTCTCCTGCTGTCTCGGGGAATATCTTCATCTTACTACGAATGTGCTTCTGGCAAGTGCAAATGGAGGATCACAGAAATTATCATCCTAATCCTTTTGTCTTGTTCAATGTCACGTTCCTCAAGGAAAACAAACAAGGTACACAAATGTACATTACATTTCCATCCAATTTTTTTGCCAAAGCTGAAATTTCATTTGGAATGATCAGATCTTTCAAGACAAGCCGAGGCATGTTGTATTTGGTGCCTGCAACAGTGATAATTTAATTCATTCAAGATGGCAAATATGTTAACCCAGTAAGCTATTTTCTGCAATTCATTATTATCGCTGAGAAGTGCTTCACACTGTGGCCTTGCTTTCTGATTTTACAATATCTTGAGGGGCTCAGAGGTTAAGAGCACCAATTGCTCTTCCAGAGGTCCTGAATTCAATTCCCAGCAACCACACAGTGGCTCACAACCCTCTGTAATGCGATATGATGTCCTCTTCTGGCCTGCAGGTGTACATGCAGGCAAAGCACTGTACATAATAATAAATAAATCTTTTTTAAAAATTATATCTTGAGTTCGGCACAAAGTTTTTTTTTGTTTTGTTTTTGTTTTTTCTGAGACAGGGTTTCTCTGTGTAGCCCTGGCTGTCCTGGACTCTCTTTGTAGACCAGGCTGGCCTCGAACTCACAGCGATCTACCTGCCTCTGCCTCCCGAGTGCTGGGATTACAGGCGTGCGCCACCACGCCCGGCTCGGCACAAAGTTTAAAAGCAGGTTTAAAACTCTTCCTCTCAACAGCCACGTCCCTTTGGCTTTGAATGAATATGAATATCAGAGCTTTGTTTAGTGTGTCCAACTTATAACAGTTGTGAAAACAGTCATCTGTTTAAAGTGCTCGCCTTTACAAAACTGACAGAACTAAAGACACTTCTCTTCTTGTAGCTCTTGTGGCAGCAGCTTCGTTGCTGGAATTTGTTAATGAATCACACAGTGAGCTCTGAATCCAGATGGCTATCCTGGCACAGCTGGAGCACCGTCTGTGCGAACACCTCCGATCTTTCCCCAAGAGATCTTGTGCTCTTTCAGAAAAGAATCAACTGTGCCAAATACATCATGTGCAGTAGCTGCTGTTTCAAGAGGTTTGAGAAAAGGAAACTTTAACTTTAAAGTCACCTGCCATCATTAGCATACTTCAACGTCTATAGACTCATCAAGCTGAATACTAAATATTGGAAGTAGAGCAGACGTAATTTCCTTGATAATTTGATCAAGAATATCAGCAGACATGCGGTCTGTTCTTCCTTGGACAGTGACATTAGATGAGGCTATTGCATTCAACTGTGTAACAAATTTATCTCCGCTCATAACTTGAACCATAGAATCAGTAAATCCTCACAAAAGGATTCTTCGATCTGGCAATTCTGAGTGCAACCAAGTATGAATTTTGGGGGGGGGTTTGGGGTGAGTGGGTTGAGACAAGGTTTTTCTGTGTAGTTTCAGCTGTCCTGAACTCACTTTGTAGACCAGACTGGCCTTGAACTCACATCGATCCACCTGCCTTTGCCTCCCTGAGTACTGAGATAAAAGGCGTGCTCCACCACACCCAGCTCCAGATATGAATTTTCAATGGCTAGTACATTTCGTTTGTGGTACTTAGCACCAGTGTCAAGCATGGCCTTTTTGGTTTCTTTGTTTGTTTGGTTGGTTGGTTGGTTGGTTTGGTTTGGATTTTTGAGAGAGTTTGTATAACCTTGGCTGTCCTAGAACTAGCTCTGTAGGCCAGGCCAGCCTCAAATTCACACAGGTTCGCCTGCCTCTGCCTCCTGAGTACTGGGATTGAAGGTATGCGCCACCACCATGTGGCTAGGTCAGGCTTTCTTGAGTCCATCAGCTTGGCTTCTAAAATAGCTGGTATCCTTGCTGGCAAAGCTCCAATGCTCACTATCAAAACGGCATTTCAGTTGGTTTGGTTTCATAGATTCTGCTGATAGAATTTCACAACAAATAACATATTGTGGTTTTTCAATTCCTGTTGTAATTATTGAAGTAAAACCATACCATAAAAAAAAATCCTCACTATAAACCGGGCTTGGTGGTGTATGCCTTTAATCTCAGCACTAGGGAGGCAGAGGCAGGTGGATTGCTGTGAGTTCAAGGACTGCCTAGTCTACAAAGCGAGTCCAGGACAGCCAAGGCTAACACAGAGAGACCCTGTCTCAAAAAACAAAAAAAAAAAATCCTCACTATATTCTCTTAACATTTTTCTCTACACAATCCACTGTCATGTGTTGGAGGTTTTTCTAGTGTTGCGCGTTTTGATGCTAATTACTGGCTCCCTAGATCTAGTTGCTGTCATTGAACCTTGCCTCCCTGATTGGCTGAATAAAAGGCGTACACCTGGGCAAGGCAGACGGAAAGGGAGGAGCGAAGGTTAGGGAGCCTGGAAGACAGAGAGGATCTTGGGGGGGGCGGTGGAGGGCGAAGCAGACAGGTAGTTAGGAGAAGGGAACCGCCCAGATGGGCTAGGTAGAGAGAGCACATAGTGCGATTGTCGTGGACGGAGGAGATGGACATTAGCAAGTATTTGGGGATTATGGATAGAAGGTAGCTCAGTGGAAATTATTAGAAGCAGATGGCATGGGATGGGGGCTGGGAGAAGGTAGTTTAGGGGATTAAAATCTGCCCTGCCCCAGGTGAATCAAGGCTATTCAAAATACAACAGCTATCTGTGTCTTTACTGACTGAGGGTTAGAAAATTTCACAGTTATAACTATAGCCTAATAATAAATATTTATTAAGCCATACTTATAATTAACCACACAGTCGTGGGATAGTTTTCTAATGAAAATAATATATAATAATATCCTCAATAATACAAAAGATAAATGACATAGTTCAGCCCATTCAATTCATTAAAGTTTCCTATGATTTACCATTCTGTTTTTTGGGTTTTCTTAACATACCTGTTCCTATCACAAGGGGGCAGGATTCACAACAACCACAGCTGAATATAAAAACCAATCGGCATCCAGATAAAGTTCCCCTGGTATAGACTTTTTTTTTTCAGTAGTTGATGATTTTACAGCACATGATTTTACATTTACCCAGTAATTATAATTCGTGAAGTGTTGTTTTACCTCCAATATTGCTGCTTTCAACAACTAACTGCTCTCTACACATGTGTGACTGGTCCACATTAGTATATTATGGCACCAACCCTATCACATACACCTGTATCTGTTTGGGGTGTATATGACGGAGTTGGCTTGATGATGTCTTCATGCTGGGTCCCCAGCTGGAGACGGATAGAGCAGTGGTGTCTCAATTCCTAAGACCACAGGAGCTATGTGTTTTCCGATTATTTTAGGTGACCCCTGTAAAGGGACTGTTCCACCCCAGAAGTGATTGCAGCCCACATGTTGTAAATGAATACAGACATCTGTACCCTTGTCTTTCTTACCGATGAGTCCTGTTGTGCCCCCAACACACACCCCACCAACAGCATATGTCTTTCTTTTTAAGACAGGGTCTCACTGTGTAGCTCTGGCTGGCCTTGAACTGGCTACATAGACCTTGAACTTGCTATAAGACCAGACCAGCCTCAAACTCACAGAGATCTACCTGCTTCTGCCTCCCTGAGTGCTGGGACTAAAGGTGTGCACCATAATACTTGGCTCGGGCTATAGTTTCTTTCTTTCTTTTTTTTTAAGTTTTACTTATTATGTATACAGTGCTCTGCCTGCATGAGTGACAGAAGAGGGCATTAGATCTCATCATAGATGGCTGTGAGCCACCATGTGGGTGCTGGGAATTGAACTCAGGACCTCTGGAAGAAGTCAGTGCTCTTAACCTCTGAGCCATCTCTCCAGCCCCAGGCTATAGTTTCTTAAAAATAAAATTAAGAAAGGAGCTGGAGAGATGGGTTTCCAGCACAGACATGGTGGCTCACAAGCATCTACAACCCCATTTCCAGGGAATCCACTACCCTCTCCTGGCCTCTGAGGGCACCAGGCATGCACATGGTGCACAGACAAATACAAATGCAGGCAAAGCACCAGTAATATAAAATAAAAATTTTAAATATAAAACTGAGGGGAAGTCCAATATCAAATAATTGTTAAGGCAGATATGATTCATAAAATACACCTGTAAACAAAATGTTACTCACCTGCTTTGTCTTCATCTTCAGAATCAGAGTCAAAATATACCTCATCGTAGTACTTTGCTGTAACCTCTCCCACTTTGCCAACCTCTGAGGAGGACCCTACAAAACCAGAAGTGACATTTACTAACTAAACCGCCGTGATCCACAACGGGGGGAAAAAGCCTCTGCATCTACTTCCATCACTTCAAATAGTATTAATTTATTCACAATGTCATTTGTATAGTAAGATATTTTTACGCCAGTAACTTAATTTGATTTCTGTGTCCTATGTGCCTATAGGGAATTACTCCTTGACAAGTTTACCAAATGAGGAGGAAATCACCCTTTCTCCCATCCCACAAATCTAATTAAAGTTTAAATGCTTATTTCCAGGTTTTCAGCACCGTATCACTGCCTTTGAATGACACAACACATCATGGAGAATAGGAAACAGACGTCTTGATTCGCAGGACGTGAACAGCGAGCCGGGCCAGGAGCACACTTCCTCCTCCAGCTTAAGTCTTTACGTGCCTGCGTCCCTGATGCTTCCTCTGCTTCAGCTACATCGTTCCGTTCTTCAAGTTATAACACATACCAATATGAAAACCAGTTCTGACTTTGGTTTACTCTCCCAAACCAATTTTCAAGTCAAGTAAATCCTATATAAAGATCAAAAAACAAGCTGGGAAGTGGTGGCGCACGCCTTTAGTCCCAGCACTCGGGAGGCAGAGGCAGGTGGATCGCTGTGAGTGCCAGGCCAGCCTGGTCTACAAAGCAAGTCCAGGATAGGCAAGGCTACACAGAGAAACCCTGTCTCAAAAAAAAAAAAAAAAAGATTTAAAAACAAAATATGTTTATTACTCACTACAAAGAGACAAGAATTTGTAGTGGCACACCATTAAATCTGCCATCAAGCCCTAAAAATATTTTTGTATGCCTTGTGGTTTTGTTTTAATTTTGTTGTTGTTGTTTTCTAGATAGGGTTTTTCTATACGTAGTCCTGGCTGTCCTAGAACCCACTTTGTAGACCAGGCTGGCCTCGAATTCACAGAGATCCACCTGCCTCTGCCTCCCAAGTGCTGGGATTAAAGATGTGCACCACCACGCCCGGCTGTGGTTTTTATTCTAACTACAAAAGGAACTAATACAAGGGCTTGCTGCTAAATACTATCTTTACAGTAATACGTGACACACTTTAGTCATCAAAGAAAACTCTGGCACAGACTGCCAAGCACATCCATTCCGTCATTTAATATGTATTCTATTAGAAAGACCTGGTGCTGCAGATGTCACCCACCTACTCAAGAGGCTGACATGGACAGACCACAGAGACTACAGTGAGTTCAAGGCCAGACTGGGTAACTTAGCCAGACCCTGCCTCCAAAATTTAAAAGAAATAGGGCTGTGGCCGAACAATTTGCCTAGCAAACACAAGAGCCAGGGTTAAGCGCCAGCACCACCCCTATTCACAGTGGCGGGGAGGGACTGACTCTTGAGCACCTACAAAAAGTTCTAGAGATACAAAACAACACAAGCCTTCACAGGGTATCCATGAGAACTACCCCAAAGTTTACCTGTCCCCAGAGAGGATAACTTGTCCTCCATTGTTTTCATGGTGGAGTTTAATTCAGCTTCCATTTCTTTTTCAAACTCATCTTCACTTGATGACTCACTTTCCCCAGTAAGACACTCCCGGATGAGTTTTCTTTTTTGGTCTGGAGTTCCATGTAAAAGCACATCAACTTCATCTTCAGAACTAGCAAGCATTTAAAGCACAGAGAATATGGATGTTAAAAAAACATTAAAATCAGGGCTGGGATGTGGCTCAGTGGTAGAGCGCTTACGGAACATGTACAAGGACCTGGGTTTGAATTCTAACAACACAAAATAAAATGAAATCACTAAAAATGTCTCTCATCTTACTGCTCAACAGCAATTTTAAGTTTTACAATTTTACATCTGATGAACCTATCATATTACATATGGCAATGACCACTAATAGGCCAAAGATCAACTAATCCCTTCCTATTTTCAGTTTTGGATTTTGGGAGGTTTGTTTGTTTGTTTGTTTGTTTGTTTGTTTGTTTTTGAGACAGGGTTTCACTATTTAGCTCTGGCTAACCTGAAATTCACTATGTAGACCAACCTGACCTCAAAGCTGCAGCAATCCTCCTGCCTCTGCTTCCCGGATGCTGAGTTACAGACATGAGGCACAAGTGCAACTTGTTCTCTTCTTGTATGTGTGTGAGTGTTCTGCTTGGTTTTTTTTTGTTTTTGTTTTTTGTTTTTGTTGTTGTTGTTTTGGTTTGGTTTTTTGGTTGGTTGGTTGGTTGATTTTTCAAGACATGGTTTCTCTGTATAGGTTTGGCTGTCCTGAACTCCCTTTGTAGACCAGGCTGGCCTAGAACTCACGGCAATCCGCCTGCCTCTGGGGTGTTCTGCTTGTATGCGTACCCATGCATCAGTTGTGTTGCCTGGTGCCCAAAGGCTAGAAAAGGGCACTGGATGGTTGTGACGTGTGATGTGAGTGCTGGGAATCTAACTCAGGTGCTCTGGAAAAACAGTCAATGCTCTTAAACCACTGAGCCATCTTTCCACCTCTCTTTCTGACTTCTTGTATTATCACATTGCTTTCCAGTATCATGGTACCAAATCATAATTCCATAAACTAAAAAAAGCTTACTTCACAGAATTGAGAGGTTTGGTTTTTGTTTCTGTTGTAGACCAGGCTGGCCTTGAACTCACAACGATCTGCTTGCCTCTGCCTCCCAAGTGTTGGGATTAAAAGTGTAGGCCACCTCCACCCAGCTGAACTGAGAGTTTTATTTAAATTTTTAAAAAAATATGGGGGCTAAAGAGATGGCTCAGTGGTTAAGAGTACTGTCTGAAAGCCAGGCATGGTAGCACATGCCTTTAATCTCAGCACTAAGCACTCGAGCAGCTGAGTGAATCACTGTGAGTTCGAGGCCAACCTGGTCTACAAAGCGAGTCCAGGACAGCCAAGGCTACACAGAGAAACCTTGTCTCGAAAAACCAAAGAAAAAGAGGAGGAGGAGCACTGTCTGCTCTTCCTGAGGCCCTGAGTTCAATTCCCAGCATCCACATGGTGGCTCACAGGCATCTATACTGGATCTGATGGCCTCTTCTGTCTTGCAGGTGTACACATATATATAACTACTCGGGTGTGGTGGTGCACACCTTTAATCCCAGCACTCAGGAGGCAGAGGCAGGTGAATCTCTGAGTTCGAGGCCAGCCTGGTCTGCAGAGTGAGTTCCAAGACAGCCAAGGCTACACAGAGAAACTCTGTCTCTAAAATCCAAAAAGAAAGAAACACGTTGATCCTAGCATGGTGGTTCACAGCTGTAACCCCAGCACTCTGGAATGTAACTCCGTGACAGAACACTTGTCTAGCAGATACAAAGCCCTGGGTCTGATCCTTAGCACAGAAGGGTGGTAGAGAACTGTACGATATAAATAACACACACAACTAAATCTCGGGGGGAGGGGCGAGGAACAAATAACAGAGGTTATACAGTGTCTAAATCCACTTATATAACATTCCTAAACATCACAAAATGATATTAGTGGAATGACATCCAGGGAAGAGGGATGTTCCGGAATCCCGGGGTCCCCAAGCGTAAATCCTCAGATGGAACCCTGCTCCTTACCGCACTGCAATCCAGTACTGGCTCCCTACAGACTGAGCAGCCCCACCAGGCACCCCGAGGTTCCCACAAGAGAAGCGGGCTACGGTGCGCCCAAGCTCGGCAGATGCGGAGAGCGAAGCGACCTGGGCCAGAGCTAGGCGGACACCGCGGGGCAGCGGCCCACCTGCTCAGAGCTGGCTCCTCGTCGCTCGGCTCTTCCACCGCGTAAGGGTCGTAGTCATCATGGAGCCGGTTCATGGCGTCCTCGAGAGGGCTACACGATCCGGTGGTCTCAGTGTACTCCGCCGGTACCTTCCCTAAAGCGTCCCCGTGACTCGACTTCCGCTCTTTTGTGAGTCCTTCCTGTGCGCGTGCGCAAGCCGTCCCAGGAAAAGACTGCGAGGGACAGGTTAGGGGGAGGTTCAGTGTTACCGTTCCTGTTTGTGTTTTCTTTCCGCTGAAAACAGCAGTTGTCTTTTTATCGGGTTTTTGTTTGTTTGTTTTTTGTTTTTGTTTTTTGTTTATATAGTTTTTGAAATGGTCTCACTGGCCCAGTCTGACCTGCAACTGGCAATTTAGCCAAGGCTGACGTCGCCCCGCCTACTGTGACCAGCGGAGAACGGAGATTACAGTTGTGTGCCCCTATCCAGTCTGATTTGTTTCTTCAAAGTTATTGTCTCGGCCTTTCCCCCCTTGGTTTTTATTGTGTTTACTGGTTGTCTGCAGATAAGTAATTTATGACAAACGTACTCAGAAAAATATGACGGAAAAGGGATTTTCCCTTTGTTAAATGTAACAAAGGTGAATCTCCTAGAATTATGTTCTGTGAGGATAATTTCTTCGGCTGGCGAAAGCAATGAGCTAGAGCTTCCTTTTTGCCCAGAACCTTTACACTGTATCCTGGAGGTCCACAGCCACGAAGCCAGATTTTGAATCCAAATTTGGGGGTACACAATAAAAAGACCACGCCCCGCCCCGCGAGGATTTTTGAGCGGAAGTTCCTGAGACGTCTCCACAGAGGCGTGGTGTATGTAGATGAGGATGCGCGCAGAGGCTGCTGCTTCCCCTCATATGAAATTTTCATACTCTTAATGATAATAACTGCATGGTATTCTGGGTAGTTTTAAGAAATATAGTGAGGGTAAGGGAAAGTGATATGGAGAAAGTGCGAGGAAGAAAACACCGCAAGGCAAAGTAATTGTCAAATACTAGAGGGGGTGTGCGGGGGCGTAGCAACTCATACTTACCTGGCAGGGGAGATACCATGATCACGAAGGTGGTTTTCCCAGGGCGAGGCTTATCCATTGCACTCCGGATGTGCTGACCCCTGCGATTTCCCCAAATGCGGGAAACTCGACTGCATAATTTGTGGTAGTGGGGGACTGCGTTCGCGCTCTCCCCTGACATTACGGTTTAAAAGAAGTGTAAAATGAAATTGTAAGAACGTTTCGTTCAACCTTTGTAACTTTTAGCCTAAGTTCACACCTCGCTTATTCAGAATTCAGTAAGTATGCTGCATCTATTTTCGAGTCATTTAAGTGCCAAAGAGCACTTGCTCTTTTTCTGGAGGACCTAAACTTAGTTTCCATGACCCGTGTTTGACAGCTCATAACTACTTGTAATTCCAGGTCCTGTGGATCTGGCGTCTATCCTCTTTTGGCTCCCAAGGACACCTGCGCTGACAAATATTTAAGTTTGATTTTGTTTTTAAGATTTATTATGTATTTGGTGCTCTGCCTGCATGCACACCTCCAGGCCACAAGAGGACATCAGATCATATTATAGATGCTTCTGAGCCACCCTGTAGTTGAGGGGGAATTGAACTCAGGACCTCTGGAGGAGCAGTCAGTGCTCTTAATCTCAGAACCATCTCTCTAGCCTTTAAATGGTTTTTAAACTATTAAAAAATACAACAAATCTAACTTGAGTAACAGTAATAGTCAAGTGCTTATCAGTTGAAAGTAGTTTGTTCAGCATAAGTACGAGAGTTTTTCTTTTAAGAAGCAAACACTAAAAAAAAGACACACTAGTAAAATACTGCTACTGTATTCCCAGAGAAGCATCTTGCTTATTACCAGCTAATAAAAATGCTTACAGTTTTTCTGTCCTCAGTTCATTGTCTCCCTTTGTTCCCAACAGTACTGAGTCCCACCTGCCCTCCTCCTGTGTCTCATTCCTGTCACCTCCCCCCTGCTCTTGTTTCCTTTAGTCAGTGTGTGCTCAAGTCACCTGGTAAAGATTTGCTCATCCTGCACTCTTCAATTCACTCTGTAGTTTCAGAGTCTTCTCAACTTAGGTGACATTACATGCGTCAGCTCCTAAAGCAGTTTTTACGTGTCTGACATATCCGTCATATCGCACTACAGTTGGTTGCATCATTTCCCTTACTGGGTAGCTTATTTTACATTTTGCAGAAAGGTCATCGGTAAGTACTTTTCAATCAACAGGGTAGTATGTTATTAAGACTTGCTTTTTAATTCTTAAACTTTCTCTATAGGTGCTGCTGTAGATTACAATAGAATTGGGTCTTCATTATATGCTTTAGGAACTCAGGACTCTACAGAGATATGCAAGTAAGGATTATAGTTAATATCTTTATAAGTAAAGCAGAGAAAGGACTTTCCTGGCAGAGAAGGAAATAGCACTTGTAGTTTACTTAA
>OU015742.1:150240133-150260787 GCA_907169655.1 Acomys percivali
CACGCTCTCTCAAACCCCTGGCTGAATCTGTTGTTTTTCTCTTCCCCCCCTGCCTGAGTCACATGGAAAGGGCGGTCTCCTTCTCCCGTTGAGGGTCCATTAGGAAAACAATAGCCCAGGTGGGGTTCCCAGGTCTGCTTCCTGAATTCCAGGCCCAGACTGGCTCCTCTCAGTCTATCACAAGGTATTCATGGGGTGCCCCAAGGGTAAAGCCCGCCAAGACTGCTTCCACCTGTGACAAAGCTTAATCTTTCCCACAGTGTTTGTCCACTAGAAGAGGAACGGCCAGCTGGGTACAGTGGCACACTCCTGTAATCCCAGCACTTGAGAGGCAGAGGCAGGTGGATCGTTGTGAGTTCAAGGCCAGCCTGGTCTACAAAGTGAGACCAGGACGGCCGAGGCTACAGAGAAACCTTGTCTTGAAAAACCAAAGCACAAAAAGGAAGAAGTGCGTCTTGTGGGTCACGGTCTCTGTCATGACAAACATGCTCGTAGGACTCTGAGAGGATATATATGGGCCCCCAAACCAGAGGCTTAGCTTTTTGGTATCATGTCTCATCGTTGGGTGTTCATCACTCCGCTTCCAGAATGTTCCTAGAGAGAAACGCTGCCAAGATCCAGGTTCCGGCTCCTGCTCTAGAGTCTGGCTGCTGCGGCTGCAGTCACCTTTTTGAATTGCTGGTTTGCTGTTTAATGGGTCTCCTGAAATATTGTTGGTGAAAAGCCAAGTTGCTCCAAGAAACTGAGCCTAAAAATGTCTATTTTTCCTGTGTCCAGTAAACTCTCTTCTCTCCTATCTAGCGTAGGTGGGTCGGGAGGGAGGTTTAGGCATTAAAGAACCCAAATAAGGTAGGTTTATAAACGTTCTAAGCCTACAACCAAGGTACAGCTATCAAACTACTGTAGTCCGGCAATCAAAAGTCCCTCTTTGACTGCTCTAAATAACATGTCAAATCAAAATTAAACGCCACATCTGAACACAGGGCTTCCCCTTTAACCTTTATAAACTGCCTTTTGCCTAGGGGCCGCATCTATCTGTCTGTCTGTCTGTCTTCTCTCTAGTCCGAAGTGGTTGTATCCACTCCCAACTGCCTCCTACCAGAACAAATTCCCCTTCCCTCCCTCCCTACTTCCCCACACCCCACTGTCTGTGTCTCTCCTTCCCTGTCCTTTGTCCCTTTGGTGCAAATAAATCTCCTTTGTGTGGGAACTTGGTCTTGGGGTGTCTTGAGCCTACACCAGTCCCTTCAGCAAGTCTCCCCACTTTCTCTACAGGTCGAGCTCCAGGGAAGGGGGGGCGCTTCCTCACACTCACTGCTACAGCTCTTAACTCTCTCACACGCCACACCCCTTTCCCATGGCTTTGAGCGCTCAGCTTCATGTCCTTGTGCCTCCCAATGGGTAGGTAAAGTCTGCTTCTGGGCTTGGAACACTACACGCTTATGGAAACTGCTAGTGCCCACTCCCCACAGACTCCCAGGGCGATAGGTAAACAGGCGATGTACACCTCAATAGCAGGGAGTCCACAGTGGCTGTGTTTACAGAGACTAGCAGAGAGCTAGTCAATGACCTGTTCTACAAGCACACAGCAGCTTTCCTCAGTGTGCCCCAGAGCTACACTTGGGTATGTTCTTTTTGCACTGGGTCTCATTATTTAACCTAGTCCTGTGCATGTGTGCACACCTGTATAGAGCATGTTGGTCCAGGGTGGAGGCTGACATCTGGAGTTGATTCTCTCCACCTCAGGAGGTCTGGGGAGTCAAACCCAGGTTTGTCAGGCTTGGTAGCAGGTCCCTTTACCCAGTGAGCCACCTTGCTGTCTGTCCCCAAATCCTTTTTTTGGGGGGCGGGGGAGTACGTAACGGGCAGGCAAGACCTAAGTAGCCCCTGGCTGGCCTAGAACTTCCCTATGTAGACTAGACTGTCAACAAACTCATGAATCTGCCTACTGCTGGGATAGAGGTGTGCGCCCCCACGCCTGGTCTCCCAGTTTTGGTTTTTTTTTTTTTCTGAGACATGATTCTCTGCGTGTATCCGTGGACCTCTTTTTTGAGACAGAGTTTCTCTGGGAAGCCCTGGCTGTTGTGGAACTCTCTTTGTAGAATCAGTCAAACTCAGAGATCCACCTGGCTCTGGGTGCTGGGATTGTAGGCATGTGTCATGAGGCTCACCAGCATACATTATTTTCAAGGTGTCAGTGAGAAAGCCCTGCATACTGTCCACTCATGATGTATGTTATGCACCCTACCCAAGGCCAGCAAGCTAGTACATACTGCTGCTCCTATCTACCCTCTATGCCAGGAGGCACTCTTGACAATGAAGCCAGCGCCTGCCATGGATGCTTAGTGGGTAAACACACTTGCAGCCAGCTGGAGTTTGATCCTCACAACCCCACAGAGGAAGAAACCTCATTAACAGGCACCTCCCCTGACTGTCACCAAGCTCTCTGCCCTCACACACTACACATACTCATGTAAAACCAGCTTAGGTGTTGGAGAGATGTTTTGGTGACTGGGGACACTGGCTGTTCTTCCCTATGACCTGAGTTCGTTTTCCGGGACCCAAGCAGAGGCTCTGCTTCTAGAAGTCCCTATGTCCTCTTCTACCCCCATCACCCCCTTTCTGGCCTTCTCACTCATTTTCTGTCACTGTACACCTGTGACACACAGACAGATGGGCAGGCAAAAAGCCCTTAATCCCACCACTCGGGAGGTAGAGGCAGGTAGATCTCTGTGAGTTTAAGGACAGCCTGGTCTACAAAGTCAGTCCGGGACAGTCAGGGTTACACAGAGAAACTCTTGTCTCCAAAACCAAGTAAAATAAATAAACAAAAACCAAAAAAACCCAAAACAAAAAAAAAACAAAACAAAAAACAAAAAACCCAATGGTTAAGAGAGCCACTGTACAGTCTGGCCCACTACTATCTCTCAGCATTTACACAGCACCTTCATATTTCCAAAGCGAGGTACCAACATTTATTAATCCTCACAACACCCCTGTGAGGTAGGTCAGCATGTCTTTCACAGCAGAGGCCTGAGGCCAAGGACAAGAGGATCTTGCCCAAACCCAACTGAGGCCACAAGGGCAGCTGGTGAGGGCTGGACCCAAATCCCAGCCCAAGAACTCTTGGCTCTGCACTCAGCCCCGGTGGACATCGTGTGGGTGTATTTCTACCAGCGACAGTCACGTACATGAAGGACGGAGAGGATCTCTCCACCAACAATAGGAGAAGCAGCCTTGGAACGGCACAGGGAAACACGTCAGTCAGAGGGCACACTAACCAGCACGCGGACAAGAGAACATGCGGCTGAAAGACACTGGGTGGGAGTCATGGCAACGATCTTAAAGATGGTTGGAGAAATGTAAACAAAGTAGGAACCCATTCCAGGGTCAACCGGGCCAAATCCCTGGGGTTTCCAAATAGGAGAGGACTAAGAAAACGATAGTGGCTCCGTGACAAATGTCTCAGGGCTAGGGGCTGGAGAGATGGCTCAGAGGTTAAGAGCACTGGCTGCTCTTCCAAAGGTCCTGAGTTCAATTCCCAGCAACCGCATGGTGGCTCACACACAACCATCTATAGTGAAATCTGGTGCTCTCCTCTGGCTTGCAAGCATGCATCCAGGTGAAAAACTGTATACTGAAATAAATAGATCTTAAAAAAAAAACAAACCAAATGTCTCAGGGCTAACTGGCTGAGCTAGGGGCAGGATCCTGGAACTGGGATGCTCCTGCATTTCGGAAGTGGTTGCCTGCCTCTGTCCAGTCGCACCTTAGTGTAGTACACCGACCCAGGAGACCAGGTCACTCTACAGTAAAGCTTTTTGTGAACTTGGTTCAAGTGGCCATCACAAAAGAAACAAGGGAAGGGAAAAAAGAAAACAGAAAAAAGACCTGCACTGTAAAGCATAATACTGGAGTAGATTTATTATCACTACCCCAAATTCCAGAGCGATACAAGGAGCACGCAGTTAAAACGCCCCTGGCGTCCCTGGGCGTTTCACAACAGCGGTTTAGTCCACAATTTAAGGCAAACATACTAACGCATCTGCTTCTCAATTCAGAGATCATACTTATAAAGCTTACATAAAGTCTGGCCCAAAACTTCTAAGTTCTTTAATTCAAAGTAAGTCTCATTAAGATGCTTTACACGGATACATAAAAGAACACAGAATGTCTTTAAAAAAAAAAAAAAGTAAAATCCAGAAAGGCCTTTATCTTGTGTGAACAACGTACTCTGAGGATGTTAAAATCGGACAAGTGATTCATAGGTAAATAAGGCCGGCAGCCATAAAGTCGCCACGTAGGAAATAAACACGCAGTTAAGACAGGTTACTTAAAGAAAGAGAGGGTTGAACTTTGGGCTTCTTGGACGGTCACGCTCCAGCGGGGTGGCAGTGAGCCCGCAGCTCCACTGTCTCTCAGAAGAAGAGCCAACGCACCGTGCCCACTGTCTGTTGTTCCCAGTGAGCTCAGATGCTGGGCATCATCAGAAAACAAACCAGATTTGAAGGCAGCCCTTTTCAACGGAAAGTGAGTGTGGCCTATGTGTCTCCATTTAAAACAGTGAGGCAGTTCTGCAGCAGCTGGAGGTTGCCCTAGAAAAGCGGAAACAAAATTAATCATGAGCCTCTGTAGCCCTGACAGCTTGAAAGAGTTGTTGTCATGAACCACTGGGCCTGGTCCCTTGATACCTTTTGACAAGGGTCCTATACGATGTCTGATGCCTATACTCGGGAGGCAGAGGTAGGCAGATCACTGTGAGTTCGAGGCCAGCCTGGTCTACAAAGGGAGTCTAGGACAGCCAAGGCTACACAGAGAAACCCCATCTTGAAAAACCAAACCAACCAACTAACCAACCAAACAAACAAAAAACCCTGCCTCCAAAGACTTCCGTGTCCAAGGTCAAGTAGTGAACTGATTTCTGATTGTATGAGAGGGATTAAACTCGTATTTTAAAATAAAAACACTAACATTGCAGGCAAAATTATTCTACAGAATTCATGTGCAGGTAGTCATTTGTAGAACATCTGACCTAGCTTCAAAGTTTAAGAGGGACAACGTGGTATGCAAAGTGAAAGGGACAACGAGGTATGCACGCCTTTACTCGTAGGCATGGGAGGTAGAGGCAGGTAGAGCTACGTGAGTTCTGGACAGCTGGGGGGGCGGGGGAGAGAGAGAGAGAGAGAGAGAGAGAGAGACAGACAGACAGACAGACAGACAGACAGAGACAGAGAGACAGAGAGAGACAGAGAGAGACAGAGACAGACAGACACACACACACACACACACACACACACACACATCAACTCTCCCACACCCACTGGGGTGGTCTGAAGAACAATGGCCACCAGAGACTCATAGTTGACTACTTAGGGAATGACATTAGGAGGCGTGGCCTTGTCCGAGGGACCACTTCCCTGGGGATGGGCTTTGATGGGCTTTGGGGTTTCAAATGCCCAAGCCAGGCCCAGTGGCTCTCTCTGTCTTTTCCTGCTGCCTGCGGATCCAGAGGCAGAACTCTCAGCCACCTCTCCAGCGCCATGACTGCCTGCACGCAGCAATGCCTCCCACCACGAAGATAATGGACTAAAACCTCTGAACCTATATACGAGACCCAATTAAACGTTTTCCTCTACTAGAGCTGCCATGATCACGGTTCTTCACAGCAAGAGAAACCCTAGCCAGCCACCATCTGGCATTACAGATGCTCCCACCACATTCTGCTTTTTATCTGCGTTGCAGGCCCTGAACTCAGGTCATCAGGCTTGTGAACCAAGTGCTTTTATCTGTTGAGTCTTCCCTGCCTCCCACCCACTACACCTCAGGTCTGAAATGGCAAAGCTGTGGCCCAGCATGGCCTCAAACTGACAATCTCCTGCCTCATACTCCCAGGGGCTAGGGGGTACTGCTATAACCCTCTACATGCAGGGAAAAGTTTACTCTTATAGTGCAATGCCATATGTCTTAGTCACTGTTCTAATTCTGTGAAGACACCGTACCCAAGGCATCGCTCTCTCTCCTTTTGGTTTTTCAAGACAGGCTTTCTCATTGTGGCCTTGGCTGTCCTAGAACTTGCTCTGGAGACCAGGCTGGGCTCTTCTGTCTGCTGCTGGGATTACAGGGGTGTACCACCACACCATGTTCAAGGCACCTCTTGTAAAAGGAAGCATTATAATTGAGGGCTTGCTTATAGTTTCAGAGGGCAGCCCACTATCATGGTGGGGAACATGGCAGCAGGCAGGCAGTCTCTGAGACTTACCATCCTGATCCACAGGCAGAGAGAGTCTAGGACCGGCTTGGGTGTTTGGAACATCAAGTCCAGCCCCAGTGAGAAGGCAAAGCTCCTAATCCTTCCAGTCCCAGAGTTCTACTCTCTGATAGGGATGCTTTCAATGATATGAGCCTATGGGGTCTTTTGTTTTTGTTTTTTCAAGACAGGGTTTCTCTGTGTAGCCCTGGCTGTCCTGGAACTCACTCAGTAGACCAGGCTGGCCTTGAATTCAGAGATGGGCCTGCCCCCTGGGTGCTGGGATTAATGGAGTGTACCACCACCACCTGCAATGGGGCCGCTCTTGCTCAGACCACCTAACACATAATGACGGAGCTGTGCATAGCGGCACATCCTCGTAATCCCGGAACTCAGGACAGAGGACTGCCAAGAGTTAAACCAAGCCGAGGTTACAGAGTAAATTTTAGGAGATTTTGTCTCAAAGGCAAAGAGAGGGAGGGAGAGCAGAAGGAGGAGGAAAAGAGAAGGGATCAACATCTGAGGCAGGGCTGCAGCTCAGTGTGGAATGCTTGTCCAACATATGCAGTGTCCTAAAAGAAAAGTGAAGATCAGCATTCGGCAGCTAGCATATTAGTAGTAGATTCAAACAAAACCATCCACGATTAAAAAAATTTTTTAGTACATGCATGCCTGGTACCTCTAGATGCCAGAAGAGGGCATCTGATTCCCAGCAAATCACATGTGGGTGGCTAGGAATCTAACCCACCCCCTCTACAAGAACAAGTGCTCTTTGCCTGCTGAGCTACTTCTCCAACACACATTGATGGGTTTTAAAAAATAATTATCTTGCGCTGGAGAGATGGCTTAGCAGTTCAGAGCACTGGCTGTTCTTCCAGAGGACCTGGGTTTAATTCCCAGCACCCACACGGCAGCTCACAACTGTCTATAACTCCAGTTTCAAAGACTCTTAACACCCTCACACAGACATACATGCAGGCAAACACCAATGCACCTGAAATAAAAATAAATAATAGAAAAAATTATTATCTTGCTGGGCTACAGTGTTGTAAACTTTTAATCCCACAACTCTGGAGGCAGAGACAGGTGGATCTCTGTGAGTAGGAGGCCAGCCTGGTTTACAGAACTAGTTCCAGAATAGTTAAGGCAATAGTAAAGAAACTCTGTCTGGGGGGCTGGAGAGATGACTCAGAGGTTAAGAGCACTGCCTGCTCTTCTAAAGGTCCTGAGTTCAATTCCCAGCACCCAAATGGGGGCTCACAGCCATCTGTAATAAAATCTGGTGCCCTCTTCTGGCCTGCAGGGACATATGCAGACAGAGCACCATAAACATAATAAATAAATAAACCTTAAAAAAAAAAAGAAGAAGAAGAAGAAGAAGAAAGAAAGAAAGAAAAAGAAACCCTGTCTGGAGAGAAAACCAAAGCCAAAATAACAACCCCCCTGCTCTATTGGGACTTGATAGCTTTCTGTTGCTCTCACGGAGTAACAGCCTACCCAGGAATACACCACAATCCGTCCATTCACCCACTGAAAGGAAAACTGACTAATTTCATGGCTTTTTTTCTTATGAGACATATTTATTATTTAAAAAGATATGTTTTTATTTGTATGTGTGTATTTCTGAAGTGTATCCTACAGGTATTCACTACCACAACTGGCAACCACCAGGTATATTTTTTAAAACAATATTTTGTATGTGCAAGAATGCGTGCGTGTATGTCTCAGCATGTGTGGAGGTCAGAGAACAACCTCTCAAGTAGAGGCTGAGGCAGAAAGGTCACTGAGTTCAAGGCCAGCCTGGTCTACCCAGTGAGCTCTACCTGAGCCCAGAGTGAGAAGCTGCCTCAATAACAACAAATAAACAGCATATTCCCATTCTGTCAGGAGGGAACGTAGGTGAGTGACAGAATGCACTAACTTGTACAGAACCTAGATGCCATCCTCGTACTCGAAACAGCAAAACCCCAAATAAAGGCCAACGAGAGGGCTAATCAAGGAAGAACACTTCCTGCATAGGCCTCCGTCCCTACTTCCATCTGGAAACTATACAAGAGGAGCAGCAAACCCAAAGAGGGTGTCCTGTGACCTCCACACAGTATGCACACATATGCACACATGTGTACACACAGAAGTGTAAAAAAAAAAAAAGCATCCAAAGCCAAGCTGTGGTGGCACACACCTTTAATCCCAGAATTCGGTAGGCAGAGGCGGGCAGATCACTGTGAGTTTGAGGCCAGCCTAGTCTACAAAGCAAGTCTAGGACAGCCAAGGCTACACAGAGAAACCCTGTCTCTAAAAACCAAAAACCAAACAAAACAAAAACAAAAACAAAACCATCCAAACAAACTGAGGACAGTGTGTCAACCTCCTTTAGGAGGTTGGTCAAAGGACTAGCATCTATTATATAACTGGCTTTATTTAAAACTTAAGTATTTAATGGCACTACCTTTGCATGCTTCAGTTCTAGTTCTGCAAGTTCCACTAAATTTTTTCTGAATGCAGCAACTCTTCTTGTCTTAAAATCTATCAGTTCTGAAAACAAAAATAAAGCGATTAGAATGACCCCGTTGTAAGGCTCGCCCTGTACTGAAAGGCCTGTGACAACAGTACCTTGCTTTGCAGATTCAGATATTTTTTCAAACTTCTGACAGCACAACTGTTGGGAAGTCTCAGCCTGTAGAACATCTTTGTTCTTTGCTCTCGCCTTGTCCAGTGCTTTATTGGCATTTTCATAGTCCACCAGTGACCGAGACCTTCTGTAGAGCAGGTCCTGCAAGACACAACAGTCAGTGTGCGCTGTGCCCTTCCCGCAGTTAGATGCATACACCACTGCTACCAGTAGCAGCAGTGACACTACACAGCAGGAATTTCTAAATACTTTGTTCTGGGGCTTGAACAAAGCCTCATACTTCATCACTAATTATGCCCCCAGTCTCTACATGTTTGTAATAAATAACAGCTAAATTGAAACAAGTCACACACTTTACAACTCATTTAAAATTTACAACTAGGTTTAATCCCAGTACTCGGGAGGCAGAGATAGGTGGATTGCTGTGAATTCGAGGCCAGCCTGGTCTACACTGAGAGTCCAAGACAGCCAAGGCTGCACAGAGAAACCCTGTCTGGAAAAAAAAAAAAAAAAAACACACACACACACACACACCAAAACAAACAAACAAACAAACAAACAAAAAAACCCAAAACAAATAAAATTTACAACTAGGGCAAGGTGTGGTGGTATAGGCCTTTAATCTCAGCACTTGGGAGGCAGAGAGGTGCATCTCTGTGAGTCTAAGGCCAGCCTGGTCTACAAAGTCTAGGACAGTCAGGGTTACACAGAGAAACCTTGTCTCAAAAAACCAAAACCAAACAAACAAACAAATAAATAAAAAATTACAACTCAGGGTTTGTACTTTGTGCACAGAGCTGAATAACCATCTGAACCAACTTTAGTTGCTTTCATATACCATTCATCTTTTTGTGACAGGGTCTCACTGCAGAGCCCTCACTAGCCTCATACTCATTTCTCCTGAGCACCTCACCAAGAGCTAGGATCCCAGCCATGACAGAGAACACACGCAGCTTCTTAGTATCCCCTTAAATCAGATCTTCCCAACCTTCCACCCAATACTCTCTGAAGAAAGACAAAGTTACCTTAGCTGCCTGAGACTCCCTCAAGTAGTACTTCAGCAGGTCGGAAAGCTTGAGGTCCTCGTCAGCAGACACCCGAGCTTCTATTTTCTGAAAAAGGGGGACCTGGGCATTAAATCACCTGTTATGTTCCGCTTTAAGTAAAAATACTGGAGAATCTGCTTTTTCTGCCTGTCTTTTGTAATTCCAATAAGAAATGAACAGAAAAATCAAATAACATTAATGAGTTCATGGAAAACTTGGCTTTCTTATCAATTTAGCTCTACTACTATGGAATCGCAGTGGCGATTGGTAGGTGCTCATCAACAGATGAGGGCATGTGAGGTGAGATGGCAAGGGAAGGTGGGTGTGGTGGCACACACCTGTAATCCTACACTCAGGAGGCAGAGGCAGGTGGATATCTGTGAGTTTGGTCTACTGAGCGAATTCCAGGACAGCCAGGGCTACACAGAGAAACCCTGTCCTGAACAGCCACCTACAACAGAGATGAGGAAAAAGGCAAGGTTGTTTTTTGAGGAAGTGTCTCACTATGTAGCCTAGGGCAGCCCCAACGCATGATCTCCCAACCCCAGCCTCCAAATGCTGGGAGTATAGGCGTGGTCCATCACATCTGGCTCTGATCATTTGGAAGGGTTAGTTTTCAAAACTTATTATTGTGAGAAAAAAAATATTATTATTGTGGGGCTGGAGAGATGGCTCAGAGGTTAAGAGCACTGGCTGCTCTTCCAGAGGTCCTGACTTTAATTCCCAGCAACCACATGGTGGCTCACAACCATCTATAATGAGATCTGACGCCTTCTTCTGGCCTGAAGGTGTAATGAAGGCAGAGCTCCATATATAAAATAATAAATCTTTTAAAAAAATTATTATAGCTGGGCGTGGTGGCACACACCTTTAATCCCAGTACTCAAGTGGATTGCTGTGAATCGAGGCCAACCTGGTCTACAAAGTGAGTCCAGGACAGCCAACGCTACACAGAGAAACCCTGTCTTGAAAAACCATAAAAAGATTTTCAACTTTAACAAAGCAATCAGATGCATACAAAAACACAGACAAAGTTGAACATCTGGAATAAAGCGTTATAAGCCACACAGAAGCCGTCCTTTTCAGGGAAGCTGGCTAATACGTACATAACTTTTACTACTACTCTATACACTTCTCTGCAAATCTGAAACTAAGCCAGGTGTGCTGGTGCATACACCCAATCCCAGCACTAAAGAGGTGGAGACGGGACTGTCAGTATTCCAAGGTTATCCTCAACTACACAAAATTCAAGGCTAGCCTGGGTTATATCTGAAATTACTGTTAAATTGTCTATTTTTTTCTTAAAAGGCATGATCACCAAGTAGCTAAAACACAGGTGAAAAACCACCAAGTGTGAGGGAGCTCACAGAGCAACCTGAATGCTCATATTCATTCTAGTGGGAGCAAAATGTTGTAAAATGGAGCCACATGTGCCACAGTGCTTGTGTGGAAGGTCAGAGGTCAGCCTTTAGAAATTGGTTCTCAGCTAGGCGTAGTGGCACATGCCTTTTAATCCCAGCACTTGGGAGGCAGAGGCAGGTGGATCAATGTGAGTTCAAGGCCAGCCTGGTCTACAAAGTGAGTCCAGGACAGCCAAGGCTACACAGAGAGACCTTGTCTCAAAAAACCAAAAAAAGTAGAAGTTGGTTCTCTTCTTCCATCATGTGGGTTCTAAAGGTCAAACTCGGGTCATGACAGCAAAGGCCTTTAGTCCTTGAGCCACCTTCTAATATATATATATATTTTTAAAAGATAGTGGTGCAGTTTGGTCTGGAACTCGAAATCCCCCTGCCTCAGCTTCCTGGGTGCTGGGGTTATTGGCATTTTGAACAATTTTAAAAAAATATTCCTTTCATTTTGTCTGACGATGCATGTGTGGAACCCTCTGCCTCACTGTGTTAGGGGAACAATACAATGTTGTTAATACACGCACATTCTATGCAGTAGTTCTCTAAGTTTAGTACTCACTCTTGTTTTATCAAACAGTTCAGAAACTTTGAGGAAAAACCTGCAAGGGAAAAACACTTTCATTAGTATTTTTGAATCATTTGATTACTTTTTCTACTTTAAACATTTAAAGACAATGACCCCAAACCACATTGTAAAGGACATTCTTGTTTTGTCACACAGAACTTCCAATGCGCTTGTTAACAGAAGACTCCACGAACTTATAACAATAAATTGCTTATTTAAAATCCCCAGAGTCAGCCGGGCGGTGGTGGTGCACGCCTTTAATCCCAGCACCTGGGAGGCAGAGGCAGGTGGATCGCTGTGAGTTTGAGGACAGCCTGGTCTACAAAGCGGGTCCAGGACAGCCAAGGCTACACAGAGAGACCCTGTCTCAAAAACCCAAAAAAGAAAAAGGAGAGAGAGAGAGACAGACAGACAGACAGACAGAGCAGAGCAGAGTTACATAGTAAGAATCTATCTCAACAAAAAGAGGATGGGGTGGGAGGGGCCTGGAGTGGGTGGCTTGGCAGTTAAGAGCCCTTGATACTGTCCCAGAGGACCTGAGCTCTGTTTACAGCATCCATGTCTTACAGATCACAATTACTGTAACGCCAGCTCCAGGATATCTGACACACTATTTGACCTCAGAGGGCACCAGCACACAGTTGTCATACACTTACACAGACACACATATACATACAAATGAAAAGAAATATGTGTGGGGGCTGGAGAGATGGCTCAGCAGTTAAGAGCACTGGCTGTCCTTCCAAAGGACCCCAGTTCAATTCCCAGCACCCATGCCATGGCTCACAACCATCTATAATGTAATCTAATGTGCACTGTATACATAATAAATAAATAATTAAAAAAAAGAAATGTGTGTATATATATAAATTATAAAAGTATATACATATATACCTTATTTATTTTTATGTGCCTGCATGTAAGCGTATATAAATTTTAAAGTTTAAATGTAGGTATACCATATCTGTGCAGAAGTATAAACTTAAATATAAATTTAAATATGAGCATGTCATATCTGTGCAGAAGAGGGTGATACATCTCCTGGAACTGAAGTTACAGCTGGTCGTAAGCCACACACAGACACGTTGGGAACCAAGCTGGGCCATTTTTCCAGTTCTAAGATTAATTATTTCCCTTCTTTTTTTGGTTTTATGAGACAGAGTCTTACAATGTGGCCAAGGCCAGCCTAGCATTGTTCTTCCTAGCCTCCTAGGTACTGGGACAAGATGTGTACTACTCTGTCCCCCCATTTTATTTTTGAGACAAGGTGTCTGTCATGTATACCAGACTTGCTTCAGCCTCAATTCCATGATTTCCTGTGGTATACATCCCTAGGACGGACGTGTACACACACACACACACACACACACACACACACACAAACTAAGTAAATGTTTAAAAAAAAAGTTGTTTAAACGTCAATGTGGCCAGGCGCAGTGGAACATGCCTATAATCCCAGCACTCGGGAGGCAGAGGCAAATGGACCTCTGTGAATTCAAGGCCAGCCTGGTGTACAAAGTGTGTCCAGGACAGCCAAAGTTACACAGAGAGACCCTGTTGAAAAACAAACAAAAAACCAAACAAAAACATTTTTTTTTTTTTTGGCTTTTCGAGACAGGGTTTCTCTGTGTAGCCTTGACTGTCCTGGACTCACTTTGTAGTCCAGGCTGGCCTCGAACTCACAGCGATCCACCTGCCTCTGCCTCCCGAGTGCTGGGATTATAGACGTGCGCCACCACGCCTGGCTCAAAAAAATTTTTTTTTTAAGATTTATTTATTATTATGTATACAGTGTTCTGCCTGCATGTATACCTGCAGGCCAGAAGAGGACATCAGATCACATTATAGATGGTTGTGAGGCACCATGTGGTTGCTGGGAATTGAACTCAGGACCTTTGGAAGAGCAGGCGTTCTTAACCACTGAGCCATCTCTCCAGCTCCTCAAATTTTTTTTTTTTTAATTTCAAAATGAGTGCTAGGAATGGTGGGGCATGCCTGCAAATCCTAGCATTCAGCAGTCAGGTAGCAGAGGCAGGAGAGTCCAGAGACCAGTCTTTCTTGGCTATACAGTAAGTTTGAAGCTTGTATGTACGGGCTACACGTGACTTTGTGATGACGTGTGGGGGAGGTTGGGGGGGTACTGGGTATTTAGCTCAGTGGTAGACTACTTTTTTTGTTTGTTTGTTTTTGTTTTTTGAGACAGGGTTTCTCTGTGTAGTCTTGGCTGTCCTAGACTCACTTTGTAGACCAGGTTGGCCTCGAACTCACAGCAACCCACCTGCCTCGACTGCTGGGATTAAAGGTGTGAGCCACCATGCCTGGCAATGGTAGACTACTTTAATTGTTTAACATTTCTAAGATTTGGGGTTTGGTCCCAGGACTTGGGGGGAGGGGAAACTAAGACATTAAAAAAAGTTTAGTTTGACTTCCAATTAAACACAGAGCAAATTTGTGAAGCGTCCAACATTTATTGATTGATTGATTGATTGATTGATAGTGTCTCACTATGTAGCCATGGCTGGCCTAAGAACTAATTATGTAGACCAGGCTAGCATCAAATTCACTGATACCTGCTTGCCTCTGTTTCCTAGGTGCTGAGATTAGAGGATGTACTACCATGCCCAGCCCAAAGTGTTGGAAATTTTAAAATAATAATTAAAAATGGGAAGTGAAAAAAGAAACCAGCCATTTTATTATAATAAAAATCCCAGGTTATCAAAAATGGTCTAATTAAGTAAACTACAAGTACTATTTCCTTTTATGCCAGCAAAGCCCTTCCTCTGCTTTACTTATACAGATCTTAACTATAATCCTTACTTGCATATATCTGTAGAGTCCTGAGTTCCTAAAGCATATAACGAAGACCCAATTCTATTGTAATCATCAGCAGCACCTATGGAGAAAGTTCAAGAATTAAAAAGCAAGTCTTAATAACATACTACCCTGTTGATTTAAAAGGACTTACTGATGACCTATCTGCAAAATGTAAAATAAGCTACCCAGTAAGGGAAATGATGCAAGCAACTGTCGTGCAATATGACGGATATGTCAGACACGTAAAAACTGCTTTAGGAGCTGATGTATGTAATGTCGCCTAAGTTGAGAAGACTGTGAAACTACAGAGTGAATTGAAGAGTGCAGGATGAGCAAATCTTTACCAGGTGACTTAAGCACACATTGACTAAAGGAAACAAGAGCGGGGGGGAGGTGACAGGAAGGAGGAGACACAGGCAGAGGGCAGGTGGGACTCAGTACTGTTGGGAACAAAGAGAGACAGTGACCTGAGGACAGAAAAACTGTAAGCATTTTGGAAGTCAAGGTCTTGCAAACCAGGAGTTTGGTTTTGTGGGATAGACATCACTAAATATTTAAGTCATAAGGTGCTAAACTCAACCTAATAAAGATCTTACAGCCTTCCAGCCCTCCAGTAAAAGCTGCTATCTGCAGTCTAAAAGTGGAAAGACAGAAAAGGCAGAGTGACCAACCAAGAGACTTACAATAATCTGGTAATAAATCCTAGCGAAGCTAAGTCACTGAGGAGGTCTGATGGGGACGAACTAGAACAAGAGACTTGAGACACACACACAAATGACAGCTCCTTTATTCACAGATGCTACAGGGCAAAGGACTCAACAGGTTTACCCACAGTCGCTCACTTGCTGATGGGGATTATAGTAAGTGCTGCTTTAGTTCCGAGTAAGAGGCATACCTGCAATGCGGCCTCACTCTCACGACCTTGGTTATGTCTTAGCAGCCTCATGTGGAAATGAGGATAACAGTGGTGCCCACCTCACACTTATGTAGAAAATCAGTGATTATATATTACAAAATGTCTAGAATATAAATTACATACAGGAACATAGCACAAAGTAATGACCACATATTAGCTAGTAATAAGCAAGATGGTTGTCTGGGAATACAGTAGCAGTGTTTTAAGTAGTGGGGTTTTTTTTTGTTTTTAAAGATTTATTTATTTATTATGTATACAGTGCTCTGCCTACATGTACACCTGCATACCAGAAAAGGGCATTAGATTACATTATATATGGTTGTGAGCTTCCATGTGGTTGCTGGGAATTGAACTCAGGACCTCTGGAAGAGCAGTCAGTGCTCTTACCCTCTGAGCCATCTCTCCAGCCCCTAGTGTTTGTTGCTTAACAAAACAAAAACCCTTATACTTATGCTGCACAAATTACTTTAAACTGATAAGCACTTGATTATTATTGTTATTTAAATTAGACTTATTCTATCTTTTTACAGTTTAAAAACATTTTAAATTATGTGTGTCTGTATATGGGTTTTTGGTTTGTGTTTTGGTGTGTGTATGTGTGTGTGTGTGTGTGCGCGCCTGCACAATGTCATTGGGGGCCAAAAGAGGACAGTTGTGAAATTCCCTGGAGCTGGAGTTACAGGCGGTTGTGAGCTGTCCAACATGGGTGCTGGGAATCAAACTTAGGTCCTCTGGAAGAACAGCAAGTGCTCTTAGCCACTGAGGCATCTCTCCATATATTACAGTTTGAATAAACTGTATGTGGTGATACATATCTGTAATTCCAGAATTTAATATGAGGTGGCCCAAGGCTCACTGATAACCCTCCTGCCACATACAAGGCATATTCCATGACCAGGCGCATTTTATTTTGTGATTATCAACTAGGAACATACATATCATTTTTCTTTAAGCACCATCTATTTGCTAAATGAATAGGAATCACCAATATTTTCTTCAATTTATTCTGCCCCCACCCCGTCCCTTCCATTTTCTTTTACTTCCTTAGAAATTTACTTATTTAAACTTCATTATTATTTTAGTGTGTATGATGTGTGAGTTTGTGTATAGGCACAGGCATGTCACAGCATGAGGCTACAGGACTACACTATTGAGTTGATTCTCTTCTTTCAACTTTATATGGATTTCCAGAATTGAACTGAAGTCATCATGCTTGTACAGCAAGCCACTGAGCCATTTCATCTTGCTTGCTACATAGCCCAGGCTGGCCCCTAAGCAATGGAATCGCTAGTTATACAAACAAAACCAGCAGACACATCTTAAAAAGGTGTTGGGAAGCCAAGCATGATGGCGAATGCCTTTAATCTCAGCACTTGGGAGGCTGAGGGAGTTGGATCTGAGTTTGAGGCCAACCTGGTCTACAAAGTGAGCTTCAGAACAGCCAGGGCTGCACAGACAAACCCTGTCTGAAAAACCCAAAAGAAAAAAAAGGGGGGGTCTTCGGGACAGTTGAGGCAGGAAGCCTCACAGTTCAAGGCCAAACAAAATTAAAACAGGTTGGGGGGCTAGGACTGTAGCTCAACTGGGAGTGTGTGTTTTTCACATTCACAAAGTGCTGGGTTTGACGGCCAGCACTACATAAAAACTGGATACACTACATATCTATAATCAAAACATAGGCAGGAGGGTCAAAGGTTCTAGGCCATTTTTGGTTACATAATGATTTCTTTTTTGATTTTGGGGTTTATGTTGGTTGAAGCTAGAGTTTCTCTGTATAGCTTTGGCTGTCTTAGAACTCTGTACACCAGGATGGCCTCAAACTCAGAGATCCGCCTGCCTCTGTCTCCCAAGTGCTGGGATTAAAGGCGTGCACAACCATTGCCTGACTTCATGATTTCAAGAAGAGCTTGGGATGCATTCTGTCCCAGAGGACACACAATTAACCACTGTTCTACACTCAGACTTTCGTAAACTATAGGTAATGTGTACACTTATTTGAATTAGAACCTAAGTTTGAGGGTAAAGAAAAGACACACTGGCTAAGAGTGTCTGCCATTCCCACGAAGGGCCCGGGTTTGGTTCCCAGCACTCTCTTCAGTTGGCTCACAGCCACCTAACTACAGTTCCGGACCATCGGATGCCCTCTTCTGGCTTCCACGGTGCACATACATAAACTGAGGCACACACACAAATGCACATAAAACAATATATTTGGGGGTGAAGGGTTGAGGCAGGGTTTCCCTACAGACCCCTGGCTGTCCTGACCTTGAACTCAGAGATCTGCCTTCCTCTGCCTTCTGAGTGCTGGGGTTAAAGACACCAGTAGCATTATGCCCAGCAAAGCAAACAAACATCTAAAATAAAACAAAACAAAAAAAGTTTCACCACAGAAGTCTTACTTTTGTGAGATCTTGTCATTCTGTCAGATTTAGCAGATGCATCCTTAACTCGGTTATGATATTCTAAAAGGAATGTTCGTTCATGTTCAAAGAAGTCGTCTACATCCTGCAGGATACAAAAAGTGCCATTTAACCATCAATTCAAACATATCAATATCAGTTGTCCTTACCATAAAAATGGGTATAAATATATCTAATTTGTAGGGTTATAGTGAAGACTGTAAGTACAAATTAATATATTACATGTTACATATTCCACTGATACCAAAATCATAACTAATTGTTAACTCTCAATGCACAGCAGTATTGGGAGGAAGCCGACTGAGTCATTGCTGGAGAGTAGTCAGTACCTGGACGGTCAACACAAGCTCAGCGTGTAAGCAAATAGCACACACAAGTTTTCCCGTAGCCATAAGAGCAGGCAGTAACAATGAAATAGAAGCACTATCTATCTTAATGTTTGCTGATATTATAACCTTTACTGGAAAAGATGTCAAGTAAGTAAATTCTCATACCATTTTAAAAATAGCATTAAGAAAAAAATACTTACTATTTAGTAACTGACTATTAAAATATTTTTACTTGGGCTGGAGAGATGGCTCAGTGGTTAAGAGTACTGGCTGCTCTTCCAGAGGTCTTGAGCTCAATTCCCAGCAACCATGTGGTGGCTCACAGCCATCTGTAATACGATCCAATACCCTCTTCTTCTGGTATGTATGCATGAAGACAGTGTACTCATAGACATAAATAAATTTTCAAAAAAAAATTTTATTCATATTTCATTCATCTTTCCCACAGTCTTGAGAACCAGATATTATTTCATTTTTAAGATGGAGAAACAGATTTAGAGAAGACAGCTTTCCCAAGATCACACATTTATCCAAAGACACTACCAAAACCTCAGCTGAGAGTCACCTACACCCAACCCTAGGTTTGCCCCAGTATTTGCAAACAAGAGCAAATGCACAGAGGTGGCCCATGCTCTAGCTGTTTATCCTGCACCCTGAAGGCCCCATGCACATGTGATTTAATATCCATTTTACACAGACATTTCTCCTTTTCTCTCTCTTCTACCCACGTGCCTCATGGTCAGATCCCCAGAACATCCATGGAATACATAGGGTAGCCAGGTATGGCGGCACACACCTTTAATATCAGGATTTAAGAGTCACAAGCAGGTGGATAGTGTGAATTCCAGGCCAAACAGGGCCATATAGTAAGACCCTATCTACAAAACAAAAAGTATTTATTACCAACTAAGGCTGCTTATAAGTATAAATTTTACCTTTACTCCCGAAACAATTACTCCATCCGCTGACTTAACCATGTTTTTAAAGAAATCCTCGAGTTTTTCTTTTTTATTTTTTCCTCGCACACTCAACTGAAAGAAAGGCAGTAAAAAGACAAACAAAATACATAAGTGGAAGTTTACTACAGGACTTGCTTTAAACAAAGGGACTGTGGAGTACAACACATCACCATGATTCTGTTGTAGCTCTGAAACACATTAGGCACATTTCTGATTCCCTTTATGCTGAACAGGACCTGTCATCTTCTGTTGGGATCATCAACTTAAAGTGCAAGGGAGACAAAGAAAACTTTAAGCAGTGTGAAGGTTACTAGTGAAAAACTGTCTAACAGAAATCCCAATATCAAACACAAGAAGCCCTCTTTTGTCTGTGGGCCAGGATGTCTAAGAGAATCCCAGAATAAACAGTATACCTTTGTTGCTCTTAGTTACCCATGCCCCCAAAGGTGGGAGGAAGTCTGTACTGCTAAACACATCATGTACTTAACAAACAGAGCCCAGAGGCTTCTGAGCTGGCACTGACCTGAACAATCCCTCCCTGAGGACGAGCTTTCATGGTACCAGAAGGTGACATGTAAGCTTACAAAGGAGGGAGACAACCGACAGCCTACCTAGCTATGATGCGTATGAACCAAATCAGCAACCAGCATGGCGTGATAACCCTACAGGTGCAGTAGTGGCTCACATACTTGGTGTACCCAACAACTCTCTAGTTGAACTTAAGACCCACTCAACAAGAAAGATATCATGCCTGGTATTAAAAACCAAGCTAATGCCAGGAGTGGTGGCGCACGCCTTTAATCCCAGCACTCGGGAGGCAGAGGCAGGTGGATCTCTGAGTTCCAGGCCAGTCTGGTCTACAGAATGAGTCCAGGACAGCCAAGGCTACACAGAGAGACCCTGTCTCAACCAACAACAACAAAAGGTTTGGGTTTGAGTCTGGCTCTGATGGTGCATGCCTGTGATTTTAAGTACTAAGTAAGTGAACAAAGGCAGTGTTGAGAGTTTGAGGCTTGCCTGAAATACAGACTGAAATGCGGGGTGTGGTGGGGGGTAGAATTTTGGGGCTAGGGCTGTAGCTTAGTTCACAGAAGCTAAATAAATCTCTGAGTTCTACCCCCTAGCAGCACATTCAACTGAGCACGGCAATAGACGTCTATAATCCCAGCACTCTTGAGGGAAAGAGGACCATATGGTCTATGTCATCCAGGGCTGTGTGGAGCTTGAGGCCAACCTGGGATACCTCAGGCTCTGTCTCAGAGAAACAAAACAAGTTTTTATTTTCAGGCTTTTGGGTTATGAAAGTTCAACTTCTAA
>OU015742.1:150264082-150302525 GCA_907169655.1 Acomys percivali
GAGAGAGAGAGAGAGAGAGAGAGAGAGAGAGAGAGAGAGAGAGAGAATGTGTGGGTGTGTGTACACGCGCACACACACATATATTCAGGCATGGGTAGGGGTTAGAGGACAGCTTGCAGACTTGGTGCTTCCCTTCCACTACATGACACCCAGGGATCAAACTCAGGACTTCAGGGCTTGGTAGCACACATATATATATTTTTTTTAACCTGATAAACCACCTCACCAGCCCTGTTTCTTTTCTTTTCTTTTCTTTTTTATGGATTGTACTATGGTATCTAAAGATGGTGGCTTTAGGACTCAGGAGACTGAAGTAGAATGGTTGTAAATTTGAAGCCAACCTGGCTTACCTAATACTTTTGAGGACAGCTTTTATTACAAAGTTAAACCCTGCCACAAACGAAACAAAATACAACACTGTCTTGATAGTGCCGAAGTATAACAAATGAACTAAGCACCAGAAATGCTAAAACTTAGATTAGAAAACTTCAGTAGTTGTAGAAATTGAGATCTGTAGGTTCTACTCGAAGTGGCAGTGCAGGCCTTCAGTACCAGCACTTGGGATGCAGAGGCAGGCAGATCAATGTGAATTCAAGGCCAGCCTGGTCTACAAAGTGAGTTCAGCACAGCCTAGGCTACACATAGAAACCCTGCCTCGATAAAATTAGAGGGAGGGGGATGAGGGAGGGAGAGGAGAGAGAGAGAGAGAGGGACAGAGACAGAGACAGAGAAATATGTGTACTTTGGGGTAGTAGTGGCATGCCTTTAATCCCAGCAGTTGGGACACAGAGGAAGATGGAGTTCTATGAATTGGAGGCCAGCCTGAGTTTCAGGACAGCCAAAGCTATACACAAAGAAACCCTGTCTCAAAAAACCAAAAATAAAATAAAATAGCCTTTGCACTAATGTAGATTCCTTTAAAAAATAAAAAAGTGTACCATTTTTTAAAAGTGTAAAAGATTAAACACAAATATTGTGTTGTTGAGACAGGGTTTCTCTGTGCAGCCCTGGCCATCTTGGAAGTCACTCTGTAGACCAGGCTGGCCTCAAACTCAGAGATCCACCTGCCTCTGCCTTCCGAGTGCTGAGAATAAAGATGTGTACCACTACATCTGGTTGGGACTTTATTTTTTAATTAATGATTACTATCACCCAGCACAAGGTATTAAAAGGGGCCCAAGATTACACGAATATATCTGAAGCAGAAAGATTTTATTTAAAACTTAGACGACAAGCTAGGCTTGGTATCAAACACCTTTAATCCTAGCACTCTGTAACTCTGAGACAGCCTGGTCTACATAGAGTTTAACACCGGCCAGCTAGGGCAGCACCCAGGGCAGCACCACCACTGTCTTTTAAGTCAAAATCTCAAACAAGGCTGGCTTGGTTTGCTGTGCAAAAAACGCTGGCTTTGACCTCTATTTCTCCTCTCTCTGTCCTTAAGTTTGTTGCCCTCATGCCTCAGCCTTCTAGTATTGCTTATATGGTCCACTATTCCTGACCTGAGAACTACCTATTTTATTTTATTTTGGTGTTTACTCCAATTGGCTATTATCTAGGTGTGTGTGTGTGTGTGTGTGTGCGTGTGTACGCATGTGCACACATACTCTTCTCATGGCCCCTCTCTGTTTGTTTTTGTCTGTTTTCTAAAAAGAAAGGTGTGGAGCTGGGTGGGTGGTGTGTTAGGGACAATCTGGGAGACGCTAAGGGAGGGGAAACCAATTAGGATTAATTGCATGAAAAATTATCTATTTCAATTTTTAAAAATAAAGATCAAATAAATTCTATCTTTTTTTTTTTTTTTTTTTTTGGTTTTTCGAGACAGGGTTTCTCTGTGTAGCCTTGGCTGTCCTGGACCCGCTTTGTAGACCAGGCTGGCCTCAAACTCACAGCGATCCACCTGCCTCTGTCTCCCGAGTGCTGGGATTATAGGCGTGTGCCACCACGCCCGGCTAAATTCTATCTTTTTAATTTAAAAAATTGATGTGTATTCGTGTATTGCCTGTGTGTATGTCTGTGCACCAGCTGTGTGCCAGAATGGCCACAGGAGCCAGAAGAAGGCACAGGATCCCTGAACTGGAGTTCTAGATTGTAGGCTGCCATGTGGGTGCTGGGAACTGAACTTGGGTCTTCTGCAAGAGCATCAAGTGTTCCTAACTGTTGAATCATTTCTCCAGTCCCTTTAAATAAATAAAAAATTGAAAAAAAAAAAACTGCTATGAGAAAAGGGACAGAGTCAGAAAGCATCCAGTACAGTTCTGCATATACACATTAAACAGGAGGTACAATGTCAAGCAAAGGGTATAATAAAGATAAACAAGACCGTCTTAATTGATGAGGAATATTTAGCCTCCTGTTAGAGAAAGTAGAAAAATGGCATCATTATACAAGAAGGAGGGGAAAGATGGAATTAGAATGCAAAGAGAAGACTTCATTATTGATCATTCCCTAAATCAGAGCTGCAGAAGGAAACACGTGTCAGAGGGGCACTGGTCTCAGTGTGGAGACGCAATGGGTCATAATGACCTCAGGGAAACCATACATTTCAACAGCTGATGAAGAACAGCCACTTGCACTAGATCATAACATCTTCACAACCTCTAAATATCTGTCCACTCAGGGCCCCCAAACCAAAATGCTTTGTATCGTTTTCCTTGATTATCTACTCTACTACTAAGAGTAGGCATCCATGTTTAGAAGGGCTCATGTCTATAACCCTAGCACTTGAGAGGCAGAAGCAAGACTGCTGCAGGTTCAGCGTCAGCCTCAACTCCACAGAGTTCTAGAGCAGGAAGGGGCTAAGCAGAACAGCAAGACTTTCTTTTAAAACAACAAAGAATTCGAAGTCAAGTAAAAAGGTGTAACATTCTTAAAGTAAGATAAGACAGCTCAGGATAAACGGTGGCAGACCAATGCCTTATAGGTAGCATTTACAAATTACATCTGTTATTAAAATGATAAATAAAACCACTTGAGGGGCTGGAGAGATGGCTCAGAGGTTAAGAGCACTGCCTGCTCTTCCAAAGGTCCTGAGTTCAATTCCCAGCAACCACATGGTGGCTTACAACCATCTATGATGAGACCTGGTGTTCTCTTCTGGTGTGCAGATGTATATGCAGGCAAAATACTGTATAATAAACAAACAAACAAACAAGTCAATCTATCTTTTTTTTTTTTTTGCTATAAAGCTTGCTTTTACTATCTTTTTTTAAATGCCTCAGGCTAAAATAAATTATTTTTTAAATATATTTATTTATTTTATGCATAGGAGTACTCTATCACATGTACACCTGCAGGCCAGAAGAGGGCATCAGATCACATTACAGTTGGTTGTGAGCTACCATGTGGTTGCTGGCAGGCAGTGCTCTTAACCTCTGAGCCATCTCTCCAGCCCCTAAAATAAATTATTAAAAAAAAAAAAAGAAAAGGAAAAGAACACTTGAGTTTTGAGTTTCTTAAATGCTTTAGAATATGAAAGCTCAGGCTGGGGAGATGCTTAGCAGGAAAGACACACAGCGCTCTTGTGGAGGACCCAAGATCAGTTCCTGATACTGTCGAGTGGTCACAGTCACTAGAGCTCCAGCTCCAGGGACATCCTATGCCTCTAGCCTCCACAGGCGCCTGTATTCACGTGCACCCCCTCCCCCACATATGTAATTAAAAATAAAATAAGAACTGGAAGCCAGATACAGTGGTGCATACCTGTAATCCCAGCACTCAGGGAGGAGGAAGCAGGTGGATTGCTGTGAATTCGAGGCCAGCCTGGTCTACAGAGTGAGTCCAGGACAGCCAAGGCTACATAAAGAAACCCTGTCTCAAAACAACAACAACAACAAAAATCCAAAACAAAAAAACCAGGCATGATGGCGCCTGTACTCAGGAGGTAGAGGCAGGCAGATCTCTGTGAGTTCCAGGCTAACCTGGTCTAGGACTGCCAAGATAACACAGAGAAACCCTGTCCTCAAAAGGTAAAAAAACAAACAAACAAAACAATCCCCCTAAAAAAACCCAAAACCAAAACCAAAGCCAAACCAGAGCTGGAGAGATGGCTCAAGCTTGGTGCTCTTCATAGGACCCCTTGGTTCCTAGCACCAGTGCCAAGCAGCTCACAACTTCCTCTAACTCCAACTCTAGGGCATCATTTCTGGCCTCTGTGGGCACCTGAACACAAAACACCTAGATGCATGCACACCCAAAAATATATATTAAAAAGAAAGTAAAATCCCAGTACTTACAATGTAACCTGCATAGTCTTCATTCTCAACGAAGGAATCATGAAGCCAGATAAATTCCTCGTGTTGTCGAACGACTGAAAATTCATTTTGTTTAAAATTTGGCAATGAACTCTGCAAAGACAGCAATTCTCTTGAATAAAAGCAAAATTGTCCTTGGATAATTGTTTGAAAAACAAGTTATTAGGCACTAATATATTATACTGCTATTATCACTTAAATTTTATATTGTTAGCTGGGTGTGGTGGGCCTTACTTTTAGTCCCAGCAGACAGGAGGCAGAGGCAGGCAGATCTGGTAATTGAGGTCAGCCTGGTCTACACAGTGAGTTCCAGGACAGCCAGAGCTATATGGTGAGACAGACAGTCAGACAGACACAGAGACATACAGAGACACCTAGAAATTAAATTTATGTCTAGGTTCTGTGACAATTTCTAAAATCATGACATGTCACTCTTCCAACCTGGTCTATGCAGCCAGTTCCCAAACAGGCAGAACTACATACCATCTCAAAAAAGCAAAACAAAACAAAACAACAAAAAAAAACCCAAAAACAAACAGAAAGTAACTTCCCTGACTTTATTTGTTAACATAGCAGTCAATGAAGACCTACACCAATACATTCAAAATTTAAATTCCAATCAACATATTACACAAGTAACAGTATTTCTAAAGGAACATAATAAAAAGTTACACATTACCTTTGTGTGAACAGTAAATTTTACTTTATCCCTTTCACTGAGAGCGTCCGAGATGTCCACCTGCAGAGCGGCATCACTTTGGAGATCTACATTTATTGCTTTAAGCTAAAAAAAAAAGTACAGCATAAGAAAAAATTTCATTTTATGTGATGTGTGCGCGAGTGCCTGCACACATGTATGTGCACCACAAGCATGAAGGAGCCCACAAGGGTCATGAACTGCCACGTGGGTGCTGGAAACTGAACCAGGGTTTGTGTAAGAGCAGTAAGTAGTCTTAGCCAATGAGCTGTCTTTCCATCCCTCTTTCTTTAAAGTCAGGTTGGCATCAAACTTGTGATCCTCCTGCCTCAGCCTTCTGAGGGCTGGATCCAAAGGTACCTATCACCAAACCCGATTCTGTGTACTTTTATGTAATTTCACTCTTCTTCCAACAACAAGACAACACAAAACCCAAGCAGAGACCAGGCACGCATCTCTGTGGTCCTAGGACTCAGGATGAGGCAGAATGGTGAATACAAGACCAGCTAGACCCAATCTTAAGCTCCACCACCAACCAATGTAGGGAATCTTTTTTCTTTCTGGTTTGTTTTGTTTTGGTGCTTTGAAGTTTTTAAAATATTTATTTATTTTTAATGTATATCTTGGATTTGGTCTACATGTATGTCTGTGTAAGGGAGTCAGATCCACTGGAACTTGAGTTTCAGACAGTTGTGAGCTGCCATGTGGCTGCTGGGAATTGAACCTGGGTCCTCTGGAAGAGAAGCCAATGTTCTTAACCTCTGAGATATCTCTCTGGCCCTCTGGTTTGGTTTTTTGAGAGAGTTTCTCTGTGTAGCCTTAGCTGTCCTGGATTCGATTTGTAGACCAGGCTGGCCTCAAACTCACAGAGAATGCTACTTTGTTTTTTAACAAGCCACTTTTTTTTCAAGACAGGGTTTCTCTGTGTAGCCTTGTTCTGTAGACTAGGCTGGCCTCGAACTGCCTGCCTTTGCCTCTCAAGTGCTGGGACTAAAGGTGTGTGCCATCATACCCAGCAACAAGCCACTTTTCAAATAATTATTGTGGCAGGCTGGCTAATGGCTCCCAAAAGGTATCTGTATCCAAATCCCTGCAATCTGTGAATGGGCTGTATGTGACCAAAGGACTCTACAGATATGATTCAATTAGGGTTTTTCCAGATAAGATTATCCTGACTTATCTAGGTGTACCTTAAATCTTGAAGGACAAACAACCTGGCGTGGCAGTCCCTGAACTCTGGAGGCAGAAGCAGGTGAAACTGTCTCAAAGTAAGAACAACCTCTTTTTGCGGACAACTGAGAAAAGACAACATGTCTGCAAAAATCAGAGCATCGCTGCCACCAGGATGGATTGCAGGTAGCCACTTTCAAGTTGAGAGAGATAGGAAAAGACCCTACAGGGCTCTGGAGTGAAGTCACCTGGGCCTCGGGGCAGGAATGCTGATTCCTAACTTCTGTCCTTTGGAATTGTGAGACTAAATTACTGTTGTTTCAAGCCATTTGTGGAGATCTGTTGCAACACCCTAAGCACACTATAGTTTGGAGAATAACTTTGCATTTCTGTTTTGTTGTTTTTCTGGTACAAACATGTACAAACTGGGGGCGGGCGAGGCGGGATGCCAGCACTGACCCTTGCCCGTGGTAAGCCAGTGCTTTACGGCTGCTCTTATCTCAGGTGTGCCACATCAGCACAAAAATTCACTGGAGGGTAATCTGCTATAGTGTTTCAGTGCCTTTCCTCCTCCTGGATTTTAAGACAAGGTTTCTCTGGGAAGCCCTGGCTGTCCTGGAATTTGCTTTGTAGACCAGGCTGACTTACACTCAGAGATCTATCTGCCTGCTTCTGCCTCCCAAGTGCTGAGGCTAAAGGGCTGCACCACCACTGACAATCTGGTATGTGTTTTTATGCTACAGAGTGGTGCACTCAATGAACATTTTTATATTTTAACATACTTGAAATAGATCTTTCAGTTAATGATAAAGCTACATTTTAACTACTTTTTTTTTTTTTTTTTTTTTTTTTAGTATTACACAGAAAATTTTTTCTTTCCTTTTATAAAAGAGATTTATTTATTTTTTATTATGTATACAGCGCTGGGCCTGCATGTACAACTGCAGACCAGAAGAGGATATCAGCTGGGCCGTACGCCTTTGATCCTAGCACTTGGGAGGCAGAGGCAGGTGGGATGCAGTGAGTTCAAGGTCAGCCTGGCCTACAAAATGAGTCCAGTAGAGCCAGGGCTACACAGGGAAAGTTTGTCTCGAAAAACAAAACAAAAAACAGAAGAGGACATCAGAGCATATTATAGATGGCTGTACGCCACCATGTGGTTGCTAGGAACTGAACCTTTGGAAGAGCAGCCAGTGTTCTTAACCTCAAAGCCATCTCTTCAGCCCCTAGGTTTTATTAAGAGAAAGACTTAATGCAGATCCTGTGATCACCAGCTGCTGCTGATGATTATTATTACTGTTGTTAAAGTTTTTCAAGACAGGGTTTCTCTATGTAGCCTTGGCTTTCCTGGACTTTCTCTGTAGACCAGGCTAAAACTCACAGATCCACCTGCCTATGCCTCCCGAGAGCTGGGATTAATGGTGTGTGCCACGCCTTTACCCCACACCCCACATTCACCCCAATTAAATTTCTAATTAGACTTTAACTGGTTTAATCTTTATTTGGACCAATAAACTTTGTACTTTTAGTTAGAGAGTAGGTTAAACATTTGTGCTACGGTTCATAAGAAAGAGAAGGACATGAAAATTAAGCAACAAAAAATACAGTATCATTTTAAAAAATGTAAAGGCCAGGGAGGTGGCACACAACTTTAATTCAAGCACTAGAGGCAGAGCCAGGTAGATATCAGAGAATATGAGGCCAGTTTGATCTACACAGCAAGCTCTGTCTCAAAACATACACATCAATCAATAAACAAATAAATAAAATAAAAATTTAAAGACCTTGGGCTGGAGAGATCACTCGGCCATTTAAGAGTACTTGCTGAGGACAAGAGTTTGATTTATAGCACTCATATGGTGGCTCCTAACCGCTGATAACCCCACAAGACCCAACGCCCTCTTCTGGCTTTCAGGGGTACCTGCACTGCAGGCCTTTGTACAAGCACATAAACACATACTAAAAAACAAACTTTATAGGCAGGCGTGGTGGAGAACACCTACAATCCCAGCACTCGAGAGGCAGATGCAGGCAGATCTCTATGAGTTCTACAAGGCAAGTCGAGGACAGCCAAGGCCACACACAGAAACCTGTCTCGAAAAACAAAAAATTTAGCCGGGTGTGGTGGCGCATGCCTTTAATCCCAGCACTCGGGAGGCAGAGGCAGGTGGATCGCTGTGAGTTCGAGGCCAGCCTGTTCTACAAAGCGAGTCCAGGACAGCCAAAGCTACACAGAGAAACCCTGTCTTGAAAAACATTTAAAAAAAAAAAGAAAGAAAAAAATTACTACTAATAATTAATTAATCAACTTCGTAATAATGATGATGATAATCATTTAAAGACCATAAGCCAGGTGTGGTGGTGGTACACACAAGTAATCTCAGCTCTTGGGAAGTGAAATCCTGATGATCACAGGGTCAAAGCCATCTTCATCTGTACAGGAAGCCGAGGCTAACCTGTGTTCAAGACCCTGGCTCAAAGCACCAGAACATAAAAAGAAAAGAGATGCTGACTGGTTGCTGGTTGGTTGATTCTCCATTTGTAACTACTTACACAAATACACACTCATAGAGTGGTAAGATGGCTCCATAAGTACAAAAGCTCAATATCAAACCTGTGACAGAGTTCTGGTCCTGGATCCCACCTGCACCCAGGGGGAAGGCAGAATCAACTCCAGCAAGTTGTTCCCTGACCATCACTACCACCATTATCATACATGCACAAACACATACACATCAAATATATTTTTCAAATGTGTTTCCTCTTACTACATATCTATTTGTGTGTGCCTGCACACGCACACACACCATGCACAGTTCTCTCCAACTATGTTGGCCCTGGATTGAATTCAGGTCGTAAGGCTTAATCACAAACATCTTTACTTTCCCCTTAAATTGTCTTATATATTCTTGGTAAAGAGATGGCTCAGCAATCAAGAGTACTTTCTGTTCTTGGACCTAGGTTCAGTTCCCAGTACCTACATAGCCACTACAACTGTCCTTAACTCCAGTTCCAGGGGATCTGCCACTCTCTTCCTGCCTCTGTTGGTACCAGGCATGCACAAATATAATTACATAAACGCAGGCAAAACACTTATTCAAACACATTAAATAAAAAATAAAGCTGGGGATGGACAGATGGCTCAGCGGTTAAGAACACTGACTGGTCCTCAAGAAAACCAGGGTTCAACTCCCAGTACCCACATGGCAGCTCACAAATGTCTGTAACTCCAACCCTCACAAAGACATACCTACATGCAGGCAAAACACCAATACATATAAATTAAAATAAACAAACAAATCTGTAGCTGGGTGTGGTGGCACATGCCTTTAATCCTGGCACTCAGGAGGCAGAGGCAGGAGGATCCCTGTGAATTTGAGGCCAGCCTGGTCTGCAAAGTGAGTCTAGGACAGCCAAGGCTACACAGAAAAACCCTGTCCCGAAAAACAAAACAAAAGAAAAAAATTAAAGTAAGGACCAGAGAGATGCCTCAGCAGTTAAGAACACTGGCTACTCTTCCAGAGGTCCTGAGTTTAAGTCCCAGCAACCACATGGTGGCTCACAACCATCTATAATGGGATCTGATGTCCTATTCTGGCCTGAAGGGGCACATGCAGACAAGAGTGCCCACTTACATAAATAAATAAATCCTTTAAAACAAACAAATGCTGGGCGTGGTGGCACATGCCTTTAATCCCAGCACTAGGGAGGCAGAGACAGGTAGATCTCTGTAAATTTGAGGTCAGCCCAGTCTATAAAGAGAGTCCAATACAGCCTGGGCTACACAGAGAAACCCTGTCTCAAAAAACCAACCAACCAAACAAACAAGCCAGTTGCTGGTGACACAAGCATTTGGGAGGCAAAGGCAGTTGAATCCCTGTGAGTCCAGCCTAGTCTACAGAGTGAGTTCCAGGACAGTCAGGGCTACACAGCAAAACTCTGCCTAAAAAGAAAAAAAATCAAAAATTAATTAATTAAGTGTGGGGGCTGTTGGTACATACCTTTAATTCTAGCACCCAGGAGGTGGATCTCTGTAAGTTTGAGGCCAGCGTGGTCTCAGGCCAGCCAAAGCTACATAATGAGACACTGTCTCAAAAAACCCAAAATAAATAACATAGTAGAAAGAGAAAACTGGCTCCCTTCAAGTTGTTCTTTGTCTGTCTCCACCTGAACACGGTGGCATGAGTGTGCCCTTTTCCTCCCTTACACACAAAATAAATACATGTAATCTCCTTTTTTAAGAAAAAAAGCCGGGCGGTGGTGGCGCACGCCTTTAATCCCAGCACTCGGGAGGCAGAGGCAGGCGGATCGCTGTGAGTTCGAGGCCAGCCTGGACTACAAAGTGAGTCTAGGACAGCCAAGGCTACACAGAGAGACCCTGTCTCAAAAAAAAAAAAAAAAGAAAAAAGAAAAAAAATGCCATAATGAAATCTATTATTATGTATGCTAATAATAAACTTTTTTCATATATTTTATGTACCAATCTGATCATAATTTCCCTACATATTATGTCCATGTAGCCAAGTCTATAATTTTTACTAACTTGATCATGTTGCCATCATTTGTTGGTATAAGTGAGCATCCTAATTATTCCAAGTTGAATTTCACCCAATCACATACACAGAACAGTCTAGAATGTGTGCTAATTTCAATTATATATGTTTACCTTTTAAAAAAATAAAGTGCTTTAAAAACAAATAAAAGTAGGAGCTGGAGAGGCATCTCAGTAGTTAAGAGCATTCATTGCTCTTGTAAAAAACCCAAGTCCAGTTCTCAGCACACAGGCAATGAGGTTCACAAAGGCAGCCATCTACAGCCCCAGGGGATTAGAGCACTCTTATAGCCTCATGGGCTCACCCCATGCTAGGACATACCCACAACATGTATGTAAAACAATCAAAATCAAGCCGGGCGTGGTGGCGCATACCTGTAATCCCAGCACTTGGGAGGCAGAGGCAGGCGGATTGCTGTGAGTTCGAGGCCAGCCTGGTCTACAAAGTGAGTCCAGGACAGCCAAGGCTAACACAGAGAGACCTTGTATCGGAAAAAAAAAAAAAAAAAAAAAATCAAAATCAATCTTGCCTGGTACTCACTAGATTCTCTATCCCAGGACTCTCTCACAGTCTGCCTTTCTTTCTTTTCTTTTTCTTTTTCTTTTCCTTTCTTTTCTTTCTTTCTTTTTTTTTGTGTGTGTGTGGTTTTTCTTTTCTTTTTTTTTTTTTGCATTTTTTAAATTATTTATTTATTTATTTTTATTAGTTTATTCTTGTTACATCTCTATGGATATCCCATCCCTTGTATCCTCCCATTCTCCCCTCCCTCCCATTTTCCCCTTATTCCCCTCCCCTATGACTGTTCCTCAGAGGGATTACCTCCCCCGGTATATATGTGTGTGGTTTTTTGAGACAGGGTTTCTCTGTGTAGCTTTGGCTGTTTGGCTGTCCTGGACTTGCTTTAGACCAGGCTGGCCTTGAACTCACAGCAATCCTCCTGCCTTTGCCTCCCAAGTGCTGGGATTACATGTGTGTGCCACCTTGCCTGGCTTCTTTCTGGTAGCACTCCTCCCTTTCTCTCAGATTCTATAATATTCTAGATCAGTATTCAGGAGTTAGTTCATTTTGGTGACAACAAAAAGGTTAAGAGCCCAGACCCTGAAGCTAAATAGTGTGTCTGACTACAGCTCTTACTAGCTGTACATGACTGTAGCCAGTTATTTAATCTTTCTGAATCTGTGTAAATACTATATAGGCACAGAAATAATGCAAATATGTGTGCCAGGTTTTGTTTTGGTTTTAATTTACTAATGTATTATTATGTATACAGTGCCCTGCCTGCATGTACACCTGCAGGCCAGAAGAGGGCATCAGATACCATTATAGATGGTCCTGAGCCACCATGTGGTTACTGGGAATTGAACTCAGGACACCTCTGGAAGAAGTCCATGCTCTTAACATGAGTTATCTTTCCAGCCCTGTGCCAGGTTTTAAAAACAGAATTTCCAGGCAAAGAAAATGTGTGTGTCGAACACCCTACAGCATTGGGACTCATACACGTACTAGACAGGTGTGGAAGTGCTTCCTAAAAGACAAGCAGACAAGTCTGTATGGGGTGGGAGGGGTATGGATTGGCCAGCCACAAAGGGTTGATAAATACAGCATAATATGTTTGGATCTTACTCCAAAAGAAATGGAGTACAAGGAAGTACTTTTGGAAAGTGAAATGATTTAATAATTTTAATTATGAAACTGTAAGTAAACAAAGAGGGTGCGTGGAAAACAGAAAGATTGTACTGCTACAATCCAGAAAAACACCAAAGCGATAGCTAAGAAAGTAAGGCAGAACCAATGAGATGCCTCAGTGGATGAAGGCACCGGCCACTTGTGCTAGTGTTTGTCAACTTAACACAAATTAGGAGTCACTGGAGAAGAGCAAACTTCAACTAAGGAACAGACTCTATCAGACTAGGCCACTGTAGGTGGAGCCATTCCTACTCAGGTGAGCCTGGGCTGTGTAAGTAAAGCTGCTGAGCAAGCCAGAAGGCAGCACTCCTCCGAGCCTCTGCTTCAGGTTCCTGCCTTGAGCTCCACCTGCCTTCCCTCACTGATGGATTTGATACCCTGTAAGCCAAATAAAGCTTTTCCTTCCCACACCAGGTCACTCAACAGCGTGAGCCTGATGACCTATCTCTGGAACCCCATGTAAAAGTGGAAGGTAGAACCAACTTCATGGACTGGTCCTCTGGCCACCATACTTTCAATAACAACAAACAAAAGTTTTAAACTTTTTTTTTTTAAAGATAGAGCAAATATTTCCAAAGTGAAGTTGGGCTCAGTGATTGTTCTGATGTGAGGATATACGTATGATTCAGAGTTCTTTGCACAACTGGAAAGTGATAAGACAAGGAATGCAGAGGAAGGGTAGGACTAGGAGTCCAGATGATGCAACTGACCAACCTAAAGTCATTTTTTTTTTTTTCTTTTTCTTTCTTTTTTTGCAAGGGAGGGTGAGCTTTGAGACAGGGTTTCCCTGTGTAGCTCTGGCTGTCCTAGAACTTACTCTGTAGACCAGGCTGTACTCACACTCAGATTTGCCTACCTCTGCCTCCCAAGTGCTGGAATTAAAGGCATGTGTCACCACTACCAATTCTAAAGTCTTTCTTTTTGAGACAGGGTTTCTCTGTGTAGCCTTGGTTGTCCTGTACTCCCTTTGTAGACCAGGCTGGCCTCAAACTCAGTGATCTGCCTGCCCCTGCCTTTGCCTCCCCAGTGCTGGGATCACAGGGATGCGCTACCACACCCAGCCTAAAGTCATTTTTTAAAACAGCATGCCATTTAGAATTGAAACCACATGCTAAGCGAATTAGGCCATCACTCTGATATGCACTGCACATCAAAACAAAGTTCACCCAGTTCAAAGGACTCATTTGTTTATTAAATAATATGGTACTGTCCTTTATTTCTCTGTGTGTGGCCTCTGAAGAGGTGGGGCTAAAGAAAACAAAGCTTAGCCAACAGCTTCCCATACGCTAAGGTTTTGTTTTGTCTTTTAACTTCTTTGGGGGGGGGGCGGGGGTTAAGTCTCACACTCAAGGCCAGCCATCCCTCTGCCTCAGTTCTCCCAAAAGCATGGGCTACAGCTATGTATCACTACATCCAGCTAATACTACTTTAAGCCTTCTTTTTCGTTACTGAAAAACATTTTCTTCTCATCAGAGCTGATAAAAATACCATCATGGAAACCTGTCTGCTTTAAAAGATTTACTTTAAAATACTGGCTTTAGTTTTACCTACTTATTGCCCTATATGCCTGTGTTATTTCTGAATCTTCAATGTCTCTTTTTGCAACACAAATCAAATGTTCATTTTACACTTTTCAAAAGCTGGGTGTGATGGTTCACACAGGCAGTCCCGATACAGGGAAGGTGAGGCAGGAAAACTAGGATTTGGGGGAGGGCTACATAGGGAAACCTATTTGAAAGACAAAACAGAAGAGTCTGAGAGGAGGAAAAGGGAAGAGGGCTGGGCTGGTGCAACAGCTCAGTGGGTGAAGGAGCCCAGCCGACAACTTGATAGAAGGAGAGAGCCAACTCCCATGAGTTGTCCTCAGACCTCACACGTGTGTCCCCCACACAAAATAAACACCAAATATATACAATGTGAAGGTAGGTGATCGAAAGCAGGAAGATTCTCAGCCAATCTTCCTGACGTTGCAACCCTTTAATATCGGTCCTCACGCTGTGGTGACCCCTCCAACCAGAACACTATTTGTGTTACTACTTCATAACTGTTAATCTGCTACTGTTGTGAATCATTATATAAACATCTGTTTTCCAGTGGTCTTAGGCAAAGACTGTGGAAGGGTCCTTAGATTTTTTTTTTCCCCAAGAGGTCATGAACCACTGATCTAAAGTCTAAACAAGAACCACCATGCCTTAAAATCTAACTACGGAGCTGGTCATGGTATCGCACATCTTTAATCCCAGCACTCAGAAGGCAGAGGCAGGTGGCTCTCTGTGAGTTCGAGGCCAGCCTGGTCTACAAAGCAGTTAAGGCAGTCCTAAAATAAATTTAAACAGTGGTTGTCCTCTCCAACCAAGAGGTTCTGATTTAGTTAGGACAAGGACCCCAAAATGTTTGTTTTGCTTTTCAAACACCCCAAGTGACTCTGGTTTGGCTGGACCTTTTTTGAGATAGGGTCTTGCTTTCTAGCCCAGGGTGGCCTTGAACTGGTTGGCCCTTGTCCGCTTCAATTTCTAGAGTGCCATTGGAATGTACTACGTCATCCTGGACACCAGCTGACTCTGATGCAAGTCTTTTCTTGGGCAGGGGTTGAGATAAGGGCTCGATTTGTAATCTAGGCTGTCCTAGCACTCTCTACGTAACACAGTCCACCCTGGAACTCAAGGCAACCCTCCTGTCAAATGCTGGGATTACAGGCACACACTACTATAACCAACATGATCCAAATGTATTTCAAGAATGCTTGAAAAACACATGTACTAGCTGGTAGAATCAAGGCATTAAAATCCAGCTCTTAGTCCATATTGTGTGACCCCAAACTACTAAAGTTCTTCACAAGTTTTCAATTTCTCAGCTATAAAGGGGGTACAGTAAAGATTTCACAGAGGAGCCAGCATGATGGCTCACAGGTAAAGGTGCTTGCCCAATGACCTGAGTTTGCTCTTCCAGGACCCACACTGTCCTTTAACCTCCGTAAGTTTGCCATGGCACATGTGCCCTCATATATACACACTCACTCTACTTCAAGACAGGGTTTCTCTGTGTAGCCTTGGCTATACTGGGTAGACAGGCAGATGAGGCTGGCCTCAGCCTGCCTTTGCCTCCCAAATGCTTGGATTAAAGCATTGGAGTGGTGCCACCACCACTCCAGCCATACATATGCTATATAAATAAATGTAAAAGGAGAGAAAAACCAGGCTTCAGATATTGACTGAACAGTTTGCACAGTGCTTAATATATGTCCAGTTATAACTGCTGATTTACCAGTTCCATGGCACCAAAATAAGAAAGAACTGGACAGATGTACACAGCCATCACTACTTCCTAAAATAGTTCTTTTTGGAGATTTAGGCTTTTTAAAAAAAATTTTTTTACTTTTTTTTTTTTTTTTTTTTTGAGACAGGGTTTCTCTGTGTAGCCTTGGCTGTCCTGGACTCCCTTTGTAGACCAGGCTGGCCTCGAACTCACAGCGATCCGCCCATTTTACTTCTTTTTTGTGCATGAGGCATGCCACAGAATGTATGCAGAGGCCCTAAAGAGAGAGGGCAGCTCGTGAGAACTGATATTTTTGGTTTTTGGTTTTTTTCTTCTCCATCATCTGCATCGCAGGGCTTGAACTCAGGTCCTCAGCCTCAGTGGAACCATCTTGCAGTCCAAAATTTCTAACATGTTTTTTTCCACTTAGGGGAGGGGAAACCAAACCCAGTCACATAACTGTGCTGTACAAGCTCTGCTCTTGAGCTATACCTCCAACGTGTGTTTGGTTTGAGTATTTGTTTTTCCACTTTCATACTGAAAATTTTCATCCAGGGTTATTAATCCTCCTTGAAATTCCTTTTACTCTCTGGAGTCTTTCTCACTTTTCCTTAATAAATCAACATTTGGATCAGGTGTGGTGGCACACCAGGCTAGCTTGGTCTACAAAGAGAGTTCCAGGATAGCTAGGGCTATTACACAGAGAAACCCTGCCTCAAAATAAATAAATAAATAAATAAATAAATAAATAAATAAATAATCAATCAATCAATCAATATTTGCTCTACTAAATATAATAAAATCATTTTCACTTACAACATTCTACACTAACAACCCTGGTCAGCTGGGCTCTTTGCTTCCTCTCCCTCTAATTTTCAGACATGTGGGAAGTTCTCAGACATATCATCCAAGTACTTTGAGTTCTGCACACAAATTTTATGAAGGCAAAAGGCCACAAAAACAAATTATACATTAGAAAACATTCCACCTTTCATGTCACTGATGTAAAAGCATTTTTTACAAAATTAACTTTTGATGAACAAATCCTGTTTGCTCTTTTTATTCTTTTGTTTGTTTGTTTGTTTCAAGACAAAGTCACTCTGTGTAGCCTTGGCTGTTCTGGACTCACTTTGTAGACTAGGCTGGCCTCGAACGCACAGAGATCCACCTGACTCTTCCTCTCAATCTGGGATTAAAGGTGTGCGCCACCCTGCCTGAACTGTTTGCTTTTTATGGTACATAACAAAAGACTTTTTTTTTTAAATCTAAAAAAGACTACATGCTCTACAAAGTGAGTCCAGGACAGCCAAGGCTACACAGAGAGACCCTGTCTCGAAAAATCAAAAACAAAAACGACTACATGCTTTAAGAACAACCAGTTCAACTGAACTAAAACTAATTTCTTTCATCTCGTTTCTCCTATTTTATTTCCAGTACCAAGGATTGAGGTGAAGGTCTTACCCATGCTAGGCAAGTACACTCACCAGATTTACAACCCCAGTCCTTTTCCCTTAAAATTCAAAATATGCCAGGCAGTAGCACATGCCTTTAATCTTAGTACTGGGGAGGCACAGGCAAGCAAGCATCTGTGAGTTCCAGGCTAGCCATAGCTACAAAGTGAGACCTCCCAACATCAAATAAAACAAAACCCAGAACACAATTAGTAAATTTTACAAGAATTCTACAAGTAATTCTACAAGAATTACACACACACACACACACACACACACACACACACACACACACACACACATATTTTTTTGTAGTAACTAGAGGTTTTAAAAATCAGAAATCAGCCGGGCAGTGGTGGCGCACGCCTTTAATCCCAGCACTCGGGAGGCAGAGGCAGGAGGATCGCTGTGAGTTCGAGGCCAGCCTGGTCTACAAAGGGAGTCCAGGACAGCCAAGGCTACACAGAGAGACCCTGTCTCGAAAAACAAACAAAAAAAAAAAAAAAAAAAAAATCAGAAATCATATTCATGTGAGTCTTGGTTCCACAGGATGAGACTTCATATAGAAGCTCACATCCCATGCTCTTGGGTGTGTCTGTCTGTCTCTCTGGGGGAGTGGCTCTTTCTCAACTGTCATGCTTAAGCCTGTGTTAAAATATTGTCTTTATTAAACCCTAACCTTGACAAGCAAGATGGCTCAGTAAGTAAAGTGCTTGCTGCGTAAACCTAACAATCTGAGTTTAATCCCAGAACCCATGTAAAAGGCGGAAGGAGAGAGCTGGCTGCTCTAAATTGTTCTCTGTAACAGAATACATGTATGACGTGGAAGCAGCAAGGGGACTATCTGGAGGAAGAAAAGGGATCAGCAGTAGTGTGTGCCCCTCTGCTGCAGGGGCTGGTGAGATGGCTTCAGGACTCAGAGCACACTATTCTTACAGAGACCTGAGTTCAATTCCCAGCATCCACAGACTGCTCCCAACCACCCGTAACTCCAGCCTCAGACTGTGACGCCTTCTGGCTTCCAAAAGCACCTGCACACACACACACACACACACACACACACACACACACACACACACAAACACACAGACATAGAATCCTTAAACTCCTTTCTTTCCAGGGTCTTACTAGTCGGCCCTTGCTGACTTGGAATTGGCTATGACTCTAATTCAGAGATCCACCTGCCTCTGTCCCCTAGAGAGCTGGGATTGGAAGTATAAACCATCATGACCAGCTTATCAACTCCTAATGTCTTACCAACAGCAACGCCTGCAATGTCTAGCTTCTATCTCCAACACCTGTATCTCTCACATTGTTTAGGATGAATAAAAGCAAAATGGTAAACAAAAGTTAAAAACTAGACTGGGTGGCATGCACCTGTAATCCACACTTGGAAGGCAGAGGCAGAAAAAAAAATGCCTTAAGCTCCAGGCCAACCCAGGCTACATGGAAACGTATCCAAAAAAAAAAAAAAAGCCTAAAAAGTAAGTGTGAGCTGTTAAATGGCAAAATGGTAGGTGACACTGGAACTTTGCTTACTGGCAATCACACATAAGTAGTATCAGCATTTTTCAATTCAGCACTTGTACAAGTCACTACATGCACTGTTACCCTTCACTAAAAGACAAATGAGGCCCAGGTTGGGAGAAGTCAGAGCTTTATACAAGGAGCTGGGATGGGGAACAGTGGGGGGTGGTCAAAGGATACAAACTTTCAGATTCAAGTTCTAGATACTTAAAGTGATTAATAATAATGTATACTTGAAACTTGCTGAGCGTAGACCAAGTATTCTCATCAGATAGAAACTGAAGGTACCTGGGTGAGGTATATGCTGATTAACTTGACAATGGTAATCATTTCACAACCGCTACAAGCATCGAAAGATCACGCTGTACATCTTAATTATATAAATTATTGTTTTCTAAGTCAAACTTCAATAGTGCTAGAGATGGGAAACAATACCCAGAGAACCTTTAAAAGGATGGAGATTGGGGGTTATACTAGAAAAAGTAAAGCCACTGAGGGCTACCAGTTCTTTACAAAATCTGTTAAGGGCTCAACTGAGATTTGCTGATTGCAAAAAATCATTACAAGAGTAAATTTAGACTAAATTCATACCATTCGGCAGAAAAAAGGGGAAACGGGGTTCCAGAAAGCCACCGAAAGAAGATTCTGACGGTACCACCGATAAGGTCTGAGAATGGGTTTCCTGGGCCAAAGAGTCGAGGATGGGGGCGTTTCAACCCGACCTCCATCCACCTTCGCCACCCCACCTGCAGCGGGGCCTGGGAAGAGCAGGGCTCCGCACAGGAATGGATCGCTTGCCCAGGTCGAGAAAGCGGCCGCGGGACCCGCGGAACCGAGAACCACCGGACCCCCAGGGAAGAATGGCTGCAGAAGGGCGGGGCGCACGCCGCGGAGGTCGGAAGGGCGGCGCAGGGCAGCAGCGCAGCCTGGGACCCCTCCTCAGGCCACGGCGGGGATGGGACCGAGGGTCCAAGGCGAGAGAAGACACAACTTACTCCGCGGTCTTCCTCCGAGAGGAAGTCGGGGCCGTCATCCAGGCCTTCCTGCGGAGTCGGCGGGCCCGGCACACCGAGGGGGAGGAAGGGAAGAGGGAGACACAAAGAGAGACATTAGCGCCCGGCCCGCGCCGTCCCCGCGCCCGCCGCCCCCACCGCGCGCCCCGAGTTCGGCGCCGCCGTGAACACCCACCATCATGGCTGCTCCGAGTCCAGGGCTCGCGCAGACGCACAAGCAAGGCCACGAACCGAGCGGGCCGCGCGGGTGGGGCAGAGGGAGGAGCCGAGCGCCAGTCCCGCCCCCTGCCCGCGCGCAGGACGGGGTGGGGGTGGAGGGGGTAGAGGACACAGGAATCTTTGAGTCAGGTAAGAAGGCCTGGAGCAGTAGTCACAGCTCCCTGCTGGCCAGCTCAAAGCTTGGGAAGGCCCAAAGGCCACCGGGAGAGCTGTCCACTTCCCTTACCCCGAGGGCCCCAGAAAAACTGTGCAAGCACCCCCAGGAAGCCACAGTAAATGTTCTTCTCATTGTATCGAGCTATTTGATGATTAGTCACCATTAATACCATATTGCCTGTGGAAGTTTCAGGAACCAAGAGCCTGTGCACAGTACGCAGACAGGGGCTATAATCAAGCTTTTACTGCTGGGGAAGTAATAAATACCTCAGTTCGGAGTGCTAATGACTGAGCACTTATAAAAAAAAAAAAAAAAAACCGAGCTGCTCTCATTACAAGAGTATTCCTTGCCTTTATACTAAGAAACAGTCCCGAGACCTGATCTAACTGTTCAGCTGGATAGCACCAGACACTTCAAAACATGGATATCAGCTGGGCATGGTGGCGTAAGCTTTTATCCCAGCACTCAGGAAGGCAAAGGCAGGCGGAGCGCTGTGAGTTCAAGGCCAGCTTGATCTACAAAGTGAGTCTGGGACAACCAGGGCTATTACACGGAGAAACCCTGCCTAGAATAAACAACAAAAAGGAAATAATTCCTCCGCCCAGCATGATAGTTTAGTGGTGAGGAAAAGTACTTGCTGCTAAGCCTAGTGACGTGAGTTCAATCCCCAAGACTGACCCACAAGGTAGAAAGGTACTAGAGCGTTTCCTTTCACACACCCCACACACACACACACCACAAAATAGGTACTGACCCACAAGGTAGAAAGGTACTGCAGGTTGTCCTTTGACAGCCATCCATACACAAGAAAAAAATATTTCTAACGTACTATCCCTCACCTCTGCAAAGGAACGTCCAAGCAATCCTTGTGTCCCCACTGATTTAATGACGTCATCACTTCAAAGGTTCTAACCGGAAACCTGTCCTATTAGTATCCTTCATCTTCCTCACTCCTCACATGCAAACAAATGCCACAATCGATTCCTTTTCTCCACCTCCCTTCCCACACAGATACATGTATGTCTCCATCCCCTGGCCCGAATTCTCTCCCCACCCCTGGCCTTACTAGTACCCCAACCTCCCTGGGCCCCAACAATGACACTCTAATTTCAGCTTAGAAGCAGTTACAGAAGAGAGCGCAGTGCCCCTTATCATCAATAATAAATCTGGAATGTCAGATTTTTAAAACAACAACAACAACAACAAAACCTCCAAGCAAATGGCTGTGGTGCTTATTAGCAAGTTACAGTGCATGCAGGCCTCCAGGCTCTCTCAGCATTCCAAGTGTCTGTTCCAGAGTCCATGCCGGCGTCCTGGCCCCGCCCAGCTCGGTTCACCACGCTCCCTACCTAAACTCTGCAGCTCCTTGGCTTGCCTCCCTGGGCTTCTCATTCCTGTAAGCCGTTCTGGCCATGCACTCTCTTCTCTCTTGGTTCTCTTTCTGTCTCCTGGTCCTCTTGGCTCTCTCTTTGCTTTGTTGGATCTCTCCTCTTGGCTCCTCTTCCCTTCCTCTTTCACTCTCCCCCCCCCCCCCCCCCCCCCACCTCCTCGCCTGGCCTGGTCCAGGCTTTTGGCCATGTTCAGTCTTTCTTTTCCTGCTCTAGGCTCTTCCAGACTCCTCAGGCTGTACCCTCCCCTTCTTCTCTTGCCCTTAGACTTGCGATCCTTCTGCCTCAGCCTCCTAAATGCTAGGATTATAGATGTGTTCCATCACTACTCAATAGCTCCTAATTTTTCCATATTGCACACAGCTACTGTTGTTATCCTACACCACAGATGTGGATGACTTTTTATTTTTATTTTTATTTTTTTTTGAGACAGGGTTTCTTTGTGTAGCCTTATCTGTCCTGGAACTCACTCTGTAGACCAGGCTGGCCTCGAACTCACAGAGCTCTGCCTGCCTCTGCTTCCCGAGTGCTGGGATTAAAGGCGGAGGCCACCATGCCTGGCCCTTCTCAGTTATCTTAATGAGCCACCACCACTCCTTAATGGTTCAGACCCGGCAGCCTACAATTCTAAGCCCTTCCTATTTGACTACCTCCCTACTTTGTCACATCCTTCACCCTATCTCACTGAGTTGAAGCTCCTAAGAAATGGCAAATTTGCTAATAATTCCGTGCAGTTATTTTGTATGCCTGGAGAGTTGAGTCAGACTGTTCCTCCCCAAAATGGTGTGAAGGAGGACTTTACATTTCGTCTTTTGTTTTTGTTTTCTCAAAGCATTGAATGGCTACTAAAGAGGCCTTTAAAAATGTATCACCACGGGGCTGGAGAGATGGCTCAGAGGTTAAGAGCACTGGCTGGCTGGGCGTGGTGGCGCACGCCTTTAATCCCAGCACTCGGGAGGCAGAGGCAGGTGGATTGCTGTGAGTTCGAGGCCAGCCTGGTCTACAAAGTGAGTCCAGGACAGCCAAGGCTACATAGAGAAACCCTGTCTCAAAAAACCAAAAAAACCAAAAAACAAAAAACAAAAAACAAGAGCACTGGCTGCTCATTCTGAGGTCCTGAGTTCAATTCCCAGCCACCACATGGTGGCTCACAACCATCTATAGTGACATCTGATGCTCTCTTCCGGCATGCAGGTGTACATGTATTATTATGTATACATAATAATAAATAAATCATAAAAATTAAAAACAAAACAAAATGTTTGTATGTATGTGCACATGTATATATACATACAGAGGCCAAAAGACAACCTCCGGGGTCCTCCTAAGGAAGGCTATTCACTTCTATGGCACAGGGTCTTTCTTCGACTGAAGCTCATTAATTAGGCAAGACTGGCATCCTAGCAAGATGCCCTCCTCAAGCATTGGCATTACAAACAGGCAACACAGGTTCTAGGGATAGAAGTTACTACCGAAGCCACCTCCATAACCCCCAAAATGGTCTCCTAAACTTCGAGCCATGAAGTAGTGTGCTGTATCAATGAGGTATGATAAACTATTAGGAGAAATGTTTTAGTGAGCCAAGCATGTGTGGTGGTTCACATTGGTATTCCCAGTACTTCGGAGGCTAAGGCAGGAGAATTGCCGTGAGTTGGAGGCCCAGATAGCCTACTTAGTAGTTCTAGGACAGCCTGGGCTACATGTGAAAACCTGTCTCAAAAACCAACATTGTAAGTCTAAAAGGTAGAGGCAGGAAGATCAGGACCTCAAGGTCTTCCTCAGCTACGCAGGGAATTTGAGAGCAGCCTAAGCCACATGGGATCCTCCCTCTCTGCCTCTCTCCTCGCCTCTCCTCCCCTCAGCCCTCAGCACCCCCCCCCCCCCCCTCATTCCCCCCCCCCCCCCCAGCGCCATACACATACCTAAAAAGAGAGTTCTTAAATGATTTGTTAACAACTAAAAAGTGCTAATTTGTTTGTTTTGGTTGAAGATAATGGTGCCTGTAATGAGTAGGTTTGGAAAGAGGAGTGGGGCTACAGCTAATGAGCCGGGTTTGTGAACAACTCACAGCAGAGTCATGTTTGTCTGAGGATGAAGGTTGAGAAGGGTCATATAGAAACACTTCAGCGCCGGGCGGTGGTGGCGCACGCCTTTAATCCCAGCACTCGGGAGGCAGAGGCAGGTGGATCGCTGTGAGTTTGAGGCCAGCCTGGTCTACAAAGCGAGTCCAGGACAGCCAAGGCTACACAGAGAGACCCTGTCTCGAAAAACAAAAACAAAACAAACAAACAAAAAACACTTCAGATGCCTCAATTATTTTTTCTTTTGTTGTTGTTGTTTGTTTGTTTGTCTTTTTTTGTTTGTTTTGTTTTGGTTTTGGTTTTTTCGAGACAAGGTTTCTCTGTGTAGCCTTGGCCATCCTGTACTCACTTTGTAGACCAGGCTGGCCTCGAACTCACAGCGATCCGCCTGCCTCTGCCTCCCGAGTGCTGGTTGTTTGTCTTTTTGAGACAGAGTTTCTCTGTATAACATCCCTGGCTTTCCTGGACTCACTAATTTTAAACTTCTTACTTATCAATATTTGAGTGTGATGTGAGTGCGTGTGCCACAGTGCACATGTAGAGGTCAGAGAACAACTTTTGGGAATTGTTTCTTTCCCTCCACTATGTGTTCAAAGCCCTGAACTCAAGATGTCAGCTCTGCATGGGAAACAGCTTTACCCACTAGGCCATCTCCCTGGCCCTCCCTCAGTCATTATCCAAGAGTCTTAAATGTTAGCATTCAGCTCAGAGACACTGTAATTTTTAAATGACAAAAGGTTAAAACCCATACTTATAAAACACATACAAGATGGGATTGAAAATACAAGTGGCAGCCAAGCACCATGGTGCATGCCTTTAGACCCAGAACTCAGGGAGGCAGAGGCAGGGGGATTTCTGTGAGTTTGAGGCCAGCCTGGTCTACAAAGCAGGTCCAGGACAGCCAACACTACACAGAGAAACCCTGTCTTGAAAACAAACAAAAGAAAATACATGTAGCGGCCGGGCGTGGTGGCACACACCTTTAATCCCAGCATTTGGGAGGCAGAGGCAGGTGGATCGCTAAGAGTTAGAGGCCAGCCTAGTCTACAAAGGGAGTCCAGGACAGTCAAGATAACATAGAGAGACCCTGTCTAGAAAAAACAAAATAAAAAACCAAAAACAAACAAAGAAAATACAAGTAGTACAATTAAAATGACTAACAAGGATCTATGGTAATTACTGCTGCTATAATCCGTAGCAGAAAACTTACATGTATAAAGAACTTGTCCTTGAAAATAATAAAGTTGTTAACTAATACCTAAGCTTTCCTTTTTGAGCTAAGGTCACAAGCAATATTCTGTGAGTGATAAGAAGTAATTATCAGTAGAGCATTGTAGTATACACTTTTAATCTCAGCGCAGAGAGCCAGATACCTGTGGGTCCATTCAAGTTTAAGGTCAGTTTGATTTACATAGTGAATTCCAGGACAGCCAGAGCTACATAGAAAGACTATCTCAAGACGGGCGTGGTGGCGCACGCCTTTAATCCCAGCACTCGGGAGGCAGAGGCAGGCAGATCGCTGTGAGTTCGAGGCCAGCCTGATCTACAAAGCAAGTCCAGGACAGCCAAGGCTACACAGAGAAACCCTGTCTCGAAAAACCAAAAAAGAAAAAAAGAAAAAAAAAGACTATCTCAGGCAGGCATGGTGGCACACGCCTTTAATCCCAGCACTCAGGAGGCAGAGGCAGGGGGATCTCTGTGAGTTCGAAACCAGCCTCGTCTACAAACTGAGTCCAGGATAGCCAAGCCTATACAGAGAAACCCTGTCTCGAAAAACAAACCAAACAAACGATTTATTTTTGTCTTTAATTATGAGTATGTATCTGTGCAGGCATATAGTCATGTGAGCACGTGCATGCCTGCAGAGGGTAGAAGACCCCTGGAACTGGGGTTACAGTTGGTTGAGAGCTGCCCAGTGTGGGTGCTAGGAACCAAACTCAGGTCCTCCCCAAGAGCAGCAAGTGCTTCTTAGCTGCTGAGCCATCTCTGCAGATCCCACTTAAATCCTGAAGAAAGCTGTCTGTCTACTGTGACAGTAAACTAGGGAGAAATCCTTAACAGAGCTTCAGCAAGTATTTTTAATTGAGTTGGCAACAAAACACAAGAAAAAGCTGAAAAATAGAAAGCAAGGCTAACAATGAGCAGAAAAGTTAGAGAATGGGGTTTTCAAGCATTGACTTAAATCAGACAGAATTGCTTGGACTTGAGTCGTGACTTGCCACTTACTTAAGATAGGGTTTGCTTTTGTAAATACTAAAATACCAAGTTTAACTGGGTGTAGTGTCACATGCCTTTAGGCCCAGCACCTGGGAGGCAGAGACAGGTGGATCTCTGTGAATTTGAAGTCAGCCTGTTCTACATAGTAAGTTCCAGGACAGCCAGGGCTATAAAGTGAGACCCTGTCTTGAATGAATGAATGAATACCAAATTTACATTTCTAAATTTTGATCTCTAAATGTTCCGCTCCAATTTCCCATTCTCTCCACTAATGAAATGAACCAATTCAAACCAAATTAAAGTATATAAAGGGGCTGGAGAGATGGCTCAGTGGTTAAAGGCACTGACTATTCCTCAGGAGGTCCTGAGTTCAATTCCCAGCAACCGCATGGTGGCTCACAACCTTCTATAATGTGATTTGATGCCCTCTTCGGGTATGAAGGTGTACATGCAGGGAAAGCACTGTATACATAATAATAAATAAATCTTTAGTCAGGCGTGGTGGCACACACCTTTAATCCTAGCACTTGGGAGGCAGAGGCAGGTGGATCTCTGGGGAGTTTGAGGCCAGCGTGGTCTACAAAGAGAGTCCAGGACAGCCAGGGCTGTTACACAGAGAAACCCTGTCTCGAACCTCTCCCCCGTCAAAAAGTATATAAAGGTAGGCTTATTGGGGGCAGCTCTCAGGTGGGTTTACTAGTCTCAAAGGAATGGGCCAGGGAAGTCTCTATGCAAAGGGAGACAGAAAAGTGGGGGATAGTGGGGAGAGCACACCCCAGGGAGAGAGGAGAGAGGGGAAATGCAGAGAGAACAGGGACCCAAAATGTCTGGATTATCTAGTGAAGAGCCTCTGGGGAAGAGGAAGCCCCACCCCTGAGCTGGAAAGTTCAGGGTAGAGGGTGGGGTATGCCAGCCATGCCCTGTAATAGGTAGAGACTGAGGGATGGTGGGAGAGAGAACTTGGAGGCCAGGTCTGCTTTGGTTACATAGGCACCTCAGCCGCTTGTTCAAGGCCTGAATCCCAAGAGGCTAAGAGCCTGGAAAGTTAACTGGCCCAAGCTCAGGCTCTTGTTTCTCACATGAGCACTGTGAGGCGAGGTACCAGCCGGCTGCTCCCTTACTAATCAGTGCCGCTCCATCAGGCAGGGGGAAGTCTGGAGGTTTTCCCTGTGCTATGATGGAAACTCCAACTCTTCTATTCTCAACCTGTGTGAGTTCCTCAAACTCTGGGAGGCAGCCTCATCTGTGTATCAGGTCTTCCCAGTGTGAGGCTCCTGGTGAGGCAGGCCTCAAGTCAGGGTGTAAGTAGAAGTCTTCGGAGGACTCAGACAAAACTCGGACCACCTCTACAGCCAGGCAATGGGGGCACATACCTGTAATCCTCGGTTTGGGAGGCTAAGGCAAGAGGATTATCACAAGTTTAAGAGCAACCTGGTCTATGTATTAATAAGTCCCAGGCTACATAGCAAGAGAAGGGAGAGTGTTGAAAGATATTGATCCCAATGTGACCCATGAGACTGAAATGTAAAAAAATCTGTCACCAATCCCATGATCCCATTGTGATCCCAAGATTGAATGAACAAGTTAACCCTAAGTCAAGAGGTGGAGTAAGAAACCAGCTGACAGGGGTTAGAGAGTAGAAGGGACTTTGAGTTGAGGGGTATTTAAGACAGTGTGGAGAATTAGAAGGAGGAAGTCTTTGGCACTTTTAGCTCTTGGGCTTTACTCCTGGGATTTTAGCTTTAGCTCTTTAGCTTTTAGCTCTCTGGCTCTTGAGCTCTTCAGCTCCTTGGCCTTTTCCTCCTGGGCTGTCAGCTGAGCTAGTGAGCATTTTGGGCCTTCTCCATTAGGATGTAAGCTGAGTAGGAAGGTCAGCTGGGTGCTTTCTCTGCCTCTCTGAGCGAGCAGATTTTTCACCACGACATCTGGCTCCAGAGTCTGTGTTGGTGAAATAGAATGGTTTTGGATTTTTCAATTAAAACAATAAGGGAGTAGAAGTGGGGGAGGGGGTGGCGGGGGAGGAGTAATGGAATGGGGAGAGAAAAAAATAAGAAAGGGATGGAGAAGGGACAAAGGCAAGCCTAGGCTTAGACTTTCTTCCTGTCTCAGTCTCTATCCGTTGTCTGTCCCCATTTCTCACCACATCTAGGATGAATTCAGTCCTGGCTTTCTGAGAAGCCCAGAGCCAGAACCCAAAACTTCTTGTTCATTTCTGCTTTTCTGAAAATGAACTGAATCATTTACTTTCAAATTCCACAACCAGATTAATCAGTCCCTTCCTTGATCTTGCTGTTTACATAATTTCCTTAGCCCTGCACCTTTTTTTTTTTTTTTTTTTTTTTTTTGAGACAGGGTCTGTGTGTATAGCCTTGGCTGTCCTAGACTCGCTTTGTAGACCAGGCTGGCCTTGAACTCACAGCGATCCGCCTGCCTCTGCCTCCCGAGTGCTGGGAATAAAGACATGCACCACCACGCCTGGCTTAGCCCTGCACTTTCTAAGGGCAAGTAACACAGACCATGTGTATTCTCACTAAAGAAGCAATGGGCAGCATACACTGAATTCAGAGTTATTCAGAGTATTTCTTTCTCCCTCTTACATTTAACAGAACAGGTACCACCCTTACCTGTGCTTGAGGAAACCTTCAAAACTTCTGGAAAAAAGCTGGGCGGTAGTGCATGCCTTTAATCCCAGCACTTCAGAGGCAGAGGCAGACAGATTGCTGGGAATTCAAGGCCAGTCTGGTCTATAAAGTAAGTCCAGGACAGCCAGGGCTCTGTGTAACAGAGAAACCATGTCTCAAAAAACCAACCAACCAACCAACTAAACAAACAGAACCCAAGAGAAAGAAAGAAAGAAATTTCCAAAAGAAACCAACCTCGGCTGTGCAGAATTCACCAAGACATGAATGGTGTGGCCAAGCTGTGCATTCCTCTTCTTTTTTTTCCCCCTTAAATTTGTCATTCATGAGGCAGGCGGATCGCTGTGAGTTCGAGGCCAGCCTGGTCTACAAAGTGAGTCCAGGAAAGCCAAGGCTACACAGAGAAACCCTGTCTCAAAAAAAAAAAAATTTTTTTTTGTCATTCATGTGCAGCCTAAGGCATTTATCTAACTTTTGGAACCCAATGTCTAGAAACTTTCATTAAAGTCTATAGAGGAAGGGGCTGGTGAGATGGCTCAGTGGTTAAGAGCACTGACTGCTCTTCCAGAGGTCCTGAGTTCAATTCCCAGCAACCACATGGTGGCTCACAACCATCTATAATGTGATCTGATGCCCTCTTCAAGTCTGCAGATGTATATGTAGGCAGAGCACTGTATACATAATAAATAAATATTAAAAAAAAAGTCTATAGAGGAGGCAGGTCAGATATTCTCAGGATCTCTTTGTTTATGATGTCACTTCTGCAGACAGGAGCAGCTGTGTAAGAGATTCCAATAGACAACAACTGGAAATGATGTGCCCACATCTACCCCCAATAAGCCTCTCACATGGCTATAGTCAGGAGTTGGCAGCGCCATGATTAAAAACTAAGATTTGGTAGTACGTGCCTCTAATCCCAGCACTCAGGAGGCGGAGGCAGGTGGATTGCTATAAGTTCGAGGCCAGCCTGGTCTACAAAGTGAGTTCAGGACAGCCAAGATAATGTAGAGAAACACTGTCTCAAAAAATAAATAGCTGGGCATGGTGGCACACGCCTTTTATCCCAGCACTTGGGAGGCAGAGGCTGGTGGATTGCTGTGAGTTCGAGGCCAGCCTGGTCTACAAAGGGAGTCCAGGACAGCCAAGGCTACACAGAGAGACCCTGTCTTGAAAAAAAAAAACAGAGACATAAAAAAATAAAATAAAAAATGAGAGAATGAGAGAGAGATAGATAGATAGATAGATAGAGAGAGAGAGAGAGAGAGAGAGAGAGAGAGAGAGAGAGAGAGAGAAGAGGTGAGACAATGGTTGGCCTTTTATATCCTGGGCACCTGGCACACCTAGTGACAGGCAAGTGATGATGTCATAGGTTACCAGGCAACCTGGAGGCAGGTATGCTAACAGGCAGATCTAGCTCCTTCTAGAGACTTGCAGAAGGTGCATGTCCTTGCCCTCCATGCTTCTGCATCCTTGGCTTTATGATCCTTTCTTACATCACTCCAAGGATTCTGCTTAGTTCTTCCTGCTTTGACTTTTGATATTTTTTAAATTTTTTTTTTTTTTTAACATTTATTTAGTTCTGTATTTATTGGAAGGCAGTGAGAGCACGTGGAAGTCAGAGAATAACTTTCAAGAGTGGCTTTTCTTCCTCCTAGTGTGGGTCCTGGGGGTGGAACACAGGTCATTTGGCTTAGAGGCAAGCAAACCTCTTTACCCACCGAGCCATCTTCCTGGACCATTTGTTTTTCACGCAGGGTTTGAGTATGTTTCCAAGGTGGGGCCTCAGACTCACAATCCTACCTCAGCTCCCTCTGTGTTTGGGACTACCATTGTGCGTCATTAGGCTAGGCTAGGCTGGCTCCCTTTTGACCATCCTGCCTTCTTTTTTTGTTGTTGGTTGGTTGGTTTTTGGAGACAGGATATAGCTATGTAGCCCTAGACAAGAGCAGTTAAATAAGGGCACAAAAGAAGGGAAAACACCCTGGGATCTAGCTTGTCTTTCCTGCTGACCAAAGGTTAAGAAACTTGAACACAACTGATAATGTCCACATTGCCTACAGAGATAATGTGTGTTTTCCTAAAGACTACTCAAACAAGTCATGCTTAGTCAGGCAGGGCCAGAATGTTTGTAACCTTGAGTTTTACTATTTAGCATTCCTGTGATCCTTAAATCTAAACCTCATAAAACCACACTTCAGTTTCGTTCACAAAAGGGAATTCTTTAGGATAAGAGAACTAAGTAAACCATGTTTTTATTTAATTATTAAGCTTTTGGATTTTGTTTTTAAGCTTTGCTTAATCTTTAAACTCTGTTGTAAATTCTATCCTAGGGACATTGTAACTTAAATAGTCAGGGATCTGGTTCTAAGGGCGTGTCTATCATCCCAGCCATGGGGGGGTGCAAGTAAGAGGATCCTAAGTTTAGGGTGTAAGGTCATCCTTGGCTTTGCGGCCAGCTTATGCTACATGAGAACCTGTTTCAAAAATAAAATAAAAATAAAAAATAACAGAGACAGGCAGATCGCTGTGAGTTCAAGGCCAGCCTGGTCTACAAAGTGAGTCCAGGACAGCTAAGGATACACAGAGAAACCCAGTCTCAAAAAACAAAACAAAACAAAAATAATAATAATAATAAAAATAAAAATAAAAGAAGACAGGAAGGAAAGAAAGAAAGAAAAAGAAGCCAGGTGTTGTGGCAGACTCCTTTAATCCCAGCACTCAGGAGACAAAGGCAGGCAGATCTCTGTGAGTTCAAGGCCAGCCTGGTCTACAAAGTAAGTCAAGATAGCCAAGGCCACACAGAGAAACCCCGTCTCAACAAATAAAAAGAAGAAGAAGAGGAAGAAGAAGAAGAAGGAGGAGGAGGAGGAGGAGAGAAATAAGTTGCAGTGTATATCCATGGGGGTGCAAAGCACTTCGCTGTGTACTCCCCATTTTCTAAAGCCTCCATTTAAATCTAGAGTGTGTAGTCTCCGTTACCTTAACAAATCACGCCGACTTTGCTTCACTCAGACACACCCTAAAACTGTTTCATGATCAAGGGTCTGGCTTTACCCACATGGAAGCCATAAAGGGGAAAAGACAGCATGCCCTGCTTGGATTAACATATAGACCAGGCTAGTCTCTTGTCTCCTAGAGGTAAGAGTACAGGCATCCACCATCATACCCAGGTCCTTCGACTATGTCTTCCTTTGTTTCTTTGTGGTACTAGAGACCAAATCCAGGGCTTTGTAAATGTTAGTGCTTTACCACTGAGCTATACTCCTTGACCTTAAATGAACCTATTATGAAAAAAAAAAAAAAGTAAAAATAAATCCTGAGTGCTGAAAAGGAGTGTGTCACCAGGCCTGGCTTCTTTTTCTTTTTCTTTTTATATGGAGAAGTTCATTAAATGAGCATGGGAGATGCCAGGCAAGGTGGCACATGCCTGTAATCCCAGCAGTCCAGAGGCAGTGGCAGGTGAATCTCTGTGAGTTCAAGACCAGCCTAGTCTACAAAGTGAGTCCAGGACAGCCAAGGCTACACAGAGAAACTGTCTTGAAAAACCAAAACCAACCAAACAAATGAACATGAGAGAGCAGGGAAGTGAGAGGGGTACCCCAGAGACAAAGAGAGAGACAGAGAGATAGGGTGATAGAGATAAAGACAACAAGAAAGGAAGAGAGGAAGAGCTAGACTGTAATTTTATACTGAATGAAAAGAAAGACATGACTGCTTCTAGATACCACTGAGAAGAAAGTTTTGTTGTAGATATGAGGGAGAGAGCAGTCAGAGGCATCTGGAAGAGTCCAGACTGAATATGGCCTGCAGAAAAGACCAGGCTACGAGAGGAGAGAGATTGGAGGAGCCAGAGAGGGGACCAAAGGACAAAGAGAATTTGTGGCTGAAATGGCAGGTTTTTATAGAAATCACAACCTGGGGGAAGGGAAGGGAAGGGAAGGGAAGGGAAGGGAAGGGAAGGGAAGGGCAGCGCAGGAGCTGGAGAGGTTTAGGGTCAGGGCGAGAGTGAGAAGTGCCAGGTATGTGTGGACAGAGGCAGGAGGCCAAGGTGCGCTTTGCTGTGTTAAATAGATACCACGTTAGCCATGTGCCGAGTGAGGATGCTGGGGAAGGGCACGATGTAGCCTGCGTGGAGACTGGGAGTCTAACTCCAGCAGAGCAGGAGCAGCGGTCCTCGACTGACAGCCTGAAAGTGTCATTGTGGGAGGAAGTGGAGGCAAAGGGCACCGGGCATAAGCTGACCAAAGGTAATGACAGCACTTGAGACGGAATGCAACCTGTCACGTGACGAACACCTGGGCCACCTCGACTGGGTAGACTGGTCTTCAGACTGACAAGAAAAAAAAATGTCAAGTTGCTAAAGTGTCCTGTGAACTGAAGTCCCCCGTGTTGAAGATCCTGCACACTGATTAGAGTATGGTACATGGGGAGACTTGGAATGCCGCAGACCCAGGGCCCACAGTTGTCTCGGGGTGTCCTTCACTTCCTTAGTAATCATTTACTACCGTCTCTGTATACTCTACACCAGCGGTTCTCACCCTTCCTAAGCTGTGATCTTTTAATACGGTTCTTCACGTTGTGGTGACCCCCTAGCCATAAAATCATTTTTTGTTGTTTCTTCATAACTGCAATTTTGCTGCTGTAATGATTCATAATATATATGTCAGTGTGTTTTCCGGTGGTCTTAGGCGACCCCTGTAAAAGGGTCATTCAAGCCCCAACAGTGTTATGACCCACAGGCTTAGAACAGCTGCTTTAGACGATCAAGTAAAATCTTTGGAATTAGCTGGGCGGTGGTGACGCACGCCTTTGATCCTAGCACTTGGGAGGTGGATCTCTGAGCTCCCACAGTGCTGGTATACTTCTTTTTTAAAAGATTTATTTATTTATTTATTTATTTATTTATTTATTTATTTATTTATTATGTATACAGTGCTCTGCTTGCATGTACTCCTGCAAGCCAGAAGAGGACGCCATATCACATTACAGATGGTTATGAGCCACCATGTGGTTGCTGGGAATTGAACTCAGGAACTTTGGAAGAGCAGGCAGTGCTCTTAACCACTGAGCCATCTCTCCAGCCCCCACTGGTATATTTCTATGCTTAATGTTAAGCAATGGAGTGGGCAAGATAATGAGCATACCCTCTGGCCCAGGCCCTAACCACCAACTACTGCAACTGTACTGACTTTCACGGCAAAGGACAAGTAAGTTTGCAGGGGGGATAAAGACTTGGAGACCAGACATCCTTCTGGACTACACAGATGAGTCCCGTATAGTCCAGAGGCTCTTCTTACAAGTGGGAGACTGAGGCAGAGCAGGGGACTGAGGTAGCACTGGGAGAAAGACTGTTTCTGGCTGGAAGGCAGAAGTGACCTGAAGCAGGACATGAGCAGTCTCCACACGGGATCCAGCTCTGCCACCAGCCTGATTGGAGACCTTAATTATAGTGAAGTTTCCTTTGCACTCTGACAATTCACTGCTTTATTATTAGTGTTTTGGTTTTGGGTGTTGGCTTTTGGGGCTTTATTTAGGTTTCATTTGGTTGTTTTGTTTTTAAAAGGGTTTCACTGTGTAGCCCTGGCTGGCTTGGAACTTACTATGTAGGCCAAGCTAGCCTTGAAGTTATATAGATCCACCTACCTCTACCTCCCAAATGCTGGGTTTAAAAGTGTGTGTCGCTGCCACACTTTTTTTTTTTTTTTTTTTTTTAAACAGAGTCCTAGTCTGGCATGGAGGTGCATGCCTTTAATCCCAGCACTCAGGAGGCAGAGGCAGGTGGATCACTGTGAGTTCGAGGCCAGCTTGGTCTACAAAGCAAGCCTAGGACAGCCAAGGCTACACAGAGAAACCCTGTCTTGGAAAAGAAACAGGTATTGGGGGGAACCTGGATGTGGTGGCTCACACCTTTAATCCCAGCACTTAGGAGGCAGAGGCAGGCAGATCACTGTGAGTTTAAGGCCAACCTGGTCTACAAAAGCAAGTCCAAGACAGCCAAGGCTACACAGAAAAACCTTGTCTCGAAAAACCAAAAAAACCAAAAACAACAACAACAAAACCTGAGTGCTATTAGCCTAGCCTGGCCTGTGACTCACTATGAGGGTGAGCATGACCTTGGCTTTTTTTTTTTTAAAGATTTATTTATTTATTTATTTATTTATTTATTTATTTATTTATTTATTTATTACTATGTATACAGTGCTCTGCCTGCATACATATTTGCAGGCCAGAGGAGGGTATCAGATCACATTACAGATCACCATGTGGTTGCTGGGAATTGAACTCAGGACCTCTGGAAGAGCAGTCAGTGCTCTTAACCGCTGAGCTATCTCTCCAGCCCATGACCTTGGCTTTTTGATCCTGCTGTCTCTACCTCTACAGTGTGCTGGAATTACAGGCTTGCTAGGCAAGCCGACTGAGCTCATCCCAAGCTGCAAGCTTAGAGGGATTTAGCACAGCAGTGGGGAAGTAATATACATGATGCCCTAAATGCTGTAGAGCTGAAATTCTCTTAAATTCCTATTTTTCTGGAGCTAGTTTGAGCTGGTTTTGTTTTGCAACTCAATTTCCAATGGTTCCCATGTGATTAAACAATACTTCTCATTAAAGGGAAAAAAATCATCGCTAGAGAAAAAAAAAAAAATCCATTCAACTCTACCCACTTCTTTTTAGTGGTTCTCCTCACAACCTGAAGACAACTGCGCATGGCGGCAACACATCTGTAATTCCAGCCCCCTGGAGGCCCAGTCCCCACCTTTCAAGGTCCACTGACAGACATCTCAACTATTATTTCAAAACTTTGTTCTCCTTTAAAAAAAAAAAAAAAAAACAAAGAAAGAAAGCTCTGTAGCAAAAGTACTTCCTGTTACTCAGCTGGCAGAGAGTAGAAGTCTGAGCGACATTCTGATTACAGACCCAGGACCCTCTCTGGTCTACAAAGAGAGTTCCAGGACAGCCAGAGCTATTACAAAGAGAAACTTCGTCTCAAAAAAACAGAGAGAAAGAGAGAGAGAGAGAGAAATCCACTTATTTCTCCTGGTGTGTGTGTGTGTGTGTGTGTGTGTGTGTGTATGTGTGTGTGTGTTGGGAATTTTTAAAGGGCCTAGCCAGAATGTTCTTTCTTTCTTTCTTTCCTTCTTTCTTTCTTTCTTTCTTTCTTTCTTTCTTTCTTTCTTTCTTTTTTCCCCCCTGAGACAGGGTTTCTCTGTGTTATCTTGGATGTCTTGGAGTCGCTTTATAGGCCAGGCTAGCCTCAAATTCACAGCAATCCACCTGCCTCTGCCTCCCGAGTGCTGGGATTAAAGGCATGTGCCACCATGCCTGGCTCAGAATGTTCTTTCTTAGATCTGTCCTGAAGTTACAAACTGACTTTAGCAGTCATGTGAAGGCTTAACTGTGTGTGTTGGGCGGGGGTAGTGGTGAGGTGTGCTTGCCTGTGATGCTGGCTTGTGACTGGGTGGTGCAGTTCTTTGTCATGTGGACTTTTCCACAGGGAGCTCCTTGTAGGATACTGGCTGACTGTCCCCGATATGAGAGATACTAGAGGCCAAAGCATATCTCATGGCTTACCCTTCAAAGACCTATGGCAAAGTGGGCATAGTGATACATATTTGTAATGCCAGCACTGGAGAGGCAATGACAGGAGGATCTCAAATTCAGCCTGAGCTACTCGTGAATTCAAGGCCAACTTCGGCTATAAAGAAAGGAAAAAGTAAAGAGAAAGAAAAGGCCACCAGCCAAGTGTTGGTGGTGCATTCTTTTAATCCCAGCTTTCCAGAAGCAGAGGGAGCTGGATCTCTGTGAGTTTGAGGCCAGCCTGGTCTACATAACCAGTTCAGGACATCCAAGACTACATAGAAAGACCCTATCTAAAAAAAGAAAAGAGCTGGGCATGGTGGTACATACTTTTAATCCCAGCACTCAGGAGGCAGAGGCAGGTGGATCTCTGGGAGTTCAAGGCCAGCCTGGTCTACAAAGCAAGTCCAGGACAGCCAGGGCTACACAGAGAAACACTGTGTTGGAAAAAAAAAAAGGGAAAGAGGAAAAATCTGAGGCTTAAAGAGGCTATTTTCTGACTCACTCATTTCAATAACAGTTTTATTAACTTGTGGGAAGGGGTGTGGTCAGAGAACAATTTGCAGGAATTGATTGTGACTCCCATCACGTGGGTCCCAGAACCCAAACTCAGGTCTTCAGAGTTGGCGGAAAGTCCCTCTCCCTGCTGAGCCATCTTGCTGGCCCCTGTCTCAGCTATTTTAACTATCATCAAATTCTTCATTTGCCATAGTTTATGGAAATCTCAAAAGGGACTATTTATTAACCTTATGCCTAGTTAAGAGTCTACCCATTACTGGCCAGGGGGTGCACACTTGTAATCCTAGCACTGGGAAGGTAGAAGCAGGCTGGTCTGTTGAGTTTATGGTCAATCTGATGTACATGAGGAGTTCCAGGCTAGTCAGAGTTACATGGTAAGACCCGCTGTCAAAACCAAACAACACTTCAGCCCAGTGGTGGTGGTGCACACTTTTAATCCTAGCACTTGGGAGACAGAGGCAGGCGGATATCAGTGAGTTTGAGGCCAGCCTGGTCTACAAAGTGAGTCCAGGACAGCAAAGGCTACACAGAGAAATCCTGGCCCAGGGGGTGGGGGGAGCCTTTTTCCAAGAAAATGTGTGTGTGGCCTTTTATTGGACACATAAGAGGTTTTGCTGTTCACTGTGGAGTATCAGCCAGTGTCTCTAAAACATTCTAAGCTTTTAAAATAAAAGTGCTTAACTCTGCAGCTGGCTGTTGTAAATATGCATAGGGCAGCACGCCAGCCAGTTCCCAGAAGGCAGCAGGATGTGAGCGTCACTTTGTGAAGCACACATATTACTTGAGTCATCATATTCTCCCACGGACCAAGAAGAAGTAAAAAGACACAGGCACCCTTTGACATAGTTTCTTCTGCAATTCTAATAAGTGCCCACAGTGCCTGAGGAAGATGAAAAGCATAGTAAGTATCCATGCCAACCATAAGCTACATCCTGATTTTAAATTTAAATAAGATGAAGGAAACTGTATCTTGGAACCAGAGAGAGTATAGAAGGAGCTTTGGCTTCCTTGCTCTCCACACATTCCTAGATTTCCCCCAGTAATGTGGTGATTAAGTGAACACAGGGTAGGTTTTTGGTGTTCTGAGATGGCTCTAGAGGGCCTTTCTAGATTGTGTGCAGTGCAGTGTGTATGTGTGTGTGTGGTGGGTATGGTTTTGTCAGGTTGACACAAGCTAGGGTCATCTGGGAAGAGAGAACTGAAGAACCAGCCTGCTTCCATCTTAGGCTTAAAAGCCGTCTTGTAATAAAGACAAATTAGATTCTATCCTGTTTATGATTAAACCTTTGTTTCTTAAGGATTGAACTATGCCCCAGAACTACAAAAGGTTCTGTACTGACTGTCTAGCAGTCAGGCCCCTTCTGTGCCTCTGACTCACTTGCAACGAGGTGCTTCTTTATTTATACAAGGTTCACAGAACAAAGACAGACTAATGATTATCCAAGTGGTACAGAATATGTTTAATTTCTCATTACATGTCTAGGGTTACATGTTCAGTTACAATTAAAAGCACCAAACAGAACAGATTTTATTATTGGTATTAGCCCTATAAGTCCAACTTAAAGAATCTAAAGAATGTCTCCTCCACCAGGTGTGGTGGCGGCGGCGGCCTTTAATCCTAGCACTAGGGAGGCAGAGGTAGGCGGATCTCCGTGAGTTCGAAGCCAGCCTGGTCTACAAAGGGAGTCCAGGACAGCCAGCCAGGACTACAATAGAAACCTGTCTTGAAAAACCAACAAAACAAAACAAAAAAAACAAAACCCAATCCCACAAAAAAGAATATCTCTTCCAAAGCAAACACACTTTTAAAAAAAGATTTAGGGTTTTCTCTTTCTTTCTTTCTCTTTTCTTTTGTTTTTTCAAGACAGGGTTTCTCTATGTAACTTTGGCTATCCTGGACTCAGTTTTTAGACCAAGCTGGCCTGGAACTAACAGCAATCTGCCTGCCTTTGCCTCTCAAGTGCTGGGATTAAAGGCGTGAGCCACTACAGCCCAGATTATTATTATTATTATTATTATTATTATTATTATTATTATTATTAT
>OU015742.1:150329278-150347815 GCA_907169655.1 Acomys percivali
AGAAAGAAAGAAAGAAAGAAAGAAAGAAAGAAAGAAAGAAAGAAAGAAAGAAGAAACACTATGAGACCAAAACCAAACCAAAGCAACCAAAGCCTTTCAGAAATACCCTTGAATCTCTTTTGTGTTGGCCACCTACAGCTGGGCGCTGGGCCTGGCCTTAAGGGTGGCATGTATAACCAGTGAGACTCCATTGGGAAAACTAATTGAAGATAGCTTCCGGCTTAGGGTGTGAGCTTGCGTCCACTTCCACCTCAGCGCAGGGAGCCCATCAGGCCCAGTGCAGGCCTGGGCATGCTGCCACGTCTGAGAGTTCACGTGTGCCGTGGTCTTCCTGTGTTTGCAAAGCCTGTCTCCTTGGTGTTCTCTAGCTCCTCTGTGTGTTTTCTTCCTCCCATACATCTCATTGTAGCATCCGTCAAATGCGCATTTCTGGCAGAGCCACCAGTCTGCTTTAAAAGGGAGTTGTCCTTTAGCTGCTACAGGGGTTCACATTTGACCTTGTGATACGGTAGCGGCAAGGACCTGGCTCACACCGCTGTGACATGGTAGCCGCTAGAATCTCTCCCGCACTTACGCCAGGGCTAACGCCACAGGCTGTGCTGCTCAGCGTGGGCTGTGGACGGCTTTCCCTTCTCCAAAACCGTACCTTCCCTGAGAGCTCAGCGGGAACACTGCTTCTGCAAGACCTTCTGTCCAGCTCATCCTACTTCCGCAGTCACTTGCTCCCCTCTGAGGTCTTCTGGTAGTCTGTCATACTAGCACGGCACATCAAGACAAGGCATACATACACATAACTTAAAATGCTTGAGAGTTATCAAAGGGCGCGGGTGTTCGTTGAGGGGGCCTGAGTTGGATGCACTGATCTGAGTAACTGGGACGCAGAGACGGGATGCTTCTGGAGTGATTCCCAGCTGCAGGGCGATCGGGTTTCGCTGCAGTAAACATAAATCTTATGTTGCTGTAATCCTGGGGATTACCAGATCCTCTTGGGACAGCAAACAAAAACCAAACACTCTCTTTTGCTAAATGAAAGCTAAGGAGTTAACTATTAGGCCTGCAGGATTTGAGACAACTTAATAAAAAATTATTTTTCTATCATTTGTAGAGAGCATCTGCTTCATGCAAACCACAGGCCCCTGTTATGTCTTCAGTCTTTTCGCAAAGGCAAGCAAAACAGAGGTGGTTTAATTCCAGCAGAAATTAGTACATATTAAATTTTACCATACAAATACTAGGAAAGAAGAGTTTTAATATATTTGAAATTAAGCTGGGCTTGATGGCACATGCCTTTAATCCCAGCACTCAGGAGTCAGAGGCAGGTGGATCACTGTAAGTTCAAGGCCAGTCTGGTCTACAAAGCAAGTCCAGGACAGCCAAGGCTACACAGAGAAACCCTGTCTCGAAAAAACCAAAAAAACAAAACAAAACAAAACAAACAAAAAAAAAAACCCCAAAAAATAAATATAAACTAGACTTCATAACAAGCCTATAACACCAGTACTAGGAAAGTAGAGGCGGGAAGTGGGAGGATCAATAGTTCAAGACCATCCTAGGCTGCATATCAAGTTCTGTGAGAACCTGTTTATGACATCTTGTCTCAAGAAGCTAAAACAAACCCAACCAAACACACGCGCGCGCGCGCGCACACACACACTACACAGCACAGCTTTAATCCCAGACCTCAGGAGGCAGAGGTAGGTGGACCTGTGATTTTGAAGCCAGCCTAGTCTACTGATCTACATAGAGAATTCTAGGACAGCCAGAGCTATGAAGTAAAACCCTGTTCTCAAATAAACAAAAACAAACAAGAAAGATTTATCTTGTATGTGTTGTGTTATGTATTCACATGTGTGTGCAAGTGTCCTTAGAACCTGGAAGAGGGTCTTGGTTGTTACAGGTGGTGGTGGTGGTGAGCTGCTCAGTGTGGGTGATGGGAACTAAACTCCGGTCCTTTGCAGCATGAGCAATATGCTGAGTGCTCCCTCCCTCCCTCTCTCTCTCTCTCTCTCTCTCTCTCTCTCTCTCTCTCTCTCTCTCACAGGGTTTCTCTATGTAGCCCTAGAAGCCTTGGAACTCACTCTGTAGACCAAGATGACCCCAAACTCAGAGCTCTGTCTGCTTCTGCCTCCTGTGTATCAGAACTAAAGGTGTGCACACCACCGTTCCCCCGCACCCAGCTCCTTTCTCTCTTTAAAACATTTTTGTTTTGTTTTATTTTATGAGACAGGGTTTCTCTGTGTAGCCTTAACGATCCTGGACTCACTTTGTAGACCAGGCTGGCCTCAAACTCAGTGATCCAACTGCCTCTGCCTCCCAAGTGCTGGGATTAAAGGTGTGAACCACCACAGCCTGGCAAAACATTTTATTTATTTATTTATTTTTCCAGGAGGCCCAAGCACCATGGCATGTGCTCCGGGTCAGAGGACAACTTGTAGGAGTTGTTTCTGTGTTTCACCTTGGGTTCTAGGGACGGGACTCAGGTCATCAGGGTTAGTAGTAGGTGCTAAGGCCTCTCGCTGGCCCTGAACATGGTCAGGATGTAAAGTAAATTAATTAGTTAAAAACCCCTCCACAGTTAGATGCTATGTTTTGTTTTTCTCTTTTTGTTTTGAGATAAGATTTCTCTGAGTAGCCCTGGTTGTCCTGGAATTTACCCTGTAGACCACGTTGGGTTCAAACTCAGAGATCCCCTTGCCTCCCAACTGCTGGGGTTAAAGGCTTGAGTCCCCATCGCCCAGCCCACAATTAGTTTTGTTTTATTTGGTTTGGTTTGGTTTTTTGAGACAGGGTCTCTCTGTGTAATAGCCCTGGCTGTCCTAGATTTGCTTTGTAGGCCAGGCTGGCCCTGAACTCACAGCAATCCACCTGCCTCTGCCTCCCAAGTGTTGGGATTAAAGGCATGTACCACCATGCTCAGCTCCACAATTAGTTTTTAAACGTTTATTAATTTTTACGTATATGAGTGTTTGCCTGCATGTAAATATATGAACCCTATGAAATGCCCAACAGGGTCAGAGGAAGGCTTCAGATCCCTTGGAACTGGAGTTACAAATGGCTGCCAGATGTTATATGGCTGTTTGGAACCGAACCTGGGTCCTCTGCAAGATCCACAAATGTTCTTTTGTTTGTTTGTTTGTTTGTTTTGTTTTTCCAGACAGGGTCTCTCTGTGTAGCCTTGGCTGTCCTGGACTAGCTTGGCATACCAGGCTGGCCTCGAACTCACAGAGATCCGCCTGCCTCTGCCTCTCGAGTGCTGGGATTAAAGGCATGCGCCACCATGCCCGTCCCCCACAAATGTTCTTAATCATTAAGCAATCTTTATAGCAACCCACAATTAGTTTTTAAGAGCTACCCACTAGAAGCTGAGTATGGTGGCATAGGCCTGTAATCACAGCTCTTGGGAAGCAGAAAGAGGAAGCTCTCAAGTTCAAGGCCAGCTTGGGCCATACAGCGTTTTAGGGTGGCTAACCTTAGCTACACAGTGAAACAATCTTTAAAAACAAAACAAAAACTGAACTAAGGAGGATTATCCAGAAAAATATCAACTGTACTGCATTAGCCTAAACTTTGAACCTTCATATAAGCATGTCACTAGATTTTTTTTTTTTTAATATAAGACTCTTTTCTTTAATCCCAGAACTCGGGAGGCAGAGGCAGGCGGATCTCTGTGAGTTCGAGGCCAGCCTGGTCTACAAAGCCAGTCCAGGGCAGCCAAGGCTATATACAGAAACCCTGCCTCGAAAAAACAAAGAAGAAAAATGAGTATTCTACTCATTATTTCATACATTGTGAATATATAAATGTATTCTACACATTTTTTTCCAAGACAGGGTTTCTCTGTGTAGCCTTGACTGTCTTGGACTCACTTTGTAGACCAGGCTGGCCTCGAACTCACAACGATCCACCTGCCTCTGCCTCCCGAGTGCTGGGATTAAAGGCGTGAGCCATCATGCCTGGCTGCCATCTACGATTTTTTTTTTCCCCAAGAGACAGGGTTTCTCTGTGTAGTCTTCACTGCCCTGGACTCACTTTGGAAATCAGGCTGGCCTCGAACTCACAGTGAGTGATCCACCAGCCTCGGCCTCCCGAATGCTAGGATTAAAGGCATGCGTCACCATGCCCAGCTTGTCACCTAGGATTTTTGTTTTGTTTTGTTTTTTTGTTTTTTTGAGACAGGGTTTCTCTGTGTAGTCTTGGCTGTCCTGGACTCCCTTTGTAGACCAGGCTGCCCTTGAACTCACAGCAATCCGCCTGCCTCTGCCTCCCAAGTGCTGGTATTAAAGGCGTGCGCCACCACGCCTGGCAACCTAGGATTTTTTAAAACCTGTCACACCAGGGATTAAAAATGGTGCTTGGAGGCTGGAGAGATGGCTCAGAGGTTAAAAGCACTGTCTGTTCTTTCAAAGGTCCTGAGTTCAATTCCCAGAACCCACATGGTGGCTCACAAGCATCTATAATGAGATCTGGTGCCCTCTTCTGGCATGCAGGTGCACATGTGGGCAGAACACTGTATAAATAACTAATAAATAGCTGGGTGTGGCAGCATGTGCCTTTAATTCCAGCACTTAGGGAGGCAGAGGCAGTTAGATTTCTATGAGTTCGAGGCCAGCCTGGTCTACAAAGTGAGTCCAGGACAGCCAGGGCTACACAGAGAAACTCTGCCTTGGAAAAAAAAAATCTTGAAAACAAAAACCGGTTGGAGAGATGGCTCAGCTCTTCTGATCTTCAAGAGGTCTTGCGTTCAATTCCCAGCAACCACATGGTGGCTCACAACCACCTATGCTGGAACGTGATGCCTTCTCCTGGCATGCAGGCACACATGCAGATAGAACACTCATACATAAATAATAAAATCTTTTAAAAAACACAAAACCAAACAACAACAACAAAAGCAGAACGGTGCTTGGGCAAGCACTATGGCTCAGAGAAAGCTGATAACTTGAGCTAAGTTCTTGGAAGGCACAAAAAGCTTTGACTAGATTCTGTGATCAAAGCATCCCCACAGTAAGATGGAAGGGGGAGACCGTAGAATCATATGGAAGCGTGTGGGCCTTTAATCCCAGCACTCAGGAGGCAGAGGCAACTGGATCACTGTGAGTTTGAGCCCAGCCTGGTCTACAAAGTGAGTCTAGGACAGCCAAAGCTACACAGAGAAACCTGTCTCAAAAAACGAAAACAAAAAGACACTGTCTTAACTACATAGCTAGGCATGCCTAGTCTTAAATTTGTGGTGACCCTTCTGCTTCTGCCTGTCAGTGCTGGGAGTACAGGTATGCAACATGACACTCAGAATTATATCTTAGCTATTTTTCAATAATCTTTAATTTAATTTTATTTTTTGAGACTGTCTCATGTAGCCCAGATGGCCTCAGACTCATGTAGCTTCCAGGCCTGCCAAAGGTACATAGTGAGATTCTGTTTCAACAAACAAAAAAAGTAAAGGTCTGTATGTGATAACCCAGGCAACAACAGAAGCTTACATACGGCAAACTCTACAATATCCTTTTCTCAGAACTGGTAGGGTAGCCTGGTGTCATGGACCATTCTGGTAATCCCAGAGTGTGGAAAGCTGAGGCAAGGCAGAATGACTAACTCAAGGATGTCCTAGGCTGTACATAGAGATCCTGTCTCAAAACAAATAAGCTAGGTTTGGTGCTGCATGTCTGTTATTTTAGTAGTTATGTGGGGGCAGGAGGATCAGGAGTCCAAGGACACCTCCCTACTTATAATGAGTTTGAGGCTAACCTGAGCTATGTGAGATCCTTGTCTCAAAACAAAACAAACAAAAAACCAAAACCAAAACAAAACATAAAGGCAGATTTCAATGCCATGCATAATAAATTTATGACTTCTTTCATTTTACTTTGAGGCAAAAGGTCTTATCTCACTACTCACATGTCAAAGACACCCAAGATATTGAAAAGTTACAGACATTACTCCAGAAGCCACATTAACCACACTCTGTACTTATGTGTAATTGTGTGTGTGTGCGCGACTGTGGAGGCCAGAGGTCAACATCCAGGGTCATTCAACTGCTCTGCCTTAGCTTTTGAGACAGGGTTTCTGACTGAAACTGGAGCTTCCAGATCAGGAGGCTGGCCTGTCTCCACCTACAGGCACATACGGCTGGGGCAGGCTTCTACAGGGGTGCACAGCACACACTTAGCTGAGTCACCCTAGCACCTGATCTGTCTAAAAGCAGATGTTCTCTATCAGCTATTTAGTATTTTTTTTTCTTTTTAAAGATTTATTTATTTATGTATTTATGTATACAGTGCTCTGCCTGCTTGTACACCTACAGACCAGAAGAGGGCATTAGATCACATTATAGTTGGTTGTGAGCCACCATGCGGTTGCTGGGAATTGAACTCAGGACCTCTGGAAGAGCAGTCAGTGCTCTTAACCACTGAGCCATCTCTCCAGCCCTATTTAGTATTTTTTAAAAGATTTATTTATTTATTTATTTATTTATTTATTTATTTATTTATTATGTATACAGTGTTCTGTCTGCATGTACACCTGCACACCAGAAGAGGGCATCAGATCACATTATAGATGGCGGTGAGCCACCATGTGGTTGTTTGGAATTGAACTCAGGACCTTTGGAAGAGCAGGTAGTACTCTTAACCCCGAGCCATCTCTCCAGCCCCAGCTAATTAGTATTGAAACTATGAGATCAAGTGGAATAGTTATAAAAATAGAATCAAAGATCTTCAATAAACCAGCCTACTTCCCACCATAGTTTCCCAAGTGCTTGGATTACAGGTATGTGCCGCCACACCAGCTTTTTTTTTTTTTTTTTTTTTTAAATCACTATTAAAGGCAAGTGGTGAGTCTGGAAAGATGGCTCATCTGTTAAGAGCATTTGTTGCTCTTGCAGGGGACTTGGATTTGGTTCCCAGCACCACACTGTGGCTCACAGACACCTATGACTCCTATGTCCTCTTTGGTTTCCCTGGACACCAGGCATGCACATGGCACACATACATAGAGGCACTCATACACATAAAGTAAAAACAAATACATCCTTAAAGGTAAGTGGTTTAAAATTTCTTACATTTACACAGCATTTTCCTGTTTTTTTTTTTTTTTTTGGTTTTTCGAGACAGGGTTTCTCTGTGTAGCCTTTGGCCATCCTGGACTCACTTTGTAGACCAGGCTGGCCTCGAACTCACAGCGATCTGCCTGCCTCTGCCTCCCGAGTGCTGGGATTAAAGGCATGCGCCACCACGCCCGGCTTCATTTTCCTGTTTTTACAAAGCACTTCCAGGACTGCCTGGCAGCACAATACCCAGGTTTAATCCCCAGTTCTGCAAAGCACAAAGTATTCCTACATTTGATACTCAGATGCCAGATATGATAGATACTATCCTTCCCTATATTATGGCTCAAAAACCCAGAGACTCACCAGGTGTGATGTGGCACATCTTTAATCCTAGCAGTCAAGAGGCAGAGACAAGCAGATCTCTGAGTTTGAGGCCAGCCTGGTCTACAATGAGTTCCAGGCTGGCCAGGGTGATATAGGGAGACATTATCTCAAAGTAAATGAAAAACCTTAAACCTGTGCAAGCTGAAAAGCAAGTCACAGAGGCCCTTATAGTTTTGTTTGTACAGGGTCTTGCTTTGTAGCTTTGGCCTGGAACTTGGGATATAACCCAGGTTGGCCTCAAACTTGCACTGATCCTTCTGTCTCAATCTCCTGAGGGCTGGGATGACAGATTTACACCATGACGTCAGCCCTTCAGTAGCTCTTATGTGCACAGAAGAGTGAATGTTTGTGGCATTTTGTATAGTCTTATACTAAATTTGCAAATGAAGACAGGACCTAAGAACACAAGTCCCACCGGGCATGGTGGCGGCGGCGCACACCTTTAACCCCAGCACTCGGGAGGCAAAAGCAGGTGGATCTCTGTGAGTTTGAGGCCAGCGTGGTCTACAGAGTTCTCGATAGCCAAGACTACACAAGAGAAATCCTTTGGGGGTGGGGAGGGTATCTTTTGGAAGTTGATTTTCCTACCTTGGCAGTTAAGGAGATCCAACTTAGAACTTAGTAGCAAGTGCCTTTACCCACTGTTTAGCCAGTCCTAAGGTTTTTTGTTTGTTTTGTTTTTTGTTATTGTCGTTTGTTTTCTATAGTCTAGCCTCATATTTACTGTAATTCGCCTGCTTCAACATTGACTGCTGGGATTACAGGTATGTGCCACATCTGGTTTAAGATTTATTTTTTAAACCAGAGGGAAATTTCTCAATTCATTTACCACAGCTGAGATTATTCCTTAATGAAAAACCTCTTTTTAAAAGATCCAGAGATGGCCCAGCCATTTAGAGCAATTCTTCTTTCAGAAGATCTGGGACCTACCACCTACATGGCAGCTAACAACTATGTGTAACTCCAGTTCTAGGGCTGCCTTTTAACCCCTGCAGGCCCCAGGCACTCACGCAGCACACAGGCATGCATGCAAGCAAACCACACACAAAATAAAGCAAAAAGAAACCTTAAAAAAAAAAATCCCATAAGTTAGCTCCTACAAAGACCTGTATCAGAGAACTGCTGTAGTGCTCAGTGGTTTTTACTCTGTGTGTCTTGGAGCACAGGCTGGCTTGGAATTCACCAAGCAGCTGGAAATGCAGCAGGAAGTTCTGATCCTGTTTCTGAAACCTCTTGAGTTCTAGGATTTCAGATATGTGCCATCAAGATTAATTCTGAAAGTGGGATTTCTAAAATCTTATCTATTATTATTATGTTGCTGTGTGCATACGTATGTGCCACCGTGTAAGTGTGGCAGTCAGAGGATAACTCTGCAGGGCCAGTCCTCTCTTCCCAGCTGTACGTGGGAACTGGGTCAGGTTGTCTGGCTTCCGTCAGGAGTGTCTTTACCTATTAAGTCTTCTCTGGTCTGAAAACAGGATTCCTAAATGAAGCATATGAACTAAAACCCTAAAAAGGGCTGTAGATAATGTTGCCTCTTTAATCCACAAATCTTAGTTTTCCAACTGTCAGTGTTTTAAAATAGAAGTAAACACATCTCAACAGCTTTAAATATTTTCATGTATTTTATTTTTTAAAACACATAATTTTGCAAGCTAGCAGTAAAATACTGCCCTCAATATTTTACTAATTAGCACCGTATACCTTTTAAAGCTAACTGGAACATTGTTTCACTGTAAATGGTTGTAAAAAGATGTCAAATTAGTCTCAACATAAGATCATTAATTAAATTAAATCATTATATTTTGGCTCTAGACACATATGTGTACTTAAAAGATGAATTTAACTAAGTTAATATATTTGCCAATCTAATAAAATTAAAGTATAAAAGTATCATGATTTAAAGCAATATTTAACCTCTGAAATTACTCTTAAAAAGTATATAAAGAAATTGAGAAATCAGTTATAAAAACAAAAGGTCACTCCTTTACGTTTTAGAAATCTCTAAATATTTGGAAGGATAACAAAACAACTTGGTGAAAAAGTCCTTTGGTGCAAAGATGAGTTAAACATATGGTTTAGCACACATGACCATTCTCATGCTTCGCCTATTAGCAGCCTTACCAAAAAGCCACGGAAAGGTCTGGAACAAACTCACAGGGACAGCTGGAAGGCTGGAATAAAACTGCTTAGTGCTAAAAAAGACCCCAAGTCAGTAGTAGAGTTTTAAATGGAAGCCTAGACATTTAACAGCTATGTTTTAATGTTCTCTTGGGTGGGGGGCTTTCAAAAAGGAAAAAAAAATCAATTAGTGCTGGGCACGGTGGTGCACGCCTTTAATCCGAGCACTCAGGAGGCAGAGGCAGGTGGATCACTGTGAGTTCAAGGCCAGTCTGGTCTACAAAGCGAGTCCAGGACAGCGAAGGCTACACAGAGAAACCCTGTCTCAAAAAAAAGCAAAAAACATCCCCCCCGCAAATTAATCATACTCAAATTACTTCCACATAGTTTAAGAAAGAATATTTTCATTCTGACAAAAGCATTCTGCAGAGCTATTGCATAAAAACCCAGAGCCACAAATGACTGCTCACTAGCACGCCTGTCTTGCATACCGGTAGAATCAAGTCCAGTTTTGCCATCTGTGGATGACTATGACAAGATACAAAAGCATGTGTTTGCCATAAATAGCTCTGGCTAACAGCAAAGTGCGCACACTGAGCAGTCAGACTCTCTATAAGGAGAACACTCTGGACTACAGCCAAATCCCATTGCTAATGTTTAAGACTGCTATAGCATTTTTGTCCAATATAATTTGGAAAATATTATTAAGAAATTGTAGCTGAAATGAACATTCCTAAACATCAAAATCATTATTAAACCTTTGAATGACATTTTACAAATTATTTTCATTATGACAAGTAATAAAAATATCCTACTTCCATTACTCAATTATTTAGTAATGTAACTGCGAATTAATATCCTAATTTATCTAGAGAACAAATAAGATACTGGAGTATGCCAAAGTGCAAAAACAAAAACAAAAACACCTGATCTCCATATTAGAACATAAATAAATAAATGTATTTATAAAAGTACCACTCTTTTAATGATTGTATATAAGTGATTTTTAAGATATTTTTAAACCAAAGAAATCCAACAATCTGGAAAAAGACACGAGTGTTATATTAAAGGAGAAAAAAAAAAAAAATCCAAATACCAGTGCAGAGCTGTATCACTGCTTACCCTAAAATTTCACATGACAATTTGCAAAATTTCCAAGGAAAACAAGGCAACATTCTGTAATATGCCACAATTTTTATTGCAACGTGGCCACTTCTGTGAGGGTGGGGAGTTTGATCTCAAAACAATGTTCCATTTAAGGCTCTTTTATACAGAAATTGCCATCATGACTGATATTCAAAATATCTGTAGTGTTTCAAGACTCATACGGTAAACATAAAACTCCTACATTTATTCAGTAGTACACTCAATGGGAAACCAAAGACATCAGCACAGCTATTTCTTTGAAGAAAATATGCAGGTAAGAGGAGTGAACACTGAAATACTAGGATAAATGATGACAGGTAATGAAACTTAATTGGCATTTTTTTTTAAGGGATTGAACACATTTAAAAAAAAAGGTGCTTTTAACGCATTGTGTTAAATCTGTGCTGCCATGTCATACAAATAGGCTTGCCAAGGCAGGTGAGGTGTATGAATGCTCCAGCGCCTCAGAGAACTGTAATCAAGTGCAACTATAAATAATACTGAAAACAGTTTCCCATAGACCAGTGGATAATACTTTCAAGGCATTCAATTGGTTACCCTTTGTAGTACGCTAAGCTATTCACATTGACAACCACATCCATTGCTGCGCTCACTGCAAGGAAGGCATGTAACCAGTTGTTTTGGCTAAAATAAAAGGGGGAAGGCATTCCTTGGGTTCTACTTAAAAGTCACCGTATTAGACAGTCTAATGGCAATCACTGACAGGCTTCTTAAATTCATTCATTCGTTGTGTTGAAAGGGACCAGTGGAAAGGGAATAAACAAACAAACAAAAAAAACCCAAAACCTAATGTGATTCCAGTGGACTGAGCTGGAGAAATAAAGCCCCTTAAGATCAAATGGCACTTGGCTATTACTTTATAGTGGCTTTCCTTCGAGAGAAACTACAACACTGCCTCCCAGTTTCTCTCCCAGTGTCGAGCGGTCCTTAATATCATCCAGGCCGTTTACTTGCCACTCATGTTTAATACCTAAAAAGGAAGAAAAGAAAAGAAAAAAAAACACATACCATTAACCTTATTATAATTAAGAAAGTCTTTTTTTTTCTGCACAAATCAGTCAATGTTTATACCTGTAAATTTCTTTTTAATGGCATCTTTAGAGCTAGCATAAATCATCTTGCTTTTTAACGGTGCACTTTCAGGAGCCCTGGGGGGGGGGGGGGAGAAAACGTTGAATTTCAAAAGAATAACAAAGGCAAAAACTGACTATGATAATAATAATCCTTGCATTTTCAAAAGTACTTTTTCTTTTGTTTTTACACACCAGAATATAAATACTAGGTCTTCCTTCTTAGACTCTTTTGTTTCGTATGTGGCATCGTACAAAGCATATCGGCAATCGTTCAGAGGCAGCAACTTCACAAAAGATGTGTAGGGGTCCTCTACAGTGTCACCAATGTCACCCACCAAGATCTGCTTTGCTTCCTCTACAATTATTTGTCTTTTGTCATCGCTTAAACAGAAGAGAACTGCTTTCTTTCTTTTTTTGATCTCCTCTTGTGTAGAAGATTTTCTTACTTTCATATCATTAAAAACTTTGATGACTTCATCATTCACTGTAACTCCAGATGCCTGAAAACAAACAAAGGACGGGATTTTAGAACAAGTATTTTGTTTTTAACCAAAACCGTTCACTTCAACTTCAGTCTGGCCAGACTATTAAAAACTGCACCAAACAACGTAAGCAGTCCTAATAGATCTGCCACATCTAAGAAGATATAACTACAATGTCTAACTCATATTGCCCATTCATCCTTCTTAAAGGAGTGAGGAGGAAAAAGATAACGGAAGGTGGGAAGGGACAAATAGCCGTGCTTGAAATGTTTCCTATTTCACTGGGTGATGTCAGAGCTTCAGGAACAGCAGCAAAAATACCTTCTGTATTGTGTCAACTCTGCAGACCTTAAAAAAAACCACACACACACACACTCCAGGATTTCAGCTGATGCTTCTACTATTTTTTTTTTTCTTTCTTTCTTTCAAGTCGTCTTAGCCACTGCTGCTTCCTCATAAGGAAAGAGAATCAAGTGTAAAATCCAACCATCCCGTGGCTAACAGCAAAACGCCCCACCGCCCACTGGCAGCCGCTTTCAAAGTCGCGGGTGCAGTGAAAAAGCTTCCTACGGGGAGAAAGCGTTTTCACATGGGTTTCCCCACCGGCTCCACCTCCTCACAACGGTTTTACAGCCGGCCTCCAAGACCCTCACCCAAAGGTCTCACGCACCAACCAAACGTGCGGGTTTAAAAAAAAAAAAAAAAGCATTAAGCAGCGCAGGGCTGAGCGCCGCACCGGGCTGGGATCAGAGCAGCCGAGCCCCTCGCGCCAGGCCTGCGCCGGGCTCTCCCGCCCGAGGAATCCCGGCCGCCGCAGGCCTCGAGCCGCGGGACCGCAGCGCGGGAGCGCCCACCGCACAGGCCCCAGGCAAGGTAAGATGGCGGCCGCGCGGGGGTCCGCGCCGCGCCCAGCATCCTCCCCCGCCGGCGCACCCACCTTACCATAGTGCCGGCGGCTGAGGCTGCGGCGGCGGCGGCGGCGGTGGCGGCGGCGGCGGCTCGGGCTCCGGCTCGGTGGCACTGGGACGAGAAAGAAGGAGGGGCCGGCTGCGGGCAGCAGAGAGTGCGGGGCACGCCGGGAGCGGCAGCCGGGCGGGCGGCGGGCTCGGGGGCCGCGGGGCGGGCGCGGCGGTCACGTGGTCCGGCCCCGCCCCCGACCCCCGCTCGCCAGTGTCCTCCGCCTGACCCCCGAGCTCCAGGGCGGCTAGCGGGACAGCGCAGCGGCAGTGGGAGACGCGGTGCCGGCAGGCGTGGTCGCAGCGACCTGCCGGGTGCATCGCAGGAGCTGCCAGGCTCCCACTTGAGCGATTCCCAGGGCGCTGCTCCGGGGTTGGGGCGTGAGGAAATGGGGTGCGGTAGATCTCTTTGCTTAATTCACCTTCGGTTTCCAGCGAAAGGGTCAGGATTGTAACATGTCGCGTCCTTCTTGAGAAACCCCAATTTATCGTCAGTCATTTAGATCTTAATCTTTTTTGCGTGTTTGATTTGAAAAGGATCTCATTTGTAGCCTTTGCCGACCTCTTGATTCACGGTGTAGCGGCAGATGACCTTGAACCGATCCGCCATGCCTCCATCCTGCGAGTTTGGATTATTGGCATTGCACCACTTTCCTGGGCTTAGGCCCCTCTTCTCATCGAAATGAGAACAAACACTATAAATATTAACTCAGTTAACTGAAGTAGTAAGCAAAGGCAGAATGATACTCAGGAATGTTGGCTCACACCTATCTTAATCCTTCGGGAAGAGGGAGAGGCATAGAGATGACAAGGTCATAATTCCATAATGTTGTGGAGATACCTTGGGCAGAATTATAATCCAGGTAAACCCAGACTCTACTAGGGTTACATTTCTTTACCCCTGTAAATGGTGTGTTTTGAAGTTACTAGAAAAACAAATGTTTACAGCTGTGGAGGAAGAAAGGCCTTAAGGATTTGATTTGTTAACTACGTTGAAATCTCTGTGTGCATGTATGTGTGTGTGTGCGCGCGCGCGCGCGTGCGCGCGAGCACATGCACGAATGCGTGTGCTGTGACACACATCAAGAGGTCAAAAAGACAACTTGTGAGTATCATTTCTCCTCTACCACCTGGGTCCTGGGAATTAAACTGAAGTCATCAAGCTTGGTAGTACCCTACTCCCATGACAGGCAGCTTACAATCACCTGTGCCTTCTGCGCCAGATACCCTGACTTCTGGCCTCACATGTGCCTGCATATGAGTGCATACTCATACACACATATGCACACACATAAAAAAGAAAAGTTAATCTAAAAAATAGCCTTTAATTTTTAAATTTTTTATTTGTACTCATATGCATGCCTGTGTATCTATGTAAAGGTCAGCTATGCGTGTGCAGGTGCCCTTAGGGGCCAGAAGAAGTGTGACCAACTGGAAGTAGAGCTGTAGACCGTTGTGAACAGCTTTATGTGGGTGCTGGGAACCAAACCTGGGTCCTCTTGTTAGAGCAGGAAGTGCTCCTAAGGACTGAGCTACCTCCTCAGCCTCATATATGTTTACTCTGGCCATTCTGTGTCTACATTTTCTTGTTCCTCTTGGGTGTGACACATAGTGGCGTTGGTGATTAAGTTATTGGTCACCCGAATTCACCAGCTCTGAGTTAAGTTCACCACAAATGGAGAAGAGCTCCTTTGCTTAAAAACAAAAACTCCACACCACATCACTTTTCCTTAGTCTACTGTTCACTCTGCTAAGAAAAAAGAAAGAAAGAAAGAAAGAAAGAAAGAAAGAAAGAAAGAGAGAGAGAGAAAAGAAAAACTTCCCCTAGTGTGCAAACATGATCCTCATGCAGGAAAGCCAGGGAGAGAATATCTCTAGGGCCTGATGATTTGTTATATATGGGTCTCTGGATCAAGTTTTGGTTGTTGTTTGGAGACAGGCTCTCACTATGTAACCCTGGCTTGATTGGAAAGCCCAAGGTAAAGCATTGAACTCACCGAGATCTATTTGTTCCTGTCTCTCCAATGCTGAGCTTAAAAATGAATGCCACCTCTCCTGGGTAGGTCTCTGGTTTTGAGCACTTCCTTTCAGAGTCCCCTTTCTGTTCTAGCCTGGAAAGGAAGGTTTGAACAGCCCTGGAAAGAACAGGTCTGCAGATGCAGAAGCTGGGAATCCAAAGACGTGAATGACCCTCCCAGGATGACATTAACCATTACGCAAGCCTGCCTCCCTGCCCCCCTTCTCCTCAGACATAGCCCCTGGCTCCCCTGAGCTACATTTATTTCCCTGAGTGCAACTTTGTCTCCGCACATATTTTGTATCACACTAACTTGTTACAGGTTCTGCCACCCCCTTGACTATAAACTACCTAAGAATTTGAATTCTAGCCTGGCATGGTGGTGCATGCCTTTAATCCCAGCACTCAGGAGGCAGAGGCAGGAGGATCTCTGTGACTACAAGGTCAACCTAGTCTACAGAATGAGTCCAGGACAGCCAAGGACACAGAAAAACTCTGTCTTGGAAAAAACAAACAAACAAAGAAACAAAATTGAATCATTCTCATGTTTGAATTTCTAGATGCTAGCACATAGTAAGTGCTCAGGAGGTGCTGAGATAGCAAATTTTAACTATTTTAGTGCTATAAAGAGGGATTGTGGGGGCTGGAGATGCAGCTCATTTGGTAGAGTGCTCACCGAGTACACACAAAGCCTTGGTTTGATCCCCAATGTCACATGAGCCAGGTATTGTGGCATATAACGATAATCCCAGCACTTGGGAGGCAGAGGCAGGAAGGTCAAATGTTCAAGGTCATTCTCAGCTACATAAAGAGGTCAGGGCTATCCTGAGCTACATGAGACCCTGCTTCAAAAAAAAAAAAAAAAAAAAAAAGGATGGTAGGTAGGGGAGGGGATTACTGGAGAGGCAGCTCAATAGTTAAGAGCACTTGCTGCTCATATAGACTCAGGTTCAATTCCCAGCACCCATCTAGTGATTCACAACTATCTGTTAACTCCAGTTGCAGAGGATCTGGCACCCTCTTCTGACCTTGCGCACCATAGATACTTTCAAGTGAGACACTCACATAAAATCTAAAAGGTTGTTTTTTTTTTTAAAGAATTATTTATTTTGTGTATATGAATAGTCTATTTGCATGTACACACCTGCAGGCCAGAAGAGGGCATCAGATCACATTATAGATGGTTGTGAGCTACCATATGGTTACTGGGGATTGAACTCAGGACCTCTGGAAGAGCAGACAGTGCTCTTAACCTCTGAGCCATCTCTCCAGCCAGGTTGATTTGTTTTTAGTGAGGACAGCTGTGCAGGGTGGCTTGTGCCTTTGATTCCAGCATTTCTTGTTTTCTTTTTCCAAGACAGGATTTCTCTATGTAGCTCTTGCTGTCCTGAAACTCACTTTCTAGACTAGGTTGGCCTCAAACTCAGAGATCTGCTTGTCTCTGCCTCCTGAGTGCTGGGATCAAAGGCTTGTGCTACCATGCCTGGTTTGAGCTTAGCATTTAGGGGGAAAAAGCAATAAGATTGCTGCAAATTCAAGGCCAGTCTGTTCTGTATAGTCTACATAGCAGGTTGTAGTCCAGCCAGAGCTATATATGGAGACTTTTAAAAACACCTAAAACTCAAACCCAGTCTGTTGTCCTTCATTTCTCCAAGCCCCAGGGAGTCCAAATAGTGCCAGGGCTTGGAAAGTGCAGAAGGCAGTCACCAGAGTCAAAAAGAGAAAGTCAGTGGAGCCAGGAGCTAAACTTTATTGTGCGTGCTAAGCCTCCTGCCGTTCATGTAGAAGGGGGAGTCTAAGCTAAGGCAACAGCCAACAGACCAAAAGGATGAAAGGGAAGGACAAAAAAGGACCCCCACAGGCGACTCCCCACCTGAGAAACCTCAGTTTATGTGCCCTAGGGGAGTTATAAAAAAAGGGACCTGAGGGCTGTGAAAAGGGGAGATCCCAGGATATGGCTTCTGTTTATAGTAACTATCTTGAGAGCCTTATGTTGATAATGAAACAGCCCTTAACAATCCGGAGGTGGCTGTGAAGTTTTCATCAGAGCAGGACCAGGTCTGTGACACCTCTTACCAGATGAGATTTAGGGGCTCCCCTGGGATCAAAAGGGTTTCTCTGTGTTAGCCTTGCCTGTCTTGGACTCACTTTGTAGACCAGGTTGGCTTCAAACTCACAGCAATCTGCCTGCCTCTGCCTCCCGCGTGCTGGGATTAAAGGTGTGCACCACCACCGCCCGGCTAGTTTGGATTTAAAAATATATTTTTTTTTATTAATTTATTCATATTACATCTCAATTGATATCCCATCCCTTGTATCCTCCCATTCCTCCCTCCCTCCCATTTTCCCCTTAGTCTCCTCCCCAGTGACTATGACTGAGGGGGCCCTCCTCCCCCTGTATATGCTCATAGGGTATCAAGTCTCTTCTTGGTAGCCTGCTATCCTTCTTCTGAGTGCCGCCAGGCCTCCCCATCCAGGGGACGTGGTTAAATATGGGGCACCAGAGTTCGTGTGAAAGTCAGTCCCCACTCTCCACTCAGCTGTGAGGAATGTCCTGTCCATTGGCTAGATCTGGGTAGGGGTTCGAAGTTTACTGCACGTATTGTCCTTGGCTGGTGCCATAGTTTGAGCAGGACCCCTGGGCCCAGATCTGCCCATCATAATGTTCTACTTGTAGGTTTCTAGGACCCTCTGAATCCTTCTATTTTCCCATTCTCCCTTGCTTCTCTCATCTAGAGTCCAACATCAAAATTAAGACTCTTAATAGTCACTGGTCATTAATATCTCTCAACATCAATGGTCTTAATTCTCCAATAAAAAGACACAGACTAACTGAATGGATGCATAAACAAGATCCAACATTCTTCTGCTTTCAAGAAACACATCTTACCCATAAAGATAGACATTACCTCAGGGTAAAAGGCTGGAAAAAATATACCAAGCAGCCGGGCGTGGTGGTGCACGCCTTTAATCTCAGCACTCGGGAGGCAGAGGCAGGCGGATCACTGTGAGTTCGAGGCCAGCCTGGTCTGTAAAGTGAGTCCAGGACAGCCAAGGATACACAGAGAGACCCTGTCTCGGAAAACAAAAACAAAAACAAAAACAAAAACAAAAAATATATATACCAAGCAAATGGTCACAAGAAGCAAACTGGTGTAGCCATTTTAATATCTAACAAAGTTGACTTTCAACCTAAATTAATCAAAAGGGATGAGGAAGGACACTTCATACTCATCAAAGGTAACTTTTGGTTTTTGAGACAAGGTCTCATGTAGCTCAGGCTGGCCTTGAA
>OU015742.1:150347825-150372549 GCA_907169655.1 Acomys percivali
ACACACACACACACACACACACACACACACACACACACACACACGCATTCATAATGCAATGATTCCACTGCAATCATTAGTTGCAGCTCATAGGTGTTTACGGCTGACCTCTTGGGATTGGCTAACCTACGTGAATACGTGAAGAACTCTCTCTCTCAGCAACCTTAGCTCTTCTTCTAGGGCAGAAGCCTTGTGAGATGCCTCCCCCCCCATACCCTATCTATGTTGGCATGTCAGTTGGTCTTGTCAGTTTTGGGGTCTTGGTTAGCAGCTGTATTGGTGGGGTTTCCTGGGCGCAGTCTCCCTGTCTAACATAGACACTATCTCACTATCTCTGGCTCTTGCAATCCTCCCCATCCCTTCCTTGATGTTCCCTGAGCCTTAAGTGTAGGGGGTTATCAACCGATCAACTGATGACGGGGCTGGGCATCCCACAGTCAGTTGTTTCCTGCATTTTGATCAGTTGTGGCTCCTCCCTTACCCTCTTGTGCTATAAAGAACTTCTTTGATGAGAGGTGAGAGCTACACTTCTCTGTGTGTGTATGGATAAGTATTTAAAAGGCAGTTAGGAATTATACTAGTTTAGGAAATTGGCAGCGTTAGGTTCTCCTGCTTCCATGGCCTCACCAGCCATGCCTCCTTTATAGACCCTGGCATGAGCTGCCCTCCTACTGGCTGGGCCTCAAGGCTAAAGTGTAAGTGCCACTGTTGCCACTTTTGGGATATGTTGCCATTGGGTCATTGTTGGTGCTGGTAGGTATCATGTCTGAGTCTGACTGCTTGCTTTCCTCTCTTGCCTGCTCCTTCTGATTGTTTGTTTGTTTGTTTTGTTTTTTGAGACACAGTTTCTCTGTATAACAACTCTGGCTGTCCTGGTACTCATAAAGATCTTCCTGTCTCTGCCTCCTGAGTGCTGGGACTAAAGGTGTAAGATGTCACACCCGGCTCAGGGAGGAACACTGTCACCCCAAGTGGCACAACTTCATTTAAACTACATAGTATAATTTAACATCATTTAAATTTTATATAATTTTATAGCCAGGTGTCCTGGTGCATGCCTTTAATCCCAGCACTCAGGAGGCAGGGGCAGGTGGATCTCTGTGAGTTTGATGCCAGCCTGGTCTGAGTTCAGGATGGCCAGGGGTACACAGAAAAACCCTGTCTCGAAAAAAAATTTGTTTATATAAGTTAAAATAACTATAAAGCAATATGATTTCCTATGGTGTTTTCAAACATCCTTAGTGTTACTGATCCCGCTTCCTTTCCTCTTGCTCCATCTTGTCCTCTTTCTCTGGTTCCCAGAGTTCCCCTTCATAGCACCTGTGGTCTGCATTCCCTTCTCTGGAGTTAAGAGTGAAGTTTAGAAGTTTTAGGGACATCAGATCCTAAAACGGGCCTCATACCAGTGTGAGCCACCTGATGTGGGTGCTGAGAACAGAACTGTGGTCCTCTGCAAGAACAAGAGCTCTTAACTGCTGAGCCACTTCTCCAAATTCCTGGATTATCTTTTTTTAAATTTTTTTTTATTTTTTTAAGACAGGGGTTCTCTGTGTAGCCTGGTCAGGATAGGGTGTTGAATCCTCTGGAGCTGAAATGACCCAGTGGTTGTGAGCTGTCCTATGTGGGTGGTGAGAAACAAACTCTGGTCCTCTAGAAGGACAGTACTTGCTCTAAACTCTGTTTTTACATTTTAAGGGAAACACAGCGACATCTGTTGGCCACCATAGGAAATTGATCTGTATTTTGTTTTGGAATCCTTAAATATTTTATTTATTTTTTAAATTAATCAATTAGCTTTACATTCCAACCACAGTTTCCTCTCCCTCCTCTCCTCCCAGCCCTCCCCCATCCATTCCTCCCCCCTTTCTCTTCAGAAAAGGGAGGCCTCCCACCGGTATCCACCAGCCATGGCATATCAAGTTGAAGTAAGACTAGGCACGCCTTCTTTTAGTGAGGCTAGGCAAGGCATCTCAGCAGGGGAACGGCAGGCAACAGAGTCAGAGACATCCCCGGCTCCTGCTGTCAGGAGTCCCGCGTGAAGACCAAAGTGCACAAGTATTATATATGGGTAGAAGGTTTAGGTCAGTCCCATAGATGCTCCCTGGTTGGTGCTTCAGTCTCTGTGAGCCCCTCTGGACCCAGGCTACTTGATTCTTGTTTTCTTGTGGTGCCCTTGACCCCTCTGGCTCCTAGAATCTTTCCTCCCTTGATCTCTTCTGCAAGATTCCCCTAGCTCTGCTTAATGTTGGCTGTGGGTCTCTGCATCTGTTTCCATCAGTTGCTGGGTGAAGCCTCTCTGATGATGGCTATGCTAGGCTCCTGTCTGCAAATATAGCCGAATATCATTAAAGTGTCAGGGGTGTGCTCCCTCTCATGGCATGGGTGTCAAGCTGGACCAGTCAGTCATTGGTTGGCCGTTCTGCTCCATCTGTACCCCTGAATGTCTTGTGGGCAGGACAAATTGTAGGTTGGAGGTTTTGTGACTGGGTTGGTGTCCCAGTTCCAATCCCTCCGTTGGAAGTCTTGCCTGATTACAGGAGATGGCTGATTCAGGGTTCATATTTAGCGAGGGTCACCTTCACAGATTTCTGAGAGTTTCCATTGTCCTAGACCTCTAGCTCGTCCCAGAGATGTCCTCCCCCATCCCAGATGTCTCTTGCAGTACTCGCTTCCTCCATCCTCCCCGACCTGATTGTTCTTCTTTCCATCCCTGACCCTACCGTCTCCCCATCCCACCTACCCACAGTGTCTATTCTAGTTCCCGCTTGGGCCCTCCTTGTTAGGTCACTTCCTTGGGTCTGTGGACTGTAACATGGTTACCCTGTCCTTTATGGCTAGTTATCTATCTTCTTATGAGTGAGTACATACCATGTGTGTCTTTCTGGGTCTGGGTTACCTCACTCAGGATGATCTTTTCTAGTTTCATCCATCTGCCTACAAATTTCATGATGTAATTGTTTGTTTGTTTGCTTTTTGAGATGGAGTTTTTCTTTGTAGCCTTGGCTGTCCTGGAACTCACTCTGTAGACCAGGCTGGCCTTGAATACCCGAGTTTGCCTCTGAAGTGCTGGGATTAAAGGCATGCACTACCACCACCTGGCCAATGTCATTGTTTCTTTTTGTTTTTGTTTTTTTCAAGACAGGGTTTCTCTGTGTTGCCTTGGCTGTTCTGGATTCACTTTGTAGACCAGGCTAGCCTCAAACTCTCAGAGATCTGCCTGCCTCTGCCTCCCGAGTGCTGGGAATACAGCTGATGTCATTGCTTTTAATAGCTGAATAGTATTCCGTTGTGTAAATGTACCACATTTTATTTGTCCAGTTTTTGGTTGGGGGACATCTAGATTGTTTTCAGTTTCTGGCTGTTAAAAATAAAGCTTCTATGAACATAGTTTAGCAAGTGTCCTTGTGGTATGGTGGAGCATCTTTTGTGTATATGCCCAGGAGTGGTATAGCTGGGTCTTGAGGTAGAGTTATTCCCAATTTTCTGAGAAACTGCCAAATTGATTTTCCAAAGTGACTGTAGAAGTTTGTACTTCCACCAGCAATGGAGGAATGTTCCCTTCTCCACATCCTTGCCAGCATATGCCGTCACTTGATCTGCTTTACACTTGAGATCACATGGTTTTCTGTTCTTTGTGAGGAAAGCCAGGTCACTTGGAGAAACCAGCATTGAGAGATGGTGCTTCTGTCCACTTTAGTTTCAGGGTTTAAGAAGTTATGCAGTGACACATAGTCAATATATTGTTAAGACAACAAACATTTATTAAAATAATTAACTAGGGGCATGGAGAGATGGCTCAGAGGTTAAGAGCACTGCCTGCTCTTCCATCCAGAGGTCCTGAGTTCAATTCCCGGCACCCACGTGATGGCTCACAACCATCTATAATGTGATCTCATGCCCTCTTCTGTAGATAAAGCACTCATATACAATAAATAAAATAAATAAATCTTTATACTTTAATTAGTTAATTAATTAATTAAATTTAAGAAAGGATCTCAGCTGGGTGTGGTGACACAGCCTTGTAATCCCAGCACTCAGGAGGCAGAGGCAGGTGAATAGCTGAATTATTGTGAGTTTGAGGCCAGCCTGGTCTACAAAGAGAGTTCAGGACAACCAAGGCTATTTAGAGAAACCCTGTCTCCAAAAACAAAAACAAAAACAAAACAAAAAAAAAACAAAAAAAAAAAAAAAAAGAAAAAGAAAAGAAAAGAAAGAAAGAAAGGATCTCATTGTGTAGCCCAGACCAGCCTGTAACTCATTCCATGTCATGTCTTCCAGGTTGCTTCAACTTCTCAGCAATCTTCTGTCTCTTGGCCTCCTGAGTGGTGGAGTTATAGATACGCGCCCCATACCTGATAAGACACGGACATTTGTTATTGGTTGATGGGTAATGAGCCTAGGACCTTTGGCATTCTATGACCTGGGCTTCAGCCTAGCTGGTCAGTCAGTCTGTCGGTCGGTCGGTCGGTCAGAAGCCTCCCAAGGGAGCAGCTCTGCCAGCCTAGAGTGCAGACTGGACCATGACCGACTTTAAATTGGGCAAGTCATGCGGCTCAGCCTAGTGGCTGAGAAGACCAAATACACACCGATAGATGAGCCAGATGTACCATCGGTGGAGAGCTACTCTTCTGAGGCTCAAATGGAAGGAGATGATGATGGAAATAGTGCTGAAATATTTGCATAGGCCTTCTACAAAAACCAAGGAAGGGGCTTCCGCGCGAGCTGCTGTGGGAACAACACAGGGGAGGTGTGGTTCCTGGGTTCCGGGAAGTGCATCTCAGTGCTGTGACTGTGGACAGTCGCCTAGACAGCCTGCAGCTGGTACCATGCGCGTGGTGACCCAAAGCTGAAGAAGAGACCTCCAGCATACGAAGGGAACAAAGCTTGTATTGGCTTGTAGCCCAGCAGCTTCCCTCAGGTCCTGTAGAGGAACAGTAGTACCCCGTCCTGAATGAGCCGGTGCTGTCATGCCAACGGGGATGTGGTGGAAGTTGTGTAGTAGTATTGGCAGCACTACTACTGTGAGTGTTGTTACCCTCCTTACACAGTGAGTGAGAAGCAGCTTAGCTCAGCATCTCTTCCACCAAAGACAGACTGAATGTGGCTATTGGGTGCAGCACTGGACATGGTGGTGGTGGTGATCTTGCCGTACTTTTCCAGGCTTGTTGGGAGTAAATCCTGGTCTCTTGCTAGGTGTCCGTGGAGCACTGCCATATGGTGTCTCTGTCTGTCTCTTGTTCTTTCCTTGCCTTTCCTGTTTGGCTCTTTTCTTTCTGCGAACGATGTAATTCCCATTGCTCTGTAACACAGTCCACGGACTTCTGCCCAGTCACCACATGTGCTGCTGAGTGCTCTTGTTTCTACTTTTCAGTTCACAGCTCCTCTTCCAGCTTAGGGAGCGTTTTCTGTAGCTTCGCTTGTCCCTTTTCTTCTCTTAGAAGATTTCCCCCTCTGTTTGTAAACTGACCTGGATCTAAAGCTCTTCTCTCAAATGCTAGGAAAAGTTCCCAGCTCGCCTCCTTCCCATTTCTGGACACCTGCAAACAGTTCCTTGTGAACTTCGTAGTAGTTTCTTAACCAGATGACCCCAGTGTCACGAAGATGAGCAGGTTCTCTGTGTAGTCCTCAAGATGGCAGGGACAAAAAGCCTGTCTCTGTTCCTGCCTAGAAAAGGCTGGTCCCAGAACTGAGCCGGCTCCACTCAGACTGTCTCATTCACTTGCTTTATGGTTTCCATTTTCAGTTCCTCTAACCGAGCCACATCTAACTGCAGCGGGTTCCTGATTTTGGCTTCTGACCCAGTCATAACTGCAGCCACAGGTTCTCTCTCTTCTCCAGGTAGCTGTACCCTATGCCAGAGTTATCAGATTGGAGCCCGGAGCGCCTCACACTCTGCTTCATTGTGTGTGTGTGTGTGTGTGTGTGTGTGTGTTTTCCATTTCCAGTTGCTGTAGCAACTTCTGTAGTGTTGCAGTAGCCTCTAGTGATAAACAGAAGGCACTCTCATCTTCACACACTACATCTCTTTCAAGGCTTGTATCTGGAGTGTGTTCTAATTCTTCCAAACACAATATGATTTGTCTCTTAAGGCTGACGAATTGTTCACGCCCAGATTCCTTTGTTTCCCTCATAGTGGCCACACGCTGTCGGAACAGGTTCCGCTCTTCTAAGGTAGGGACAGAGGTGCTGTCCACGTCACAGAACATTTCACGGAGTTCTTGATCTTGTTCTCGGAAGTAGCTGAAGTTCCTCCTTTCTCTCCTTTTTCTGCTTTCTCATCAATTCTACTTGAGCGCTCAAATCTTTTTTCTAGTTGCGAGACAGCAGTTTTTCTTCGTGAAAATGGCCTCACTTGTAAGTCACTGCCCAGGGTGCTCGCTCTTTCAGACGGATGGATGTGCGTTTGAGAAGCCTTTTCCTCAGGGTCTTCCTCTTCCGCAATCACTAGGCCCTTGACATGCTTCTTCCCATCCGCGGTTCTTTGTAGTCGCTGTTCCTCTGGATTTCCAGCTAATTCCCGTATTTCCCGAAGGTGAGTGAGTGCTTTCTGGAGGCACACCGTGGACTCCTCTGCTAGTGCCTCACTTCTCATGGCTGGTGCTTCAAGCAGCCAAGAATTGAGACCCGCCACCTCCCTCACGCGGCACGGAGGACGGTAACCAGCCACAGAAGCCTTGGCTCTGGAGCCCTAGCCAGCGCTCTTCACCACCAAGCCATCTCTCCAGCACTTGTGTACCATTCTTTTTTTCTTTTTTCTTTTTTGGTTTTTTGAGACAAGGTTTCTCTGTGTAGCCCTGGCTGTCCTGGACTCCCTTTGTAGACCAGGCTGGCCTCGAACTCACAGCGATCCACCTGCCTCTGCCTCCCGAGTGCTGGGATTAAAGGCGTGAGCCACCATGCCCGGCTTGTGTACCATTCTTTATCCCACAGACATACAAAGGGGAAGATTCCTCTGCATCTCCTCATTGCCTTTTCTGCTGTAGTTGGCTTTTGAATGAGGACGATAATGGAAGAGATGAAGAAGGAAGCTGAGGTCACTGTCACTTCCATGCTTTTCTGTGCCTCTCTATGCAGTCATCTATCCGAGAACGAGTAAATGTGTCGGCAGACTCTGAGGGCCGCTTTTATTAAGGCTGAAAAGGAAAATCCAGGCCTCACACAAGACATCGTCATGAAAGTATTAGAGAAAAACAATGTAGAAGTTAATTTCTTCATGGCAGCTGATGGCGTGGAAGAGTGTGTGATTGAACGCAGAGAACAGTGAGGGCCAGAATCCCAGGACCTAATGAAAAGCCACGGCACTTAAACAGATTCTCAGTAAGATCTGCGACAAGGTCAGTGACAGAGTGAGGTTTTGCAGACAGTTGAGGATCTAGCTAGTGCATTAAAAGAACTACTTGATGTGAACACCAGAACTGCAGGGCACTTGAACACCAAAACAAAACAAAACAAAAAAACTAAAAACCCACAAACAAACAAACAAACAAAAGCCTTCCCCAAAAGCCAAAACAAACAAACAAACAAACAAACAAACCAAAAACCCAAAACCAAAACCTTTTGGAGTTTATCTAGTAATTAGTAATTAGTAAATTAGTAATTAGTAATCTAGTAATTAGTAAATACTTTTTTTGAGAAGAACTCAGCACATTAGAAGTAAAAAACATGACAGCTGGGCAGTGGTGGTGCACATCTTTAATCTCAGCACTAGAGGCAGAAGCAGGCGGGTCTCCCCTTTGCCAGCCTTCATCGCAGCGCTATTGCTGCGTAGTTCCCGGTAGACTGAAGTCCATTTGCAATCTGCTGCGAAGAACTATTCCTTTCAGAGACAAGAAAAGCTGCATTCTAAGAACCTGAGTGAAAGCAGCCGGTAGCCATTTGTACCTCCTCCACTTTTGAAAGCATGCTGGGTTTCAGGGAGACCTCAGAGGGTTTTCCAGTAGGAAAGTTATGAAATGTGCATCATCCATCAGCTGTGGCTTCCATGGTGTCAGGGAGCTGAGGAGTGAGATCATCATCTCACACCGAGTGTCTCTTGCTGGCGAGCTTGAATCCTGCAGGGCCCACTGGACTTTATATCAAAGTGTATCTGCCTGGCACTGAGAGACTGTGCACTGAGTCCAGAATTAAAACATGTTATTTTCCTATCATTTATTTAAGATTTTACTTTTGTTTATGTGGATGTGTCTCTCTCTTTGTGTGTGTACACTTGTGCAGGTGCCTTCAGAGGCCAGAAAGGGCATCCGATCCCCTGGAGCTGGAGCTACAGGCAGCTGTGAGCCACTTGACATAGGTGCTGGGATCTGAATTCCAAGTTCTCCGGAAGAACAAGCAAAGGCTTTTAACTGCTACACCATCTCTCGAGTCCCATTTTCTCATATTTTAATTAAGATTTAAAAATTTAAAGATGTTATTGTGTGTTTAATTATAAGTGTGTCCTTTGGAGCCCAGAGGGCGGTTCTGGCCGTTGGTTCTCTCTCTTCTTCCTGCTTTGTGTGGGTTCTGGACCTGAACTCGGCCAGAAGGCTTGGTCGGCAAGTACCTTCTACTCAGTCATGCTATTGGCGCCAAGAGACTTGTTTTCAAACTGGGCTATTCATCTCTTGCAAATTATCTTGCTAGAAATTTCAGCTAATAAAACTTGCCAGGTGGTAGTGGCACACATGCCTTTGATCCCAGCACTTGGGAGGCAGAGGCAGGTAGATTTCTGTGAGTTCAAGGCCAGCCTGGTCTACAGAGGGAGTTCTACGACAGCAAGGGCTGCTACACAGAGAAACTATTTTCAAACCAAAACCAAAACCAAAACAACAGCAACAAAACTTTCTACACTGTGTCTGGCGATGTAGTTCAGTTAGAGAACTTACAGATGGAGCCAGCAGAGTCGGAAGTTCAAAGTCATACAAGTCTATGTGACATATTTGAGTCCAGCTTGGGCTTCATGAGACCTTGTCTCAAAAACAAAAGTCCATACTGTGTTTGCCATTACCTTTCTTCAAATTTTGGTTCCTGCTTGGTTTGTTGAATTTCAGGAATTCTTTCTCCCCACCCTCTTTCTTTCTCAGCCTCCTGTTCTCTCTGTAGTGTAAGAATTGAAGCCAGGGCAAGCCCTCCATCACTGAGCTACGTTGCTAATCCTTTATTTGTCAACCAGAGTTTCAGTATGTAACCTTGGCTGTCCTGAAACTCACTCTATAGAGCAGGGTGGCCTTGAAGTCAGCGAGATCTTCATGTGTCTGTCTCCTGAGTGCTGGGATTAAACGCTTGCGTCACCATACCCAGCTCCTCTGTCCTCTTTTTGCCTCTCTATTCCTTTTCCATTTTAATGATGATTAATATATTAGACAATATTAAAAAATTAGTTCAAGGGGCTGGAGAGATGGCTCAGAGGTTAACAGCACTGTTTGTTCTTCCAAAGGTCCTGTGTTCAATTCCCAGCAACTACATGGTGGCTCACAACCATCTATAATGAGATCTGGTGCCCTCTGCTGACATGCAGGCATACACACAGGCAAAACACTGTATATGTAATAAATAAATCTTAAAAAAAAAAAAAGACTTGATACCCTATGAACATATAAAGGGGGAGGAAGTCCCCCTCAGTCACAGTCATAGGGGAGGGGGGTAAGGAGAAAATGGGAGGAAGGGAGGAATGGGAGGGTACAAGGGATAGGATAACCATTGAGATGTAATAAGAATAAATTAATAAAATAAAAATTAAAAAAAAAAGAAAGAAAAGGAAATCAGTTCAGGCTGGAGAGATGGCTCAGTAGTTAAGAACACTGGCTGCTGTTCCAATGAACCCAGGTTCAATTCTCAGCACCCACATGCCAGCTCACAACTGTCTGTAGCTCCAGTTCCAGGGAATCTGACACCCCTGCCCCCAAACACACACATACAGGCAGGCAGAATGCCAATGTACATGTAATAAAAATGAATAAAGTCCAACTATTTACATGTTACTTTTTGTTGTTGTTTTTTGACATAGGGTCTCTCTGTGTAGCCTTGGTTGTCCTGAACTCACTTTGTAGACTAGCCTGGCCTCGAACTCACAGTGATCTGCCTTCCTCTGCCTCCCAAGTGCTGGGATTAAAGGTGTGCTCCACCATGCCCGGCACACGTTACATTTTTCTAACAGTACTATGGGCATTTTTGTTTGAGTTCCCCCCTTTTTTTTTTTTTTGGTAGAACTTGTGTTTATATTGTCCCAGTGTGAGCTTGTTTTTTAAAAATATTTTTTATTAATTTATTCATATTACATCTCAATTGTTCTCCTATCCCTTGTATCCTCCCATTCCTCCCTCCCTCCCATTTTCCCCTTACTCCCCTCCCCTATGACTGTGACTGAGGGGTACTTCCTCCCCCTGTATATGCTCATAGGGTATCAAGTCTCATCTTGGTAGAGTTCCCTTTCTTTTAGTGATGTATATAGAAATATTTACAGAAGTAGAGCAACAAACACATGGGGTATTTTTCATAACCATATGGGGAAAATATTGGCAATAGAAAATGCTGGTGGGGAATTAATAATTCTTTAAGCTGGAGTGATGGACACAGGAGAATTATTTTATCCCACTGCTTTTATATATGTGAAGAGATATTCTGATATATTTCCCCATGTTTTATGTATATGAGTATGTGCTTGTTTGAATGCAGGTGCCCTAGAAGTCCAGATCAGGGGTCAGGTCTTTGGAGATGGAGTGACAGGTGGTTGTGAGCCACCTGATGTGGGTGCTGGGAATTGAACTTGGGTCCCATGCAAAAGCAGCATGAGCTCTGAACTGCTGAGCTCTCTTTCTAGCTCCATCTTACTGTTATTTTCTTTAAAAAAGTATATGTGTCGGGTGAGCAGAAAGTGGCTAGAGAGATGCCTCATTTCAAGGGCCCTTGCTGCTCTTTCAGGCTTCCTTGGGTTTGGTTCCCAGGACCCAGATGGTAGCTCACTGTAGCTCCATGGGATCTGATGCCCTCTTCTGGCTTTGGAAAGCACTGCATGCACATTCAAATAGACACACATTAAAAAAAAAAAAAAAAGTGTGCATTCCTGCATGGCATGTGTGCACAGGTCCTCGCTTTCAACTGTGTCTGAGATAGGGTCTCTTAATGCGTCTCATCTGTTGGGATAGCAGGCCTGTGAGCGTCCAGGGACTCTCCTGTTTCTGCTTCACACCTTGCCCCAGGAGTGCTGCATTCACAGATGCTCAGTGTCCTATGTTACCCGGGATGTGAATTCCTTTTGTGTAGTAAGCTCTTTCCCCCCTGAGCCATCTCTCCAGACCTACATCCTGTCTTCTTGGTACTTTTGTCTTATAGCTCATGCTAACACTTTCTCTGATGTTCCTTCCGAAGGTCCTCAGATGTGTGTTCGGCTGCTGGCACAGACAAGCCTACAGACCCTAGTGAGTCAAGCTGCTCCGTTCTATATTCTCGCTGATTTCCTACAGCAACTCTTACAATCCTTTAATCCCAGCACTAAGGAGAGGTGGGCAGATCTCTGTGAATTGCAGGGCAGCCTGGTCTACAGAGCGAGTTCTAGGACAGCCAGGGCTACAGGGTTATACAGAGAAACCTTGTCCCAAAAAACCAAAAACCAAACCCAAAGGGGGGTGCACATTGAACTGGGGCGTGCTGACCATTCAGAGGGTTAGTCCATGACCATATGGTAGGAGGCGTGGTGGTGAGCCGGCAGACATGGTAGCCGAGTTCTACGCCTGGATTGCCAAGCAGGAGGAAGAGACACTAGGCTTCCTCAGAGGCCACCCCAGTGACATGCTTCCTCCAACACCTACTCCAAGGCCCAGCTCCTAACCCTGTAGCATTATTCCCTAATGACCAAGCATTCAAACACACGAGCCACTCCTATTCAAATCACCACCGTGGATTACATTTAAAAGTCCTACTTAAAGCTAGGTGGTGGTCTTTCGTCCCAGCACTCAGAGGCAGAGGCGAGTTTGAGGCCAGCCTGCTGTACAAAGCAAGCTACAGGACAGCTAGGGCTATACAGAGAAACCTTGTCTCAAAAAGCAAAGCAAGCCGGGCGTGGTGGCGCACACCTATAATCCCAGCACTCGGGAGGCAGAGGCAGGCGGATCGCTGTGAGTTCGAGGCCAGCCTGGTCTACAAAGCCGGTCCAGGACAGCCAAGGCTACACAGAGAAACCCTGTCTCGAAAAACCAAAAAAAAAAAAAAAAAAAAAAAAAGCAAAGCAAACAACAAAAGTCTCATTTAAAACACACACACACACACACTCAAACCCCTAAACAATCCTACTTTTAAAAAGATTTATTTTCATGTATATCTGAACATGGTTTGGAAAGGTGGTGGATACATGAATGCTGGGTCCAGGTGCCATTGGAGGCCAGAAGGCATTAAAGGTGTGCACCACCACGTCCAGCTAAATTTTGCTTTTAAATCACTCAATGACTATTGTGTCCTTGTGGAGGTCAGAGGACAACTTTTTGGACTTGGCTCTTTTTTGACCTAGAGATTGAGCGCAGGTGGTCAGGCGGAGGCAAGCACTTTCCTCACTGGGTCTTCCCACTGCCCACAGCCTTTCAATTTATACTATTTGTTTATTCATATTCTGAATATGCTTTCTCATTTTTTTTTGAGGCAAGAGTTGCTATCTTCTAAGACAGAATTGTTACCAAAAAAAAATGATGTAACCATGTAGTCTCTAGCACGCTAGTACATGTGTTCACTGATGAGCCGCCTCTCTCTCTGCTCCTGCTTTGCTCCCACATGCTCCCTTGGATGGCAAGTACACACCACATGGCTTCTGTGGGAAATGAATTGAGGGGAACCCTCCTTGTGCTGTTACTAAAAATGAACCATTCTCCCATTTCTCTGAAATCAGTGTACTCAGAGTGTACATATCCCCCCTTCTTTCTCTAAAAAAGGCAGATTTTTTTTTTGAGACAGTTTTTCTGTGTAGCTTTGGCTGTCCAAGACTCACTTTGTAGACCAGGCTGGCCTCGAACTCACAGAGATCCGCCTGCCTCTGCCTCTTGAGTGCTGGGATTATAGGCATGCGCCCACTGAACCCGGTTTGGGTTTGAGATTTTTTAATCTTACAACCAAAAAAAAAAAAAAAAAAAGCTTATCAAATTGTTTTATCTAACACAAAAAAGCATTTCACTTAGTAGGTGCAAAGACTGTAACTTTGACACTAAGGGGCCAGGTACACACAGTAGGATGTTTTGGCTTCTTTCCCAACCAGCACTTTGCAATTGTAATCAAACAATGAAAGAAAAAAGCCAAATGTATTAGTAGTTACTTTTCTATTGCTGTGATTAAACACCATGACCAAAGCAACTTACATAAAAGTTTATTTGGACTTATGGCTTCAGAAAGCTCCATCATGGCCGGGAATTTGGTAGCAGGAATAGGAAGCCGAGTTTCCATCTCAAGGAGGCTCAAGAAGCTGGGGGACAAACAGTAAGGCAAAGACGACTCAAAGCCCCGCCCCTAGTGATCTACTTCCTCCCTTTCCTCCCTCCTCTGCTCCCCTCCTCTCTTTCCCTTTCCTGTCTTTCAAGATTTCTCTGTGTAGTCCTAGTCATCCTGGAACTCACTCTGGTAGACCAGGTTGGCCTTGAACTCAGAGATTTGCTTGCTTCTACCCCTGGAATGCTGGGATTAAAGGCTTGCATCACCACTACCCAGCTAAGCTCACTTTTGAGAGGGGGTTTCTCTGTGTAACAGTCCTGGTTGTCCTGGCCTCACTTTGTAGACCAGGCTGGCCTTGAACTCAGAGGTCCACCTGCCTCTGCCCCTGGATTGCAGGTGTGAGCCACTGAGCACCTGGCTACGGTCACATTTCTTAAGCCTCCAACTGGGGACCTAGTATTCGAATACAGAGCCTATGGGGGCCATTCACATTTAAACTACGATAGATAGACAGGGTCTCTGTGTAGCCCAGGCTGGCCCTGAACTGGTGATCTTCCTGCCTCAGCATACTGAGTGCTAAGATTATAGGCCTGCACCACCAAAAACACGAGTGAGGCAGAGGGTGCACGCCTGTCCTCAGGTTCAACATGCTTCTCTCCACCTGAGGAGAATCTGAGCAAGAACATTACTGCCACTGAGACAATGTAACAGTGAATTCAGAAAACTTGAAAAATGTATCATTTTATTTGTACACTTGAAAAAGTTGTACACAGAAACTTATCGTTTGTGAAACAGAACTGTTAGGAGAAGAGTGACATTTTTTTATTTAAATCATTAAGAATGTTTGAGAAATAAAACAAAACCATAGTAAAATGTTTTAAAAAATTAAAGAACATTTTCCAAGTATAAATTTTATAAATACAAAACAAATTCACAAATGACTGAATGCTAAATAAATATCTCGTTAATAAATTCATTCGACACTGGCTACAGCACATCAGGGCTAGAAAACTGGATTCATTCATGTGTAGTGTGGAAACAGTGTGCTCATTAACCAAGTCTTAAGACACACACCCTCTCTAAACTGCGCTCTAAAAGACTCATTTGTGGAGATAAATCCACCTAAAAGGTCAATGACAAAAATAAATCATAGATGAAAAAATATTTTCCAAGATACCTAAACACATGAATGATCTCAAAATGTACAAAAACCTCTGTAAACTGTACTGTATCCAATACATCTATTTATTAAACTTAGTAGATACTGAACAAAACTGTAGCAAAGGAAATCTCTCCTACATTCTCCTGAGTGCTTGATATTAAAACTGAGACTATAGCGCAGGCCACACGTGGATGCGGCCGACCAGCTGTCACTGCTTTACACACACATCTGCTTTAGAGCATGATTTAATGTTCCATTTTCATGAACGATTCACGTTTTTCTTCACATACAGCCTTTAGAAGGACAAAGTTAGATCCGTGACTTTTTTGCAGCTAGTGGTGTGCTAACCTGGTCCACATTACCGGGTGAGACATGGAGTCCAAGCTTTTGAGCCTGAATATGAAAAAACGCTTGAAGCCGAGTTCCAGCTTTTGCTTCACTTGTGTTCCGAGGGTTGTACTCAAAGCAGTTCGAAAACATTAACTCAATATCATCAATAAACTCAGCTAGAGAGAAAGAAAAACAAACATTAGTAATGAAAGTATATACGTCAGAAACAAATTTTATTTGTACACTGGAAAACTTCAGAAAATGGAACTAGAAAAGACTGAAACAAGGTAGCAGAACTTGGGCTTAAACTGTTCAATTATAAATATTTTAAAATTGTTTTGTTGAAACTCCGGCTTATATACATTATGAGTTTACACAGGCCCTGGGGGCAGAGACAGCGCCTTAACTTTTCATGAGGCCCTATGTTCAATCTCCAGCATCAAGAAACAAAAATACCACTTCTTCCACTAAGACTAGACTGTATAAAATGTCTCTATTTAACCCAATTCATCTTTCATCTCAGTATGTATTGATAAGCATTTGAGGGACCTCACAGGCTGTCATCTAACCAATTATACTAATGTACATCATTTAAAACAGAATAAAAATAGCAACAACAAGGAAATCATAAGCTACTTACATGCTAATTTATATTCACATTTATTTACTTTTTCTCGAATTATATTTAAGGCAATGGGCTTCTTAATGATGTCATAGTAGTCTGGGACCTGTAAAATAATTCAGTATTTCACAGTAAAAAAAGATGATTAGATATTTATAGTCAAGTGAATTTTATATCTGAAAAGCAAGTTAATATCAACTTCTGAATACTATTATTTCATTAAAATGTCACATATTTAGAGTCATTACATGATGTAAAGCTTGTTTGATATCATTAGAAATTAATTTTTATGAAAAGTAAAACTTAACTTTCGCTCATGATTTTCCCTATATTTTCACTAGTGGGCAGTATTGCATCTGTAGTAATGAATAAAATGTGACAATGCTTGCTTAATTAATGACAAAAACTATTTATGAAAAATAAGGTAAAAGCTGGAGCTCAAGGCCATCTTCAGCTACAGAGCAAACAGTGAGCTTGACCAGGCTGAGATCCTATGGGAAATAAACCAAAACACTAGTCCAGTGGCGTTTATCTCTCCTGACTCTCCCCACTCAAATTGGTGGAGTGTGCACCCACACATACAAAACAAACTAATTTTGAAATGAACCTGGGTTCAATTCCCAGCACCACATGGCAGCTCTCAATCATCCAGCGACAACTCCAGCCCCAAGATCTGACTAGCTCTGCCCCTGAGCACACTGCACGGACATACACTATCTATCCCCACATCGTCACTTCCCAGCTCTTCCCCACAGTCTCTCTATCCTAAAACACTGTCAGCCCTCCCTGCGCCTCTAACCTCTCTTTTGAGGTTGGCCTCTAACTCACAGCTCTCCTACCTTAGTACGCCAAGCACACACGACTCTGGCTCTTATTATTATTCATCTTCATTCTGTATATTCCTTTTTGTTTTGTTTTGAGACGGGGTTTCTCTGTGTAGCTCTGGCTGTCTTGGAATTCACTCTGTAGACCGGGCTGGCCTTGAATTCAGAGATCCACCTGCCTCTGCCTCCTGAGTGCTGGGATTAAAGGCGGGCGCCACCACGCCTGGCTCTACTTCTAAAGTTCTGTTATAACTTTAAATTTTTACTTTATGTTTATTTGTGTGCTTGAGTATGCTTATGTGTGAGAGGTCAGAACAGAGCATCAGATCCCCTGGAGCTGGAGTCACAGGCAGTTGTGTGCCATGAGATGTAAGCTCTGGGAGCTGCTCTTTCACCCTCTGGAAGAGTGACAAGTCCTTAAATGCCTAGCCATTTCTCTAGCCCCTTCTCCTGAAAACTTTATGTGTATGTATGAGTGTTTCCTTGCATGTATATATGTGCACCACATGCACATCTGGTGCCTTTGGAGGCCGAAGGAGGAGTTGTTTCCCTAGAACTGAAGTTACAGATGGCTGTAAACTGCCACATGGGTGCTGGGAACCAAACCTGGGTCCTCTGGAAGTGCTCTTAACTGCTGAGTCATCTCTCTAATTCCTATTATAGTACTGTGATATTACCCTAGCACATTCTGCACATAATATATTAACACAGCGCCAACTCATTCTCCTGAGTTAGGTTTGCCATCTCTCCCATACAAAAGCATCTTTCACATCAGTGTTTCCAAGTGAGACATTTCAGACAAGGACCATTGCTTCATTATGGGGACGTGTGAGGATGGAAACCAATGGCTGGGAGTCAAGTGAAACCATTAAGTAAAACAAATGTCTGAGGTGGGACCCAAGAATGTTTGTTTGGTTTGTTTTTTTGAGACAAGGTCTCATTATGTAGCTCTGGCTGCTCTGGAGCTCACTATGTGGATCTGGCAGGTCTCAAACTCACAGAGATCCACCTGCCTCTGCCTCCCCAGTGCTGGGATCAAAGACATGCATTGTCAGTCTGGCTCTCAGGTATGTTTTAATATGCTCTCTAAAATGATTCTGAGGTGTGCTGTAGTTTGATAACTAACTTAACATATGAAAAATACCACTAATAGTATTTAGTTGAATTTATCCCACACATACTTATTATATAGAACAAAAAATTACTTTAAGATAATTTTATCATTTACAAAGTATCAGCTATGGGGCTGGAGAGATGGCTCAGTGGTTAAGAACATTTACTGTTCTTGCAGAGGACCTGGGTTCAAGTTCTCAGCACCCACATGGTGGCTCACATCCAAGTTCTGGGGGATCTGATGACCTCTTCTGGCCTATGCAGGCACTGCACACACATGGCACACATATGTATAGGCAAACACTCATACATATAAAAAACAAAAATAAATCTCAAGGAGTCTGAAACACAGCCAGGTAGTCTACAGAGTGAGTCCAGGACAGCCAAGGCTACCAAGGCTACACAGAGAAACCCTATCTTGAGAGAGAAAAAAAAAAAAGAATCCGAGAATAGTTGGATGGTGGTGGTTTATGCCTTTAATCCCAGCACTTGGGAGGCAAAAGTAGGCCAGCCTGGCTTTCTCCAAGAGAGAGACAGAGACAGACAGACAGACTATCCTGTCCATATAAGAATCTAAAAACATAAATAACATAACCACAGGATCAGAAGGGACTAAAGAGCAATGCTGTTTAGCCTTAGGGTTTTTTGGTTTTGTTTTTTTATAGAACAAATCTTCCAATTGTGTGCTTTTGGAAAGAATTCAGCAGAGAACAGGTACTTTGATAATTTCAAAGTTTCCATAAAGACTATATTATTTAGAATATAAATGTAAATGAGGTAATATATAAACATATTTCATAAAGTCTAGTTATATTACTAATATTACCTGGATTTTAGAAACAAGCTTCAAAAAGGGCCAGCTATCATCATGCCGTACCAATTCCACAACAAGTTGTTCAAAAGCAGACAGTTCATGAACTCCTCCTTGTCGGCCAGAACTTCTTCGATTCATCGGTACAGGAGATGACTCTGAATAAGTAAGTGAGAAATTTTAAGCACCACTTAAGGAAAATACTGACCACAAGTTAAGCTGGTCACAGAAATACATGCCAAAGCACAATAGAAAATGGATACACTGCTGTTTTTGCTTTTCACATGTATGTGGTATGAATACATGGATGCATGCCTGTATGTGTGTATCGGTGCATATGCATATGCACCCACGTGCCTGTGGAGGCCTGTTTGTGTGGTCTATCTTCTTTGTGAAAGCAGGGCTTCTGAATCAAACCTTGAGCTCACTGACAGGGCTTCTTACCCTGATGCCTTGTGTTGGCCTATGATGCTCAAACTACAGGAAGGTTTGCCTCCCTACCCAGTATTTACATGGGCTCTACACCGCTGGTGCTAAATGCCTGGTTTCTAGCACTGTAGGCGGGGCTATATCCTTAGTCCACATAACCTACTCTGAAAGACCTGAGAATCTGGGCCAAATACTCCAATTTACTACTTTACTAAAAATATTTTCAAACTAAAAGCAAAACAGAACAACAACAACAAAAAAACAAACCCAAAACCAAAACCAGCTAAGCAATTCTCTAATAGCTCTTAAAACCTATCTTGCAGAAAGCATATTATGACAGGGTTTGGTGGTGCACACAGTTAATCTCAGCACGCAGGGGGCGTAGGAGGGTAGGAGTTACAGCCCTATTCTTCATTCACTCTTTTCGGAGTTTCTGTATACTTTTTTGTATTTAGGAAACAGTAAGGGCTAAGGAGACGGCTCTTTGGGCAAGTGCTAGCTGTACAGATGTGAGGATCTCACTTTGGTCCCAGGCCAGGCTTTATGCTCCCTCTGGCCTCCACACACAGGCACGGGCACACTCTTTTCAGATTTAGTATGTTGCCCATGCCAGTAGAGCTCACTAATGTACTTTGCCTTCACTCAACAACAGTGGCCTCTTCAATGACGTATGCCTTAGATCAGGCTGTTGTGTAGCATAGGAACAGCTTTTAAAATGACAAAGGACTCCATTTTCTTAGGTGAGGAAGAATACAAATTAGGTTTCTTACCTGTAGATTGTCTTTTCCTGCCCCTTCTCTTAGAGTCGCTATCCTGAAGAGAAAGCCTTTCGGCAGGATTTAAAGGTATCAAGTGTCCGCTCGCTCTCGAAGTGCCGACTCTGAAGTTAGTGAAGCTGGGGCTGTGCTCTGGGGTGCTCTCAGCGCTTTTCCTTCCTCTGCGTTTCCCACGAGGGCTGAGCAGTCCCACAAACACATCTGCTTGCAGTGCACCAGGGCTGTGGCGAGTGGGCCGACTGCCAGGCCTTAGAGATCGAGTTTCTGTCGGAGGAGCAGATCTGACTTTCCTTAGGCTTCTGCCAGGAGTTTTAGAAGCCGTGCTCTTGGGTGTGCTCTGCTGACTCCTTGAAGGGTATCTTCCAGGGTCTTGCCGTTGGCTGCGACTTGAGAAAGAAGAGCCAAATCTCCCTCTTGTTTTAATTGGCAATCTAACTTGGGGCCGTCCTCGTTTTGGTGGGCTATAAATATTATTAGAAAATACAATTATTGCACATAATAATGAATATATGGTTATTTTACTCAATGAGTGAGTTGAACATAAGTTATTTTTGCAAAGAACCTTATCCTAGCTGGGCATGAGGGTACACGCCTTTAATCCCAGCACTCTGGAAGCAGAGGCAGGCAGATCTCTGTGAGTTCGAGGGCAGTCTGGTTTACAAATTGAGTCTAGGACAGCCAGCACTGCAAGAGAAACCCTGTTTCTGAAAACCAACCCTGCCCCTAAAACAAAGCAAACAAACAAACAAAAAAGAACCTTATCCTACAGTTTATAGCCTTTATGCTTTGAGACACGTTCTCATGGAAATCCAAACTGTACTTTCATGTATTTCTCTGAAACAAGGACATTTAATTTCTAGGTGACTAGGACATTATAGTGAAAATCAAGTCCTGAATTGTGATAAATAATAAAATCCTCAGAACTGTAAACAGACTTCAATAATCTTTAAAAACACAGAAAAATCATGGGACTAAACTTGCACTGTGTCTCCCTCTGTGTCATCACCACTGACACAACTGATGGTCCAGCCATGGCTGACACTGAAGTAGGCCTCAAGCTTATGGTTCATAAAGACTAAGTCAAGAACCTCTCTACTTTCTGATTCTGAAAATACGAAACTAGAGTTAAGTTATCTCTCTACATATTTCTACTTAACCTGGAATAAGAATTTTCCAAAGTTATTGACCAATTGGTGTGTGTGTGTTTGCAGTACATGCACATTGTGTGTGTGCGCGCACAGTACATGCACATTGTCTGTGTGTGTGTGCAGTACATGCCATGTTCAGGTGTGCTAGTCCCACATGGGCTTGTGCAGGCCGAGACTACCAGTGAGTGTCTTCTTCTATTGCTCACCACAGTTTTTAAGACAGGATCGCTCAGGAAAGCTAAACTGGCTTATTAGGCCAGCAACCCCTTGGGACCTGCCTCTCTCCATACCTCCCAATCCCAGGGCTGGGGTTACAAGTGTATGCTTTTCTGTGGGTGTTAGGGATGCAAACATGGGTCCTCATGCTTGTACAGTTTTCAGTTTATTGACTAGGCCATCTTCCAGGCCCTCAGATGCTTTATTACTTTGCCTAATATGATACTGCCTTCAACAGCCATGTGTAGTAAATGGGCTCTCTGAGCTGGGACTCTTTTTTAAAAAATTATTTATTTTTATTTCCCATGCATTCACATTTTGTCCCTAAATATGTCTGTGTGAAGGTATCAGATCCCCTGAAACTGGAGTTACAGGCAGTTATGAGCTCCCATGTGGGTGCTGGGAATTGAACCCTCTCGAAGAGCAGCTACCCACCTCTCCAGGCCCCAGCTGGTTCCCTTACAAACAAACAACCCACTCAAAACAATAGTATAAATCAGGAGGAAAAGTGGTGTGGATATAGGAGAGGGACTGCAGGGGAGGGAACGGAACAGGGAGTGGATTTTATGAAAATACAGATACATGTATAAAATTCTCAAATAATAAAGGAGAGAAAAAAAAAAAAAAACCTTCAGCCGGGCGTGCTAGTGCACGCCTATAATCCCAGCACTCAGGAGGCAGAGGCAGGTGGATCGCTGTGAGTTCAAGGCCAGCCTGGTCTACAAAGCGGGTCCAGGACAGCCAAGGCTACACAGAGAAACCCTGTCTCAAAAAACAAAAACAAAAACAAAAACCTTCATCACAACAAAAAGGAGGGGATGGCTCTTTTAAATTATTCTCCTCTGACAGTGGTCTTTTGTATTGGCAGTTCTTGGCTGCTGTTGCCATACTTGGTTTCTTGATTCCACGGCACTGGGTGCAGATGTTTAAAATGAGAACAAATACAATATGGCTTTTCCTCCTTGTGGTATAACCAGGCCTACTGATGGAGAACTAGTGGATAGAAATATCTAGTCTATAAATCTACTAGATATATCTACTTGGTAGATATGACTTTGTTTTCATTTTAGTCCTGAAAGAAAGAGCCAAACTGTATGGTGTAGCACTCCTGTAATCTGAGTGCTCAGGAGGCTAAGGCAAGATTACTTCAAGTTTAAGGCTAGCCTGAGCTACAGTGTGAGACTGTGTCAAGTGTGTAAAAAAGAATGAAATAAGAGGAGACTACCCCGTGCTACCTCAGCAGGAATGTCCATCCAGCCTCCAAACCTATGCACTAGGCCTTAGCGACAGCTCACTATGTCTCAGAAGGGTTGTTAGTTCTGGGGGCAATGGGGCAAGAACAAGAATACAACAGTGTGGACTGCTTAAATTGGAGATACCCGCCTTGGAAATATTCCAAAATATTTGTAATACACAGAAAGCACAAGCAGTTTCAGACATGTTTATTTTAGAACAGTTACGATCCCAACTGTTGTGTGCGTGTTTGAAGAGACACAGGCTGGAAGAGCCTCACACCAAAACCTGGACTCACCTGAGTTCTTCCTCTTCTTCAGAGTCCTCTTCATCTTGTTCTACCTCATACTCTTCCTCCTCACTTTGACCATCATCATCATCATCATCATCAACTTCATCATCTTCACCTTCTATACTCTCTTCCATTTCTTCATCACTTTCCAAGGATGGTCTCTGTCTAGAGGAAAGTCTTCTAGAACGCTGCTTTGGTCGACATTCTGGACAAAACCAATCTCCATCAGGAACAGTCTGAACAAATCACAAAAATGATCATTATCTACAGGTCAAAATCTCAATTTCAATGTGGGCAACAGACAAAGATAAAACTACCTTGAGCTTTGGTCGGACGCAGTAGGTGTGATGCCCTCGATCACAGCCATCACAGAGTACCATGTTTTCAGCATCTCCCTTTTTCCTGCAGATCTTGCAACGTGCATTCAGTATAGATTTAGACCACATCACACTACGATCCAAGGTTGATAGGTGAAGAAAGACTTGGGATAGACTAGCAGAGGAAAGGAGAGACTCCCTCCAACGGTCCAGGACAGTTTTATAAGAACGGCCGCTGTCACTGCCATCTTAAATGAGAGGGAAAAGTGATTAATGTTCCTGGGTGAACATAAATGTCTACCAGAATTACTTCTTGCTTCGATTTCATGTTTCTTCTAATGTTATCAAAAAGACTATGCTTAATATTGAAAACTAAAATTCCACATAATCCTAGGACTTGGGAAGCCAAGGGCAAGAGAATTGCTATGCTTTGAAGACAGGCTGGACTATGCAATGAGTTCTAGGTCAGTGTGGGTTACAACAGAGTGAAACTGTCCTACCCTCAGCTGCCCACACCTAACGTTAAACATTAAAGAACATATCTGCTGAGCCACATTTTAAAAAGTGACATAAGGAATTACTTAAATCCACAAACTGAAGGCTTGAGGATTTTAATAGTTAAAAAAGAAAAGAATTTAGGCAATGTGTTTCCAATCTAGTCTTTGTATCAAATCTTGATCTAATTTAAAACTGGATAAGCAAGTTTCTTTGAATCAAGTATGTCACTTCCTCAGTGCTAGAAGAATGATTGATTGTTTTCTAATTTCAATATCAAACACACATGAGGTTTCTTTTGAGCTAATAGTACAGGTTCTGAAATTAGGTAAAGGTGTTGGCTCAGAGTGTTAATGAGAGTGCATATACTAATACCACTTTGTCGTATAATTTGGAAAGTTTACTACAGTAACACTGCTATTATCCAAGCACTCAAGAGACTGTGGTAAGAGATTACCCAGAGGCCAGCCTGGGTAATATACTAAGTTCAAAGCCAGCCTGGGTAACATACTAAGTTCAAGGCCATCCTGGGCTTCTTTGCCCTATCTCAAAACAAAGAAACATGCCCCCACCCTAAACTAACTAATTAAATAAAATGGGAAAAAACAAACAAACAAAAACCACAAAATAATGCTTGCCACACAACCCTGATGACCTAAGGTGGATCCTAGGACTGAAAGTGGAAAGAAAGAACCAACTCTTGGAGTGTTTTCTGACCTCCAAACTGGTGTGGCATACTCGACCCCCCCCAATAATACTAATCAAAACATATGTTGGTGAAACTCCTTTTTTGAAAGATAACATAGCTCAGGCTGGCTTCAAATTCAGGGTCCTCTCAACACAGTCTCCTAACTGCTGGGGTTACAGACTGTACCAACCAACCCTGGCTTACTGTGGGTGCAATCCCAGGTCTTGGGGAGCAGAAGTGGGACGATCAATTCAGTGTCACCCTCAGCCACATAGCAAGCTTGAGATCAGCTATGCCAGTTTAGCATTGGGATTATTGGCTCATACCACTATCCTAGGCTTTTTACATGAGTGCTGGCAATATAAATTTGGGTCCTCAGCTTACATAACAGCATCATCTCCCCCAAGCCCCTTCTCCACCCTTTTATGGAGATAGGGTCTCCTGTGGCCCAGGGTACCACTCTCAAATTCCCTACATCTCCTGGGATGGCCTCTACTTCCTAAGTGCTAGATACCACAGTTGCACACAGACACACAGATTTGCTTCCTTCACCAGCTCAAACAAGCTTTAACAAGCCAGTCACTCCTCCCTTGTTCTCTAGGTTACATGTCTTGCTGCTTTTATCTTCCATTTGCTAGTCTGGATATACTCCTGAGGAAATTGTTGGCTGAAATGAGTAAGTATACTGAGATTTACTTTGCACACCTCAACACAGAAGAGCTGTAAGGGGCTGGTAAGATCGCTCAGCAGGCAAAGGTACTTGCTGCCAAGCTTGATACCCCACTTCTATTCTGGGGCCAGAGAGAACCAACTCCCCAGTTGTCCTCTGATATCTCTCTCTCTCTCTCTCTCTCTCTCTCTCTCTCTCTCTCTCTCTCTCTCTCT
>OU015742.1:150373354-150391303 GCA_907169655.1 Acomys percivali
ACACACACACACACACACACACACACACACACACACACACACACACAAAAAGCATTAGATGGTTGCTCAGAGGAGAAAGGCCTATGACCACTGCCATCAGTGTGCTGTGACTTATTTAAGTTATAACAGAACTATTAACTCATGAAATCATGAAAAGGTTTATAACAATGTGATAGTAGATATAAATTCTTCAAACTAAGTACATTCTATGAATAGACTCACATTCTGAAATTGGATGATACTGTCTATAGCAGTGGTTCTTAACCTGTGGGTCACGACCCCTTTGGGAGTTGAACCCTTTCACAGGGTCACCTAAGACCATCAGAAAACACAGATAGTCACATTATGATTCATTACAGTAGCAAAATTTCAGTTATGAAGTAGCAACAAAAATAATTTTATGGCTGGGGGCCACTACAATATGAAGAATTGTAGTAAAGGATCACAACATTAGGAAGGTTGAATCACCAGTCTATAGAACTTAAATTTTTATTTATTTTTATTTCAGGTGTATGAGTGCTTGCCTGCATGTATGTATGTGTACCACATGCACTCCTGGTGCCCACAGAGGCCAGGAGAGGGCGCTGGATCCCCTGATCTGGAGTTACAGATTGTTAGCTACTGTGTTGGTGCTCGGAACCAAACCTGGATCTTCTTTATGAACATAAGTGCTCTTAAGCAATGAAGCATCTCTCCAGCTCTGACACTTCATTTTTACTATTCTTCACACAAATTAGTATCAATTATTTTAAAATTTTAGTATTCAAGTTCTTCTTTTTTAAAATTAAAGACAAGATCTCACTATGCAGCCCTGACTGGCCTAGAAAAGGCTATGTAGACCAGATTTGCCTTAAACTCAAGAGATCCTTCCTAGTGCTAGGATATGTGCTAGCTACAGTATGTAGCTAAAATTAATTTGAATTTTAAAATTCCTATTTTCTGAAGACATAATAATTAGGTTCTTAGGTTGGCTCTAAAAAGCCTATTAATTGAATAAATTTCCTAAAATGGAGATAGATTATTTTATTCTAACCACAAATTGTAGCTCAGTGGTAGAGTCTGCCTAGCATGCACGAAGTCCTGTGTAATCCCTAGCACCTTCCATACCTCCCAAGTGGTAGAACATTTCCACCTATAGTCCTAACACTTTATACTCTAACTTGACATTTCTTGGGTGATGCATATTTCTAAACCAAATCTCCAGATGATGAAGACTAAAATCATTAACAAAAAAATTTTAAGTCACTTTAAAAAAACCCTATTTTTACATAATTTATATTGTTTGAAGAATGGATAGTAATACATTTTGGTGATTTTTTTTTTGAACATCACACAAAAAGAAATAGTTAAAAAAAAAATTTACTAGAATAAATGTCTAGAATAAGCCAGGAAGCAGTATCTATGCATTACTTAAAATACATCTTACCCGAAAAGCTCATCTTTTAAAAAAAATTTTTTTTTCTATGAGCCTATCAATTTCATTTATGTCAGTCCATAAAGTTCCAATAAGAAGTAATTTCAAATTATTTAAATTTGAAGATAAGAAGATACTCACCAAGTGGTGCTTTGAGGAAACGCCGTTCAATGCCCTGTTCTATCTGAAAGAGGGCCATGGCCAGATAATGGACCACATTGCTCACTGACTGTGGTGTACTGGTGTTAGTTGAGATGGTATTTGGAGTTTCTGTTTTAATCCCCAAAAGTCTATAATTAAAATAAAAAGTTTATGACGCAGAAAATTCACAATCAGGTGAAACGTGGACTTACTCATTCTTCTAAGTTTGTGTGGCAGGTGGAGGTCAGGACAGCCTCAGGTGCCAGCTGCTCCCTTCTGTGAGACAAGGCCTTTTGTCACTTGCCTTGCAGATGCCAGGACAGCTGGCATGAACTCCCAGGAATTCTGTCTTTGCCTCCCATCTTGCCAGTGAGAGCACCAGAAGCATGCACCTAGCTTTGTGTGAGTCCTGGATATTCTAACTTGGGTCCCCACTTGCTTGGCAAGGGCTCTATCCACAGCCCATCTCCCCAGACCGCAAAGGTTTATCGACACCTATGCAAGAATGTTTCCAGCCTTAAAGAGCTATTACAAGTGAAAGGATAGCAGAGGTCCACTTAGGACAGAAGGCTCCTAGTCAGAGAGAAGGCTGAAGAGGGAAGGCTTCTGGGAAAGATTTCAGAGGTGTGGATGACAGACCTTAAAAGCCATGGGCAGTTTATCACTATTGTTCTTGCTTCAACTACTAAGTCCCCCTACCCCTACTAGATGTAAGCCTCCACAGGGTACAAAGATCACTTACAAAGCCTTTTCACATGTTCTTCCCCACAGGAAACTTCCTACAGTCCCTTTTTTGCCCCCAACCTGGGTCTCACTATAGAGGGTGTCCCTGGAGCCTTCTATCTAGCTCTAGGTTGGACTTGAATTCACAATCCTGCTGCCTCTTTCCTCCAGTTAGGCACTTTCACTGTAGTCTCTGTTCTTTCAGGACAAGGAAGGCCCCCTATAACAGTTTCATGTCTTTCCAACATTCTCTCCTAAAGGAGAAACTGCTTAGAAGTATGAACCAGCCAAAATGATCTGGCAGACACAGAAGTGTGTACTTTAATGAGTTGTCTTTTGGTTGCATCAGTACTCTCTCTCTCTCTCTCTCTCTTCCCCCCTCCTCTCCTCTCCTCTCCTCGCCCCCCGCGGGTGTGTGTGTGTTTTTCTGGGTATTAAACCCAAGCACCTCAGGTATGCTAGACAGTGTTCCATAACTGATCTACACACTACCCCACCTCAGAACGTATTCATTTATTTAGTGAGTTTGTATATGTTGTGTGGGGCACATATACCACAGTGCACATAGAGAAGTCAGAGGATAACTTTTGACAGTCACTTCTCTCCTTCCACCTTGTTGAGACAGGATCCCTCTTGTTTCCTGCCCTGCTGTGTACTGCAGAGAGGCTGGCCTGCAAGCTTCTGGCCAGTTCTTCTCTACCTACTTCTGTCTCTACATAGGAGGACTGGGTTTGCAGACACATGACACGGTTATCTTTAAATGGCTTCTGGGGTCCAAACTCAGGTTATCAGGCTTGTACTGCAAACAAACACTTTTACCCATTGTGCGAGGAGGAGGAGGAGGACCAGAGTTCAGACCCCAGCACCCACATCAAAAGGTAGGCATGGCAGTGCGAGACAGGTAGGTACCTGCAGTTCACTGGCCAGCTAGCTTGGCTGAATTAATGAACTCCAGGCTCAGAAGAGGCCAGCTTTAGTGAAGGATTTGATTTCTATTCTCCACACACATGCACACCCAGCCCAAATAACAACAGAATGAAATTAAACACATGACCTAAAAAGCCCAAACAAAAGAAGCCAAAAACTAAGACTACAGCAGCAAGCCGGAGCTGAGCATCACTGCAGAAGCATTTTTACCTGTCTCTTACTATGACTCTTGCTTGTTCAATTTCCATCTCCTCTACATCTTCATTCACAGTTTTAATTACTCCATTCTCCTTGTTTTCCTCACTTAACAGCTCATATCGTCCACTCTCTAAGGCTGATCTCCAGATGTGTCGATCTGTAACCTGTAATGAAAACCCAGTTTACCAACCCTGAAATACAAGGATATGTTACCCCGAAGAGTATGTACTTATATAGTAAGATTAATTCATGTACATTCTAGAACACAGGAGTCAAAAAAGACATCTAAAAAAATACAGTTACTGTACTCAGGAAGGAGGCTTAGGCAGGGGGACCAGCAGGCAAGCCAGGGTTATTAAAAAGAATCATCTCATAGCTCAAAATAAATAAGTAAATAAAAATGAAGTTACTCAAGGATGTAATAAAATTTATGTAATTGTAGATGAAAGCTTTAGTACTTTAGTCTTGAAAATCTTATTTTGGCTGGGAGTGGTGGCACACATCTTTAATCCCCAGCACCCAGGAGGCAGAGGCAGGTAGATCTCTGTGAATTTGAGGCCAGCCTGGTCTACAAAGTGAGTCCAGGACAGTCAGGACTACAAGAGAAACCCTGTCTCAAAAAAACCAAAAAAATCTTATTTTGTGTGTGGGTGTGGGTAGACTTACTATGTAGCCCCAAACCAGCCTTGAACTCATAGTGATCCTCCTGCTTCAACTTCTAAAGTATTAGGATTACAGGTGTGATCCATTTTGCACAACTTTATAATCAATTTTTTGTTTTATTTTTTGAAACAGGCTTTCTCCCTGTAGCTCAGGCTTGCCCTACAGCTCACTTTGGAGACCAGGCTGGCTTCAAATTCACAGAGATTCACCTGCCTCAGCATCCCAAGTGCTGGGAATAAAGATATCTGCCACCACGCCCAGCTATAAACAATTTTTAAAAATTTAAGTGTATGACTGTTTCATCTGCATTAAGTGTATGTACCACTTAAGTGTCTGATGCCTGTGGTGGCCAGGAGAGTGTGTCAGACTGGGACTGGAGTTCCAGAAGGCCATGAGGCCAGGTCCTCTGGAAGAGCAGTCAGTGCTCTTGAACACTGAGCCATCTCTCCAGCTCCTTTATAAATGATTTCAAGTTGGCCATAGTAAAAATGACAAGTGATGGTAAAGGCACGAATATAAACAGGCATGGTGATGCAAGCCTGTAATTCCAGCACTAAGATGGAGAGTTCTAGACACTGAGGGCAGTGTTAGATCATGTCTCACAGATAAAGAAACCAACAGCGGGAGATGCACTTTACTGGAGTAGTATGTAGCTGTACTAGTGGGGGTTGAGGGGACAACCAACCAACAAGACTAAGCAGAGAAGGCAGGAGTTGATTAAGCAAGATGAAAATATAAAACATTTAGAAATAGTCACACATGTTTGTAGACAAACCTTGATTGCTCCTAATGTCCCTTGATAGATTCTGTCTTCAATATCCAAAAGAAAGTCCCTGAGCCTGAGCTCCAGCTGCCTCTCTGCAGACATCTGTGCTGTGTCGCATGTACTGGAAGAGCGTCCCCGAGAAGAAACAGGCTTGCTGTCAGCCTGAGGTTTGTCTGAAATAACCATCAAGCATCTTTATTAACACTTTCTCTGTAAAAACATAACATGAGCAGAGGTGCTGTGGTGAATGCCTTTAACCCCAGCACTCGGGAGGCAGAAGCAGCAAGACCAGGACAGCTAGGGTTACACAGAGAAACCCTGTCTCAAAAAACCAAACCAAACCAACAGCAACCCCCCCAATATAATGACATAATTTTGAGAAAGTTGACATAAAAGCACAAATTCTCAGTAGTTACAACCATAAGAGCATTACATGACACGATTTTGAGCTAATCAACATGAAAGCACCATGAATCCTTAATAGTTATAATCACAATCTGGGAAAGGCCCTTGTCTTAGGGTATCTATTGCTGTGATAAAACAGCACGGCCAACAGCAACTTGGGAAGGAAAGGGTTAATTTCAGCTTCCACCTCTCAGAAAGGAAGTCAGGGCAGGAAGGGAAGCAGAAGCCATGGAGGAGTGCTGCTTGTTGACTGCTCCTCATTATTTGCTTAACCTGTTTTCTTATACTCCCCAGGACCACCAGCCCAGGCACAGCAGTGAGACAGGCCTTTCCACTCCCACCATCAGTCAGGAAGCCCTACTTCCCTACTGATGATCTTATGGAGGCATTTTCTCAATTAAGAGTCTTTTCTTCCCAGACGACCCTAGCTTGTGTCAAGTTGACATAAAACTAGTCATCAGAGCCTTGTATCCAGAACATACAGAGAACTCTTACAGTTCCATAAAAAGACAAATAATTTACTTATAGAATGGGCAAAAAATGTGCATAGACATTTCTTTAAGGAAGATATACCAGTGGATCTCCTCCAGTGAGGCTTCACATTCCTTAGGATGGCTGAAATAGAAAGATAATTTACAAAGAAATAAAGAAGAACCTCTATACACCATGGCTGGGAAAACAAATGTATAGCTGCTTTGGGAAACAAACTAGCAGTTCTTGGAGTATTAAAGTTATTACATGGCAAATTAATTTTACTGCTAGGTATATATACTTAACAAATAAAAATGATGGACACAAAAACTTGTATGTGAATATTTATAGCAGCATTTCCCATAATAGTAGAAAGGGGGAAACAAAACACACATCTATTCACATAAGGATAAATTAGTATATATACATAATGGAATATTATTTGGCCACAAGAACATAAGAAGCATTGTACTTATGATGCTAACCACAAATGATGATATGCTTCCACTCATACGAATGTCAAGAGTGCAGGCTGATCTGTGAACTGAAGACCAGCTTGGTCTATAGAATGCCGCCACAGCCATTGTAAAAATCTGTCTCAAAAAACCAAAACCAAACCAACCAACCAACCAAAAAGGAATGTAAAGAGGAAATTTTAACAGAGACTGAAAGACCTGTAGTTGTCCAAAGTTAGAGACAGTGTGTGTGTGTTCTGACACTGTACAGTATATGCAAACTGTCCTGTGTCCACTTCCCATCTTACTGCAGGAATGGCATTACAGAGTCACACCACCCTACGTGGCTTTTTATGTGGGTTCAGGGACCTGCCCCCAGGTTATCAGGCAAGAGCTTTTAGCCTGCTGAGTTAATTCCCTGGCCCACAAGGATTCTTTTTGAAGCAACAAAAATGTTTTAAGCTGTACTGTGGGGATGACTGTCCATATTTGTGAACATACTGAAAACCACTTAACTGTATACTTTCAATTGGTGAGTGTCTGATCTGTTGAAAAAGTACAAAAAATAGTATAAATTGAGGCCTCTCCAGGAGGGGGAGCCATGCCCCAACACTGTTTGGATAGCCAGAAACCAGAAGTTGGATGGCCCAGAGATCTAGCGTAGAACCAAACACAACTGCCTCCACCCTCCCCCTCCCCAAGTCGATGAAATGATTCCTAACGACATTCTGCTATACTTACACCTCAATGTCTAGCTTAATCACCACTAGAAAGGGATCCTCAGGCATAGTGGTGCACACCTTTAATCCCAGTGCTGGGGTGGGGGAGGGACACGCAAAGGCAGGCAGATCTCTCAGAGTCTGAAGCCAGTGAGGTCCAGCTGTTACACAGAAAAACCTTGTTTCAAATGACAAAAAAACAAACAAAAACCAAACAAATAAAAAACCCAACAGCAGCGGAAGGGAGCAGGTGTGGACCCACAGCCTAACATTAGGCAGAGTTTGGGGAACCCCGAGGAAGAGGGAAGAAAGGATTGTAGGAACCAGAGGGGTTGAGGACACTAGGAGAACATGGCTCACAGAATCAACTAAGCAGGGCTCAACTGGGTTCACAGAGACTGAGGCAACAATCATGGAGACTGCATGGGTCTGTGCTAGGTCCTTTGCTGCATGGTGGTTGTTAGCTTGGGGTTTTTGTGGGACTGACTCCTAACAGAGGGAATGGGGACTGTCTCTGGCTCTTCTGCTGCTCTTGGGACCCTTTTCCTCCTACTGGGTGGCCTCATTCAGCCTTGATACGAGGTTTGCGCATAGTCTTACTGCAACTTGTTATGCTGTGTTCAGCGGATATCCCTGGAAGACCTGCTTTTTTATGGAGGGAAATGGAGAAGGAATGTATTTGGGGAAGAGAGGAAAGTGGGAGGACAACAGAGAGGAACAGAGAAAGGGGAAACAACGGTAGGGATACATTGTATGAAAGAATAATGAATTAAAAAAAACGGGATGGAGAGATGGCTCGGCAGTTAAGAGCACTGTCTGCTCTTCCAGAGGTCCTGAGTTCAATTCCCAGCAACAACATGGTGGCTCACAGCCATCTGTAACATGATCTGATGCCCTCTCCTGGCATGCAGTGTACATGCAGATAGAACACTCATATACATAAAATAAATAAACCTTAATAAAAAAGAACATAAAAAGTGCGACATGGTAACAAGCCCCAAATGTAAGCAGTCCAAGACTCGCACTGCTGGAACTCATACCATGAGAAGCCTCTCTTTCTCCTAGCTGCCATCAGTGTGTCAGCCTCCCACAGTAAGAACTGTTTCCTGATCTGCCCCGGCAGCCACTCTAGCTCCAGAGACCATTCATGCTTCTTGCTGGGACTCAGTCAAAACCTTAGTCCCACTCACTGCTGTGTCTTCAAATCTGCTGGCACCTTAGTCTTGGGTGGAGACAGAATGCAGGCGAGCAGGAAAGCCCCCTGGGTGTGTCTGCGAAAGTCTCTAGACCTCAGTGACACGCCTGACAGGAGGCAGTAGTAGAGGGTCAAAGAACCACCTTGAATGCAGGTGGCACCATCCAAATAAATTGCAGGCCCAGGTGAAATAAAAGGGGGAGGGAGAGGAAGCTGGCTAGGGCAGGTCTTCTGTTTCCGAGTGACCACTGTGCCACTCTCCTACTCCTGTCAACTCCCAGCCTCAAGCTGTTTTGTGCACAAGAAGCAAAGCTGAATGACACAAGTAGTCAGTCCACTGTCAAAGAGTGAGAAGACCTGCTCTCACTGTACATGGTTCCTCATAATCCAAACACAGGCATTTTGAAAACCCTGTCTGCATGAATATATATGCCCACTGTTGAATCTACAATCTAATCGCAGGTCAGAATGAAAGCTAACATATTTTAATATTCTGTGTAACAGCTTGAAATAGGTTTAATCCAAGCATGGTGGTGCATGCCTTTCATCCTAGCACTTGGGAGGCAGAGGCAGTCAGATCTCTGTGAGTTCAAGGCCAGCCTGTTCTATAATGAGGTCCAGGACAGCCAGAGTTATGTAGCGAGACCCTGACTCAAAAAAACAAACCAAACAAAAATTTACCTGAGAAATGGAATTTCTCTTCAGAAAAGTGGGCCAGCTGTGCACATATTCTGCCTTTCTCCTGCAACAAGGTTTCTTTTAAGGCACTTTCTCTGTGTCCTCTGGAGTTGAGTGCTTCAATAAGCTGGTCTAGCTGCTCACAGGAACTGTAAAAGCACCACCGATTTGGCTTATGCACTGGTTTTGGCAGAAGTACAGAATCGCCGAATGGACCTTGGTCAAGGCTGGAGGTAGATTCAGACATGAAAGGCTCTTCGATTTTAACCGATACCTGAGGACCGTGAGATGGGGCACTGCTATGAAATGACGACGGTCGAGGCAACAGCATGTCTTCAGTGAGACCTGAGTAATCCTCTTCTATGAACAAGCCAGGAATAGAAGGGAAGATCCAGTACCGCCTGTACAAGCGGTCTCGTCCCAGCGGGAAGATGTTAGTACAGGCGATGGCGCTCTGGATCTTGTCTAGGAGTTCGCGCTCTTTCCGCTGGTGCTCTTGTCTCAGAGCGTCTTCTGCGTCAGCACTCAGAGGCTCCTGCTTTATACAGTAGTCTATCTCTTCTTGCTTTATACATTGTTTAACTCCATTTTGTCCGGCTTTCCCTGTGTTGAAATAAAACGCATTGTCACCATTTTTGTTGTTGTTGTTGTTTTTGAAGATTTATTTATTTATTATGTATACAGTGTACACCTGCAGGCCAGAAGAGGGCACCAGATCTCATTATAGATGGTTGTGAGCCACCATGTGGTTGCTGGGAATTGAACTCAGGACCTCTGGAAGAGCAGTCAGTGCTCTTAAACTCTGAGCCATCTCTCCAGCCCCATCATTATTTTATTTCCCTTCGGTTTTTGTTGTTGTTATTGTTTGAAACAGGGTCCCCTTATGTAGACCTAGCTGCCCTAGAGCTCACAGAGATCCATCTGCTTTAGCTTTTAAAGGCCTATGCCATCATAGCCAGCCTCACTATGTTTTAAATTTTCACTAAAGAAATATGAGATAAACCAGGAGGTGGTGGCACATGCCTTTAATTCCAGCACTGGGAGACATGGGTAGGTGAATCTCTGCATTTGAGGCTAGTCTGGTCTACACAAGTAAATTCCAGGACAGCCAGGGCTACACGGAAAAACCTTGTCTCAAAAAACAAAACAAAACCAAAACAACAATAACAAACAGAAAGAAATATATGACATTAAGCTAACCATGATTTACTGTGTCATTATGGACTGGACTGTATTTTACAGTGGCTGGATTTGAAGCAGGGGCCTTAACTGGCCAGGATTGGTGTCCTAAGAACAGGACAAGCACATCTCCTCCTCTCTGGCATGCAGAGAACAAGCTGTGTGAAGACACAACAAGAGATCTTTGTGTGTAGGCCTGCACATTGCTTTAATATAGTAAAGAGTAAAAATTAGTAAAAACAGACTCAATACAACTTGCTAGGGGCTGGAGAGATGGCCTAGCTGTTAAGAGCACTGACTGCTCTTCCAGAGGATCTGGGTTCAATTCCCAGCATCCACATGGAGGTCACAGAAACTCCAGTTCCAGAGGATCTGGCACCCTCACGTGCATGCACACAGGCAAGACACCAATGCACATAAAATTAAAAAAAAATGTTAAAACACTTGCTAACTAAAATTTGAAGCTATTCAGGATGCTGAAGCAGGTGAGGCCAGCCTAGTCTACACATTGAGTTCTAACCCAGCCAGAGCTACAAAAATGAGATCCTATCTCAAACTTCCCCAACCACCACCCCCCCCCCCCGCAAAAATGTGAAGTTTAGGAGATAATGATTATGATTGGCACAGTGGGTCAGGTCTATAATCCTAGCACTTGGGAGGTAGAGGGGCAGGAGTAGGATTTCAAGGCCATCCTTGGCTACATAGCATGTTCAATGTTTCAAGTAAACTGGAAGAGGAAAAAAGGAGCATGAAACTGACCTGTGAAAGAGCAAACAAATATTGTATCTCTTCCTTAAATGACATATGAATAACGAACTTTCATAAATATACTATGTCAGGGGCACTATCACATCTGTGATCCCTTTACTTAGGATGACTTCAAGTTTGAGACCAGCCTCAGCTATAAAGCAAGTGCGAGGTCCGACTGGGCTATGTAGTGATACCTTGTCTTGATGCAATATAAACAAAACAATCCAACAACTACAGTAATGGTTTTTTTTCTTTTTGAAAGATTTGTTTATTTATTATGTATACAGTGCACATCAGATCACATTATAGATGGCTGTGAGCCACCATGTGGTTGCTGGGAATTGAACTCAGGACCTCCGGAAGAGCAGTCAGTGCTCTTAACCTCTGAGCCATCTCTCCAGCTCAACAGTAATGTTTTTCACAACATCATTTTATAACAAAATGTTTTTATAATCAAGGCAGATGTTTAAGATACCACACAGACATGGTGACATATACCTATAATCCCATCACTCAGAGGTAAAGGAAGGAGAATCAGGAGTTCAAGGTCAGTCCTGGCTACATAGTGAGCACAAGGCTGTCCTGAATCAAGACCTAGCCATGAAGCAGAAACACAGTCCTGCTGGCAGTGAGCTGACAGATACCTCTTGTGCTCCTTTTATGTGATCCTGGATCTTCTTCATCTTCAGTGGCCACATCAGGGTCCAGATCTTTCCGTTCTATTTCTTTGCTCTCAGTACTAATATCAAAATCTTCCCTTCCTTCTTCCCTGAAAGAAAAAGGAATGACCTTAAAGTCTGGAGAAAGTATAAGTAAGAGGAGTGTAGGGACCTGGGTTCAATTCCCAGCATCCACATGGAGGTCACAGAAACTCCAGTTCCAGGGGATCTGGCACCCTCACACATGCACACAGGCAAGACACCAAAGCACATAAAATAAAGAATAAATGTTAAAAACCTTGCTAACTAAAATTTGAAGTTACGGGCTGGAGAGATGACTCAGAGGTTAAGAGAACTGTCTGCTCTTCCAGAGGACCTGAGTTCAATTCCCAGCAACCACATGATGGCTCACAACAATCTATAATGAGATCTGGTGCCCTCTTCTGGCTTGCAAGTATAAAGCACACATATACATTAACTCAATCAATCAATCTTAAAATATTTTTTTAAAGTTACTCAGGAGGACAAGAAGTGTAGGGATAAAGACAGAACAGAGATTGAGAATGGGAAACCAGTGAGTGGCCTAACTTGAGAGAGCTAACCCCTGTTAATGATACCCTTCTATGCTCATAGACAGGAGCCTAGCATAACTGTCTTCTCAGAGGCTTCATCAGGCAGCTGATGGAAGCTTGAGGAGTTTTGTGAAAGAGTGGGAGGAAAGACTGAGGGCGCCAGAGAAGTCAAGGACACAAGAAAACCTACAGAGTCAACTAACCTGGGCCCATGGAGGCTCACAGAGACTGAACCACCAACCAAAGAGCATGCATGAGCTGGACCTAGACTCCCTACACATATATAGCAGATGTGCAGGGTCACTATGTTACTCTCTAACAATGGAAGTAGGGGATATCTCTGTATCTATCACCTGCCTTTGGATTCCTTCCCCTACCTGGGCTGCCTTGTCTGGCCTCAGTGGGAGAAGATGCACTTATTCCTGCTGTGACCTGAGGTGCCAAGGTGGGTTGGTCCCCCTTAGGGGTCTCCCCTTCTCTGAGAAGGAGAGAACAGAATGGGGAAGGTGTTGGGGGCAGGACTGGGAGGAGAGGGGGAGGGGGCTGGAATCAGGCTGTAAAGTGATTAAGTAAATAAGTAGAAAAAAAGAAATTAAGGAAAAAAATTAAAATACGAAAGAGGTGTGTTGATGTATGACTGTAATTCTAGCTCTTGGCAAAGTTGAATCAGGAGTTCTAGGGTGGCCATGGCTACATGAAACCCTGCCAAAAGCACAAAGATAGGGAAAAGTGGATATATGTTTGTTCAGACAATATGAGCTGTAACTCACTGTGTAGCCCAGGCTGACCTTAGTTCAAGCTCACAACAACCATCCATCTTCAGCCTCAAGAGTGGGATTACACATGTAAGCCACCATGCCTGGCTTCTTTTTGGAAAACTGAGAAGAGGCTGTGCTGTAGATCAGTGGGAGGGCATGTGCTTAACACCTTCCAGAGCCTGGGTTTAGTCCCCAGTAAAAAAAAAGAAACCAAAATAACAATTTATAATATTATGAACATCATGCATTTAGTCTCAGCACTTGGGAGGCAGATCTGAGTTCAAGGGCACATTGGTCTATACAGCGAGTTCCAGGATAGTTAGGGCTACATAGAAAGATGGTGCAGGATATTTGATCATACTGGGAAACTGGCTTGCAAACTGGAAAAACCTGTTTCTAGTGTGGTATGGCTCAGCCCTAGCACACACTTTTAATGCAAGAGCTTTCTGTAAGCAAGAGCTAAATAAAGTTAAGCCTAGATCAAGAGGTGGAGCAGGCGACCAGCTCACAGGAAGTGAACATAGGAAACAAACTAGACAGTGAGAGGAAGTCGGAGAGAACACAGGAAGTACAAAGGAGGGACAATCAGTTTGGAGGTTTTTTAAGACAGCATGCAGTAGAAAGGGCTTTTTCCTTCTGGGACTTTGGTGAAATAGAAAGGTCAGCTGGGTGCTTTCTCTGCCTCTCTGAGCTAGTGGGCTTTCACCCCAGTATCTGGCTTCTGAGTCTTCATTGGTAAAATCAAACATTGAGATTTTGTTTTAAAAACAACAGAAAGAACCAGCTTCAAAAACCCAAAATAAACAATCTGGTTTTATTAAAAACAAACAAACAAACAAAAAAGGAAAAGAAAGAAAAGGGAATCACCATTTCAACACATACAATTTAGTGATTTTTTTAGCATATGTACAAGATTGCCTATGATGGTCTGAATGTGAATAGCCCCATAGGCTCATATATTTGAAAGTCTAGTCCCTAGTTCTAGACTGTTTAGGAAAAGATTAGGAAGTGTAGCCTTGTTAGAGAAGGTGTGTCACTGGAGGTGGTCTTACAGGTTTCAAAAGACCAGCCAGCAACAGTCTTTTTCTGTATAGGGATGTAGAAGACATATACCTATTTGTTTATACTTTCATCAGTTGGTGAACATTTAGTTTGTTATTTTTTACAATTTACAAGTTACTGTTAGGAATAATACTAAGCCAAGTGTGATGGTATGCACCTATAATCTTAATACTTGGGAAGCAGAGGCAAGAGGATTCAGTTTGAGGCTATCTTGGTATTCAAAAAGGATGACAGAAATCAACCTTCCAATTTAACCCCTGTTCCTCTGTAAGTCTCAGAGCCACTGTGAAACAGTGTACCTATGTTTGTGGTGGCTGTGGAGCGGAGAAGGAAACAAACTATTTAGGGAAGAAATATCACTGGTTAAAAATAACCCATTGAAAGCTTTCTGGGAAGTTACCGTTTACAACATGGATTTTAAGAGAAAGTGAGTTTTTATATTTTCAAAAATTTGGCTAAAAATTAACATGTGTATATTTAAAAATCTATACATAAATTTCATAGGCTTTTAAATATAATTATAGAAAAAAAAATTTTTAAACTCTGAAAGCATTTTAGAGTTTCAGGTGTCTGACTTTTATTCTTATTCTTTATGTATATGAGGTGAATAAAGCAAGCCGTATGGGGAATGAAATCCAAGCATACCCGAGGTCTGCAGTAGAGTTTTGCTGCTCATCCTCCTTCAGTTTTTCTTGTTTCTCTTTCATTTTCTGTTCTTGTTCCTTAAGTTTTTCTTCCTTCCTTCTTCGTATTCTGAAAGTCAAATAAAAGATTGTGGTCCATCTGACGCAAAGGTGCTTTTCACTTAGCATCTTTCCTTTATTGAGCTATAGAAAATACTCAGAATGCTGTTACAAACTCTTTTGGAGAAATCCACCCCATGCTCTTTAGAAGCACCCAACATGAGCACAAGCTGGTGCTGTGTCCACAACATGAGCTTTAATCAGGGAGTCAGAGTGTGTGGTGCTTACCGAGCAGCTGTGGCTTCTCTCTCTTTCCGGTGTTGCTCTGCTTTGAGCTCTCGGAACTCCTGCTTAGCCTGTCGTAATACGTCAACATAATCTTCAATGAAATCCCTAGTAGAAACTAGGGTTAGTAGCTTCCCACAGAGAGCATGAAGTATCTTCATTTTTTCTCCTGCCAAAATGGATAATTTCTGTGTTATCAGTAAGAAAAAAAAGGAACCGTGTATGACAATTTGTAACTCAATGATAAAACGCCTAATGAAGAACAAGGAGTAGCAGATATGGTGGCACATTTGTTTAGTGCCAGCATTTGGGAGGAAAAAGCAGGCAGATCTTTTTGAGGTTAAGGCCAGCTTGGTCTACATAGTGAATTCCAGGACAGCCAGAGAGACATAGTGAGACATTGCCTCAAAACACACAAACCAAAAACCAATCAACCAAACAACTCTAACACCAATAATGAACTGCTTTTTCTTATTTTCCTTAATAAGTGATTTATCATCTGGAGTTTCTTTTCTGCTTGTTACTTTTCTGAAAAAAAGACATGGGTAGGAAGTAAGCAGGTTAGAAAAATCCCAACTCGCAGTTTACCTGGTGTCAAATCATACACAGAAGTGCTGGACAGTTTTTTCACCAGGCTGGGATTGCTTAATCGAAGCTCCATGCAGGCGTCATCTGTAGCATCGAATCCTCCTCGTTTCTGGTATCGGTACTTTGCATTTGCTGATGTTACATCGGCACCTGAAGCTAATATGTGCAGTCTGAGGATTTCAGAGAGAGTGCAGCTATCAAGATCCAAGCTTTTCAAACTGCAGCCTATATTATTGAAAATGAAACAGTCATTTAGAAAATAGACAATGAACACTCAGTAATGTAAATGTACCTTTAAAATTAAAATGAAATGCCAAACAACAAAAAATAAAGCCCACACATACCCTGGTGTAACTGTGGCCATGCAGCGGCCAAGGATGCAACTGCAGACAGTGCAGATTTTGTGGGGTCTGCGTCCTCATCCAAAGCCTCTGTTAGATCTTTAAGGAGATAAATACTTTATTCTAGTGCAGGAATATTTAGGAAGAATGCCCTTTTAAAACGATGAACAAAACAGCTTAGCATTCAGGACCTCAGAAGAACCAACACCCAGCACAGCGTTAATCACATTCTTGGTCACATTCTTGGTCTCCACCAAAGCAACAGAGCCTAGAACACAGACTTTAGGCTAACATTCCTTACAGAGCACACAAGAAAATTTCCAAATTACCAGCAAGGTGCACTTACATATTCCAAAATGGCAAAATGTATTTTAGAATTTAATCACTCGTTTAATATGACCTCAGGAAGTCTACTTTGAAAGTTGAGTAAAGATACCCAATCTTCTAAACACCTTAAGGTTGAATCATGACACAGCATAGATTCTAATTATCACAAAACTGGCCCAAAAAAACTGCCAAAAGAACTTTTACAGCCAGCACTGTTATCAATTATTTATGCTTTTCATTAAAATTTCCTCACTTTCAGAATTTTTCAATCTAAGGAACACCGGGAAGATTTTCCTTTATTTTCTCAAAGAACTGCTTTAGCTTTGAAAACTATTAGTTACAGCAAAACCAAACAGCAAATCTACTGGTATAAATATATAAGCATCATATAAACAACTCTTCCCAATTATAATACACAGATAAAAAACTCCAGTGCCAACTGTACCCCTCACGCTCGCAGAAACAAAAACCAAACAAACCAACTGGCCGCTGTATTACAGTACAGTGTCTACAAGTTACTCTAAGCAACAGGCCATGCTCTGGCTTTAACCCTGCCAGTAACTACTAGTATACATCCTTTAGACAAGTCACTGAAGTTGGCCTTTACTTTCTAGAAAAGCAGTTTGTAAGTACTTCAAGTATTCACTAGCACATCAATATAAGAAAAGCATTTGCTAAAATGTGTGAGAAGGTGAGAAATCTGTCCGTCCATCCTGTCACCTCTCCTGTACTACCACCAATGACCTCAGGCTAATCTGAGTCCCTGCTTCCATCGTTCTAGCATGTGATTCAACTGGCAAAGTTTCCAGGTTGATAAAATGAACTTTAGAGAACGAAGTGAGTAACTTTTCCAAGGAAATGGCAACTCTGGGGTCAAGCCTGATCACAATTACTGATGATGTTAAGATACAAAGTGTACACAGGACAACAGAGAAGTTACCTGATTAAATTTAGTACAAATGCTGAAGTCTCACTTACCAGACCTAACTCAAGTGGCACACAATTTATTTTTCCTACCAGGCAAGTACTAGACCTAAAACTTTACAAATCCTCTGGAACAGGAGTTACAGACAGCTGTTAGCTTTTGTGTGGGTGCTGTGATTCAGACCAGGGTCCTTTGCAAGAATAGCCAGTGCGCTTAGCTGTCTCCAGCTCAAAACATGTATTCTTCAGCTGCATCATCTACCATATGGACTCTAGAGAATTCCAAGGACCTTTAAAAAATTATCCCCTAGGTTCTTTCTTATAAGAGAGTATGGCTAAGATGTATCCAGTATAACTGCACAAAACAGTTGTATTCATTAGATTTTTTGTTTTATTTTGAGACACGGTCTCTCTATATAGTCCTGGCACTGAGCTATATGCATAGACCAGGCCAGCCTCAAACTCACAGAGACTCTCATCTCTGCCTCCCTTACTATTACATGTATACCTATTATTTTAGGTGCTGGGATTAAAGGTGTGCTCCACCACGCCTGGCTTTATTAGATCATTTTAATGTATAAAGAGCTACATATAATTCCAACACTCAGGAATGATATTCCCCCCTCCCCCCAAAAAAGCTCAAAACTGTTCTATTTAAGGAGCGTGCTCTTGTCCTTCAAAATAACTTTGAACTCATGGTATAAAACAAAAGTTAGGAAATTGGTTATGGTAGAACATGCTTGTGACCCAGCACTTAGAAAGTGGAGTAAGGAGGCAGTAGTTCACGGTCAACCTCAGCTACATTGCAACATGGAGAGATACTATCTCCAACCATCAGTAGCAACAACAAAAATACTAAAGGCAGGAATATAGGAACTGATGGCTAGTACAAGATTTTAAAAACTGACAAAATTTCTAAGATTTGACATAAAACAGATATCCTAAGGGCTAATAAAATTAGATATGGGTGATGCTAAGAAGAAAAATAACTAGCTTTTTAATTTGTAGCCTATTTTGAGATAATATAATATAATATAATATAATATAATATAATATAATATAATAT